>CM061752.1:55023612-56223612 GCA_030979885.1 Lolium multiflorum | reverse complement strand
CACAAATGCAAATAATAATGATTTCCTATGCACACCTATTGCTCCACCTGCTACTACAGCAGAATTCTTTGAAATTAAACCTGCTTTACTAAATCTTGTCATGAGAGATCAATTTTCGGTGTTAGTTCGATGATGCTGCCCATCTCAATAATTTTGTTGAACTTTGTGAAATGCAAAAGTATAAAGATGTAGATGGTGATATTATTAAATTGAAAGTGTTTCCTTTCTCATTAAGAGGAAGAGCTAAAGATTGGTTGCTATCTTTGCCTAAGAATAGTATTGATTCATGGACTAAATGCAAGGATGCTTTTATTGGTAGATATTATCCTCCCGCTAAAATTATATCTTTGAGAAGTAGCATAATGAATTTTAAACAATTAGATACTGAACATGTTGCTCAAGCATGGGAGAGAATGAAAACTTTGGTAAAGAATTGCCCAACCCATTGACTACTTGGATGATCATCCAAACCTTCTATGCAGGACTAAATTTTTCTTCGTGGAATTTATTGGATTCAGCTGCTGGAGGTACCTTTATGTCCATCACTTTGGCGGCTACAAAACTTCTTGATGATATGATGATAAATTACTCTGAATGGCACACGGAAAGAGCTCCACAAGGTAAGAAGGTAAATTCTGTTGAAGAAACCTCTTCCTTGAGTGATAAGATTGATGTGATTATGTCTATGCTTGTGAATGGTAGATCTAATGTTGATCCAAATAATGTTCCTTTAGCTTCATTGGTTGCTCAAGAAGAAAATGTTGATGTGAATTTCATTAAAAATAATAATTTCAACAACAATGCTTATAGGAACAACTCGGTAATAATTATAGGCCATATCCTTCTGCTAATGGTAATGGTTATGGTAATTCTTATGGGAATTCTTACAATAATAATAGGAGTGTACCCTCTGGTCTTGAAGCTATGCTTAAAGAATTTATTAGTACACAAACTGCTTTTAACAAATCTGTTGAGGAAAAGCTTGATAAAATTGATACTATCGCTTCTAGAGTTGATAGACTTGCCTCTGATGTTAATCTTTTAAAATTGAAAGTTATGCCCAATAATGATATTGATAATAAAATTACTACTACAGCAAATTCCATCCAAGTTAGAATTAATGAGAATATAAGATTAATGGCTGAACTGCGTGCTAGGTGGGATAGAGAAGAAAATGAAAAACTAGCTAAAGAGAATAATGTAGCTAAAGTTTGGACTATTACCACCACTAGTAATGCTAATTCTTCACATGTTGCTGCACCTCCTACTATCAATGGTAAAATAATTGGTGTTGACAATGTTTCTACTCCTAGTGCAAAGCGAACAAAACTGCTGAAACTGCTGAAACTGCTTGTGATAAAACTGCTGAAATTTTTTCCAACCTTGGGAACAATGATCCAATTGCTGTAGCTCATAATGATTTAGATTTTGATGATTGCCACATCTCTGAAGTTATAAAGTTCTTACAAAAACTTACTAAAAGTCCTAATGCTAGTGCTATAAATTTAGCCTTTACAAAACATATTACAAATGCTCTCATAAAAGCTAGAGAAGAGAAACTAAAACTTGAAACTTTTATTCCTAGAAAGTTAGAAGATGGTTGGGAGCCCATCATTAAAATGAAATTCAATGACTTTGAATGTAATGCTTTATGTGATCTTGGTGCAAGTATTTCTGTTATGCCTAAAAAGATTTATGATATGCTTGACTTGCCACCATTGAAGAATTGTTATTTGGATGTTAATCTTGCCGATAATGTTAAAAAGAAACCTTTGGGGAGGATTGATAATGTGCACATTACGGTTAACAATAACCTTGTCCCCGTTGATTTTGTTGTCTTGGATATCGAATGCAATGCATCTTGTCCTATTGTGTTGGGAAGACCTTTTCTTCGAACCGTTGGTGCTGTTATTGATATGAGGGAAGGTAATATTAAATATCAATTTCCTCTCAAGAAAGGTATGGAACACTTCCCTAGAAAGAGAATGAAGTTGCCTTTTGATTCTATTATTAGAACAAGCTATGATGTTGATGCTTCTACTCTCGATAATACTTGATTTGCACTTTCTGCGCCTAGCTGAAAGGCGTTAAAGAAAAGCGCTTATGGGAGACAACCCATGTTTTTACCTACAGCAATTTTTTGTTTTGTTGAGTCTTGGAAGTTGTTTACTACTGTAGCAACCTCTCCTTATCATGTTTTTGTGCCAAGTAAAGTTTCTATGTCAAAGTTGATGTTATATTTGGGATCGCTGCGCAGAAACAGCATTGCTGTCTGTCACGAATCTGGGCACAGTCCTCTGTAGAAAATTAGAAAAAATCTGCCAATTTACGAGCGTGATCCTCAGATATGTACGCAACTTTCATTAGTTTTGAGTTTTTCCATTTGAGCAAGTCTGGTGCCAGCTTTAAATTCGTCTTTACGGACTGTTCTGTTTTTGACAGATTCTGCCTTTTATTTCGCATTGCCTCTTTTGCTATGTTGGATTCATTTCTTTGATCCATTAATGTCCAGTAGCTTTATGCAATGTCCAGAAGTGAAAATAATGATTGTGTCACCTCTGAATGAGTGAATTATTAATTGTGCACTAACCCTCTAATGAGTTTGCTTGAAGTTTGGTGTGAAGGAAGTTTTCAAGGGTCAAGAGAGGAGAATGATATACTATGATCAAGAGGAGTGAAAGCTCTAAGCTTGGGGATGACCCCGTGGTTCACCCCTGCATATTTTAAGAAGATCAAGCGTCTAAGCTTGGGGATGCCCAAGGCATCCCCTTCTTCATCGACAACATCATCAGGTTCCTCCTGAAACTATATTTTTATTCAATCACATCTTGTGTTCTTTACTTGGAGCGTCGGTTTGTTTTTGTTTTTGTTTTTGTTTGAATAAAATGGATCCTAGCATTCACTTTGTGGGAGAGAGACACGCTCCGCTGTTGCATATGGACACATGTGTCCTTAGGCTTTACTCATAATGTTCATGGCGAAGTTTCTTCTTCGTTAAATTGTTATATGGTTGGAATTGGAAAATGCTACATGTAGTAATTCTAAAATGTCTTGGATAATGTGATACTTGGCAATTGTTGTGCTCATGTTTAAGCTCTTGCATCATATGCTTTGCACCCATTAATGAAGAAATACATAGAGCTTGCTAAAATTTGATTTGCATATTTGGTTTCTCTAAGGTCTAGATAATATCTAGTATTGAGTTTTGAACAACAAGGAAGACGGTGTAGAGTCTTATAATGTTTACAATATGTCTTTTATGTGAGTTTTTCTGCACTTGTTCATCCTTGAGTTTGCTTCAAATAACCTTGCTAGCCTAAACCTTGTATCGAGAGGGAATACTTCTCATGCATCCAAAATCCTTGAGCCAACCACTATGCCATTTGTGTCCACCATACCTACCTACTACATGGTATTTTTCCGCCATTCCAAAGTAAATTGCTTGAGTGCTACCTTTAAAATTCCATCATTCACCTTTGCAATATATAGCTCATGGGACAAAATAGCCTTAAAAACTATCATAGTATTGAATATGTACCTATGCACTTTATCTTTTATTAAGTTGCTTGTTGTGCGATAACCATGCTTCTGGGGAACGCCATCAACTATTGTTGAATATCATGTGAGTTGCTATGCATGTCCGTCTTGTCTGAAGGATCTATCATTTTAGTGGTTGGAGCATGCAAAATTGTTAGAGAAGAACATTGGGCCGCTAACTAAAGCCATGAATCATGGTTGAAGTTTCAGTTTTGGACATATATCCTCAATCTCATATGAGAATAATAATTGTTGCTACATGCTTATGCATTTAAGAGGAGTCCATTATCTGTTGTCCATGTTGTCCCGGTATGGATGTCTAAGTTGAGAATAATCAAAAGCGAGAAATCCAAAATGCGAGCTTTCTCCTTAGACCTTTGCAGCGGCATGGGTACCCCTTTGTGACACTTGGTTGAAACATGGCATGCAAAGACCCGGTAGTCCAAGCTAAGTAGGACGAGGTGCGGACACTATTAGTATACTATATGCATGAGGCTTGCAACTTGTAAGATATAATTTACATAACTCATATGCTTTATTACTACCGTTGACAAAATTGTTTCATGTTTCCAAAATAAAAGCTCTAGCACAAATACAACAATCGATGCTTTCCTCTTTGAAGGACCATTCTTTTACTTTTATTGTTGAGTCAGTTTACCTATCTCCCTCCACCTTAAGAAGCAAACACTTGTGTGAACTGTGCATTGATTCCTACATACTTGCATATTGCACTTGTTATATTACTTTATGTTGACAATATCCATGAGATATACATGTTATAAGTTGAAAGCAACCGCTGAAACTTAATCTTCCTTTGTGTTGCTTCAACACCTACTTTGATTTATTGCTTTATGAGTTAACTCTTATGCAAGACTTATTGATGCTTGTCTTGAAGTACTATTCATGAAAAGTCTTTGCTATATGATTCAGTTGTTTACTCATGTCATTACCTTTGTTTTGATCGCTGCATTCATTACATATGTTTACAAATAGTATGATCAAGATTATGATGGCATGTCACTTCGAAATTATCTTTGTTATCGTTTTACCTGCTCGGGACGAGCAGAACTAAGCTGGGGATGCTGATACGTCTCCAACGTATCGATAATTTCTTATGTTCCATGCTACTTTATTGATGATACCTACATGTTTTATGCACATTATATGTCATATTTATGCATTTTCTGGAACTAATACGTCCAATTTGCATCACTATTTTGTATCATAATTTCTGTTATTCATTGATATATTTCATATTGGGACACAATACTTATGTTATTTCATCTATTTTGCATGTTTCATCATTATTGGAGGATCAAGCACCGGAGCCAGGATTCTGCTGGAAAAAGCACCGTCAGAACGCAATATTTCGGAAGATCAACTGTGGAAGGGAATTTCACGTAAATTCCTATTTTTCCAGATGGTGGAGGGAGCCAGAAGGGGAGGAGAGAGAGAGCCACTGTGGGCCCAGACCACGGGCGGCGCGGCCCAAGGCTGGCCGCGCCACCCGGGGGGCCCCTTTCGCCTCCTTTTCTTCGCGTACTCCTTCGTCCGAAAACCTAAGCCACAGAGAGGACCTCACGGAGGGTTACAGCCGCCTCTGCGCGGCGGAGAACACCAGAGAGAAAAGAGCTCTCCGGCGGGCAGGAATCCGCCGGGGAAATTCCCTCCCGGAGGGGGAAATCGACGCCATCGCCATCGTCATCGAGCGGGACGCCATCTCCATCATCATCATCATCATCTCCACCATCTACACCGCCATCACCACCGCTGCACCTCGTCACCGCTGTAGCAATTCGGGTTAAATCTTGATTGTTTGATAGGGGAAACTCTCCCGGTGTTATTCTATACTTGTTGTAGATGCTATTGAGTGAAACCATTGAACCAAGGTTTATGTTCAGATTGTTATTCATCATCATATCACCTCTGATTGTATTCCATATGATGTCTCGTGAGTAGTTCGTTTAGTTCTTGAGGACATGGGTGAAGTCTAAATGCTAGTAGTGAATTATGGTTGAGTAATATTCAATGTTATGATATTTAAGTTGTGGTGTCATTCTTCTAGTGGTGTCGTGTGAACGTCGACTACACGACACTTCACCATTTATGGGCCTAGGGGAGTGCATCTTGTATTCGGTTGCTAATTGCGGGGTTGCCGGAGTGACAGAAACCTAAGCCCCCGTTAGTATATCGATGCAGGAGGGATCGCAGGATCTCAGAGTTTAAGGCTGTGGTTAGATTTATCTTAATTACTTTCTTGTAGTTGCGGATGCTTGCAAGGGGTATAATCACAAGTATGTATTAGTCCTAGAAAGGGCGGTGCATTAGCATAGGTTCACCCACACAACACTTATCAAAACAATGAAGATTATTTAGCCACTTGAAGCGAAAGTACTAGACTAAAATCCCCGTGTGTCCTCAGGAACGTTTGGTCATTATAAGTAAACAAACCGGCTTGTCCTTTGTGCTAAAAAGGATTGGGCCACTCGCTGCAATTATTTCTCTCGCATTTTATTTATTTGTACTTTATTTATCTGCAATATCAAAACCCCCTGAATACTTGTCTGTGAGCATTTACAGTGAATCCTTCATCGAAACTGCTTGTCAACACCTTCTGCTCCTCGTTGGGTTCGACACTCTTATTTATCGAAAGTACTACGATACACCCCCTATACTTGTGGGTCATCAAGACTATTTTCTGGCGCCGTTGCCGGGGAGTGAAGCGCTATTGGTAAGTGGAATTGGTAAGGAAACTGTTTGTGCTGATTTTATTTCTGCCTGCTGCTATAAATCATTATGGAGAGATCTTCTCTTCAATTTCTATTTGGGAAATCTACTACTACTGCAACGGTAGTGGATGAAGCGCCAGGTGAGGAAGTAGTACCATATAAAATACCTATGAAAATTATTGAACGTGTTATGGATAACCGCTATGAAGGGGATGGAACTGTTCATCCTGGTGATCATTTACTGTTTTTGCATGAATTATGCGGTTTATTCAAATGTGCAGGTATTTCTATGAATGAAGTTAGGAAGAAACTATTCACTATATCGCTGTCTGGTAAAGCGGCGCACTGGTATAAATTGCTGAAGAATGGTGATTCTATTGATTGGGAGGACATTGTGCCTTTATTCTATTCAAAATTTTATCCTCCAAGTGAAATTCACAAAGATCGGAACCGCATATATAATTTCTGGCCTCATGATGGAGAAAGTATTGCCCAAGCTTGGGGGAGATTGAAGTCTTTAATGCTCAAATGCCCCATTCATGAGCTTCCTGGTAATGTTATTATTGATAATTTCTATGCAAGACTTTCTTTTCAAGACAAGACCTTGCTGGATACTTCTTGTTCTGGATCATTTACACGCAAGAATGAAGAGTTTAAAAGAGACCTTCTTGATCGGATCCAAGAAAATACTGAAGGATGGGAGAACGACAAAGATAGAGAATCAGGTATAATTTATGATTATAAATGCATTGAAGCTTTTATGGATACTGATAAATTTCGTAATATGAGTGCTACATATGGTCTTGATTCCCAAGTTGTTGCAAATCTTTATAAAGCTTTTGCCTCTCATTATGAACTGCCTAAGAAGAATTTTGATAAGTATCATGAACCGTATAAGGATAAAGTTGATTCATCTGTAAACAAATGTGTAGTGATTGAAACTGTTGATAATGTTATTCCTGAAGCTTATATTGAAAAAACTCCTTTCCCTGCTAAAATGAAGGAGTACTCTGTCATATCTAGTGCGGTTAATAAAAGTGAAAAGAAACCTAAAGAACCTGAAGAACAAATTAAAATTGAACCTGCTGTTGCAATAGTTAAAGATCTTGTGACTGAAAATGTGGAGGATGGTCATATTATTTTCTGTGAAGATGCTTCTAATATTGTTTCACATCCTAATAAATCCAAACAAGTTAGTGTTCCTATGCTATCTGTTAGAATTGGTGATCATTGCTATTATGGTTTATGTGATATTGGTGCAAGTGTTAGTGCTATTCCTTATGAGCTTTACACGGAGATTATGCACGAAATTGGTTCTTGTGAACTTGAAGATATTGATGTGGTTATTCATCTGGCTAATAGAGAAACTATTTCTCCAATTGGTATTGTTCAAGATGTGGAAGTTCTATGTGGTAAGATTAAATATCCTGCTGACTTTTTGGTACTTGGTTCTGCTGCTAGTGATCATTGTCCTATCATTTTTGGTAGACCTTTTCTAAATACTTGTGGAGCTATTATAGATTGTAAGAAAGAGAAAATTTTGACTAGATTTGCTGGTGAACCTTATGAATTTAACTTTTCTAAATTTACCAAAACTCCTTATAAAACTGACTTGCCTAGTAATGATTTTAAAATGGAGCAGTGTGCATCTATTGTTCTTGTTCCTAATAATCCTTTGCAGCAACATTTGGAGAATAGCGAAAGTGAAGCTTTTAGGAAAGAAAGAGATGAGCTTGAGGAAATTTTTCTTCGCCAACCTATTCTCAAGCATGATTTACCGGTGGAAGATTTGGGTACAACACCGCCACCGGAAGATCCTGTTTTTGATTTAAAGCCTTTACCTGATAATCTTAAATATGCTCATATTGATGATAAGAAAATATATCCTGTTATTATTAGTTCTAAGCTTTCAGAGGTTGAGGAAGAAAGGTTATTGGAAATATTGAAGAAACACCGAGGAGCTATTGGCTATACTCTTGATGATTTGAAAGGGATTTCTCCTTCTATTTGCCAACATGCTATTAATATGGAAGAAGATGCAAAGCCTGTTGTTGAACATCAACGTCGTCTAATTCCGAAGATGAAGGAAGTGGTAAGGAACGAGGTATTAAAACTTCTTGAAGCTGGTATTATATATCCTATTGCTGATAGTAGATGGGTTAGTCCTGTGCATTGTGTTCCTAAGAAAGGAGGGATGACTGTTGTGCCTAATGATAATGATGAGCTTATTCCTCAAAGAATAGTTGTAGGTTATAGAATGTGCATTGATTTTCGAAAAGTTAATAAAGTTACTAAGAAAGATCATTACCCTTTACCCTTTATTGATCAAATGCTAGAAAGGTTATCTAAAAATACTCATTTTTGCTTTCTTGATGGTTATTCTGGGTTTTCACAAATTGCTGTTAAAGCTAAAGATCAAGAGAAAACCACGTTTACTTGTCCTTATGGAACTTATGCTTATAGGCGTATGCCTTTTGGTTTATGTAATGCTCCTGCTACTTTTCAAAGATGCATGTCTGCTATTTTTCATGGTTTTTGCGAAAGTATTGTAGAGGTGTTCATGGATGATTTTTCTGTCTATGGGAATTCTTTTGATAATTGCTTGCGAAACCTCGATAAAGTTTTGCAGAGATGTGAAGAAACTAACCTTGTTCTTAATTGGGAGAAATGCCACTTTATGGTTAATGAAGGAATTGTATTGGGACATAAAATTTCCGAGAGAGGTATTGAAGTTGATAGAGCTAAAGTTGAAGCAATTGATAAGATGCCCTATCCGAGGGATGTTAAAGGTATTCGTAGTGTTCTTGGTCATGCTGGGTTTTATAGGAGATTTATTAAAGATTTCTCTAAAATTTCAAAGCCTCTTACTAATCTTCTTCAAAAAGATGTACCTTTTGTTTTTGATGATGATTGTAAGGAAGCTTTTGAAACTCTAAAGAAAGCCTTAACAACTGCTCCTGTAGTTGAACCTCCTGATTGGAATTTGCCTTTTGAAATTATGTGTGATGCTAGTGATTTTGCTGTAGGCGCTGTTCTTGGACAGCGGGTAGATAAAAAATTAAATGTTATTCATTATGCTAGTAAGACTCTTGATGCTGCTCAAAGAAATTATGCTACAACTGAAAAAGAATTGTTAGCTGTAGTCTTTGCTTGTGACAAGTTTAGACCTTATATTGTTGATTCAAAAGTTACAATTCATACTGATCATGCTGCAATTAGATACCTTATGACAAAGAAAGATGCTAAGCCAAGGCTTATTAGATGGGTACTTCTTTGCAAGAATTTGATTTACATATTATAGATAGGAAAGGTGCTGATAATCCTGTTGCTGATAATTTGTCTAGATTGGAAAATATTGCTTATGATCCTGTTCCTGTTAATGATAGTTTTCCAAATGAACAATTGGCTGTAATAAAGGTGAGCTCGCGAGAGAGCCCTTGGTATGCAGATTATGCTAACTTTATTGTTTCGAAGTATTTGCCTCCAACCTTTTCAGCTCAGCAAAGGAGGAAATTCTTTTATGACTTGAGGCATTATTTTTGGGATGACCCACACTTATATAAAGAAGGAGTGGATGGTATTATGCGAAGATGTGTTCCTGAATATGAACAACAGGAGATATTGAATAAATGTCATGGAAGTGTTTATGGAGGACATCACGCTGGAGATAGAACCGCGCAAAAGGTTCTACAATCAGGTTTTTATTGGCCAACACTCTTCAAAGATGCAAGGAAATTTATTTTATCTTGTGATGAATGTCAAAGAGTTGGTAATATCTCCAGACGCAATGAAATGCCTATGAATTATACTCTTGTTATTGAACCATTCGATTGTTGGGGATTTGACTTCATGGGTCCTTTCCCTTCTTCAGAAGGTAACACTCATATACTTGTCGTTGTTGATTATGTTACTAAATGGGTAGAAGCTATACCTACAAAAAGTGCTGATGGTGAGACCTCTATAAAAATGCTTGTAGATATTATATTTCCTAGATTTGGAGTACCTAGATATATTATGACTGATGGAGGTTCTCATTTTATTCATGGAGGTTTTAGAAAAACTCTTGCTAAGTATGGTATTAATCATAGAATTGCTTCCGCTTATCACCCTCAAACTAGTGGTCAAGTAGAATTATCAAATAGAGAGATTAAAGCTATTTTGGGTAAGACTGTTAATAAATCTAGGAGGAATTGGGCTAGCAAATTGAAAGAAGCACTATGGGCTTATAGAACTGCTTATAAAAATCCTATGGGAATGTCACCTTATAAAATGGTTTATGGAAAAGCTTGTCATTTACCTCTAGAACTAGAGCACAAAGCTTATTGGGCTGTTAGAGAACTAAATAAAGATCCTAAATTAGCCGGTAATAAGAGGTTGTTGCAATTAAGTTCTCTAGATGAATGGAGAAATGAAGCTTATGAAAATGCTAAACTCTTTAAAGAAAAAGTTAAGAAATGGCATGATAGAAGGATCATCAAAAGAGAATTTAATGTTGGAGATCAAGTTCTATTGTATCGGTCTCGTCTCAGATTCTTTGCAGGGAAATTACTCTCGAAGTGGGAAGGACCATATGTTGTTGAGGAGGTGTATCGTTCAGGAGCAATTAAAATTAGCTCTCTCCAAGGCAATGCCACACAAGTGGTGAATGGACAAAGACTCAAGCATTATATCTCGGGCGATTCTTATAATGTTGATGTTGATATTATTCAAGTGGAAACACCGGAGGCTTTCATCAAAGGACAAATTGACAGTCCGCCAGAACTCGACTTTGAATAGGTAACAGTACAGGTAATAAAAAGTCCGCGTTTACCTTTCCGAACATTATTTCTGCTGTTTTTAGAAAATATGAAAAATTATGAGTTCGAAACGGAGTGGAAAGGACGCACGAGGGTGCCATAGTAGGCGCGGCCTGACCTGGGCCCGCGCCGACCTATGTTCTGGCCGCCTCGTCGCCCCTTTCCGACTCTGGTTCGATCTGGTAGTTTCCTTTTGTCGTAAAAATATTTGCTATATAATCCCCGGACCCCTGGAGGTCCGTAATATCGTTTTCTCGTCGTGTTTTGTTTCGAGCTGTTTTCTGCCAGATTTGTTTTGATCTAGAAGCACCATGGTCTCCAACAACAAAGACAAGGGGCCTTGGAGGGAAGAGATGGATGAGAGGATCAATAAGGAGAAGGAGAAGATAGCATCAGCAAAAGGAGAGTGGGAAACTACGAGGAGTAAGCCAATTTTGGTGGGATCGGTTAACACTGGGCGTTCCTTTTCTCATAACTTGCAGGGAGCTCTTCCGCCTGCTCTGGACCTCGACTCTTTCCCTTGTGTGGAGGAAGCAATACGGGTTGCTGATGAGTTTTGTGATCAATATCGTGCTCTAAGAAGGGAAGTGGAGATACTTCAGGAGGAGAACCAGCGACTTCGCAGAATGCTGGAATATTACTCAAATCCTAGCACAAGGCCGTCACCGCCACACTCGGGTAACAATGAGTCTCTTCAGGTTTTGGTGCAGAATTGCAAAATTGAGAAGCTGAAGCTGAAGGAGATCCTTATGAGGCGCGAGAGGAATTCATCACCACCATCGCCGAAGGAGTAATTCATCATCGGTATTGGCATCCCCTTGGTTTGTTCCAAGCTTGGGGGAGTGCCGCGGTATCACATCATCACCACCTTTATCTTTTACTATCAAGTAGTGTCATATCATGAATAGGGAAGTTATCTTATGGAATAGTATGCAATGTGGAAGTATCTCTCTTAGTTAATTATCTATGTATCCGTTGGTGTGAGTTATCGTTATGGAATATTAATGAGAAGTCTTATCATTTACTTTTTGCACACCTTATTTTAGTTTGCAATCTCCATTATATGATTACTCTTGACATGAGTATTGATATCACTTTGGGAGCATCAAGTAAATCTATTTGGTTTTGGCAAACTTAGCATTGGTCAATAGCAACAACATCCTGATGTTTAATAAAGAGAGAAATACACTTAGATACATTACTCTATTATCTCTATGCTTAGTATTCTAAAGTTAAAATTGCTTGTGCTTATGAGAAAGATGCATGATTGTTTCTATCATATGTATATTTGTTTGTTTCCCTCAACCTTTATGCTTGCTATCAAACCTTGCTAGCCAAAGACCTGTATCGAGAGGGAATGCTTCTCATACATCCATAACTTTAGACCAAACCTATGCCATTTGTGTCCACCATACCTACCTACTACATGGTATTTTCTGCCATTCCAAGTAAATACTTCATGTGCTACCTTTAAATTATTCAAACTACTACTCCTTATTTGTGTCAATGTTTTATAGCTCATGAGGAAGTATGTGGTGTTTCATCTTTCAATCTTGTTGGGCGGACTTTCACCAATGGACTAGCGGCACATCCGCTTATCCAATAATTTTGCAATAAGAGCTGGCAATGAGGTTCCCAGCCTCAATTAATAACCTTCATTAATAATTCTCTTCACATGTTTTGCTCTGATTTATCAGTAAGCAACTTAATTTTGCAATAGACACTCCTCCATGGTATGTGAATGATGGAAGGCACCCGAGGATTCGGTTAGCCATGGATTGAGAAAGCCAAGGTTGGGGGGAGTGTCATCCTTAATAAAACTAAAATACATGTGTAAACAAAAGAGAAGGGGGATGATCTACCTTGCTGGTAGAGATGCCGTCCCTCATGGGAGCCGCTCTTTGAAGGTTCGTTTGGCAAGGGGGTTAGAGTGCCCGCTACCATTCGTTGACAACAACAAACACCGCTCAAAATCTTACTTTTATGCTCTTTATATGATTTCAAAACTTGAAAAGCTCTAGCACATGATTTAATCCCTGCTTCCCTCTGCGAAGGGCCTATCTTTTACTTTTATGTTGAGTCAGTAAACCTATTTCCCTCTATCTTAAGCAAGCAATTGAGTTGTTGTGAACCAATCATTTATGCTATGATTCAGTTAATCATGTCTTTTATACTTTCTTGTTTAGTACCAATTTTATCTGAATGAATATGGCTTTGAAGTTATCAATGATTATGAAGAGATTGTCATGCTTAAATATGAAAGCTCAGCTATAAAATCTAATATGAAAGCTTTGCTTAAAAGTACAATCCGTTAGTAGTTCTCTGACCAAGAACAAAGTTTGCCATCACCAATTATGATTTCTTATGCACCTTTACTTGTGATTTCTCTTTACTTATTTCGAGATGAGTGATACGCGTAGATGCACACGTCCGTTGGGAACCCCAAGTGGAAGGTATGATGCGTATAGAAGCAAGTTTCCCTCAGTATGAAACCAAGGTTTAATCGAACCAGTAGGAGCCAAGAAGCACGTTGAAGGTTGATGGTCGCGAAATGTGATGCGGCGCAACACCAGGGATTCCGGCGCCAACGCGGAACCTGCACAACACAACCAAAGTACTTTGTCCCAACGAAACAGTGAGGTTGTCAATCTCACCGGCTTGCTGTAACAAAGGATTAAACGTATCGAGTGGAAGATGTTTGCAAAGAAAACAGTAAACACAATTGCAGTAGATTGTATGCTATGTAAAGAATAGGACCGGGGTCCACAGTTCACTAGAGGTGTCTCTCCCATAAGATAAAAGCATGTTGGGTGAACAAATTACAGTCGGGTGATGTCTACGGGTGCTTCTATTCTTGTAGACAGTGTTGGGCCTCCAAGAGCAGAGGTTTGTAGAACAGCAGCAAGTTTCCCTTAAGTGGATCACCCAAGGTTTATCGAACTCGGGAGGAAGAGGTCAAAGATATCCCTCTCAAGCAACCCGCAATCACAAAGCAAGAAGTCTCTTGTGTCCCCAACACACCAAATACACTTGTCAGGTGTATAGGTGCACTAGTTCGGCGAAGAGATAGTGAAATACAAGTAATATGGATGTATATGAGTGGTAATAGCAATCTGAATAAAATATGGCAGCGAGTAAACATGCAACAGAACAGTAAATAAACGGTGTTTCATGCTTGGAAACAAGGCCTAGGGATCCTGCTTTCACTAGTGGACACTCTCAACAATGATCACATAATAGGACTACTCTACACTCTTTTGTTGGATGATGAACGCATTGCGTAGGATTACGCGAACCCTCAATGCCGGAGTTAACAAGCTCCACAATGCAATGTTCATATTTAAATAACCTTAGAGTGCAAGATAGATCAACATAATTACACCAAGAACTAACATAGCATGCACACTGTCACCATCATGCATATGTAGGAGGAATAATACACATCAATACCATCATAGCAATAATTAACTTCATAATCTACAAGAGATCATAATCATAGCCTATGCCAAGTACTCACACGGTGCACACACTATCACCATTACACACATGGAGGAGGAATAGAGTACTTTAATAACATCACTAGAGTAGCACATAGACGATATTCAACTAGATCACATAAAGAGAGAGATGAACCACATAGCTACAGCGGAGCCCTCAGCCCCGGGGTGAATTACTCCCTCCTCATCATGGAGGCAGCGATGGCGGTGAAGATGGCGGTGGAGACGGCGGTGGAGACGACTCCGGGGGCAATTCCGTCCGGCAGGTGCCGGAACAGTTGTCCCCGAATCTTGATTTCGCGATGGCGGCGGCTCTGGAAGGTTTTTTCTCCGTATCGTGGTCTCTCCGTAAGGGTTTTCGATGCAGGGGCTTTATATAGGCGAAGAGGCGGCGCAGGAGGGTCAACGAGGCGACGAGACCATAGGGTGGCGCGGCCAGGGCCTGGCCGCGCCACCATGTCATCTGGGCCCACCAGCCCCCGCGGCTCTCGGGTGTTCGGGATGCTTCCGGGCAAAATAGGAACCTGGGAGGTGATTTCGTCCAATTCCGAGAATATTTCGTTACTAGGATTTCTGAAACCAAAAACAGAAAAGGAACTGGCACTTCGCATCTTGTTAATAGGTTAGTTCCAGAAAATGCATAAATATGACATATAATGTGTATAAAACATGTAGGTATCATCAATAAAGTGGCATGGAACATAAGAAATTATCGATACGTTGGAGACGTATCATCGGGCAATTGACAAATAGAGAAAGGCATAACAATGCATATACATGATATGATAAATATAGTGAGATTTAATTGGGCATTACGACAAAGTACATAGACCGCCATCCAACTGCATCTATGCCTAAAAAGTCCACCTTCAGGTTATCATCCGAACCCCCTCCAGTATTAAGTTGCAAAGCAACAGACAATTGCATTAAGTATGGTGCGTAATGTAATCAACAACTACATCCTTAGACATAGCATCAATGTTTTATCCCTAGTGGCAACAACACATCCACAACCTTAGAACTTTCTGTCACTGTCCCAGATTAAATGGAGGCATGAACCCACTATCGAGCATAAATACTCCCTCTTGGAGTTAAGAGTAAAAACTTGGCCAGAGCCTCTACTAGTAACGGAGAGCATGCAAGATCATAAACAACACATGAACAATAGATTGATAATCACCATAATCATAGTACTCTCTATCCATCGGATCCCGACAAACACAACATATAGAATTACATATAGATGATCTTGATCATGTTAGGCAGCTCACAAGATCCAACAATGAAGCACAACAAGGAGAAGACGACCATCTAGCTACTGCTATGGACCCATGGTCCAGGGGTGGACTACTCACTCATCACTCCGGAGGCGACCATGGCGGTGTAGAGTCCTCCGGGAGATGAATCCCCTCTCCCGCAGGGTGCCGGAGGCGATCTCCGAATCCCCGAGATGGGATTCGCGGCGGCGCGTCTCGTAAGGTTTTCCGTATCGTGGCTCTCGGTCGGGGGTTTCGCGACGGAAGCTTTAAGTAGGCGGAGGGTCAACGCGAGGGCCACACGAGGGGCCCAGGGGATAGGTCGGCGCGGCCGGGGCCGCGCGCCGGCCTGGCTGCCTCGTGGCCCCACTTCGAGTCTTCGGTCTTCGGAAGCTTCGTGCAAAAATAGGACCCTGGGCGAAAGTTTCGTCCAATTCCGAGAATATTTCTTTACTAGGATTTCTGAAACCAAAAACAGCAACCGGCTCTTCGGCATCTTGTTAATAGGTTAGTTCCGGAAAATGCATAAATATGACATATAATGTGCATAAAACATGTAGGTATCATCAATAAAGTAGCATGGAACATAAGAAATTATCGATACGTTGGAGACGTATCGCATCCCCAAGCTTAGTTCTGCTCGTCCCGAGCAGGTAAAACGATAACAAAGATAATTTCTGAAGTGACATGCCATCATAATCTTGATCATACTATTTGTAAACATATGTAATGAATGCAGCGATCAAAGCAAAGGTAATGACATGAGTAAACAACTGAATCATAAAGCAAAGACTTTTCATGAATAGTACTTCAAGACAAGCATCAATAAGTCTTGCATAAGAGTTAACTCATAAAGCAATAAATCAAAGTAAAGGTGTTGAAGCAACACAAAGGAAGATTAAGTTTCAGCGGTTGCTTTCAACTTGTAACATGTATATCTCATGGATATTGTCAACATAAAGTAATATAACAAGTGCAATATGCAAGTATGTAGGAATCAATGCACAGTTCACACAAGTGTTTGCTTCTTAAGGTGGAAGGAGATAGGTAAACTGACTCAACAATAAAAGTAAAAGAATGGTCCTTCAATGAGGAAAGCATCGATTGCTGTATTTGTGCTAGAGCTTTTATTTTGAAAACATGAAACAATTTTGTCAACGGTAGTAATAAAGCATATGAGTTATGAAAATTATATCTTACAAGTTGCAAGCCTCATGCATAGTATACTAATAGTGCCCGCACCTCGTCCTACTTAACTTGGACTACCGGATCTTCGCATGCCATGTTTCAACCAAGTGTCACAAAGGGGTACCTCCATGCCGCCTGTACAAAGGTCTAAGGAGAAAGCTCGCATTTTGGATTTCTCGCTTTTGATTATTCTCAACTTAGACATCCATACCGGGACAACATGGACAACAGATAATGGACTCCTCTTAAATGCATAAGCATGTAGCAAAGTTATTATTCTCATATGAGATTGAGGATATATGTCCAAAACTGAAACTTCAACCATGGTTCATGGCTTTAGTTAGCGGCCCAATGTTCTTCTCTAACAATTTTGCATGCTCCAACCACTAAAATGATAGACCTTCAGACAAGACGGACATGCATAGCAACTCACATGATATTCAACAATAGTTGATGGCGTTCCCCAGAAGCATGGTTATCGCACAACAAGCAACTTAATAAAATATAAAGTGCATAAGTACATATTCAATACTACGATAGTTTTTAAGGCTATTTTGTCCCATGAGCTATATATTGCAAAGGTGAATGATGGAATTTTAAAGGTAGCACTCAAGCAATTTACTTTGGAATGGCGGAGAAATACCATGTAGTAGGTAGGTATGGTGGACACAAATGGCATAGTAGTTGGCTCAAGGATTTTGGATGCATGAGAAGTATTCCCTCTCGATACAAGGTTTAGGCTAGCAAGGTTATTTGAAGCAAACTCAAGGATGAACAAGTGCAGCAAAACTCACATAAAAGACATATTGTAAACATTATAAGACTCTACACCGTCTTCCTTGTTGTTCAAAACTCAATACTAGATATTATCTAGACCTTAGAGAAACCAAATATGCAAATCAAATTTTAGCAAGCTCTATGTATTTCTTCATTAATGGGTGCAAAGCATATGATGCAAGAGCTTAATCATGAGCACAACAATTACCAAGTATCACATTATCCAAAATATTTTAGAATTACTACATGTAGCATTTTCCAATTCCAACCATGTAACAATTTAACGAAGAAGAAACTTCGCCATGAACATTATGAGTAAAGCCTAAGGACACATGTGTCCATATGCAACAGCGGAGCGTGTCTCTCTCCCACAAAGTGAATGCTAGGATCCATCTTATTCAAACAAAAACAAAAACGAAAACAAACCGACGCTCCAAGCAAAGAATACAAGATGTGATTGAATAAAAATATAGTTTCAGGGGAGGAACCTGATGATGTTGTCGATGAAGAAGGGGATGCCTTGGGCATCCCCAAGCTTAGACGCTTGAGTCTTCTTAAAATATGCAGGGGTGAACCACGGGGGCATCCCCAAGCTTAGAGCTTTCACTCCTCTTGATCATAGTATATCATTCTCCTCTCTTGACCCTTGAAAACTTCCTTCACACCAAACTTCAAGCAAACTCATTAGAGGGTTAGTGCACAATTGATAATTCACTCATTCAGAGGTGACACAATCATTATTTTCACTTCTGGACATTGCATAATGCTACTGGACATTAGTGGATCAAAGAAATAAATCCAACATAGCAAAAGAGGCAATGCGAAATAAAAGGCAGAATCTGTCAAAAACAGAACAGTCCGTAAAGACGAATTTAGAGATGGCACCAGACTTGCTCAAATGGAAAAACTCAAAACTAATGAAAGTTGCGTACATATCTGAGGATCACGCTCGTAAATTGGCAGATTTTTTCGAATTTTCTACAGAGAATTGTGCCCAGATTCGTGACAGACAGCAATGCTGTTTCTGCGCAGCAATCCCAAATATAACATCAACTTTGACATAGAAACTTTACTTGGCACAAAAACATGATAAGGAGAGGTTGCTACAGTAGTAAACAACTTCCAAGACACAAATATAAAACAAAGTACTGTAGTAAAAAAACACATGGGTTATCTCCCAAGAAGTTCTTTCTTTATAGCCATTAAGATGGGCTCAGCAGTTTTAATGATGCACTCGCAAGAAATTGTATTTGAAGCAAAAGAGAGCATCAAGAGGAAAATTCAAAACACATTTAAGTCTAACATGCTTCCTATGCATAGGAATCTTGTAAATAAACAAGTTCATGAAGAGCAAAGTAACAAGCATAGGAAGATAAAACAAGTGTAGCTTAAAAATTTCAGCACATAGAGAGGTGTTTTAGTAACATGAAAATTTTTACAACCATATTTTCCTCTCTCATAATAACTTTCAGTAGCAACATGAGCAAACTCAACAATATAACTATCACATAAAGCATTCTCATCATGAGTCTCATGCATAAAATTATTACTCTCCACATAGGCATAATCAATTTTATTAGTTGTAGTGGGAGCAAATTCAACAAAGTAGCTATCATTATTATTCTCATCATCAAATATAGGAGGCATAGTATCATCAAAGTAAATTTTCTCCTCAATGCTTGGGGGACTAAAAATATCATGCTCATCAAAACCAGCTTCCCCAAGCTTAGAATTTTCCATAGCATTAGCAACAATGGTGTTCAAAGCATTCATAGTAATAACATTCTCATTAGCATGCATATAAAGTTCCATGGGTTTCTTAATTCTTTCTTCAAACACATCATGTCCTAATTCAAGATAAAGTTCATAAAGATCTCTCATATTTTTGTTGTTTTCCATTATGCCTAACTAGTGAAAATAAAAACAAGTACAGGACTAGACATGATAACAAAATAAATTAAATGCAAGTAACTAATTTTTTTGTGTTTTTGATATAGAGAGCAAGACAGTAAATAAAGTAAAACTAGCAACTAATTTTTTGTGTTTTGTTTAGGTGCAGCAAACAAAGTAGTAAATAAAATAAAGCAAGACAAAAACAAAGTAAAGAGATTGAGAAGTGGAGACTCCCCTTGCAGCGTGTCTTGATCTCCCCGGCAACGCGAAATTTAGCTTGATACGCGTAGATGCACACGTCCGTTGGGAACCCCAAGTGGAAGGTATGATGCGTATAGAAGCAAGTTTCCCTCAGTATGAAACCAAGGTTTAATCGAACCAGTAGGAGCCAAGAAGCACGTTGAAGGTTGATGGTCGCAAAATGTGATGCGGCGCAACACCAGGGATTCCGGCGCCAACGCGGAACCTGCACAACACAACCAAAGTACTTTGTCCCAACGAAACAGTGAGGTTGTCAATCTCACCGGCTTGCTGTAACAAAGGATTAAACGTATCGAGTGGAAGATGTTTGCAAAGAAAACAGTAAACACAATTGCAGTAGATTGTATGCTATGTAAAGAATAGGACCGGGGTCCACAGTTCACTAGAGGTGTCTCTCCCATAAGATAAAAGCATGTTGGGTGAACAAATTACAGTCGGGCAATTGACAAATAGAGAAAGGCATAACAATGCATATACATGATATGATAAATATAGTGAGATTTAATTGGGCATTACGACAAAGTACATAGACCGCCATCCAACTGCATCTATGCCTAAAAAGTCCACCTTCAGGTTATCATCCGAACCCCCTCCAGTATTAAGTTGCAAAGCAACAGACAATTGCATTAAGTATGGTGCGTAATGTAATCAACAACTACATCCTTAGACATAGCATCAATGTCTTATCCCTAGTGGCAACAGCACATCCACAACCTTAGAACTTTCTGTCACTGTCCCAGATTAAATGGAGGCATGAACCCACTATCGAGCATAAATACTCCCTCTTGGAGTTAAGAGTAAAAACTTGGCCAGAGCCTCTACTAGTAACGGAGAGCATGCAAGATCATAAACAACACATGAACAATAGATTGATAATCACCATAATCATAGTACTCTCTATCCATCGGATCCCGACAAACACAACATATAGAATTACATATAGATGATCTTGATCATGTTAGGCAGCTCACAAGATCCAACAATGAAGCACAACAAGGAGAAGACGACCATCTAGCTACTGCTATGGACCCATGGTCCAGGGGTGGACTACTCACTCATCACTCCGGAGGCGACCATGGCGGTGTAGAGTCCTCCGGAGATGAATCCCCTCTCCCAGGGTGCCGGAGGCGATCTCCGAATCCCCCGAGATGGGATTCGCGGCGGCGCGTCTCTGTAAGGTTTTCCGTATCGTGGATCTCGATGTGGGGGTTTCGCGACAAGCTTTAAGTAGGCGGAGGGTCAACGCGAGGCCACACGAGGGGCCCAGGGGATAGGTCGGCGCGGCCAGGGCTGGGCCGCGCCGGCCACCTGGCTGCCTCGTGGCCCCACTTCGTTAGGTCTTCGGTCTTGGAAGCTTCGTGCAAAAATAGGACCCCGGGCGAAAGTTTCGTCCAATTCCGAGAATATTTCTTTACTAGGATTTCTGAAACCAAAAACAGCAGAATGGCTCTTCGGCATCTTGTTAATAGGTTAGTTCCAGAAAATGCATAAATATGACATATAATGTGCATAAAACATGTAGGTATCATCAATAAAGTAGCATGGAACATAAGAAATTATCGATACGTTGGAGACGTATCAATGAGTTATATGAAGTTGTTTACTAGAATGTCTTGTGTGAATGAATATGATGCTTCTTGTCCGTATTTTATTTATCGACTCTTCACTCCATAAACATGTGGTCTTGTTTATCGAGCTCAGTTTCGCTTGGGGACAAGCGAGGTCTAAGCTTGGGGGGAGTTGATACGTCCAATTTGCATCACTATTTTATATCATAATTTGCTTTTATTCATTGATATATTTCATATTGGGACACAATACTTATGTTATTTCATCTATTTTGCATGTTTCATCATTATTGGAGGATCAAGCACCGGAGCCAGGATTCTGCTGGAAAAAGCACCGTCGAACGCAATATTTCGGAAGATCAACTGTGGAAGGGAATTTCACGTAAATTCCTATTTTTCCAGATGACGGAGGGAGCAGAAGGGAGGAGAGAAGAGCCACTGTGGGCCCAGACCACGGGCGGCGCGGCCCAAGGCCGGCCGCGCCACCCGGGGCCCACAGCCCCTTTCGCCTCCTTTTCTTCGCGTACTCCTTCGTCCCGAAAACCTAAGCCACAGAGAGGACCTCACGGAGGGTTACAGCCGCCTCGCGCGGCGGAGAACACCAGAGAGAAAAGAGCTCTCCGGCGGGCAGGAATCCGCCGGGGAAATTCCCTCCCGGAGGGGGAAATCGACGCCATCGCCATCGTCATCGAGCGGGACGCCATCTCCATCATCATCATCATCATCTCCACCATCTACACCGCCATCACCACCGCTGCACCTCGTCACCGCTGTAGCAATTCGGGTTAAATCTTGATTGTTTGATAGGGGAAACTCTCCCGGTGTTATTCTATACTTGTTGTAGATGCTATTGAGTGAAACCATTGAACCAAGGTTTATGTTCAGATTGTTATTCATCATCATATCACCTCTGATTGTATTCCATATGATGTCTCGTGAGTAGTTCGTTTAGTTCTTGAGGACATGGGTGAAGTCTAAATGCTAGTAGTGAATTATGGTTGAGTAATATTCAATGTTATGATATTTAAGTTGTGGTGTCATTCTTCTAGTGGTGTCGTGTGAACGTCGACTACACGACACTTCACCATTTATGGGCCTAGGGGAGTGCATCTTGTATTCGGTTGCTAATTGCGGGGTTGCCGGAGTGACAGAAACCTAAGCCCCCGTTAGTATATCGATGCAGAGGGATCGCAGGATCTCAGAGTTTAAGGCTGTGGTTAGATTTATCTTAATTACTTTCTTGTAGTTGCGGATGCTTGCAAGGGGTATAATCACAAGTATGTATTAGTCCTAGAAAGGGCGGTGCATTAGCATAGGTTCACCCACACAACACTTATCAAAACAATGAAGATTATTTAGCCACTTGAAGCGAAAGTACTAGACTAAAATCCCCGTGTGTCCTCGGGAACGTTTGGTCATTATAAGTAAACAAACCGGCTTGTCCTTTGTGCTAAAAAGGATTGGGCCACTCGCTGCAATTATTTCTCTCGCATTTTATTTATTTGTACTTTATTTATCTGCTATATCAAAATCCCAATACTTGTCTGTGAGCATTTACAGTGAATCCTTCATCGAAACTGCTTGTCAACACCTTCTGCTCCTCGTTGGGTTCGACACTCTTATTTATCGAAAGTACTACGATACACCCCCTATACTTGTGGGTCATCACTAACCTATTAACAAGATGCGAAGTTGCTGTTTTCTGCTGTTTTTGGTTTCAAATCCTAGTAAGGAAATATTCTCGGAATTGGACGAAACTTTCGCCCAGGGTCCTATTTTTGCACGAAGCTTCCAGAAGACCGAAGAGATAACAAAGTGGGGCCACGAGGCAGCCAGGGCATAGGGCGGCGCGGCCCAGCCCTTGGCCGCGCCGACCTGCCCCCTGGGCCCTCGTGTGGCCCCCGCGTTGACCTTCCGCCTACTTAAAGCCTCCGTCGCGAAACCCCAACCGAGAGCCACGATACGGAAAACCTTCCGAGACGCCGCCGCGCGAATCCCATCTCGGGGATTCAGGAGATCGCCTCGGCACCTGCCGGGAGGGGATTCATCTCCGGGAGGACTCTACACCGCCATGGTCGCCTCGGAGTGATGAGTGAGTAGTTCACCCCTGGACCATGGGTCCATAGCAGTAGCTAGATGGTCGTCTTCTCCTTGTTGTGCTTCATTGTTGGATCTTGTGAGCTGCCTAACATGATCAAGATCATCTATCTGTAATACTATATGTTGTGTTTGTCGGGATCCGATGGATAGAGAGTACTATGATTATGGTGATTATCAATCTATTGTTTATGTGTTGTTTATGATCTTGCATGCTCTCCGTTATTAGTAGAGGCTCTGGCCAAGTTTGTACTCTTAACTCCAAGAGGGAGTATTTATGCTCGATAGTGGGTTCATGCCTCCATTAAATCTGGGACAGTGACAGAAAGTTCTAAGGTTGTGGATGTGTGTTGCCACTAGGGATAAAACATTGATTCTATGTCTAAGGATGTAGTTGTTGATTACATTACGCACCATACTTAATGCAATTGTCTGTTGCTTAGCAACTTAATACTGAATGGGGTTCGGATGATAACCTGAAGGTGGACTTTTTAGGCATAGATGCAGTTGGATGGCGGTCTATGTACTTTGTCGTAATGCCCAATTAAATCTCACTATATTTATCATATCATGTATATGCATTGTTATGCCTTTCTCTATTTGTCAATTGCCCGACTGTAATTTGTTCACCCAACATGCTTTTATCTTATGGGAGAGACACCTCTAGTGAACTGTGGACCCCGGTCCTATTCTTTACATAGCATACAATCTACTGCAATTGTGTTTACTTGTTTTCTTTGCAAACATCTTCCACTCGATACGTTTAATCCTTTGTTACAGCAAGCCGGTGAGATTGACAACCTCACTGTTTCGTTGGGGCAAAGTACTTTGGTTTTGTTGTGCAGATTCCACGTTGGCGCAGGAATCCCTGGTGTTGCGCCGCATCACATTTCGCGACCATCAACCTTCAACGTGCTTCTTGGCTCCTACTGGTTCGATTAAACCTTGGTTTCATACTGAGGGAAACTTGCTTCTATACGCATCATACCTTCCACTTGGGGTTCCCAACGTACGTGTGCATCTACGCGTATCATCTTCTCATGAATCTTCTTCACATAATCTGCCCTCTTTGATGCCTCCATATTAACTCTCTCATGTATGGGCAAAGGCAACAAGTCAAGTGGAGTAATGGGTTTGAAACCATACACCACCTCAAAAGGACATAGCTCCGTGGTAGAATGTACCGCCCTGTTGTAAGCAAACTCCACATGCGGCAAACACTCTTCCCACTCCTTCAGGTTCTTCTTGATCATGGATCTCAACAGTTGTGACAATGTTCTATTCACCACTTCAGTTTGACCATCAGTTTGGGGATGACAAGTAGTGCTGAACAGCAGCTTCGTCCCCAGCTTTCTCCAAAGCGTCTTCCAGAAGTAGCTCATAAACTTCACGTCACGATCAGAAACAATAGTCTTCGGGACTCCATGTAGACGTACAATCTCCTTGAAAAACAGGTTAGCAATATGCGACGCATCGTCGCTCTTGTGGCAGGCAATAAAGTGGGACATCTTAGAGAATCTATCCACTACCACAAATATAGAATCATGGCCTCTCTTAGTACGCGGCAAACCCAACACAAAATCCATACTAATATCCTCCCATGGTGTAGTAGGTGCCGGTAAAGGAGTATACAAACCGTGAGGCTTCAGCTTGGACTTGGACTTATTGCAAGTAATGCATCTCCTCACATATCTATCCACGTCCCTCCTCATCTTTGGCCAATAAAAGTGGTCAGCTAGCATGAGTAGCGTCTTCTCACGCCCAAAGTGACCCATCAAACCTCCAGCATGTGATTCCTGCAATAAGAGCAAACGCACAGACGATTCTGGAACACATAGTTTGTTAGCCCTAAACAAGAACCCATCATGTATGTGATAATTTTTCCCATGCTTTACCAAGAGCACATAAGCGATATGGTTCAGCAAAATCATGATCAGTAGCATACAAATCACATAGAATCTCTAAACCAGGAATTTTAACATCAAGTTGAGTTAATAACATATTCTTCCTAGATAGAGCATCAGCAACAATATTATCTTTTCCCTTCTTATGCTTAATAATGTATGGAAAAGACTCAATAAACTCAACCCACTTAGCGAGACGCTTATGCAAAGTAGATTGGGCTTTCAGGTATTTCAAAGCTTCATGATCAGAATGTATGATAAATTCTTTTGGCCACAAGTAATGTTGCCAAACCTCAAGAACTCTAATTAAAGCATACAATTCTTTATCATAGATAGGATAGTTCAACTTAGCACCAGAAAGTTTCTCAGAAAAATATGCAATTGGGCGACCCTCTTGCATCAACACACCACCAATTCCAATACCACTAGCATCACATTCAATCTCAAATTGCTTATTGAAATCAGGAAGTGCAAGCAACGGTGCAGAAGTTAACAATCTCTTAAGTTCATCAAAAGCATGATCTTGGGCTGCACCCCACTAAAAAACAACACCCTTTTTAGTCAAATCATTCAAAGGTGCAGCAATAGTACTAAAGTTGGGCACAAATCTGCGATAAAACCCAGCTAGACCATGAAAACTTCTTACTTGACTCACATTCATGGGAGTAGGCCAATTTTGAATAGCTTCAATTTTAGACACATCTACTTCTACTCCATGCTTAGAGACAACATAACCCAGAAATATGACCTTATCTTTGCAAAATGTGCACTTCTCAAGATTACCATAGAGTTGATTATCACGCAACACTTGCAAAACATGTCGAATATGTATAGTATGATCAGATTCATTGCGGCTGTAGATTAATATGTCATCAAAATACACAACCACAAATTTGCCAATAAATTCACGCAAAACATGGTTCATCAGTCTCATGAAAGTGCTAGGTGCATTAGTTAACCCAAAAGGCATTACTAACCACTCATATAAACCAAATTTTGTTTTAAAGGCTGTTTTCCACTCATCCCCTTCTTTCATCCTAATTTGATGATAACCACTACGCAAATCAATTTTAGAGAAAACAGCAGCACCACTCAATTCATCTAACATATCCTCTAAACGGGGAATAGGATGACGATATCGAATAGTAATGTTGTTTATAGCTCTACAATCTACGCACATACGCCAAGTACCATCTTTCTTAGGAACTAGAATAACAGGAACAACACAAGGACTAAGGCTTATGCGGATATAACCTTTGTCGAGTAGCGCTTGTACTTGCTTCTGTATCTCCTTCGTCTCTTCGGGATTAGTGCGATATGGCGCCCTATTGGGCAGCGATGCTCCGGGAATCAAGTCAATTTGATGCTCAATACCTCGCAATGGTGGTAGTCCTGCGGGTACCTCCTCCGGAAACACGTCGCCGAATTCCTGCAAAACATTAGAAACACCAAGAGGAAGAGGGGTCATGTCATTAGAAACCAAAACCGTACCCCTGTACAAAAGCACAAGAGGCATGGCCGTAGGATCCTCACTAAATTCTCTCATGTCTTCTTTGGTGGCTAATGAAACTAAGGAATTCACTCTCTCACTTTTCGTTATATCACTCACGACATTACAATTCTCTCGCCTATCTAGAGGTGCATCCTCCAAATTGACTTCAATCTTCTGACGAGACTCATTGACAATTTGTTGTGGTGACATAGGCTGTAAGTTAATTTTCTTGCCCTTGTACTCCAAGTGATATGTATTGGCACGGCCATTGTGTTGCACAGAACGGTCATAGAGCCAAGGCCGACCCAATAAGAGGTGACAAACCGTCATAGGAACCACATCAAAATCAATGCAATCCTTATACGGTCCAATCGCAAACTCAACACGCACCATGTGGTTTACCTTCATCTCACCATTGTCGCTCAACCACTGAATATAATATGGATGCGGGTGCGGTAGATACTTCAACTTCAACTTGGTACATAACTCCTTGCTTGCTAAATTGCGGCAACTCCCGCCATCAATAATGACCTTGCAAGCCTTGTCAGGACCAACTAAAGCTTTGGTTTGGAACAAATTGCAGCGCTGAGTAGATGCACTAGGCAACACATTAAGAGCACGCTGCGACACAACAATGGTGCGAGCATCAGAAGGATATGCATCTTCACCATCAGTGTCATAGTCATCATTGTCTGGAGCATTTGGATCAACATCATCTCCAGTCTCATACTCATTGTCCTCATTGATAAACATGACTTTGCGGTTAGGACAATCTCTCTTGAAGTGACCCTTGCCACAACATGTATGGCAAAGCATATCGCGGTTGCGCGTTGTAGACACAGAACCACTCGTACTTGCAGCAGATTCGGACTTCTTTGCATTAGATACATTGGAGACCGGTTTGCTAGGCGGAGTAGAGTAAGGAACGGAACGCGTCGAAGGCGCCGGCGCTGTAGAGGGCGCGCGGGGTGTAAAACGCCCAGCTCCCGTAGCACGTCCCTTAACCTTTGCTTCTTCAGCCAACTGTGATTCAGCTTCTCTTGCATGATGTAACAATTGATTCATATTGGTGTAGGTGTAATGACGAACAATGCCTTTAACATCATACTTCAATCCATTGAGAAAACGCTGCATTGTCATCTCTAGAGACTCACGGACACGACCACGCTGCATAAGCATCTCCATCTCCATGTAGTACTCATCAACAGTCTTCACACCTTGCCTCAATAGTGTCAACTTATCAAATATATTCCGCATGTAATTTGTAGGCACAAAACGAGAAGTCCTTCCTTCATTGCACGCCATGTACGGATAGGTTGTGCACCATCTTCGTCGCGGTTACGAACCAAAGAATCCCACCAACGCAATGCATAACCATCAAATTCAGAAGAAGCAAGCTTGATCTTCTTATCTTCAGAGTAGTTGGGATGTAAGCTCCATAATTTCTCAATCTTGAGCTCCCAAGTGAGGTATTCTTCAACATCAGCTCCTCCTTCAAACTTGGGTATGGAAAACTTAGGCTTACCCAATCCATCTTCTTCATCTTGTCCACGACCATTGCGGCCAAGTGGAACCCAGCCACGAGGACGATGACCACGAGGCGCACCATGAGCATTGTGTGCGTCATCTTCAAGCTCAGGATCTTCATCATCTTCTTGTTGTTGTTGTTGTGCAGTCAATTTCTCAATAGCGATGAGCATGTCTGCAATATTGCGCTGTATATCTGTTACTTGATCAGCCAATCCAGTGACAGTTGCATTAGTAGCATCTAGCGTTTGTTTCATCTCGTCAACTGTACCCTTAAGCTCATCATCCTGAGCGCGGAATTCACGTCGCATCTCATTACGAAGAGCCTCAAACTCCCTCCAGTTAATAATATCTGCAGAATCCTTGTTCTCCTGGTTAACAATCTTATGATCACTAGCAGACATGATTAGTAGGTTAGTGCACTAAATCAAAGATATATGGTGGTACTCTCACAACTCACTCAAAACTGATAAGAAAAGGAAATCTTACCGTTCCAAAGTAAATTAGTGCTTACCACTTGTAGTAACAACTAGTGCACGGATGTAGCGAAGCGAATATCAAGGGTATAAGAACAATCACACGACAAAGCAGGGTATATGTGGGGCTGTAGGTAGGCTACCTATTTGCACCAATAACAAGCTCTGACCGTAGACAACCAATGATACTCACACAAGGCGATATAATGGGGCAATGCAACTATATGGAGGAAAAGGTTGCAATGCACTAGAGAGACGCTAGCAAAGCTCAACGAGACAGGCACACGATTGCTCAACTACAGGTGCAGTAAAGAAAACTTAGGCTTTTCACTTGATTCAACTAGCACGACACTTTGCTTTTTGTATTTTTCTTTTTGTAACACACGCAGCTATGTAGCTCTTTTTGCTTTTTTTTTTGATTTTTTTGATTTTATGACTCAACTCCTTGATAACACGGCCAACAAGATATGCAAAGCACCAAAAACCCTAACGAGCAACCTGTCGAGCGGTAAAACTAGTCTCTTCTGGGGAAGTTCCTAGTCACGTATATCGAAAGGTCTGTCTATGGTTGGGAACAAGCACTGTACGCTATGTGGACTCGGAGTAACAAAACTGACACAATATGATAAACTAGACGAGAGAAAACTCAAACCCTAACAATTCTACTAGAAGAAAGATAAAGTTACGCAAAAACAACTACGAAAAGCAACTAAAACTCGAAATTAGTGCAAGCTATGGCTATGGCAAACCCTAACCCTAAATATTTTTGGCTTTTTCTGGATAGGAAAACACTCACAACTCAACTATGGGGTGGATTGTGGATGGCTTACCGAGGAAAACTGGAAATCTGATACCAAGATGATAAGGGGTGGCCCGATCTTCTCAGTAAGCAACGGTGGCGATGATGATCACGGGGTGATGGCAGCGGAGAAACACGACGATGTAGTGGATGATAACTTGTATGACGCAACGAGATCTCTCGATTGGTCCTGTCGCCAATGCAACTCAACCCTGCAAGATATTCGCAACTCCACACACTTGCGCACGTAGCCGCCGACCACGAAGCGGTAAGTTGCAACCGTCTAATTCCCAATGGAACAAAGATCACACAAGACTTAAACAGGATCTACACAATATCCAAGCAATATGGTGTAGGGAATTCAATAGTTTTGCAGAGCAAACAACTAAGAACTAGGGTTTATCTTAAATGTGGTCTAAAGCAACTTGTGGGGCGTCCCAGGGACTTATATAGGCGTCGGGACGACCTTAGGTCCAAAAAGTACGAAAATAACCGACCCACAGATCGGTCGAGACAGACTCGGACGTCCGGTCTGAATCCGGTCGACGGTGTGGACCGACCGGTCCGTGGTCGGTCAACCGGTCGGCCGGAAATCACGAGGTTTCGGTTTCCGTCCGTACGAGCTTCCTCCGGTTGGCGGCCGTTGGCGGCCGATCGCCGGGGGACCGGCGGCCCGCGTGGCGGTCTGACCGGTCTGGGCCGGCTGGACTTCTTCTTCTCCTCTCGCGCATGCCTCCCGCTCCTCCCTCGCGCGTCCATGAGATATCTTCATGTCCAGCTCCATGTCCAGCTTCACGTCCATCTTCATGTCCAGCTGCTCCTCTCCTCGTGCGATGCTTGTCTCCTCTTCATACCCGATGATACATAAGTAATAGGACTTAGGTAGTATAAAGTTCTCATCAATCAAGGTATCGTTTAAGAACAAGTTCACCTGTTGTTTAAGTAGCTTCGCACGAGCTCGTGTCATTGGTCCAATCCTGACTTCATTGGACTTGAGCTTCACAGCAGGTTCATCTTCAGTTGATAATGACGGAGGTAGTAGTGAGGTAGGGATGTCCTCATCACTTACAAAACCAAACCTTCTATGTATCAAAAAAAAAAAGATTGTGTTATCTTACCGGACATTTTCCTTTTGTTCATGTTACATATCAACTACAAATTAAATTGAGGGTCCCATACTTCCCGTGTGACAACAACTATCTATGTACAAGAATATATATCACCACCAGCAGAAATATTCCTCTGAAGAATCTTTTCTGCCGAAGTGAATAAAGTCAAATACAAGACATGTATACAACCATGGCTCCTACAAACATGAGAGTTAATCGTAGATGTTATAAGATTAATATGCAGTTTTAACAACTACGAGAAACCGGTGTTAATAATTTCTTGGAAACAAAAAAATTATAACAACTTGAGAAGATGGTAATAACAATATATATTAATTATTATAAGAGCATAAATCCGATCTTCCATTATCAGGACAACAAAAAGATAAACAGTACTTATGATATTTGCACATGTTTACACCTTTCAAATCAGCTAAGTGGTTTTGGAATAAAATTACATGTAAATTGCTTCTACCAATTGGATGGCTAATGCGAAAGACTTATAAAACAGTATAGAAACTCTTGCATTTGTCAATCACTTGGAGCGTGTGCGTGTGTAGTGACCAACAGCGGTGAAGCAAAGATGGATGTACCTAGACATGCAAAGGACCTCCAGCCTCGGCCTGTGGGTGGAAGCGATGCAGCCACCAATCCGTCCGTGCTGAAGCAGCAATGGACAACAACGGTGGCCACAACCATTGGGGTGACTGCTCTGCCCTGCTAGGGGAGATGGAGCCTGAAGAGATCTGATGCCATTTAAGCACTTCTGCATCGACACAGCAGGGCGCTAGCTACGCTCATGACGATCCCTGTGTTAAGATTCATGCACTAGCCACTTGAACCAAAAGTCCGAACTGATGGAAAGGGCTAGGCAATCTACTTATACACTTCACAACACCCCCACTCGCGTGTGACGGGAGAAGATAAAGTCAACACGTGTAGAGAGAGAAAGAGGCGGCGCCGGGACCACACGCCACACGGCAAGACGCAGAGAGGGGGCAACAGCAAATTTTTAGGCTTAATTGCGAAAACCATGTGAAAGCCAGGATTTGAACTTGAGACCTGGGCTCTGATACCATGTTAAGATTCATGCACTAGCCACTTGAACCAAAAGTCCGAACTGATGGAAAGGGCTAGGCAATCTACTTATACACTTCACAACACCCTGCACGCACAAAGGTGCCCGTTGATCCGGCATCTCCTTGACCGGTTGGGCAAGGTCGCATCCTTCGGCACAATGGCATCCGTGCGTGCCAGCAGTACTGCGCGGATGAGAAGAAGCCCCCAAAGGACAGCTCGATGAAGACGTGTCGCCCGTTGACCTAGGCCCCGCGATCATCGATCTAGCCCCCAAGCCATATGGGCGCCCTCGCCCAACGAGGAATCGAAGATCTCGCGACGGCGACCAGAGACTACAGGGTACAGGCTATAGAAGAGGAGGCCTAGGCGGGAGGCCGTGGAAATGGCGAAGCGGAGGGCGCGCGCGACCGGGAGTGACTAGCCTCCGTGTCCGTGGGACTCCTCCAGGGGCCCCGAGTGCCTTCTCGTGGTCAGCGAAGGACTCCTGCTGCTTGGCGTCCTCGAGGGAGGCGAGGGCGACGGGAGGGTGGGCTAGGTGAGGGAGTCGGGGGATTTTGGGTTGGGCGTTGGCTTTCCGTGGTGGCGTTTATTTTTCACTTATCGGTGGCATGAAGCCGTAATTAGGTAAGCCCGAGATTACAACAACCTACTACACCGTTAGATGTAGATCGAGCGGTGAGGATGATCTGAATCTCCTTCACCGAACGCGTTGTACGACCTACAACCAACTGCAATATAATGGTAAAGAAAACTAGGCGTTGCAAGTGAATTTAATCCCACCTAGCTAGCGGGAGGAGGCTACTGGCAGCTTATAAGAGGAGTAGCCATCCTCTCATTAGGCCGATCTTTTGGCATGGAAAGATCTCTCCGCCTATAGACTGGGTCGGACAAAATGCCTAAACGCTACACGAGTGTGTGAACCTAGGCCTGAAACGCTAACAATCTCGATAGATCTTGTATGGATAAGCTCAAAACCAGTTTTTTTCGGATTACCGTTACATCGAATTATAGTACGGAGTATCTGAAATCCAACCACGAGGATGTGAAAGGGAGGAAGCACTTATAGCTGAAAGTGAAATGGTCAAAAATATCAAGCCAGAGTTAGCTCCTACCAAGTACTATTATTCAAAACCAACAAAAAATGTACGAACACCATATTCATATAAGATAAGACATCCCGATAATTTCTCTTATCACTATCCATAATCTATCCCTAGAATTGTATCGATCATTTGGTCAAACGTAGCCATCCAACAGCCCAGCACAACCAATGCCCCCTCAACCTCAATAGAAAAATCCAAAGCAACCAGCACTTGAGCACTATGTCCGCCAGGTCACCGCACGTGGCCCACAAGTCAGCGAGAGCATCGCAGCCAACGACCCGGACCCGTCACCAACCCCGTGACGTTACCACCCACGGTCCAAACCCGACCGTTACCGCATTGGTTCAAAACCCGCCAACGGGGCGGCGCCACGCAGGCGGCGCGCCCCGGCGAATCACCGCCGGCCGGTGAGCGGACCGCGCCCAGCTGCTGCTTTGCGTGCGGTAGTGGGGGAGCTGTGCGCGGACGGACAGGAGCCGAGCCGACAGAAAACTCGCTCGCCCTCCTGTCTCCCTCTCCCTCTCTCTCCCCGCCGAAGTCTCCTGTGCTGCCGCCGCTGACCTGCGGCCACCGACGGAGGACGGGTTTCCAGCCGGAGGTGCCTGGTTGTGGGCTCGCTGGCAACGGCGCGCGGTAGGGATCCCGGGGGCCGGTGCTTGGTCTGGGAGCTTTGAGGCCGGAGCGTCAAGGGATGAGGTGGTTTTCCTGCTGCAAGCGGTCTGACGGGTGAGTGGTAAAGCGGTGATTTAGATTCTGGAATTGCGGTTTTGGTCCCTTTTGGGGGGATGGGGGAAATTTGGGTCGTCGGTTGGGTATAAGTGTATAACGGTGGGGTTTTGGCCTTTTTGGGTGAAATTCGTACTGTAGAAATAGTTATATGTTGCTGATTTGGGAGAGAGGTTGGACCGGTGCCAATAGCTTACGAATTTTCCACTTTTTTCTTAGATTTTTATGTGCTGGTTGATTAGCTTAAGCGGTACCAAATGATTCTGGTTTTGGTGAACTGCTGAGGTTGGGGTCAATTTTGTGAGCTTGCGGTCTGATTTGCTGCTAAATTACTAGCCGCTGGCTACCGCTTCGCCTGTTTGGACTGGATGATGAGATTTGAATCAGTAGCTGCTACCTACTACTCGAAATCTTACCGCTGTTGCGCCGCAAAAAAAATACTTCCTCCGTCTCATTAAACATGTCTAAGATTTGTCAAAATTCGGACGTATCTAGCTACTATTTAGTGTCTAGATACATCTAAATTTAGACAAATCTTCGACATATTTCACTTGACCAATACTTGACCAGCCGCGATAGAATGGAATACATATTTTACACATACGAAACTTGTTCTAACAATTACGCTTTCTTGCGGGCAAGACTTGGATACAGTTCTGAACAAGTGTAGAATATTGCTTACTGTTCTTACTGGAGATTGTCACTGTTAATTTTCAGCTGCCAGCTGACTAGCTGAGATAGAATGGAGTACAGGTTGTTATACAAACCTAATTTATTCAAACAATTAGGGGGACTAGTTGGTTTAGAGTTCTGAACAAGCGTGCCAGTAAGTACTTGAATTGCTGAAGAAGTAAGGTTTTAATCATCTACTATGCTCATAGGGCTCAACCTGGCAGGAAGAAGAAGAAGAAGGACACGACATGGCGGATCTTCTCGCTCAAGGAGCTGCAGTCAGCGACCAACAACTTTAACTACGATAACAAGCTTGGCGAGGGCGGATTCGGCAGCGTCTACTGGGGCCAGCTCTGGGACGGATCGCAGGTGCAGTCCCTCTCTTAAACATAAGAAACGCAACAATGATGCGGTTCTCACTATGCTACACGCTGATTTGTTGTATCTTTTGTTTCTAGTGATTTTTGTTGTTATTAGTAGTATGAACAGGACAATTCAGTGGAGGGACCTGCAGTAGTTGATGGTTGTATTTATCCTGATTTAGTTTCACCTTCTAATTAGTTATTTTTTCTTGTTCCTAGTGGAAAATTTCAGATTGAAAATTGTTGTACTTTTCTAACCCTGTGAATATTCTTTGACAACAAATGACAAGCGAAACTGGACCTACACTCTTTGAGCGTGTGAATCCTTTTGGTATGGGTGGAGAACTGACTTTTTCTCACCTTCAACTATGATATATTCTTTGTGCGTTCACTTTACCTAGGATATTGCCATGACCTTGCAGTAGTGGGTAGCATGATCACAAGCTATATATGATCATAAATTTGATGTGTAAACACAACTCTCGAGGTATAGAAAATTAGAAGGCGTATATGGTCTGTCTGGACAGATATAATCGACTGTCTTGACAAGGCAGACAACTAGTAGTACTATTACTTTTCTTCTAAGATTCGCTTGTACTATGAGTCTATGACCAAAAATGTCAATGGCATGTTGATAGACACGTACTGATATTTAAGTAAGATGAGGCAAGCAGTTGACTTGGCAAGGACTTAGACAAGTAAAGAATTATTAAGGGAAGTCTGATTTAATGCCACGTCTTAGTTTGCATTTCAATTGCTCTCCAACCTACTTAGCATCTCAATTGTTCATCCCATGTTAACAGATTGCCGTGAAAAGGCTCAAGAGCTGGAGCAACAAAGCTGAAAAGGAGTTTGCTGTTGAGGTGGAGGTTTTGGCACGAGTGAGGCACAAGAGCCTGTTGAGCTTACGTGGCTACTGCGCTGAAGGCCAGGAGCGTCTGATAGTCTATGACTATATGCAGAACCTGAGCTTGCACTCTCACCTACATGGACAGCACGCGGCTGAATGCCATCTTAGTTGGGAGCGAAGAATGAATATCGCTATTGATTCAGCAGAGGGCATTGCGTAAGCTCTCTCAACATCATTTTGCAATATTCACCATGATGAAGCGCAATCTCATGTTTATATTATCTTCACCTTGTAGTTATCTTCATCACCATGCGATCCCACATATCATCCATAGAGACGTCAAGGCGAGCAATGTTCTCTTGGACGCGAATTTCCAAGCACGGGTCGCTGATTTCGGTTTTGCGAAACTCATACCAGATGGCGCAACTCATGTGACAACAAAGGTGAAAGGCACGCTGGGTTATCTTGCACCAGAGTATGCCATGCTTGGTAAGGCCAAGGAAAGCTGTGACGTCTACAGCTTTGGGGTACTACTGTTAGAGCTTGCCAGTGGAAAGAGGCCGGTCGAGAAGATAAACCCCACTACGAAGCTGACCATCACTGAGTGGGCACTTCCATTCGCCCGCGATAAGAAGTTCAAGGAAATGGCTGATCCGAAGCTGAGCGATAGTTTTGATGAGGCTGAGGTGAAGCGAATGGTAGTTATTGGGCTTGCTTGTACTCAAAAGACACCAGAACGAAGACCAATAATGTCTGAAGTTGTTGAGCTTCTCAGGGGAGAATCTGCGGAGAAGTTCTCTGAATTGGAGAATGGTGACCTGTTCAAGCTGGAACAGACCAGCTCTGGCCAGAGACAGCCTGGCCCTGGTATCTCAGATGCCATTTCGGAAGAGAAGGATTCGAAGGAGGATGCGATAGAGGAGGCGGTTGAGTCAAGTGAGACTGTACCAACAGCTAGGTAGTATGATGGACGAAGGTGGAGTCCGTCTGTGTGTGCGCGTGTATGATAATTCCTTGTTACCCTTTCCAGAAACAGAGATGTATCTGTGTATCCGTGTCTGGTCGATTTGCTTTGGTATGGTACTACTATGTTTTGCACTTGTGCTATGAACAGGTCCAAAAGTAATAGATTGATCATGTATTCCTGTTGAGCCATTTAGTTTCTGTATCCCGAACGAAAGATTCGGTCATACTTGTGTGAAAGCTTAGTTCATAATCTTCCGCAACCCCGAGAGAAGGAAGCGGATACTTGCACTACCATATACTCTTTCGTTATTTTCCTCTTTCGTCAGTCGAATGGAAAGAAAACACCCAAAAACATAACGTGAAGGTAGTCATTGCAAGAAATAGGCTGGTTACTGTGGATATAGACCAGGAGCCAAAATCATAACGGTATGTACAGCCATACAAAAAATGTGCAAGCAGACACTACCATATACTCTATAAATATGAATTGGCAAACACATAAAGCCCATATAGTGGTGTTGAGAAATGTGTATTAATCTCACAGGGGATACATATGATATCCGTACATAACTAAAGCTAAAAACACAGGTTGCATACAGAGCATAGGGTTTCTTCTAGCATGCACAATACACATCACACCGAAGGAAATGAAGCACTGCAACTCACATGCTAGATTCGGTCCCATCAAACCATGAAATGATTCATTGCTCAGGCTGTCAACCATATCAGTCTTCCAGACAAGATGTGACACATAATTCAGATACCCACTCGGTCCACCACGCTCATGTCATGAAATTAGCCTTAAAGAGACGCATAGCAGTATGAGAATTCTTCAAAACTGCATTGGACCTTGGCACCTGGTTTTTCCTGTGATTCAGGAAGTCGAGGGCGTTCTTCACGTGTTGTGTCGACCGGACATCTTTGAGCAGAATTGTTTCAGGTCTGATAAACGATATGAACCATCAGAATAACAGTTTAAAAGAAAACTACACAAGATGACAAGATCATGGAAAATACCCAGAAGTTTTCAATTTTTTCTTCTTTTTCTGAACCTTCTGGTTTACATTTTCATCCTCGGAGTCTGATGAGAAGGTTTGCCTGAAAGAAAAATGAAGAGAGGGTAACCAATAATGTCCAAACAGAAAAAAGAAGAGCAAGGATTTGAATGTCTAGCAGTGAAAGGATGTAAACATACTTCTCACGTGCTGCAAGCATTTCAATTACATTCTTGGGCAGTGTGCCAGGCATAGCATGTGTCTCCTCGTCCTCGTCCTCAACCTCTTCTTCGGCTTTCGCATCTGTATCTTCTACTTTGAGAAGCTTCTTTTTATCAGGTTTTGAGGATGTTTTCCGCTTGGCCCAGCGCTTCCTACGGTCTTTCTCCTCCTTTGTTGCTCTACAAAATAAGATGTCGTCAAGTTAGAGAGGGTAACATCAGCAGGAAAAGAGATATTAATCCGCTATTAACAGAAGCAACATTATATAGTTAGTTCGCATGGATGTTGCCCCAAGATATAAAAAAAAATTCGTTTGCCAATATATATGAAAAAAAGGTCTGTCGGCCTATTTGCATGTACTGATTTACCACTGAAATTCACAGTTCACTTGTCGGTGATAATGGATCCTAGGAGAGATAGTAGCAAATGCGTAAACATAATTTTCAATAGTGGCAAATAAAAGCCCAGAAGTCTAAGCATGGCAACCATAGGGTCAAACAGCTGCCTGAACAATTCTGTTCTGTACACAGGACTAGAGATAGCATGGACGAAAAGCTTTACATTCAACGGGAAAGGGGTGGCAATGTGCCAATTTCGTGCAACCCATGAAGAATTACCCTATTAGGGATGGGGATGAGGAAAAATTGTCCCTGCCCCCAACAACCAGATGTATACCGCTCTACAAGGGCCTGCAGGTACTAGCCCCATCAATAATCTCCGCTATACCTCCTGCATATTCTTATACGTGCATAAATTGGTACATCTGCGTGTCGAAAGCATGCCTGTTTTTTTCTCTACCATTATACAGCTCATTTATTGTTATTCCATCACACTACACTATGACCAAATAAATCTACTTGTTTCTACCTTAATCATGTGATAAACATATAAAATAAACTCAACATCACACAAATCTAGGCATTTATTGGGAGATGTTCCCTATAAATCGCCACGGGAACAGAGAACATAAGAAAAGGTGCCATAATAGCTAATTGTGCCATTAGGGAATGGGTATGAGAAGAATCTGTCCCTCGCTAGGAATGGCCCCATTGCCATCCTGCCATTGATGCGGTATAAACCAACACATAAGGAAATCACTTACTATACAAATCTAGAGTCGTGCATGTCTTGATTTTGGCCTCAGGGATTTTGTTATAAGACTCGTAAAGTCTGCAGTGTGCATAGGGCGATAGCAACACAACTAGTGAGGATATTTAAGGCTAGAAATATAGTTCAGATAGATGGTGAGCTTATATTTCTCAAAGCGACCTCTATGTCTGTTACCGCATAAGCAGAGTGTGTATATGCACAAACAGTACTAAGTGCAGGAACAAACCTGACAGCGCTGTCCTTCTCCACCTTGCTGATTTCTTCATGCTTCTCGACACCCTACAGGACATCAACAGCAGGAAACAAACATCAGTATCATCTCGACATGCTCTGAGTCTGATAAGAACTATGACAAACAATCGAAGTATACAAATGGAGTAAGCTAAACAACTGACAGCCCCTAGTAAGTAACCACAAACAGATGTTCCCTGGGCGTGGTAACCGAAATTGGTGGCCTGTGACCGTACTCCTACCTACCCGGAATACATGCGCGCAGCACGCGGGCTCCTCCCAAACTCCTAAATCACCTAGGGTTTACTAGGTCCAGGTCTCTCCTCGCAGGGCGTGGCGTGGGGAACAGTCAAGAGCGTACCTGGACGGCGGTGAGCTCCTCGGGGGCACCGTCGGAGTCGCTTCCGCTGTCCATTTACGCGCTGCGGTGTCGCCGGTGGGAGCTCGTCTTTGTCTGGTGGTAGCCGCCGCCCGCCGCCGCCGCCGGTACTTGCAAGGGTTTTGGCCTTGGCGGGTGCGGAAGAGAAGAGACGGCCGTAGCGTGGTGGTAACCGGGCTTTTCTCCTTGGCGTCCCCTTGCTGGGCCGGAAGCTACGGCCCGTTGGGCTTACTGATGCTGCGGCCCAACTCGTAATGACTCCGGATTCGCGCGGACTCCCTCATAAATACGAACGAATAGCTTCGAAAAGAAGAAAAGCCCAAAGCAGAGTCTGCACCGCCATGGATGTGGAAGAGCGCGCCGCGACGCTGCTGAGCACCGCGGAGGAGTGCGTCGGCGGCGAGGACGAGCTGCTGGCGCTGCTGCACGACAAGCCCAGCCCGATCTGCTTCCACAGCTTCCAGCCCTCCGCCTCCGGCCGCTTGGACATCGCCCAGGTTAATTTCTGCCGTTTTCTCTTTATATAGGAAGTGGGATGGACGGGTTCAGAGCGAGGGAGTGCACCGGGCCCCGACCATCGGATTTTATGTCGTCAAATTCATCTTAGAATTCTACCGCCCTGATTCCTAAATTTAAACCTCGACAATAATTATGGAAAGAATAATATGCAACGTCACATAGAGACTAGATTGACAGTTCTTTGGTCTGAAAAAAAAGCTTACATTGCTCTGAAACTGTTAGGCATGCTATTTTCAAATTAGATCAATATAATGATCATTACTTGAGCTTCGTCCGAATATAAATAGCTTTAGCTTGCTTCAATTGGGCGTTATACTTCCAACACATGGTTGCTAATCCGTTATATATTCCGTCGGATCAAAGTCTAGCAGTTTAACCGATTACCGCGATGATCCTACTTTGAGTTTGATTCTTTACTTTTGGTTGCATTTAGTTTCATTCTATTGATACAAAAATTCAAAAGTGGGAGAGAAGTTACCAAATATATATTGTGAACGAATTCCTTTAAGTTGTACGTACACATACAAATAGTATGTTTCTGAATGACTGGCACACATCTGTCACTTTTTTTTTTGTTCCTCAGGGTGTTGGTAAAGTGATCGATGTCAACAAGATGATCAGGGCCGGATGCAGAGTGAAGATCCTAATAGAGGACCAGAGGATGGGAGGGGATTTGAGCAAGGTTAGGACCACCGGTCACGACATGATTGAGGTTTGGAAAGCCCTCGGTATGGACCTGGACGGGGTGGAATTCCTATGGTCCTCCGAAGAGATAAGCAAGCGTGCACACTTATACTGGCCGATGGTGATGAGCCTTGCCCGGGAAACCAAAGTAGTAAGATTAGCGAGGTACATGTTTGGTCATCTACATTGCATGTACTCCCTCCGATCCCTTTTAGTTGACTCGGACCAAATCTCTGGAATGTGTGATAGTTGTGACATTTATTTGTAGCTTGCACCCGAATCCGGATAATGTGAAGGTCGACCAGCTCTGGGAACCCATCATGCGGTGCGCTGATATGCTATTCCTGGACCTGGAGGTTAGTATTTATGACGGCAGCCTTTTCTGAAGTATCAGTAAATTACCCTTGTAAATCGATAGCTAGAACAAAAAATTGCGAGAGACTAAACTATTTTTTTGTCGGAGACTAAAGTAAAAAAAAAATGGAAGAATAAAGTAACTAATACATGCTTTACTAATACCGAATTTCTTTATAATAACAAAAAATATTCCTTTTTGTAGGCAGACATATGCCAGATGGGCATGGATCAAAGAGAGGTCAGTATGATGGCTAGAGAATACTCCGAGCACATCGAAGGGGCAAGCAAACCAATTTTCCTGTTGCATCGTATCCTCTATGGTTTTCCATAAGCATGTGATTATTTACAGATTTATTTGTATGCTTATGTTGTTACATTACATCTAGCTAGGTTTATCAAAATGTTTTTCTCCATAACATTAATTATAGAAGATTTGCTACCTGGTTTGAAAGAAGGGCAGCAGAAGATGTCAAACAGCGATCCATACTCGGCTATTTTTATGTTTGATAATGAGGTTTTTCTCGCAACATTTAGTCAGTTACTATTTACTTACTCCCGACCCACTGACCATATTGAGTCCTTAATTAGTGGAAACATATATGCTTAAGGTTGTATCCGTTTTCATAATCAACTTTTTTATGGCAGGTTGATGTTAAGTCGAAGATAAAAAAGGCTTTCTGCCCTGTCAAGATCACTGAAGGAAATCCATGCTTGGAATACATACAACACATTCTTTTCCCTTGGTTTGGAAAGTTTGAGGTGCTTCGAAATGAACGCAGTGGTGGTAACAGGTAGTAATATTATTCTGAGGACGATGAAAAACTTGAATTTGTTTTCCTCAAAGAAGCTATAGAATATTTTCTTCTTTGCTGAAACTATTGCATGAGCTGTTGCAAATGACTGTGCTACCACGGTATCTGTCAGGAAAGAGTCCAATTTACTTGGCATGGTTTTAATAATTTCTCAGTTGTAACATATGTTGCTTCTCCTAAACAGGACCTACGTAACAATGGAAGAACTCCTTGAGGATTACATCAGTGGCGCTCTGCATCCCGGTGATGTCAAACCTGCTCTTGCAAAAGCAATAAACCATATATTGCAGGTAAAATACACCTCTCAGTTTTGCAGGTTAAATGTTTCGTTTCCAATAGACCAGTGAGTAAAGTGAACTTATCTGAAAGTCGTTTCAATTTTGCGTTCGTGTTTTTTGTTTTTATTCAACAATGCTTCTATTTCAGTATTAGAATCTTACCGGCAAGTTTCTCATTTGAACAGCCTGTTCGTGATCACTTCAAGAAAAAATCTGACGCCAATTGCCAAAGTCCTGTGTAATGCTGCCAAGGTGCGATCTTTCTTCAGAAATGCTGTCAAAATGAGGAACTTCAGTCCTCATGCATCATGTTCCCAATATGCATTTAATCACATATTTTAACAAACCAATTTCAGGTTTCAGTTAGATTTATTTCTTGAATCATGCATTTTAGTAGCATTTGTTTGTCTCTTTTGAGTATATTTGTTCAAACCTAAGAAAAAAGGGAAACATAGTTGCTCAAATTGAATTGCAATTTTGAACTGTATACATCATTTTGCAAACATTAACCAATTTGCACTGTATACATCACTGCAAACATTGACAATTTTGGAAGGAGTTAACTCGAACAACTACTGTTTCCTAGAACAAGGAGCAACCAAGATAGCCAAGAAGTTCTGCATGTTTTGGCCACAATCATTTCCAGATGGATAGTCATCATAGCCAAGAAGTTCAAACAGTCGGTCTCATAGCCGAAGATTAAACTCTACATGTACTTCACACTATTGCAGTCATAGCCAAGAGCTTCAGGCGTATTTTGGAACAAGCCGCTTTTGGAATTGTGTATACATGTTTTTCCTCAGGGAATTATGTGTGCTTTGAGCTATTTTCTATTACCTTATCGGAATGACAGTGTACACTTGCTCAGCACACAATGGCTACCCGACGAAGCAATCTCTGGTGCATTTGTGGGATATATATGCATTTCTGCAAGCGCATGCTATGTTGGCTATCTCTTCTCTGCTTCCGTACACCGGTGTTGTAGAGTGTTGTCATTGCTACTGAATGTTGGTGCATCACATTAGGGCATCTCCAGCGGCGCAACGCAAACGGACGCTGAGCGACCGTTTGTGTCTGCCGTGACCGAAAATGCGTCTGGCACTACCTCCAGCGGCGCGACGCATAGTGACCGGGCCGTCCGCGGAGACGCAAACCTGGCCCAAATATGCGCCAGGTTTGCGTCTATGCGGACGCTGAGCGGACGCGCAAAGTGTCCGCTCGGTCCTCGCACGGGCCCGCCTGGCAGGGACACAACTGCATCGTCTTCCGTGGCATTACTTGCGAGCGGCGCGCTGCAGCCTTTGCAGGGCGTTAATGGCGGCGGCTCAGCGGCGTGAGCGAGGCGTTTGCATGGCAGCCATTGAAGGCGAGATGGCGTCCGAGCCTCTTAAAGGGACGCTGCCGGCGGCCATTTCCCCGACCAAACCATTGCCACATCCCACACTATCCACCCCACCGACGCCATGGGGAAGAAATGATGGCCGTTCCGCAAGACCAAGAACGACCACGAGTCTAGCGGCTCGCGGTCCGGCAAGAAGGCACGGGTCGGCCGGTACGTCCGCGTGGACTTCGCGCGGAAGCTATGAGAGGAAAATCGGTTGGTACCATGGCCAGACGCGGACTTGTCGGGAGGGGGCTGGTACCTCAACTCGAGGCGCGTGCCGGTCCCCCCGTGCCGCGTGAGGGCCGAGAGCGGTGGGACGAGGTGCGCCGCCGCCGAGCGATCTTGCCGCCGGATCTGCGGGAGGATCCGGCGTACGCGCTGAACTCCTACAACTGGATTTCATTCGGGACGTGGGAGTTCGACGCGCGCCGCCGCGCTGGCTACCTCGCCGACGTAGACTACTTCGAGCGCGAGATCGCCGCAGAAGAAGAAGAGAACGACTAGGAGGACGCGGACAAGGACGGCGACGAGGACGAGGACGTGACCATGGCACAGTACGGCCACGACGACTGCGGGCCGGCGTGGGATCCGGAGACCCAACCGCCGGACATTTCCGAGGAGGAGGCCAGTGCCACACTGGCCAACAGCAAGCAGGACGAGCTCACTTTGTGGGACGAGCTCGCAATCCAGCTCCGCGAGTCAGCGCTCGCGCAGGCCCGGCCACGCCGACGCGTTCCAACGTTCGCGCTCCGCCTGCTGCTCCGGCGTGTGATCCCTGGCCACAGCCTCCTGCCCATGCGGCGGTACCTCCTCCACCACCGGCGTACGAGCTTTCATGGCCGACGCCGGAGTTTATTGACCTCGTCAGCGATGACGAGCGACGACGACCAGTAGACATCACCTACTTTTAGCACGCCTTTCTGCCTTTTTATTCATGTAAATTATGGCTTCATGAATGAAAAAAAAAATTATGCGTCATGCTGCTGGAGCCACCCCCGACGCAAACAGACGCCCGGACGATTTCGACCAGACACGACACGTCCGTTTGGACGTCCGAAATGCGTCGCGCCGCTGGAGATGTCCTTATTCATAGACATGCTAGTGCTAAAGCGACATGTATATGAAAGTGCCAACAGGTGCAAGGCATTTTAATGGACCCATAAGGGGCAGTTCAGCTCCAGCATGTAAATGGTGCAATCACGTCAGGGCGTAAAAAAGGCATTAAAATCCGTGCAATGGCACACTACTTTGAGCAAGAACACAATTTCCATAAGTGTTCTTATCACTGCAAAAGCACAAGAACATACCATGAAACTGCCCAGATTGCAGTATACACACCACTAGCCTGACTTAATGTTGGGTTTATGACTTCAACTTAATTAGGATACACTGCAACACAAATTTAATCAATATACGCAAAAAGCAAAAACTAGAAAATTGAGAGGATACAGCGCAAGGGAAATTTAACAGGGACACCACAGAGAAAATTGGTAATGAAGTAGGCAATATATGATAAGTTCATATGTCTTGCTTTTAAGTTACTTCCACTCACATACTTGGCAGAAATCCTGAAAGTAATTACCACGAGAACCAATTGACGGGCTAGCTAAGGAAGTTGCACGAAATGCAGATATCGATACCTCAAATCAGAGAAACAGGGATACTCTAATGAAACACTGGTCAGTCTCGAAAGATAGATTCCGACAATCTAAAGATAACCTAGAGGCTTGACCTGACCAGAGCTATCTCGCATTTCGAAATATGTGGGCATATAGCAGAGGCAGAGAAAAGGGTCATCACATGAGAGATCACATCCTTTGGCGAGGCTCCAAGCGCTAGGAAATTTACTGAACATGAGCTGCAGCTTATTGCTTCCACTGGCCCATTTGGCAGACTCGAGAGCTTTGATCTTGATAACGATCTCTACAGGCGCTGCATACTTTCCAAGCTTGAGCTCAAGCACCATCCTCTCCAGCGCCCCCGCGTTCTCGGCAACGAACATGAGGAAGGCGAACTCGTTCTCGTGCCCATGGAACTCACGGAAGACAATGCTCTTGAGGCGTGTCCGGATGCACTCGATGAGGCCGTTGTCCTGCCAGAACTTGAGACGGATGTTGCCAGTGGGTTCATGAGTTTCCTCAGACTGCAAACAGATACCGACGCGTTGATAAGCTATATGCAATGACAGATAATGCAAGAGCAATTGTGATGCTATATATCCAGTGATGGTCACGCAATTGACGAACAGCAAACGATAGGAAAAGGTCGGTTTTACTACCTCGATGCAGAGCGCCTCGACGTTCGGAAAGCATCTCAGGAAGCTAGGCAGCATCTTGACTTCATTTCGGATCCCGAAACGTAGGCTCAGTGCCAACATCTTGACACTGGGGACAATGGTGCTTGGGGTCACCTGCGTACCAGCCTGCAACGCACCAAAAGAAGATGAACTGATCACACATCATTCACATTTGCTCATTCATAGGCAGGACGCTTGTAGACAGGTCTGCATGCACATTATCGAAAAACAAACAAATAGAACTCAGAATTGGGCTGACATAGAGATAGGGATGTACATTGATGGTGGTGTTGCCAATCTGCAGAATGTGCATTCCTGGGCGCAGGTATCCCAGGAAACGCAGCTGAGGAGCACGACCAATCTTGAGCCGAGTGCCTGTTTTGCTCCTGGGTTGGGCGTGGCTTAAGCCGCCCCAGATGTAGAGCCGCTCAAGGCTCGGGGCGTCCACCACGGCGACCTCCTCGACGGTGGACAGGCAGAATTGCGCGCAGCGAAGGCTCTGGCTGGCGAGACGAGCGTGCAGCTGGGTCAGGTTTCCAACGACCGCGAGAATCTCCAGCACGGGGCTGACGGCGAGCAGGAAGTCGAGGTCCTTGTCCGTCATGACGACGCAGCCGAGGACGAGCTCGCGGAGGTTGGGGAATCCCGCGTCGCGCGGGAGCGTGGCGGTGGCGGTGTCGGGGAAGAGCCAGGCGCCGAGGTAGAGGCGGCGGAGGGAGGCGCAGCTGAAGAGCCCGACCGGGAGGCAGACGCCGCGCGGGAGCGGCCAGGGGCGGTTGACGAGGACGAGGTCGCCGACGCCCTTGGCGGCGAGGAGCCGGACCCAGCGCGCGAGCACGCCGCGGTCGGCGCGCGAGAGGAAGCTGCAGGTGAGGCTGACGAAGGGGAAGGGCCCCGGGTGCGCGTCGAGGGCCGCGGAGACGGCGGCGGTGACGGCGCGGGAGACGGCACCGGCGCGTGCGGGTCGGGCTCCTGAGCGGGTGGCGGGGAGGAGGTGGGTGTCGACGAGGACGAGCGGGGTGGAGCGCCAGAGGTGGCGCCAGCGCGAGGAGAGCACGGCGGTGCGCGCGCCGTCCTTGGCGGGCAGGCGGGAGACGACGCGGCTGAGGAGGTCGTCGGGGAGGAGGCTGACGCGGTCGACGCCGCCGTCCCCCGCGGCGGCGGCGCAGGAGAGGGAGGCGGCGGTGGAGACGGGCGACTCGAGGAGGAAGGAGTAGAAGAATCTGAGGACGAAGTTCATGTAGGGGTCGAGCGTGTCCGGGGCCAGGCCGTGGCGCATCTCCGCCGGCATCCTGGGGTCCTCCTCCGTGGCGGGGAGGTCGGAGCGGATGATTTGCGGGTAGACCCTGGCCGTCTGTCTGGCCATGGCCATGGTCGCCGCCGCGCAACGCTCGTCGACGAGGAGGAGGGTTTGGAGGATTGGGATTTTGGAATGATCTTGGTCGGCGTTTTCTCTCTCTCTCTCTCTTTTTTCTCTGTGGAGCAGGAGTGCGTGACCATGTGAAGTGAAGCTATTCTTCAAAAGAAAAGAAAAAGTGAAGTGAAGCTCCAAAAAAAAATGTAAAATGCGTATATGCGGAATGACAAATTTGGCTGCATTCAAATTTAAAAAACAGAGATTACAAATACGTGTTTATTGAAATCATTGAAAAATATGTATTTATTAGCGACGGTGCAAGAGAGGGGCGTGGCGGTGGAGACGGGCGACTCAAAGAGGAAGGAGTAGAAGAATCTAAGGACGAGGTTCTTGTGGGGGTCTAGCCTCTCCGAGGGTCAGGTTGTGTCGCATCTTCGGGTGCATCCTCGGGTCCTCCTCCGTGGTGGGAAGGTCGAAGCATATGAGTTGCGGGTAGAACCTGACCGTCTGCCTGATCATGGTAGCAGATGTGCAATGCCCGTCGAGGAGTAGGGTTTGTGGGATTGGGAATGATCGTGGCTGGCGTTTGGGGTATTTCCTTTCTCTATTTTCTCCTGAGAGATGTTGCGGAGGCAGCACTACAGAAGTTTGTGATCATGTTTTTTTTTTATAAAACTCGTAACGACCCTGAAGAACTTAGGTACTTCTCATTGAGAACACCATTGCAACATTGCCCCAACCCCACTCTGAATCTTTGAACGCGGAGTCCCCCAATGTTATCATTATTATGTGTACCGATTTTGCACTAAAAGCTAATTTTTATTTCATTATTTATTAGAATTTTTCTATCTAGTCTCACGACATTACTTGAAACCAAAATATGTTTAGAAAAATCAACTAAAATCTTTTTATTCAACTATTTCCTTGCAAATTAAATCTTCTAACGATTTTGAAACAAAATTGATTAGAGTCGTGGCCCCTTGTCCTATTCTAGGTATGTCGTGGTTGGCTGAGGAAATGAACTCTAATCAATGACATAGCTAGAAAGGGCAGGGGGGCATATGCCCCCCTCCCCTACCTCTAGTCAAATTTATTTTGTGATCTCTACAAGCTTTAATTTGCAAGGAAATAGGGTTACCAAGGTGGTAATGGATGCTCGAAGAGATGAAAGCTAATATAGTGCCTATTTATCTGCGTTGCAGCTGAACAAAAAGCAGCTTAAGTTAGTAGGAAAGCACCTGAAGTTGGTAGGATCTAAAAAACAGCTGCAACTGCAGCTGGACAGTTTATGAAATCTAAAAATGCAGTTTGGCAACTGCTTTAGAACGGCTGGTGAGACATGTTGTTACCTGCCAAAACCCACCGGCGGGCAATGGTTAAGCAACACGAAGAGCCGGGAGGCTCCCAAGGCCGCTTAGTGGACCCTGGCACCTCGCGTCGTCCCGCAAGTCTTCCGGCCACGTCCTGGCGGTTGCTAGGGCGTGCCACCTGACCTAGACCCGATCAGGAAGGTGTTAGAGTGCTTCGATTGTTCTGCATGGTAGACACGTAAACATTAAATACGAGCCCTATCGGCTCTCAGGTTGCCTGTGGATCGGCTCAAAGAGCCGATCGCCCCATGGTTCACGTTGGATTTGCAATGACATGGGGATCCTGCTTGATTAAAACAAAGCTAAACCAATCTACGACAGTTTAGGGTTTTCACCGTATAACCGGAACGTCCTACGTGTGATCGGGCCTAGCAGATACGGAAGATGATGCAAACTACCCCTACAAGAGGCCTAAAAACCAACATAACGTTGATTCCCGGAACATCCCTTGTAGGGACGGTAAACAACACCTAACGCGCTACCGGATCGTCCGACCCCAGCATAAGGCCTAACTATGCAGATATTAAACTAATCCTTGCGAGCAAGGAGCAACTATAACGATCAGATCTACTAAGTAACGATCAAGCAAGATGCTGCCCTTACACCCGGATAGGTGTAAGGGCAGCTAGGTGTCGAGGGACGGCATTGCCACGCAGATATGCACGAGAAAGCATCAATGCAAGCCCCTAAACACCTAAAGATAAGTAGTGATGCCCGCCATCAACAACGCTTCAGCACGAGCAGCACAAGGTAGACGAATAAACGTGTACTGCCTAGATCGCAAGATGCGATCTAGGCAGCATGATGCTTACCCGGAAGAAACCCTCGAAGGAAGGGGTGGCGATGCGCTGGTTTGTGTTTGTTGTGAACGTGATTGTCCTCCTTTTCCGATAACCCTAGATACATATTTATAGTCCAAGGGACTTTCTAATTGAGGCGTGCACCTAACCGTGCACGGGCCGACTCTATCTGTTAATTCTAAACATGATACGATCTACTATATTACGATACACGGGCAACTTAGCCCAAACTCTTAGCGCAAGGCCGCTTCAAAGATGCTCCACGTGTAATCTTCAAAGCCCATCTTCACTTACGGCCCATCTCCTGATTTGGCCAAAATCCGGTGATAACACATGCCCCCTGGTTTTGGTAATGATAATTTCAAAACCATCCGTTTTTCCTTCGAGGGGTCATGTCGTGGCAGAGCAGAACCGTCGCAGTATTTTCTCATCATGACGACTTGCCTTCCCAACTTCTCTGCACGATTTGACGGTTTTGGCACCATGTCCTCGAAAACTGCTCGACAATTAAATTTCCATCTCCTTTTATTTAACCACATCGAACAGTTCTCCTCTTCATCCCCTTGCATCAGCACTTCCACAAGCCCTCCTCCGTCGCCATGTCTTCCTCTTCTTCCTCCTCCACTTCGTCGGGTCTTTCCTACGTGTCCTCTCCCATCAGGGAATCAACACCAGAGTGGGGCAGGTGATACGTCTCCAACGTATCGATAATTTCTTATGTTCCATGCCACATTATTGATGATATCTACATGTTTTATGCACACTTTATGTCATATTTGTGCATTTTCTGGAACTAACCTATTAACAAGATGCCGAAGTGTCAGTTCCTGTTTTCTGTTGTTTTTGGTTTCAGAAATCCTAGTAACGAAATATTCTCGAATTGGACGAAATCAACGCCCGGGTTCCTATTTTGCCCGAAGCATCCAACACCCGAGAGCCGCGGAGGGGGCCTGTGGGCCGATGATAGGGTGGCGCGGCCAGGCCTGGCGCGCCCCCCTATGGTGTCGTCGCCCCTTCGACCCTCCGAGGCTCCCCTTTCGCCTATTTAAAGGTCCTGACCTAAAAACCCTGATGGAGAAGACGAGACCCGAGAAAACCTTCCAGAGCCGCCGCCATCGCGAAATCAAGATTCGGGGGACAGAAGTCTGTTCCGGCACGCCGCCGGAGCGGAATTGCCCCGGAGTCATCTCCACCGCCGTCTCCACCGCCATCTTCACCGCCATCGCTGTCTCCATGATGAGGAGGGAGTAATTCACCCCCGGGCTGAGGGCTCCGCTGTAGCTATGTGATTCATCTCTCTCTTTATGTGATCTAGTTGAATATCATCTATGTGCTACTCTAGTGATGTTATTAAAGTACTCTATTCCTCCTGCACGGTGTAATGGTGACAGTGTGTGCCACGTGTAGTACTTGGTGTAGATTATGATCATAATCTCTTGTAGGTTATGGAGTTAATTATTACTATGATAGTGTTGACGTGATCTATTCCTCCTACATAAGCATGAAGGTGACAGTGTGCATGCTATGTTAGTTCTTGGTGTAATTATGTTGATCTATCTTGCACTCTAAGGTTACTTAAACATGAATATCGAATGGTGGAGCTTGTTAACTCCGGCATTGAGGGTTCGTGTAATCCTACATTAGTGGTGTTCATTATCCAACAAAAGAGTGTAGAGTGGTTCTATTATGTGATCGTTGTTGAGAGTGTCCACTAGTGAAAGCAGGATCCCTAGGCCTTGCTTCCAAGCATCAAATCTCCGTTTGTTTACTGTTTTGTTGCATGTTTACTCGCTGCCATATTTTATTCAGATTGCTATTACCACTCATATACATCCATATTACTTGTATTTCACTATCTCTTCGCCGAACTAGTGCACCTATACATCGACAAGTGTATTTGGTGTGTTGGGGACACAAGAGACTTCTTGCTTTGTGATTACAGGGTTGCTTGAGAGGGATATCTTTGACCTCTTCCTCCCTGAGTTCGATAAACCTTGGGTGATCCACTTAAGGGAAACTTGCTGTGTTCTACAAACCTCTGCTCTTGGGGGCCCAACACTGTCTACAAGAATAGAAGCACCCGTAGACATCAAGCACTTTTGGCGCCGTTGCCGGGGAGGAAAGGTAAAAGGCACTCATACTCCGGTTCCTAACAGTACTTTTGGCGCCATTGTGTGTGTGCTCGAAGCTATTTCCTTTAGACTCTGCAATCGCGACATTTGGTTTCTTGTTTACACTAGTTAGGCATAATGGACAACAATGACCTTTTTATTCTATTTCCTGATTTAAGACATGGATGGTTTGATGCGAAAATTAAAAAACCCATGGAACATATTAATATGAATGCTTTGAACACTATTGTTGCTAATGCTATGGAAAATTCTAAGCTTGGGGAAGCTGGCTTTGATGAGCATGATATTTTTAGTCCCCCAAGCATTGAGGAGAAAATTTACTTTGATGACACTTTGCCTCCCATTTATGATGATTATAATGATAGTAGTCTTTTGTTACCACCTGTTATGGAGGATAAATTTGATTATGATTACAATATACCTCCTATATTTGATAGCTACTTTGTTGAATTTGCTCCCACTACAATTAATAAGAATGACTATGCTTATGTTGGGAGTAGTAATTATTTTATGCATGAGACTCATGATAAGAATGCTTTATGTGATAGTTATATTGTTGAGTTTTCTCATGATGCTACTGAAAGTTATTATGAGAGAGGAAAATATGGTTGTAGAAATTTTCATGTTACTAAAATGCCTCTCTATGTGCTGAAATTTTTGAGACTACACTTGTTTTATCTTCCTATGCTTGTTACTTTGCTCTTCATGAACTTGTTTATTCACAAGATTCCTATGCATAGGAAGCATGTTAGACTTAAATGTGTTTTGAATTTGCCTCTTGATGCTCTCTTTTGCTTCAAATACTATTTCTTGCGAGTGCATCATTAAAACTGTTGAGCCCATCTTAATGGCTATAAAGAAAGAACTTCTTGGGAGATAACCCATGTGTTTATTTTACTACAGCAATTTTTGTTTTGTTGAGTCTTGGAAGTTGTTTACTACTGTAGCAACCTCTCCTTATCATGTTTTTGTGCCAAGTAAAGTTTCTATGTTAAAGTTGATGTTATATTTGGGATCGCTGCGCAGAAACAGCATTGCTGTCTGTCACGAATCTGGGCACAGGTCTCTGTAGAAAATTCGAAAAAATCTGCCAATTTACGAGCGTGATCCTCGGATATGTACGCAACTTTCATTAGTTTTGAGTTTTTCCATTTGAGCAAGTCTGGTGCCATCTTTAAATTCGTCTTTACGGACTGTTCTGTTTTTGACAGATTCTGCCTTTTATTTCGCATTGCCTCTTTTGCTATGTTGGATTCATTTCTTCGATCCATTAATGTCCAGTAGCTTTATGCAATGTCCAGAAGTGTAAAGAATGATTGTGCCACCTCTGAACATGTGAATTATTAATTGTGCACTAACCTTCTAATGAGTTTGCTTGAAGTTTGGTGTGAAGGAAGTTTTCAAGGGTCAAGAGAGGAGAATGATATACTATGATCAAGAGGAGTGAAAGCTCTAAGCTTGGGGATGCCCCCGTGGTTCATCCCTGCATATTTTAAGAAGACTCAAGCGTCTAAGCTTGGGGATGCCCAAGGCATCCCCTTCTTCATCGACAAAGTATCAGGTTCCTTCTCTTGAAACTATATTTTTATTCGGTCACATCTTATGTACTTTATTTGGAGCGTCTGTGTGTGCTTTTATTTTTGTTTTGTTATCTTAGTTCTCTGAATAAGTTCATCCTTGTGTGGGAGAGAGACACGCTCCGCTGGTTCGTATGAACACATGTGTTCTTAGCTCATAATATTCATGGCGAAGTTTCCTCTTCGTTAAATTGTTATATGGTTGGAATTGAAAAATGCTACATGTAGTAATTGGTAAAATGTCTTGGATAATGTGATACTTGGCAATTGTTGTGCTCATGTTTAAGCTCTTGCATCATATACTTTGTACCCATTAGTGAAGAAATACATAGAGCTTGCTAAAATTTGATTTGCATATTTGGTCTCTCTAAGGTCTAGATAATATCTAGTATTGAGTTTTGAACAACAAGGAAGACGGTGTAGAGTCTTATAATGTTTACAATATGTCTTTTATGTGAGTTTTGCTGCACCGGTTCATCCTTGAGTTTGCTTCAAATAACCTTGCTAGCCTAAACCTTGTATCGAGAGGGAATACTTCTCATGCATCCAAAATCTTTGAGCCAACCACTATGCCATTTGTGTCCACCATACCTACCTACTACATGGTATTTTTCCGCCATTCCAAAGTAAATTGCTTGAGTGCTACCTTTAAACAATTAAAAATTTATTACCTCTTAGTTGTGTCAATGTTTTATAGCTCATGAGGAAGTATGTGGTGTTTATCTTTCAATCTTGTTGGGCAACTTTCACCAATGGACTAGTGGCTTCATCCGCTTATCCAATAATTTTGCAAAAAGAGCTGGCAATGGGATTCCCAGTCCCAAATTAATTAACAAAAATAGACACTCCTCCATGGTATGTGATTGTTGGACGGCACCCGAAGGATTCGGTTAGCCATGGCTTGAGAAAGCAAAGGTGGGGAGGAGTGTCATCATAATAAAACTAAAATAAAAAGGCACTCCTTCATGGTATGAGATTGTTGGCAGGCACCCGAGGATTCGGTTAGCCATGGTTTGTGAAAGAAAGGTTGGAAGGAGTGCCACCCAAAAATAAAATAAAATGGGAGCCGCTCTTTGAAGGTTTGTCTGGCAAGGGGGTTAGAGTGCCCACTACCATTCGTTGACAACAACAAACACCTCTCAAAACTTTACTTTTATGCTCTCTTGATGTTTTCAAAATCAAAGCTCTAGCACAAATATAGCAATCGATGCTTTCCTCTTTGAAGGACCTTTCTTTTACTTTTATTGTTGAGTCAGTTTACCTATCTCTCTCCACCTCAAGAAGCAAACACTTGTGTGAACTGTGCATTGATTCCTACATACTTGCATATTGCACTTATTATATTACTTTGCATTGACAACTATCCATGAGATATACATGTTACAAGTTGAAAGCAACCGCTGAAACTTAATCTTCCATTGTGTTGCTTCAATGCCTCTACTTTGAATTATTGCTTTATGAGTTAACTCTTATGCAAGACTTATTGATGCTTGTCTTGAAGTACTATTCATGAAAAGTCTTTGCTTTATGATTCAGTTGTTTACTCATGTCATTACCATTGTTTTAATCGCTGCATTCATTACATATGTTTACAAATAATATGATCAAGATTATGATGGCATGTCACTTCAGAAATTATCTTTGTTATCGTTTTACCTGCTCGGGACGAGCAGAACTAAGCTTGGGGATGCTGATACGTCTCCAACGTATCGATAATTTCTTATGTTCCATGCCACATTATTGATGATATCTACATGTTTTATGCACACTTTATGTCATATTTGTGCATTTTCGGAACTAACCTATTAACAAGATGCCGAAGTGCCAGTTCCTGTTTTCTGCTTTTTTGGTTTCAGAAATCCTAGTAATGAAATATTCTCGGAATTGGACGAAATCAACGCCCAGGTTCCTATTTTGCCGGAAGCATCCAGAACACCCGAGAGCCGCCGGAGGGGGCCTGTGGGCCCATGATGGCGCGGCCAGGGCCTGGGCCGCGCCCCCCTATGGTGTCGTCGCCCCTTCGACCCTCCGAGGCTCCCCTTTCGCCTATTTAAAGGTCCTGACCTAAAAACCCCGACGGAGAAGACGAGACCCGAGAAAACCTTCCAGAGCCGCCGCCATCGCGAAATCAAGATTCGGGGGACAAAGTCTCTGTTCCGGCACGCCGCCGGACGGGGAATTGCCCCCGGAGTCATCTCCACCGCCGTCTCCACCGCCATCTTCACCGCCATCGCTGTCTCCATGATGAGGAGGGAGTAATTCACCCCCGGGGCTGAGGGCTCCGCTGTAGCTATGTGGTTCATCTCTCTCTTTATGTGATCTAGTTGAATATCATCTATGTGCTACTCTAGTGATGTTATTAAAGTACTCTATTCCTCCTGCACGGTGTAATGGTGACAGTGTGTGCATCGTGTAGTACTTGGTGTAGATTATGATCATAATCTCTTGTAGGTTATGGAGTTAATTATTACTATGATAGTGTTGACGTGATCTATTCCTCCTACATAAGCATGAAGGTGACAGTGTGCATGCTATGTTAGTTCTTGGTGTAATTATGTTGATCTATCTTGCACTCTAAGGTTACTTAAACATGAATATCGAATACTGTGGAGCTTGTTAACTCCGGCATTGAGGGTTCGTGTAATCCTACACAGTTAGTGGTGTTCATTATCCAACAAAAGAGTGTAGAGTGGTTCTATTATGTGATCGTTGTTGAGAGTGTCCACTAGTGAAAGCAGGATCCCTAGGCCTTGCTTCCAAGCATCGAATCTCCGTTTGTTTACTGTTTTGTTGCATGTTTACTCGCTGCCATATTTTATTCAGATTGCTATTACCACTCATATACATCCATATTACTTGTATTTCACTATCTCTTCGCCGAACTAGTGCACCTATACATCTGACAAGTGTATTTGGTGTGTTGGGGACACAAGAGACTTCTTGCTTTGTGATTACAGGGTTGCTTGAGAGGGATATCTTTGACCGCTTCCTCCCTGAGTTCGATAAACCTTGGGTGATCCACTTAAGGGAAACTTGCTGCTGTTCTACAAACCTCTGCTCTTGGGGGCCCAACACTGTCTACAAGAATAGAAGCACCCGTAGACATCACGGCGGCGTACGATATCCTTGCCCCAACAGCGTGGGACAAGGAGGACCACGACTTCTCCGTTTGGTCCGAGGATGACAAGTCCTCGACGGCGGGGAGAGTGACCTCCGCTTCCTCGCCAATGAGGAAGCGGTGGAGGAAAGCGACGACGACGGGGTCCTCCTCAGGGAGGTGAAGGAGCGAGGAGGAGGAGGAGGAAGCCTCCTCCGACGAGCCGACGCCATTGCCCTTGGCACGGGAACCTCGCGACCGACGGCGAAGACGACGATTCGACGAGGAGGATGAGGACAACGAGGGTCCTGCCGGCGGCCGCTACGCGAGCGATGACGAGGGCGGCGGCGATGCAGCGACGATGACGACGACGACGATGAGGGCAGCAATGGCCCCTAGATAGGATCTTAGCCTAGGGCCAGCAGTAGTAGATAGGGCAATGTACCCCTAATTCTTCCTTTTGAGAGCAATCAGCTCTTTATGTAAGAAATCTCGTTTATCAATGAGGAATTTCCCCAATTTGATTTTGCCGATTTCCTTTATGATAATTTAGCCGATTGTCCTTCGTACTGAGTCCGCCGATTGTCACTTCGGTCAATGCTCAACGAGCCGATGGCACCGCATCGGTCTCTCACGATAAATCTCGGGATAGATCCATCCGAACCTCCAAACTCTCGATCAAACAGGGCCAAGCTACAATCGTGCAAACCCCAGATCTTGGAAATGCAGATCCAACTGAATGGAATGTTAGACTTAGCGGCCAACTCCTGAAATAACGTCCATTCTCCTCATTAACTTTAAATTTCAGACATTCTTCTGCCGCATCCTTCCCTTCCTGATCCTCCTTGCCTTCAGGAGAGCCCTAGGACTGTTGCTGGATCAACTCGAATGCTGAAGCTAACACTTTGCAAAACAGGCACCATTCGCCCATAACTGTCCTTGTGATGCTCCATTTCTTTGCAGCAACCAGAACCTTGAGGGCGAGCTGCCCCGAGCCTCGGTCAAGGCGAGGATAAAAGTGTACCAAATGGGCCATCATCGGCTTCCCAACTGTAGTGCAGCGTCAGCCGATTCTAACCAAATCGGCTTTCAAAAGCAGAGAACCTTCAAAGTGAGCTGCCCGAACTTCTTCTTCAATGATGCACCTCGGGTGAGAATGCAGTTCAGTCCAATTGGACGATCGTCGGTTGTTCTCATGATCCTAGCCTGATCTGCACGTTCATGTTGTTCTTGTTGTTGGCCAGGGCTGCGATCCTCAAACTTGCCGGCAAATATCAACAGCTTAAATGAGAAAAAGGGCAGTCTTGGACGCCCGAACTGATGCTTCTGCTGTACTGCCGAGCTTGAAGTCTTGCAAAAGGAGTTGGAAGTCCTGAAGAGAGGGCCTGAGTCACCAAGCAATCCCAATGAGGGGTTCCTCCAGAGAGCCTCGCCACGTAACTTGATGACGCTCCATTAGGCTTCCGCTTCAGTTGTATCCCTTGAGTCGATGCCGTGCATCGGCTTTGAATTCTTAAGTCGATGTCTACGCATCGGCTGTGCCCAAATTTTCTGTATTTTCGTTTTTTATTGGCCGGTGCATACTTATAGAGCTGTTCTGCTGGGCATTTGACATCCACTCCAAGCTTTGTATCCTCGTGTTTTGTCCATCTATGTGCCCCCCGAGCCGATTCTGTCAAGTACTTGATGGTATCGGCTCTTCAGGCATCTGTCGGATCAATGCTGAACACGGACAAAACGTGTGTCGAGGATAATTTTGGCCGATTGCGGGAATCGGCCTCCCTTTTCATTGCAATTCTTGACTATGGTTTGCAACTTCTCGGATTTCCACTGTAGCTACGTGGCATGCTGGAGATAAGATCCTTTGCTTTTCATTTTTTGAGGGCCGATCGCAGGGATCGGCCTTGCCATGTACGTCCAATGTCTTGGACCTGCTACTCCGTCCGGATCACGGATACCATGTTCGTATCAGCCGATGCCTCTGCATCGGCATCAGCGATGCCTGTGCATCGGCTTTCGTCTGTTTAGGGCGCCATACTTTCTTTGGCGGGCGCGCCTTTGTCTCCATTGTTTGCTGAATTTTCGCGGCCAGATCGGGCCGCGCTTTTCGCAACGTGTACAGGTACTGTGCCTCGGCTTCTTCCAGGTTTCGCAGCCGCTGCACCCTACGCTTCTGAGAATGGCTGAGTCCATCAGGGCACCACCTTGGTCGGTGATACCGATCTTCTTCTCCATCTGACTCCTCAAAGTCTTCTTCTTGAGATGACTCAGCTTGTTTATTATGAGGTGGGAGAGGCCCTAGACGCTCGAACACTGAGACTTCATTTGTCCTCCTCCTTTGCTGCTTGCATTCTGGGCAGTTCTCGATTGTTGGCAATCGGCTCATTCCTGAGTCCCAGCAATGTTTGAAGAAAGGACAGTTCCAGTGCTTATCCATGTTGTCTTGCTCCCTTGACCTCCCTCTAGCGTGAATCTCGTACCCGTCGTTGTTTCTGTCGTGCTGACGATACCTACTGTCTGCATCGACCGACGATATCTTTCGTCGTCTTCGTCGTGGCGCCGACGTCGGTCGTACTGCTGCTCATATTTGTTGAGGAGATGCACGGATAGTGGGCGTTGATACCGTATGCTTCTCACCTCCTCCTCGGTTAGGTATCGTCTGTCATCATCCTGGGCCGGTCGCGTGGAACGGCCTCCACTTTGTCTTTGCCACGAGAGTGGCTGCTCTCTGATTTATCTTTGTCATGGCGGCCCACAAGCCCTGCCACATTGACATCGAAAGAGAACCCCGCTCGATACGTCTCCAACGTATCGATAATTTCTTATGTTCCATGCTACTTTATTGATGATACCTACATGTTTTATGCACATTATATGTCATATTTATGCATTTTCGGAACTAACCTATTAACAAGATGCCGAAGAGCCAGTTGCTGTTTTCTGCTGTTTTTGGTTTCAGAAATCCTAGTAAAGAAATATTCTCGGAATTGGACGAAACTTTCGCCCGGGGTCCTATTTTTGCACGAAGCTTCCGAAGACCGAAGACCTAACGAAGTGGGGCCACGAGGCAGCCAGGGGGGTGGCCGGCGCGGCCCGGGCCCTGCCGCGCCGACCTATCCCCTGGGCCCCTCGTGTGGCCCCCGCGTTGACCCTCCGCCTACTTAAAGCTTCCGTCGCGAAACCCCCAGTACCGAGAGCCACGATACGGAAAACCTTAGGAGACGCCGCCGCGAATCCCATCTCGGGGGATTCGGAGATCGCCTCCGGCACCCTGCCGGAGAGGGGATTCATCTCCCGGAGGACTCTACACCGCCATGGTCGCCTCCGGAGTGATGAGTGAGTAGTCCACCCCTGGACCATGGGTCCATAGCAGTAGCTAGATGGTCGTCTTCTCCTTGTTGTGCTTCATTGTTGGATCTTGTGAGCTGCCTAACATGATCAAGATCATCTATATGTAATTCTATATGTTGTGTTTGTCGGGATCCGATGGATAGAGAGTACTATGATTATGGTGATTATCAATCTATTGTTCATGTGTTGTTTATGATCTTGCATGCTCTCCGTTATTAGTAGAGGCTCTGGCCAAGTTTTTACTCTTAACTCCAAGAGGGAGTATTTATGCTCGATAGTGGGTTCATGCCTCCATTGAATCTGGGACAGTGACAGAAAGTTCTAAGGTTGTGGATGTGCTGTTGCCACTAGGGATAAAACATTGATGCTATGTCTAAGGATGTAGTTGTTGATTACATTACGCACCATACTTAATGCAATTGTCTGTTGCTTTGCAACTTAATACTGGAGGGGGTTCGGATGATAACCTGAAGGTGGACTTTTTAGGCATAGATGCAGTTGGATGGCGGTCTATGTACTTTGTCGTAATGCCCAATTAAATCTCACTATATTTATCATGTCATGTATATGCATTGTTATGTCTTTCTCTATTTGTCAATTGCCCGACTGTAATTTGTTCACCCAACATGCTTTTATCTTATGGGAGAGACACCTCTAGTGAACTGTGGACCCCGGTCCTATTCTTTACATAGCATACAATCTACTGCAATTATTTTACTATTTTCTTTGCAAACATCTTCCACTCGATACGTTTAATCCTTTGTTACAGCAAGCCGGTGAGATTGACAACCTCACTGTTTCGTTGGGACAAAGTACTTGGGTTGTGTTGTGCAGGTTCCGCGTTGGCGCCGGAATCCCTGGTGTTGCGCCGCATCACATTTCGCGACCATCAACCTTCAACGTGCTTCTTGGCTCCTACTGGTTCGATTAAACCTTGGTTTCATACTGAGGGAAACTTGCTTCTATACGCATCATACCTTCCACTTGGGGTTCCCAACGGACGTGTGCATCTACGCGTATCAAGCTAAATTTCTGGCGCCGTTGCCGGGGAGATCAAGACACGCTGCAAGGGGAGTCTCCACTTCTCAATCTCTTTACTTTGTTTTTGTCTTGCTTTATTTTATTTACTACTTTGTTTGCTGCACTAAATCAAAATACAAAAAAATTAGTTGCTAGTTTTACTTTATTTACTGTCTTGCTCTCCATATCGAAAACACAAAAAAATTAGTTACTTGCATTTACTTTATCTAGTTTGTTTTATTTACTGTTGCTAAAATGGCCAACCATGAAAATACTAAATTGTGTGAGTTCACAAATGCAAATAATAATGATTTCCTATGCACACCTATTGCTCCACCTGCTACTACAGCAGAATTCTTTGAAATTAAACCTGCTTTACTAAATCTGGTTATGAGAGAACAATTTTCTGGTGCTAGTTCTGATGATGCTGCTGCCCATCTCAATAATTTTGTTGAACTTTGTGAAATGCAAAAGTATAAAGATGTAGATGGTGATATTATTAAATTGAAAGTGTTTCCTTTCTCATTAAGAGGAAGAGCTAAAGATTGGTTGCTATCTTTGCCTAAGAATAGTATTGATTCATGGACTAAATGTAAGGATGCTTTTATTGGTAGATATTATCCTCCCGCTAAAATTATATCTTTGAGAAGTAGCATAATGAATTTTAAACAATTAGATACTGAACATGTTGCTCAAGCTTGGGAGAGAATGAAAACTTTGGTAAAGAATTGCCCAACCCATGGACTGACTACTTGGATGATTATCCAAACCTTCTATGCAGGACTAAATTTTTCTTCGCGGAATTTATTGGATTCAGCTGCTGGAGGTACCTTTATGTCCATCACATTGGGGGCGGCTACAAAACTTCTTGATGATATGATGATAAATTACTCTGAATGGCACACGGAAAGAGCTCCACAAGGTAAGAAGGTAAATTCTGTTGAAGAAACCTCTTCCTTGAGTGATAAGATTGATGTGATTATGTCTATGCTTGTGAATGGTAGATCTAATGTTGATCCAAATAATGTTCCTTTAGCTTCATTGGTTGCTCAAGAAGAAAATGTTGATGTGAATTTCATTAAAAATAATAATTTCAACAACAATGCTTATAGGAACAACTCTGGTAATAACTATAGGCCATATCCTTCTGCTAATGGTAATGGTTATGGTAATTCTTATGGGAATTCTTACAATAATAATAGGAGTGTACCCTCTGGTCTTGAAGCCATGCTTAAAGAATTTATTAGTACACAAACTGCTTTTAACAAATCTGTTGAGGAAAAGCTTGATAAAATTGATACTATTGCTTCTAGAGTTGATAGGCTTGCCTCTGATGTTAATCTATTAAAATTGAAAGTTATGCCTAATAATGATATTGATAGTAAGATTACTACTACAGCAAATGCCATCCAAGTTAGAATTAATGAGAATATAAGATTAATGGCTGAACTGCGTGCTAGGTGGGATAGAGAAGAAAATGAAAAACTAGCTAAAGAGAATAATGTAGCTAAAGTTTGGACTATTACCACCACTAGTAATGCTAATTCTTCACATGTTGCTGCACCTCCTACTATCAATGGTAAAATAATTGGTGTTAGCAATGTTTCTACTCCTAGTGCAAAGCGAACAAAACTGAAATTGCTAAAACTGCTGAAACTGCTTGTGATAAAACTGCTGAAATTTTTTCCAACCTTGGGAACAATGATCCCATTGCTGTAGCTCATAATGATTTAGATTTTGATGATTGCCACATCTCTGAAGTTATAAAGTTCTTACAAAAACTTGCTAAAAGTCCTAATGCTAGTGCTATAAATTTAGCCTTTACAAAACATATTACAAATGCTCTCATAAAAGCTAGAGAAGAGAAACTAAAACTTGAAACTTCTATTCCTAGAAAGTTAGAAGATGGTTGGGAGCCCATCATTAAAATGAAATTCAATGACTTTGAATGTAATGCTTTATGTGATCTTGGTGCAAGTATTTCTGTTATGCCTAAAAAGATTTATGATATGCTTGACTTGCCACCATTGAAGAATTGTTATTTGGATGTTAATCTTGCTGATAATGTTAAAAAGAAACCTTTGGGGAGGATTGATAATGTGCATATTACGGTTAACAATAACCTTGTCCCCGTTGATTTTGTTGTCTTGGATATCGAATGCAATGCATCTTGTCCAATTGTGTTGGGAAGACCTTTTCTTCGAACTGTTGGTGCTGTTATTGATATGAGGGAAGGTAATATTAAATATCAATTTCCTCTCAAGAAAGGTATGGAACACTTCCCTAGAAAGAGAATGAAGTTGCCTTTTGATTCTATTATTAGAACAAGCTATGATGTTGATGCTTCTACTCTCGATGTTACTTGATTTGCACTTTCTGCGCCTAGCTGAAAGGCGTTAAAAAAAGCGCTTATGGGAGACAACCCATGTTTTTACCTACAGCAATTTTTTGTTTTGTTGAGTCTTGGAAGTTGTTTACTACTGTAGCAACCTCTCCTTATCAAGTTTTTGTGCCAAGTAAAGTTTCTATGTCAAAGTTGATGTTATATTTGGGATCGCTGCGCAGAAACAGCATTGCTGTCTGTCACGAATCTGGGCACAATTCTCTGTAGAAAATTCGAAAAAATCTGCCAATTTACGAGCGTGATCCTCAGATATGTACGCAACTTTCATTAGTTTTGAGTTTTTCCATTTGAGCAAGTCTGGTGCCATTTCTAAATTCGTCTTTACGGACTGTTCTGTTTTTGACAGATTCTGCCTTTTATTTCGCATTGCCTCTTTTGCTATGTTGGATTTATTTCTTTGATCCACTAATGTCCAGTAGCATTATGCAATGTCCAGAAGTGAAAATAATGATTGTGTCACCTCTGAATGAGTGAATTATTAATTGTGCACTAACCCTCTAATGAGTTTGCTTGAAGTTTGGTGTGAAGGAAGTTTTCAAGGGTCAAGAGAGGAGAATGATATACTATGATCAAGAGGAGTGAAAGCTCTAAGCTTGGGGATGCCCCCGTGGTTCACCCCTGCATATTTTAAGAAGACTCAAGCGTCTAAGCTTGGGGATGCCCAAGGCATCCCCTTCTTCATCGACAACATTATCAGGTTCCTCCCCTGAAACTATATTTTTATTCAATCACATCTTGTGTTCTTTACTTGGAGCGTCGGTTTGTTTTCGTTTTTGTTTTTGTTTGAATAAGATGGATCCTAGCATTCACTTTGTGGGAGAGAGACACGCTCCGCTGTTGCATATGGACACATGTGTCCTTAGGCTTTACTCATAATGTTCATGGCGAAGTTTCTTCTTCGTTAAATTGTTATATGGTTGGAATTGGAAAATGCTACATGTAGTAATTCTAAAAATGTCTTGGATAATGTGATACTTGGCAATTGTTGTGCTCATGTTTAAGCTCTTGCATCATATACTTTGCACCCATTAATGAAGAAATACATAGAGCTTGCTAAAATTTGATTTGCATATTTGGTTTCTCTAAGGTCTAGATAATATCTAGTATTGAGTTTTGAACAACAAGGAAGACAGTGTAGAGTCTTATAATGTTTACAATATGTCTTTTATGTGAGTCTTGCTGCACTTGTTCATCCTTGAGTTTGCTTCAAATAACCTTGCTAGCCTAAACCTTGTATCGAGAGGGAATACTTCTCATGCATCCAAAATCCTTGAGCCAACTACTATGCCATTTGTGTCCACCATACCTACCTACTACATGGTATTTCTCCGCCATTCCAAAGTAAATTGCTTGAGTGCTACCTTTAAAATTCCATCATTCACCTTTGCAATATATAGCTCATGGGACAAAATAGCCTTAAAAACTATCGTAGTATTGAATATGTACTTATGCACTTTATATTTTATTAAGTTGCTTGTTGTGCGATAACCATGCTTCTGGGGAACGCCATCAACTATTGTTGAATATCATGTGAGTTGCTATGCATGTCCGTCTTGTCTGAAGGTCTATCATTTTAGTGGTTGGAGCATGCAAAATTGTTAGAGAAGAACATTGGGCCGCTAACTAAAGCCATGAATCATGGTGGAAGTTTCAGTTTGGACATATATCCTCAATCTCATATGAGAATAATAATCATTGCTACATGCTTATGCATTTAAGAGGAGTCCATTATCTGTTGTCCATGTTGTCCCGGTATGGATGTCTAAGTTGAGAATAATCAAAAGCGAGAAATCCGAAATGCGAGCATTCTCCTTAGACCTTTGTACAGGCGGCATGGAGGTACCCCTTTGTGACACTTGGTTGAAACATGGCATGCGAAGACCCGGTAGTCCAAGTTAAGTAGGACGAGGTGCGGGCACTATTAGTATACTATGCGTGAGGCTTGCAACTTGTAAGATATAATTTTCATAACTCATATGCTTTATTACTACCGTTGACAAAATTGTTTTATGTTTTCAAAATAAAAGCTCTAGCACAAATACAGCAATCGATGCTTTCCTCTTTGAAGGACCATTCTTTTACTTTTATGTTGAGTCAGTTTACCTATCTCCTTCCACCTTAAGAAGCAAACACTTGTGTGAACTGTGCATTGATTCCTACATACTTGCATATTGCACTTATTATATTACTTTATGTTGACAATATCCATGAGATATACATGTTATAAGTTGAAAGCAACCGCTGAAACTTAATCTTCCTATGTGTTGCTTCAACACCTTTACTTTGATTTATTGCTTTATGAGTTAACTCTTATGCAAGACTTATTGATGCTTGTCTTGAATTACTATTCATGAAAAGTCTTTGCTTTATGATTCAGTTGTTTACTCATGTCATTACCTTTGCTTTGATCGCTGCATTCATTACATATGTTTACAAATAGTATGATCAAGATTATGATGGCATGTCACTTCAGAAATTATCTTTGTTATCGTTTTACCTGCTCGGGACGAGCAGAACTAAGCTTGGGGATGCTGATACGTCTCCAACGTATCGATAATTTCTTATGTTCCATGCTACTTTATTGATGATACCTACATGTTTTATGCACATTATATGTCATATTTATGCATTTTCCGGAACTAACCTATTAACAAGATGCCGAAGAGCCAGTTGTTGTTTTCTGCTGTTTTTGGTTTCAGAAATCCTAGTAAAGAAATATTCTCGGAATTGGACGAAACTTTCGCCCAGGGTCCTATTTTTGCACGAAGCTTCCAGAAGACCGAAGACCTAATGAAGTGGGGCCACGAGGCAGCCAGGGGGGTGGCCGGCGCGGCCCAGGCCCTGGCCGCGCCGATCTATCCCCTGGGCCCCTCGTGTGGCCCCCCGCGTTGACCCTCCGCCTACTTAAAGCTTCCGTCGCGAAACCCCCATCGAGAGCCACGATACGGAAAACCTTACAGAGACGCCGCCGCCGCGAATCCCATCTCGGGGGATTCGGAGATCGCCTCCGGCACCTGCCGGAGAGGGGATTCATCTCCCGGAGGACTCTACACCGCCATGGTCGCCTCCGGAGTGATGAGTGAGTAGTCCACCCCTGGACCATGGGTCCATAGCAGTAGCTAGATGGTCGTCTTCTCCTTGTTGTGCTTCATTGTTGGATCTTGTGAGCTGCCTAACATGATCAAGATCATCTATATGTAATTCTATATGTTGTGTTTGTCGGGATCCGATGGATAGAGAGTACTATGATTATGGTGATTATCAATCTATTGTTCATGTGTTGTTTATGATCTTGCATGCTCTCCGTTATTAGTAGAGGCTCTGGCCAAGTTTTTACTCTTAACTCCAAGAGGGAGTATTTATGCTCGATAGTGGGTTCATGCCTCCATTGAATCTGGGACAGTGACAGAAAGTTCTAAGGTTGTGGATGTGTTGTTGCCACTAGGGATAAAACATTGATGCTATGTCTAAGGATGTAGTTGTTGATTACATTACGCACCATACTTAATGCAATTGTCTGTTGCTTTGCAACTTAATACTGGAGGGGGTTCGGATGATAACCTGAAGGTGGACTTTTTAGGCATAGATGCAGTTGGATGGCGGTCTATGTACTTTGTCGTAATGCCCAATTAAATCTCACTATATTTATCATGTCATGTATATGCATTGTTATGCCTTTCTCTATTTGTCAATTGCCCGACTGTAATTTGTTCACCCAACATGCTTTTATCTTATGGGAGAGACACCTCTAGTGAACTGTGGACCCCGGTCCTATTCTTTACATAGCATACAATCTACTGCAATTGTTTTACTGTTTTATTTGCAAACATCTTCCACTCGATACGTTTAATCCTTTGTTACAGCAAGCCGGTGCGATTGACAACCTCACTGTTTCGTTGGGACAAAGTACTTGGGTTGTGTTGTGCAGGTTCCGCGTTGGCGCCGGAATCCCTGGTGTTGCGCCGCATCACATTTCGCGACCATCAACCTTCAACGTGCTTCTTGGCTCCTACTGGTTCGATTAAACCTTGGTTTCATACTGAGGGAAACTTGCTTCTATACGCATCATACCTTCCACTTGGGGTTCCCAACGGACGTGTGCATCTACGCGTATCAGGCTCCCTTATGGAGTGGCTTAGATCCACCATGTTGACGTCCGGAAACGGACGCATGTCTACCTTCATGGCAAACTGTCCGAAAGTTAATCGGCCTGATTCTATCGCCATCTGAATTTGTGCGCGCAATACTTTGCAGTCGTTGGTGGCGTGCGTGAACGTATGATGCCATTTGCAGTATGGCCTTTTGTTCATCTCTTGTGCCGTAGGGATCTTGTGGCCTTCGGGTAGCTTCAACTGTTTCTCTTTCAGTAGCAGATCGAAGATCTGTTCAGCTTTGCTCACGTCGAAGCCAAACCCTCTTGGAGGCCCTGGTGGGTTCACCCATTTGCAGGACACATGTACTGCCGTCCGAGTCCATTCGGCTACTGCGACTTCCTGATCTTCCGCAGAATCTTCATCCTCATTAGCATTGACCAGGCTTATCACGCGCTTGAACTTGTCTTGGTACAGTTCTGGATGGCGCTGTTCATATAAGGTCGATCTCGGACCATGTGCGCGAGTTGTACTCTACTTGGAACGTCAGATCCTTGAACGACGCTGCAAGGCCTGCCACGGCCGCTCGCTTCTTTCTCTTAAGTGAACCGAATAACATCGGTTCTTGACAGTTCTGAAACGCTGAATGTATTCGACACTGTCTCTCCTCGCTTTTGCCGAACCTGTGCTAGTTCGGCAATGCCAGCTTCAGTAGCTTCTGAATGATATTGCGTGTGAAACTGTTCCTCTAGTTGCTTCCATGATCGCACTGAATTTGGCTGCAACGAGGTGTACCATCCAAAAGCTGGACCGGTGAGGGATGATACGTCCAATTTGCATCACTATTTTGTATCATAATTTGCTGTTATTCATTGATATATTTCATATTGGGACACAATACTTATGTTATTTCATCTATTTTGCATGTTTCATCATCATTGGAGGATCAAGCACCGGAGCCAGGATTCTGCTGGAAAAAGCACCGTCAGAACGCAATATTTCGGAAGATCAACTGTGGGAGGAAATTTCACGTAAATTCCTATTTTTCCAGATGACGGAGGGAGCCAGAAGGGGGAGCAAAGAGGAGCCAAGGTGGGCCCAGACCATAGGGTGGCTGATACGTCTCCAACGTATCGATAATTTCTTATGTTCCATGCTACTTTATTGATGATACCTACATGTTTTATGCACATTATATGTCGTATTTACGCATTTTCTGGAACTAACCTATTAACAAGATGCCGAAGTGCCAGTTCCTGTTTTCTGCTGTTTTTGGTTTCAGAAATCCTAGTAACGAAATATTCTCGGAATCGGACGAAATCACCGCCCAGGTTCCTATTTTTCCGGAAGCTTCCGAGCACCGGAGGAGGATGAGAGGGGAGCCGGGGGGCCCCACACCACACCCCGCGGCCAGGGGGGGGCGCGCCCCCTAGGGTGTGGGCAGCCCGTGGCCCTTCCGACTCCCTCTCTTCGCCTATTTAAGCCTCTCTGACCTAAAAACACCGATACGGAAGACGAGACCCGAGAAAACCTTCCAGAGCCGCCGCCATCGCGAAATCAAGATTCGGGGGACAGAAGTCTCTGTTCCGGCACCCTGCCGGACGGGGAATTGCCCCCGGAGTCGTCTCCACCGCCGTCTCCACCGCCATCTTCACCGCCATCGCTGCCTCCATGATGAGGAGGGAGTAATTCACCCCCGGGGCTGAGGGCTCCGCTGTAGCTATGTGGTTCATCTCTCTCTTTATGTGATCTAGTTGAATATCGTCTATGTGCTACTCTAGTGATGTTATTAAAGTACTCTATTCCTCCTCCATGTGTGTAAAGGTGATAGTGTGTGCACCGTGTGAGTACTTGGCGTAGGCTATGATTATGATCTCTTGTAGATTATGAAGTTAATTATTGCTATGATGGTATTGATGTGTATTATTCCTCCTACATATGCATGATGGTGATAGTGTGCATGCTATGTTAGTTCTTGGTGTAATTATGTTGATCTATCTTGCACTCTAAGGTTATTTAAATATGAACATTGCATTGTGGAGCTTGTTAACTCCGGCATTGAGGGTTCGTGTAATCCTACGCAATGTGTTCATCATCCAACAAAAGGGTGTAGAGTAGTCCTATTATGTGATCATTGTTGAGAGTGTCCACTAGTGAAAGCAGGATCCCTAGGCCTTGCTTCCAAGCATCGAATCTCCGTTTGTTTACTGTTTTGCTGCATGTTTACTCGCTGCCATATTTTATTCAGATTGCTATTACCACTCATATACATCCATATTACTTGTATTTCACTATCTCTTCGCCGAACTAGTACACCTATACACCTGACAAGTGTATTTGGTGTGTTGGGGACACAAGAGACTTCTTGCTTTGTGATTGCAGGGTTGCTTGAGAGGGATATCTTTGACCTCTTCCTCCCTGAGTTCGATAAACCTTGGGTAATCCACTTAAGGGAAACTTGCTGCTGTTCTACAAACCTCTGCTCTTGGAGGCCCAACACTGTCTACAAGAATAGAAGCTCCCGTAGACATCAAGCACTTTTCTGGCGCCGTTGCCGGGGAGGAAAGGTAAAAGGCACTCATACTCCGGTTCCAGGTAACAGTACTTTTCTGGCGCCATTGTGTGTGTACTCGAAGCTATTTCCTTTAGACTCTGCAATTACATCTTTTTGTTTCTTGTTTACACTAGTTAGGCATAATGGACAACAAAGAGCTTCTTATTCTATTTCCTGATTTAAGACATGGATGGTTTGATGCGAAAATTAAAAAACCTATGGAACCTTATTTACATGATAGTAGCAATGTTATTAGTATGAATGCAATTACTGCTAATGCTATGAAGAAGTCTAAGCTTGGGGAAGCTAGTTTACATAAAAATAATCTTTTTAGCTCCTCCGCTTTGGAAGAAATATTTTGCTCTGATAATACTTTATCTCCCATATGCGATAACTCTAATGATGCTTCTGATATTTTAAATCCACCTGCTGAAAGTATTCCGTATAAAATACCTATGGAAATTATTGAACGTGTTATGGATAACCGCTATGAAGGGGATGGAACTGTCCATCCTAGGAATCATTTACTGTTTTTGCATGAATTATGCGGGTTATTCAAGTGTGCAGGTATTTCAATGGATGAAGTTAGAAAGAAATTATTTGTTATATCGCTATCTGGTGAAGCGGCGCATTGGTATAAACTATTGAAGGACGGGCGCTCTCTTGATTGGAAGGATATTGTGCCTCTATTTTATTCCAAGTTCTATCCTCCAAGTGAAATTCACAAAGATCGAAACCATATATATAATTTTTGGCCTCATGATGGAGAGAGTATTGCCCAAGCATGGGAGAGATTGAAGACTTTAATGCTCAAATGCCCCAATCATGAGCTTCCAGGTAATATCATCATTGATAATTTCTATGCAAGACTTTCTTTTCAAGATAAGACCTTGCTGGATACTACTTGTTCTGGATCATTCACGCGCAACAAAGAAGAGTTTAAAAGGGACCTTCTTGATCGGATTAAGGAGAACACTGAAGATTGGGAGAACGACAAAGGTAAAGAGTCAGGTATAAATTATGATTATGAATGCATTGAAACTTTCATGGATAGTGGTAAATTTCGAAATATGAGTGCTACTTATGGTCTTGACTCTCAAGTTGCTGCAAATCTTTATAAAGCTTTTGCTTCTCACATTGAATTGCCTAGGAAGAATTTTGATAAGTATCATGAACCTTTTAAAGACGCTTGCATGAAGAATGAAATTGTTGTTAATGATTGCAATAAGCGTGCTCAAACTCCTAAGAATGCTATTTCCTATAAGCATGTTAATTTTTGTGGAATACATAGACCTTGTGGAATTAATCAAATAGAAGATGAATATTGTATCCATCATAGGAATGAAAAAACTAGAAAGTGGTCTAGAGCTCTAGATGATCTTGGAGAAAAAGTGTGTGCCCTCTATCCTTTTATTTGTGAACTTTGCCATAGAGTTGGTCATTTTAATTTTCAATGCTCCTCCAATGATAATTCGAACCCCATGAGTGCTGCAAATTTGTATTGTGATGATGAAATTATTCCTAATCAGCATGATGAACTTACCTTATTTTTGAAGTGTGAAGAGTTATCAAGAAAAATTTCTTTGTTAAATATTAACGATCTTGATATTGATGATGTCCTGCATGGTTGTCTTTCTTATTGCATTAATAATTGCCATACAAATACTTACATACAGAATATTTTAGAAGATGACACCTTGCCAAAATATGATAGGACCGCTGTGTGTTTTCAACTAATTAATGAAAAGGAGGGATCCTCCCAAGTTTCTTCTATTGTTTCTAAAAGAAAATCAGGTTATGCGGACAAGCCACCCTTCAAGCCTCTTCCTCCTAAAGAAGGGAACGAGGAGAAGGAAAAGAAGAAGAAGAAGAACAAGAAGAAGAAGAAGAAGAAGGAGAATAAAAAGAAAGAGGTAACGGCGTATCCCCGCGTGAACGAGATAACGCTAGGTAACCGTAAGTATGTTGCTCCTAATGATTATTGTGATAATGAATCTGAATACGATGATCTTCCTATGCCCTTTACATACATTAGCGATCATGATTTGAATGAGCACACTACCTTTGATATTGGAAATCTCTTTGGTACTGATTATGAAAGTAATGATGATAGCATTATTCATGTCCCCTTAAACGATGATATTGAAAGCCCTAAGCTTGGGGATGCTGTGCTTGAAGATCCTATATTTGAGACTTCTACTTTTAGTGAAAATGATGATATTACATATTCTGGTTTAGATAATTGCTATAGAGATGTATATGACACATGTTACAATTATCCTTATGAAACTTGTCATAGTTATGATGGGCTTGCTAAAAACCATTCCCTTAGTATGCAACTTGTTTACCATGTTCAAATTCTTGATAATAATCTTGCTCCAATTACTATTAATGAGAATAACTCTTCTTATGCCAAAATTAATGATACTTCTATGCATATGAACCATGATAAGAATGTTTTAAGTGACGGGTATATTGTGGATTTCATCAATGATGCTACTGAAAGTTATTATGAGAGAGGGAAATATGGTTATATGCATCTTAATAATATTAAGTTTCCCCTCTTTATGTTGAGAATCTTTAAGTTACTCGTGTTTTATCCTCTTATGCTTGCCACTTTGCTCTTCATGAATTCATTTGTGTATAAGATTCTTTTGCATAGGAAGCATGTTAGGCTCAAATGTGTTTTGAATTGCCTCTTGAAGCTCTCTTTTGCTTCAAATACTATTTCTTGCGGGTGCATCACCAAAATTGCTGAGCCCATCTTAATGGCTATAAAGAAAGAACTTCTTGGGAGATAACCCATGTGTTATTTTGCTACAGTACTTTGTTTTATATTTGTGTCTTGGAAGTTGTTTACTACTGTAGCAACCTCTCCTTATCATGTTTTTGTGCCAAGTAAAGTTTCTATGTCAAAGTTGATGTTATATTTGGGATCGCTGCGCAGAAACAGCATTGCTGTCTGTCACGAATCTGGGCACAGTTTTCTGTAGAAAATTCGAAAAAATCTGCCAATTTACGAGCGTGATCCTCAGATATGTACGCAACTTTCATTAGTTTTGAGTTTTTCCATTTGAGCAAGTCTGGTGCCAGCTTTAAATTCGTCTTTACGGACTGTTCTGTTTTTGACAGATTCTGCCTTTTATTTCGCATTGCCTCTTTTGCTATGTTGGATTCATTTCTTTGATCCATTAATGTCCAGTAGCTTTATGAAATGTCCAGAAGTGAAAAGAATGTTTGTGTCACCTCTGAACGTGTGAATTTTTGATTATGCACTAACCCTCTAATGAGTTTGCTTGAAGTTTGGTGTGAAGGAAGTTTTCAAGGGTCAAGAGAGGAGGATGATATACTACGATCAAGAAGAACGAAAAGTCTAAGCTTGGGGATGCCCCGGTGGTTCATCCCTGCATATTTCAAGAAGACTCAAGCATCTAAGCTTGGGGATGCCCAAGGCATCCCCTTCTTCATCGACAAAGTATCAGGTTCCTTCTCTTGAAACTATATTTTTATTCCGTCACATCTTATATACTTTACTTGGAGCGTCTGTATGCTTTTGTTTTTGTTTTTGTTTGAATAAATGATTGTTTGGGAGAGAGACACGCTCCGCTGGTTCGTATGAACACATGTGTTCTTAGCTTTTAATTTTCATGGCGAAGGTTGAAACTGCTTCGTTAATTGTTATATGGTTGGAAACGGGAAATGCTACATGTAGTAATTGGTATAATGTCTTGAATAATGTGAAACTTGGCAATTGTTGTGCTCATATAGATCTTGTTTAAGCTCTTGCATCATGTACCTTGTACCCATTAATGAATAATTACATAGAGCTTGTTAAAATTTGGTTTGCATGATTGGTCTCTCTAAGTCTAGATATTTTCTGGTTGAGGTGTTTGAACAACAAGGAGACGATGTAAAGTCTTATAATGCTTACAATATGTTTATATGTGAGTCTTGCTGCACCATTTCATACTTGAGTTTGCTTCAAATAACCTTGCTAGCCTAAACCTTGTATCGAGAGGGAATACTTCTCATGCATCCAAATACTTGAGCCAATATTCATGCCATTTGTGTCCACCATACCTACCTACTACATGGTATTTCTCCGCCATTCCAAAGTAAATTGCTTGAGTGCTACCTTTAAACCATTCAAAATTTATCACCTCTGATTTGTGTCAATGTTTTATAGCTCATGAGGAAGTATGTGGTGTTTATCTTTCAATCTTGTTGGGCAACTTTCACCAATGGACTAGTGGCTTCATCCGCTTATCCAATAATTTTGCAAAAAGAGCTGGCAATGGGATTCCCAGTCCCAAATTAATTAACAAAAATAGACACTCCTCCATGGTATGTGATTGTTGGACGGCACCCGAAGGATTCGGTTAGCCATGGCTTGAGAAAGCAAAGGTGGGGAGGAGTGTCATCATAATAAAACTAAAATAAAAAGGCACTCCTTCATGGTATGAGATTGTTGGCAGGCACCCGAGGATTCGGTTAGCCATGGTTTGTGAAAGAAAGGTTGGAAGGAGTGCCACCCAAAAACAAAATAAAATGGGAGCCGCTCTTTGAAGGTTTGCCTGGCAAGGGGGTTAGAGTACCCGCTACCATTCGTTGACAACAACAAACACCCCTCAAAACTTTACTTTTATGCTCTCTATATGTTTTCAAAATCAAAGCTCTAGCACAAATATAGCAATCGATGCTTTCCTCTTTGAAGGACCATTCTTTTACTTTATTGTTGAGTCAGTTTACCTATTCTTTCTATCTTAGAAGCAAACACTTGTGTGAACTGTGTGCATTGATTCTTACATGTTTACCTATTGCACTTGTTATATTACTTTGTGTTGACAATTATCCACGAGATATACATGTTAAAGTTGAAAGCAACCGCTGAAACTTATATCTTCCTTTGTGTTGTTTCAAAGCTTTCTACTAAGAATTTATTGCTTATGAGTTAACTCTTATGCAAGACTTATTGATGCTTGTCTTGAAAGTATTATTCATGAAAAGTCTTTGTTATATGATTCATTTGTTTACTCATTATCTTCATCATTGCTTCGAATCTCTGCATTCATCTCATGTGCTTTACAATAGTATGATCAAGGTTATGATGGCATGTCACTTCAGAAATTATCTTTGTTATCGTTTTACCTGCTCGGGACGAGCAGAACTAAGCTTGGGGATGCTGATACGTCTCCAACGTATCGATAATTTCTTATGTTCCATGCTACTTTATTGATGATACCTACATGTTTTATGCACATTATATGTCGTATTTACGCATTTTCTGGAACTAACCTATTAACAAGATGCCGAAGTGCCAGTTCCTGTTTTCTGCTGTTTTTGGTTTCAGAAATCCTAGTAACGAAATATTCTCGGACGAAATCACCGCCCAGGTTCCTATTTTTCCGGAAGCTTCCAGAGCACCGGAGGAGGATGAGAGGGGAGCCGGGGGGCCCCACACCACACCCCGGCGCGGGCCAGGGGGGGCGCGCCCCCTAGGGTGTGGGCAGCCCGTGGCCCTTCCGACTCCCTCTCTTCGCCTATTTAAGCCTCTCTGACCTAAAAACACCGATACGGAAGACGGGACCCGAGAAACCTTCCAGAGCCGCCGCCATCGCGAAATCAAGATTCGGGGGACAGAAGTCTCTGTTCCGGCACCCTGCCGGACGGGGAATTGCCCCCGGAGTCGTCTCCACCGCCGTCTCCACCGCCATCTTCACCGCCATCGCTGCCTCCATGATGAGGAGGGAGTAATTCACCCCCGGGGCTGAGGGCTCCGCTGTAGCTATGTGGTTCATCTCTCTCTTTATGTGATCTAGTTGAATATCGTCTATGTGCTACTCTAGTGATGTTATTAAAGTACTCTATTCCTCCTCCATGTGTGTAAAGGTGATAGTGTGTGCACCGTGTGAGTACTTGGCGTAGGCTATGATTATGATCTCTTGTAGATTATGAAGTTAATTATTGCTATGATGGTATTGATGTGTATTATTCCTCCTACATATGCATGATGGTGATAGTGTGCATGCTATGTTAGTTCTTGGTGTAATTATGTTGATCTATCTTGCACTCTAAGGTTATTTAAATATGAACATTGCATTGTGGAGCTTGTTAACTCCGGCATTGAGGGTTCGTGTAATCCTACGCAATGTGTTCATCATCCAACAAAAGGGTGTAGAGTAGTCCTATTATGTGATCATTGTTGAGAGTGTCCACTAGTGAAAGCAGGATCCCTAGGCCTTGCTTCCAAGCATCGAATCTCCGTTTGTTTACTGTTTTGCTGCATGTTTACTCGCTGCCATATTTTATTCAGATTGCTATTACCACTCATATACATCCATATTACTTGTATTTCACTATCTCTTCGCCGAACTAGTACACCTATACACCTGACAAGTGTATTTGGTGTGTTGGGGACACAAGAGACTTCTTGCTTTGTGATTACAGGGTTGCTTGAGAGGGATATCTTTGACCTCTTCCTCCCTGAGTTCGATAAACCTTGGGTAATCCACTTAAGGGAAACTTGCTGCTGTTCTACAAACCTCTGCTCTTGGAGGCCCAACACTGTCTACAAGAATAGAAGCTCCCGTAGACATCAGTGGCGCGGCCCATGGCCTGGCCGCGCCACCATGTGGTCTGGGGGCCCCACAGCCCCTTTCGCCTCCTTTTCTTCGCGTACTCCTTCGTCCCGAAAACCTAAGCCACAGAGAGGACCTCACGAAGGGTTACAGCCGCCTCTGCGGGGCGGAGAACACCAGAGAGAAAAGAGCTCTCCGGCGGGCAGGAATCCGCCGGGGAAATTCCCTCCCGGAGGGGGAAATCGACGCCATCGCCATCGTCATCGAGCGGGACATCATCTCCATCATCATCATCATCATCTCCATGATGGCGTGTAACTCACACGTTCGTTGGGAACCCCAAGAGGAAGGTATGATGCGCACAGTAGCAAGTTTTCCCTCAGAAAGAAACCAACGTTTAATCGAACCAGGAGGAGCCAAGAAGCACGTTGAAGGTTGATGGTCGCGAAATGTGATGCGGCGCAACACCAGGGATTCCGGCGCCAACGTGGAACCTGCACAACACAACCAAAGTACTTTGTCCCAACGAAACAGTGAGGTTGTCAATCTCACCGGCTTGCTGTAACAAAGGATTAAGCGTATCGAGTGGAAGATGTTTGCAAAGAAAACAGTAAAAACAATTGCAGTAGATTGTATGCTATGTAAAGAATAGGACCGGGGTCCACAGTTCACTAGAGGTGTCTCTCCCATAAGATAAAAGCATGTTGGGTGAACAAATTACAGTCGGGCAATTGACAAATAGAGAAAGGCATAACAATGCATATACATGATATGATAAATATAGTGAGATTTAATTGGGCATTACGACAAAGTACATAGACCGCCATCCAACTGCATCTATGCCTAAAAAGTCCACCTTCAGGTTATCATCCGAACCCCATTCAGTATTAAGTTGCTAAGCAACAGACAATTGCATTAAGTATGGTGCGTAATGTAATCGACAACTACATCCTTAGACATAGAATCAATGTTTTATCCCTAGTGGCAACAACACATCACAACCTTAGAACTTTCTGTCACTGTCCCAGGTGTCAATGAAGGCATGAACCCACTATCGAGCATAAATACTCCCTCTTGGAGTTAAGAGCAAAAACTTGGCCAGAGCCTCTACTAATAACGGAGAGCATGCAAGATCATAAACAACACATAAACAATAGATTGATAATCACCATAACATAGTATTCTCTATCAATCGGATCCCGACAAACACAACATATAGTATTACATATAGATGATCTTGATCATGTTAGGCAGCTCACAAGATCCAACAATGAAGCACAACAAGGAGAAGACGACCATCTAGCTACTGCTATGGACCCATGGTCCAGGGGTGAACTACTCACTCATCACTCCGGAGGCGACCATGGCGGTGTAGAGTCCTCCGGGAGATGAATCCCCTCTCCGGCAGGGTGCCGGAGGAGATCTCCTGAATCCCCCGAGATGGGATTCGCGGCGGCGGCGTCTCTGGAAGGTTTTCCGTATCGTGGCTCTCGGTCTGGGGGTTTCGCGACGGAGGCTTTAAGTAGGCGAAAGGGCAACGCGGGGGGCCACACGAGGGCCCCACACCCTAGGTCGGCGCGGCCCGGGCCGCGCCGGCCTATGGTGTTGGCGCCTCGTGGCCCCACTTCCTTCCCTCTTCGGTTTCGGAAGCTTCGTGCAAAAATAGGACCCTGGGCGAAGATTTCGTCCAATTCGAGAATATTTCCTTACTAGGATTTCTGAAACCAAAAACAGAACAGCAACTGGCTCTTCGGCATCTTGTTAATAGGTTAGTTCCGAAAATGCATAAATATGACATATAATGTGCATAAAACATGTAGGTATCATCAATAAAGTAGCATGGAACATAAGAAATTATCGATACGTTGGAGACGTATCAGCATCCCCAAGCTTAGTTCTGCTCGTCCCGAGCAGGTAAAACGATAACAAAGATAATTTCTGAAGTGACATGCCATCATAATCTTGATCATACTATTTGTAAACATATGTAATGAATGCAGCGATCAAAACAAAGGTAATGACATGAGTAAACAAGTGAATCATATAGCAAAGACTTTTCATGAATAGTACTTCAAGACAAGCATCAATAAGTCTTGCATAAGAGTTAACTCATAAAGCAATAAATCAAAGTAAAGGTGTTGAAGCAACACAAAGGAAGATTAAGTTTCAGCGGTTGCTTTCAACTTATAACATGTATATCTCATGGATATTGTCAACATAAAGTAGTATAACAAGTGCAATATGCAAGTATGTAGGAATCAATGCACAGTTCACACAAGTGTTTGCTTCTTAAGGTGGAGGGAGATAGGTAAACTGACTCAACAATAAAAGTAAAAGAAAGGTCCTTCAAAGAGGAAAGCATCGATTGTTGTATTTGTGCTAGAGCTTTTATTTTGAAAACATGAAACAATTTTGTCAACGGTAGTAATAAAGCATATGAGTTATGTAAATTATATCTTACAAGTTGCAAGCCTCATGCATAGTATACTAATAGTGTCCGCACCTCGTCCTACTTAGCTTGGACTACCGGATCTTTGCATGCCATGTTTCAACCAAGTGTCACAAAGGGGTACCTCCATGCCGCCTGTACAAAGGTCTAAGGAGAATGCTCGCATTTTGGATTTCTCGCTTTTGATTATTCTCAACTTAGACATCCATACCGGGACAACATGGACAACAGATAATGGACTCCTCTTAAATGCACAAGCATGTAGCAATGATTATTATTCTCATATGAGATTGAGGATATATGTCCAAAACTGAAACTTCAACCATGATTCATGGCTTTAGTTAGCGGCCCAATGTTCTTCTCTAACAATTTTGCATGCTCCAACCACTAAAATGATAGATCCTTCAGACAAGACGGACATGCATAGCAACTCACATGATATTCAACAATAGTTGATGGCGTTCCCCAGAAGCATGGTTATCGCACAACAAGCAACTTAATAAAAGATAAAGTGCATAAGTACATATTCAATACTACGATAGTTTTTAAGGCTATTTTGTCCCATGAGCTATATATTGCAAAGGTGAATGATGGAATTTTAAAGGTAGCACTCAAGCAATTTACTTTGGAATGGCGGAGAAATACCATGTAGTAGGTAGGTATGGTGGACACAAATGGCATAGTAGTTGGCTCAAGGATTTTGGATGCATGAGAAGTATTCCCTCTCGATACAAGGTTTAGGCTAGCAAGGTTATTTGAAGCAAACTCAAGGATGAACAAGTGCAGCAAAACTCACATAAAAGACATATTGTAAACATTATAAGACTCTACACCGTCTTCCTTGTTGTTCAAAACTCAATACTAGATATTATCTAGACCTTAGAGAGACCAAATATGCAAATCAAATTTTAGCAAGCTCTATGTATTTCTTCATTAATGGGTGCAAAGCATATGATGCAAGAGCTTAAACATGAGCACAACAATTGCCAAGTATCACATTATCCAAGACATTTTAAAATTACTACATGTAGCATTTTCCAATTCCAACCATATAACAATTTAACGAAGAAGAAACTTCGCCTTGAACATTATGAGTAAAGCCTAAGGACATATGTGTCCATATGCAACAGCGGAGCGTGTCTCTCTCCCACAAAGTGAATGCTAGGATCCATCTTATTCAAACAAAAACAAAAACAAAAACAAACCGACGCTCCAAGTAAAGAACACAAGATGTGACTGAATAAAAATATAGTTTCAGGGGAGGAACCTGATGATGTTGTCGATGAAGAAGGGGATGCCTTGGGCATCCCCAAGCTTAGACGCTTGAGTCTTCTTAAAATATGCAGGGGTGAACCACGGGGGCATCCCCAAGCTTAGAGCTTTCACTCCTCTTGATCATAGTATATCATTCTCCTCTCTTGACCCTTGAAAACTTCCTTCACACCAAACTTCAAGCAAACTCATTAGAGAGTTAGTGCACAATTAATAATTCACACATTCAGAGGTGACACAATCATTCTTTACACTTCTGGACATTGCATAAAGCTACTGGACATTAATGGATCAAAGAAATGAATCCAACGTAGCAAAAGAGGCAATGCGAAATAAAAGGCAGAATCTGTCAAAAACAGAACAGTCCGTAAAGACGAATTTAAAGCGGCACCAGACTTGCTCAAATGGAAAAACTCAAAACTAATGAAAGTTGCGTACATATCTGAGGATCACGCTCGTAAATTGGCAGATTTGTTCGAATTTTCTACAGAGAACTGTGCCCAGATTCGTGACAGACAGCAATGCTGTTTCTGCGCAGCGATCCCAAATATAACATCAACTTTGACATAGAAACTTTACTTGGCACAAAAACATGATAAGGAGAGGTTGCTACAGTAGTAAACAACTTCCAAGACTCAACAAAACAAAAAATTGCTGTAGTAAAAACATGGGTTGTCTCCCATAAGCGCTTTTTTTAACGCCTTTCAGCTAGGCGCAGAAAGTGCAAATCAAGTATTATCGAGAGTAGAAGCATCAACATCATAGCTTGTTCTAATAATAGAATCAAAAGGCAACTTCATTCTCTTTCTAGGGAAGTGTTCCATACCTTTCTTGAGAGGAAATTGATATTTAATATTACCTTCCCTCATATCAATAACAACACCAACAGTTCGAAGAAAAGGTCTTCCCAACACAATAGGACAAGATGCATTGCATTCGATATCCAAGACAACAAAATCAACGGGGACAAGGTTATTGTTAACCGTAATGCGCACATTATCAATCCTCCCCAAAGGTTTCTTTTTAACATTATCGGCAAGATTAACATCCAAATAACAATTCTTCAATGGTGGCAAGTCAAGCATATCATAAATCTTTTTAGGCATAACAGAAATACTTGCACCAAGATCACATAAAGCATTACATTCAAAGTCATTGAATTTCATTTTAATGATGGGCTCCCAACCATCTTCTAACTTTCTAGGAATAGAAGTTTCAAGTTTTAGTTTCTCTTCTCTAGCTTTTATGAGAGCATTTGTAATATGTTTTGTAAAGGCTAAATTTATAGCACTAGCATTAGGACTTTTAGCAAGTTTTTGTAAGAACTTTATAACTTCAGAGATGTGGCAATCATCAAAATCTAAATCATTATGAGCTACAGCAATGGGATCATTGTTCCCAAGGTTGGAAAAAATTTCAGCAGTTTTATCACAAGCAGTTTCAGCAGTTTTAGCAATTTCAGGCAGTTTTGTACGCTTTGCACTAGGAGTAGAAACATTGCCAACACCAATTATTTTACCATTGATAGTAGGAGGTGCAGCAACATGTGAAGAATTAGCATTACTAGTGGTGGTAATAGTCCAAACTTTAGCTACATTATTCTCTTTAGCTAGTTTTTCATTTTCTTCTCTATCCCACCTAGCACGCAGTTCAGCCATTAATCTTATATTCTCATTAATTCTAACTTGGATGGCATTTGCTGTAGTAGTAATCTTATTATCAATATCATTATTAGGCATAACTTTCAATTTTAAAAGATTAACATCGGAGGCAAGTCTATCAACTCTAGAAGCAATAGTATCAATTTTATCAAGCTTTTCCTCAACAGATTTGTTAAAAGCAGTTTGTGTACTAATAAATTCTTTAAGCATGGCTTCAAGACCAGAGGGTACACTCCTATTATTGTTGTAAGAATTCCCATAAGAATTACCATAACCATTACCATTAGCAGAAGGATATGGCCTATAGTTATTACCAGAGTTGTTCCTATAAGCATTGTTGTTGAAATTATTATTTTTAATGAAATTCACATCAACATTTTCTTCTTGAGCAACCAATGAAGCTAAAGGAACATTATTTGGATCAACATTAGATCTACCATTCACAAGCATAGACATAATCACATCAATCTTATCACTCAAGGAAGAGGTTTCTTCAACAGAATTTACCTTCTTACCTTGTGGAGCTCTTTCCGTGTGCCATTCAGAGTAATTTATCATCATATCATCAAGAAGTTTTGTAGCCGCCCCCAATGTGATGGACATAAAGGTACCTCCAGCAGCTGAATCCAATAAATTCCGCGAAGAAAAATTTAGTCCTGCATAGAAGGTTTGGATGATCATCCAAGTAGTCAGTCCATGGGTTGGGCAATTCTTTACCAAAGTTTTCATTCTCTCCCATGCTTGAGCAACATGTTCAGTATCTAATTGCTTAAAATTCATTATGCTACTTCTCAAAGATATAATTTTAGCGGGAGGATAATATCTACCAATAAAAGCATCCTTGCATTTAGTCCATGAATCAATACTATTTTTAGGCAAAGATAGCAACCAATCTTTAGCTCTTCCTCTTAATGAGAAAGGAAACACTTTCAATTTAATAATATCACCATCTACATCTTTATACTTTTGCATTTCACAAAGTTCAACAAAATTATTGAGATGGGCAGCAGCATCATCAGAACTAACACCAGAAAATTGATCTCTCATAACCAAGTTCAGTAAAGCAGGTTTAATTTCAAAGAATTCTGCTGTAGTAGCAGGTGGAGCAATAGGTGTGCATAGGAAATCATTATTATTTGCATTTGTGAAGTCACACAACTTAGTATTTTCAGGAGTATTCATTTTAGCAACGGTAAATAAAACAAACTAGATAAAGTAAATGCAAGTAACTAATTTTTGTGTGTTTTTGATATGGAGAGCAAGACAGTAAATAAAGTAAAACTAGCAACTAATTTTTTGTGTGTTTTGTTTAGGTGCAGCAAACAAAGTAGTAAATAAAATAAAGCAAGACAAAAACAAAGTAAAGAGATTGAGAAGTGGAGACTCCCCTTGCAGCGTGTCTTGATCTCCCCGGCAACGGCGCCAGAAAAAGAGCTTGATGGCGTGTAACTCACACGTTCGTTGGGAACCCCAAGAGGAAGGTATGATGCGCACAGTAGCAAGTTTTCCCTCAGAAAGAAACCAAGGTTTAATCGAACCAGGAGGAGCCAAGAAGCACGTTGAAGGTTGATGGTCGCGAAATGTGATGCGGCGCAACACCAGGGATTCCGGCGCCAACGTGGAACCTGCACAACACAACCAAAGTACTTTGTCCCAACGAAACAGTGAGGTTGTCAATCTCACCGGCTTGCTGTAACAAAGGATTAAGCGTATCGAGTGGAAGATGTTTGCAAAGAAAACAGTAAAAACAATTGCAGTAGATTGTATGCTATGTAAAGAATAGGACCGGGGTCCACAGTTCACTAGAGGTGTCTCTCCCATAAGATAAAAGCATGTTGGGTGAACAAATTACAGTCGGGCAATTGACAAATAGAGAAAGGCATAACAATGCATATACATGATATGATAAATATAGTGAGATTTAATTGGGCATTACGACAAAGTACATAGACCGCCATCCAACTGCATCTATGCCTAAAAAGTCCACCTTCAGGTTATCATCCGAACCCCATTCAGTATTAAGTTGCTAAGCAACAGACAATTGCATTAAGTATGGTGCGTAATGTAATCGACAACTACATCCTTAGACATAGAATCAATGTTTTATCCCTAGTGGCAACAGCACATCACAACCTTAGAACTTTCTGTCACTGTCCCAGGTGTCAATGAAGGCATGAACCCACTATCGAGCATAAATACTCCCTCTTGGAGTTAAGAGCAAAAACTTGGCCAGAGCCTCTACTAATAACGGAGAGCATGCAAGATCATAAACAACACATAAACAATAGATTGATAATCACCATAACATAGTATTCTCTATCCATCGGATCCCGACAAACACAACATATAGTATTACATATAGATGATCTTGATCATGTTAGGCAGCTCACAAGATCCAACAATGAAGCACAACAAGGAGAAGACGACCATCTAGCTACTGCTATGGACCCATGGTCCAGGGGTGAACTACTCACTCATCACTCCGGAGGCGACCATGGCGGTGTAGAGTCCTCCGGGAGATGAATCCCCTCTCCGGCAGGGTGCCGGAGGCGATCTCCTGAATCCCCCGAGATGGGATTCGCGGCGGCGTCTCTGGAAGGTTTTCCGTATCGTGGCTCTCGGTACTGGGGGTTTCGCGATGGAGGCTTTAAGTAGGAGAAAGGGCAACGGGGCCACACGGGGCCCCACACCCTAGGTCGGCGCGGCCAGGGCCGGGCCGCGCCGGCCTATGGTGTCGGCGCCTCGTGGCCCCACTTCCTTCCCTCTTCGGTCTTCTGGAAGCTTCGTGCAAAAATAGGACCCTGGGCGAAGATTTCGTCCAATTCCGAGAATATTTCCTTACTAGGATTTCTGAAACCAAAAACAGCAGAAAACAACAACTGGCTCTTCGGCATCTTGTTAATAGGTTAGTTCCAGAAAATGCATAAATATGACATATAATGTGCATAAAACATGTAGGTATCATCAATAAAGTAGCATGGAACATAAGAAATTATCGATACGTTGGAGACGTATCACTCCACCATCTACACCGCCATCACCACCGCTGCACCTCGTCACCGCTGTAACAATTCAGGTTAAATCTTGATTGTTTGATAGGGGAAACTCTCCCGGTGTTATTCTATACTTGTTGTAGATGCTATTGAGTGAAACCATTGAACCAAGGTTTATGTTCAGATTGTTATTCATCATCATATCACCTCTGATTGTATTCCATATGATGTCTCGTGAGTAGTTCGTTTAGTTCTTGAGGACATGGGTGAAGTCTAAATGCTAGTAGTGAATTATGGTTGAGTAATATTCAATGTTATGATATTTAAGTTGTGGTGTCATTCTTCTAGTGGTGTCGTGTGAACGTCGACTACACGACACTTCACCATTTATGGGCCTAGGGGAGTGCATCTTGTATTCGGTTGCTAATTGCGGGGTTGCCGGAGTGACAGAAACCTAAGCCCCCGTTAGTATATCGATGCAGGAGGGATCGCAGGATCTCAGAGTTTAAGGCTGTGGTTAGATTTATCTTAATTACTTTCTTGTAGTTGCGGATGCTTGCAAAGGGTATAATCACAAGTATGTATTAGTCCTAGGAAGGGCGGTGCATTAGCATAGGTTCACCCACACAACACTTATCAAAACAATGAAGATTATTTAGCCACATGAAGCGAAAGTACTAGACTAAAATCCCCGTGTGTCCTCAAGAACGTTTGGTCATTATAAGTAAACAAACCGGCTTGTCCTTTGTGCTAAAAAGGATTGGGCCACTCGCTGCAATTATTTCTCTCGCATTTTATTTACTTGTACTTTATTTATTTGCAATATCAAAACCCCCTGAATACTTGTCTGTGAGCATTTACAGTGAATCCTTCATCGAAACTGCTTGTCAACACCTTCTGCTCCTCGTTGGGTTCGACACTCTTATTTATCGAAAGTACTACGATACACCCCCTATACTTGTGGGTCATCAAGACTATTTTCTGGCGCCGTTGCCGGGGAGTGAAGCGCTATTGGTAAGTGGAATTGGTAAGGAAAACCTTTACTGTTTGTGCTGATTTTATTTCTGCCTGCTGCTATAAATCATTATGGAGAGATCTTCTCTTCAATTTCTATTTGGGAAATCTACTACTACTGCAACGGTAGTGGATGAAGCGCCAGGTGAGGAAGTAGTACCATATAAAATACCTATGAAAATTATTGAACGTGTTATGGATAACCGCTATGAAGGGGATGGAACTGTCCATCCTGGTGATCATTTACTGTTTTTGCATGAATTATGCGGGTTATTCAAATGTGCAGGTATTTCTATGAATGAAGTTAGGAAGAAACTATTCACTATATCGCTGTCTGGTAAAGCGGCGCACTGGTATAAATTGCTGAAGAATGGTGATTCTATTGATTGGGAGGACATTGTGCCTTTATTTTATTCCAAATTTTATCCTCCAAGTGAAATTCACAAAGATCGGAACCGCATATATAATTTTTGGCCTCATGATGGAGAGAGTATTGCCCAAGCTTGGGGGAGATTGAAGTCTTTAATGCTCAAATGCCCCATTCATGAGCTTCCTGGTAATGTTATTATTGATAATTTCTATGCAAGACTTTCTTTTCAAGACAAGACCTTGCTGGATACTTCTTGTTCTGGATCATTTACACGCAACAAAGAAGAGTTTAAAAGGGACCTTCTTGATCGGATCCAAGAAAATACTGAAGGATGGGAGAACGACAAAGATAGAGAATCAGGTATAATTTATGATTATAAATGCATTGAAGCTTTTATGGATACTGATAAATTTCGTAATATGAGTGCTACATATGGTCTTGATTCCCAAGTTGTTGCAAATCTTTATAAAGCTTTTGCCTCTCATTATGAACTGCCTAAGAAGAATTTTGATAAGTATCATGAACCATATAAAGATAAAGTTGATTCATCTGTAAACAAATGTGTAGTGATTGAAACTGTTGATAATGTTATTCCTGAAGCTTATATTGAAAAAACTCCTTTCCCTGCTAAAATGAAGGAGTACTCTGTCATATCTAGTGCGGTTAATAAAAGTGAAAAGAAACCTAAAGAACCTGAAGAACAAATTAAAATTGAACCTGCTGTTGCAATAGTTAAAGATCTTGTGACTGAAAATGTGGAGGATGGTCATATTATTTTCTGTGAAGATGCTTCTAATATTGTTTCACATCCTAATAAACCCAAACAAGTTAGTGTTCCTATGCTATCTGTTAGAATTGGTGATCATTGCTATTATGGTTTATGTGATATTGGTGCAAGTGTTAGTGCTATTCCTTATGAGCTTTACACGGAGATTATGCACGAAATTGGTTCTTGTGAACTTGAAGATATTGATGTGGTTATTCATCTGGCTAATAGAGAAACTATTTCTCCAATTGGTATTGTTCGAGATGTGGAAGTTCTATGTGGTAAGATTAAATATCCTGCTGACTTTTTGGTACTTGGTTCTGCTGCTAGTGATCATTGTCCTATCATTTTTGGTAGACCTTTTCTAAATACTTGTGGAGCTATTATAGATTGTAAGAAAGAGAAAATTTTGACTAGATTTGCTGGTGAACCTTATGAATTTAACTTTTCTAAATTTACCAAAACTCCTTATAAAGCTGACTTGCCTAGTAATGATTTTAAAATGGAGCAGTGTGCATCTATTGTTCTTGTTCCTAATAATCCTTTGCAGCAACATTTGGAGAATAGTGAAAGTGAAGCTTTTAGGAAAGAAAGAGATGAGCTTGAGGAAATTTTTCTTCGCCAACCTATTCTCAAGCATGATTTACCGGTGGAAGATTTGGGTACAACACCGCCACCAAAGGAAGATCCTGTTTTTGATTTAAAGCCTTTACCTGATAATCTTAAATATGCTCATATTGATGATAAGAAAATATATCCTGTTATTATTAGTTCTAAGCTTTCAGAGATTGAGGAAGAAAGGTTATTGGAAATATTGAAGAAACACCGAGGAGCTATTGGCTATACTCTTGATGATTTGAAAGGGATTTCTCCTTCTATTTGCCAACATGCTATTAATATGGAAGAAGATGCAAAGCCTGTTGTTGAACATCAACGTCGTCTAATTCCGAAGATGAAGGAAGTGGTAAGAAATGAGGTATTAAAACTTCTTGAAGCTGGTATTATATATCCTATTGCTGATAGTAGATGGGTTAGTCCTGTGCATTGTGTTCCTAAGAAAGGAGGAATGACTGTTGTGCCTAATGATAATGATGAGCTTATTCCTCAAAGAATAGTTGTAGGGTATAGAATGTGCATTGATTTTCGAAAAGTTAATAAAGTTACTAAGAAAGATCATTACCCTTTACCCTTTATTGATCAAATGCTAGAAAGGTTATCTAAAAATACTCATTTTTGTTTTCTTGATGGTTATTCTGGGTTTTCACAAATTGCTGTTAAAGCTAAAGATCAAGAGAAAACCACGTTTACTTGTCCTTATGGAACTTATGCTTATAGGCGTATGCCTTTTGGTTTATGTAATGCTCCTGCTACTTTTCAAAGATGCATGTCTGCTATTTTTCATGGTTTTTGCGAAAGTATTGTAGAGGTGTTCATGGATGATTTTTCTGTCTATGGGAATTCTTTTGATAATTGCTTGCGAAACCTCGATAAAGTTTTGCAGAGATGTGAAGAAACTAACCTTGTTCTTAATTGGGAGAAATGCCACTTTATGGTTAATGAAGGAATTGTATTGGGACATAAAATTTCCGAGAGAGGTATTGAAGTTGATAGAGCTAAAGTTGAAGCAATTGAGAAGATGCCCTATCCGAGGGATGTTAAAGGTATTCGTAGTGTTCTTGGTCATGCTGGGTTTTATAGGAGATTTATTAAAGATTTCTCTAAAATTTCAAAGCCTCTTACTAATCTTCTTCAAAAAGATGTACCTTTTGTTTTTGATGATGATTGTAAGGAAGCTTTTGAAACTCTAAAGAAAGCCTTAACAACTGCTCCTGTAGTCGAACCTCCTGATTGGAATTTGCCTTTTGAAATTATGTGTGATGCTAGTGATTTTGCTGTAGGCGCTGTTCTTGGACAGCGGGTAGATAAAAAATTAAATGTTATTCATTATGCTAGTAAGACTCTTGATGCTGCTCAAAGAAATTATGCTACAACTGAAAAGGAATTGTTAGCTGTAGTCTTTGCTTGTGATAAGTTTAGACCCTATATTGTTGATTCGAAAGTCACAATTCATACTGATCATGCTGCAATTAGATACCTTATGACAAAGAAAGATGCTAAGCCAAGGCTTATTAGATGGGTACTTCTGTTGCAAGAATTTGATTTACATATTATAGATAGGAAAGGTGCTGATAATCCTGTTGCTGATAATTTGTCTAGATTGGAAAATATTGCTTATGATCCTGTTCCTGTTAATGATAGTTTTCCAAATGAACAATTGGCTGTAATAAAGGTGAGCTCGCGAGAGAGCCCTTGGTATGCAGATTATGCTAACTTTATTGTTTCGAAGTATTTGCCTCCAACCTTTTCAGCTCAGCAAAGGAGGAAATTCTTTTATGACTTGAGGCATTATTTTTGGGATGACCCACACTTATATAAAGAAGGAGTGGATGGTATTATGCGAAGATGTGTTCCTGAATATGAACAACAGGAGATATTGAGTAAATGTCATGGTAGTGTTTATGGAGGACATCACGCTGGAGATAGAACCGCGCAAAAGGTTCTACAATCAGGTTTTTATTGGCCAACACTCTTCAAAGATGCAAGGAAATTTATTTTATCTTGTGATGAATGTCAAAGAGTTGGTAATATCTCTAGACGCAATGAAATGCCTATGAATTATACTCTTGTTATTGAACCATTCGATTGTTGGGGATTCGACTTCATGGGTCCTTTCCCTTCTTCAGACGGTAACACTCATATACTTGTCGCTGTTGATTATGTTACTAAATGGGTAGAAGCTATACCTACAAAGAGTGCTGATGGTGAGACCTCTATAAAAATGCTTGTAGATGTTATATTTCCTAGATTTGGAGTACCTAGATATATTATGACTGATGGAGGTTCTCATTTTATTCATGGAGGTTTTAGAAAAACTCTTGCTAAGTATGGTATTAATCATAGAATTGCTTCTGCTTATCACCCTCAAACTAGTGGTCAAGTAGAATTATCAAATAGAGAGATTAAAGCTATCTTAGGAAAGACTGTTAATAAATCTAGAAAGAATTGGGCTAGCAAATTGAAAGAAGCACTATGGGCTTATAGAACTGCTTATAAAAATCCTATGGGAATGTCACCTTATAAAATGGTTTATGGAAAAGCTTGTCATTTACCTTTAGAACTAGAGCACAAAGCTTATTGGGCTGTTAGAGAACTAAATAAAGATCCTAAATTAGCCGGTAATAAGAGGTTGTTGCAATTAAGTTCTCTAGATGAATGGAGAAGTGAAGCTTATGAAAATGCTAAACTCTTTAAAGAAAAAGTTAAGAAATGGCATGATAGAAGGATTATCAAAAGAGAATTTAATGTTGGGGATAAAGTCCTATTGTATCGGTCTCGTCTCAGATTCTTTGCAGGGAAATTACTCTCGAAGTGGGAAGGACCATATGTTGTTGAGGAGGTGTATCGTTCAGGAGCAATTAAAATTAGCTCTCTCCAAGGCAATGCCACACAAGTGGTGAATGGACAAAGACTCAAGCATTATATCTCGGGTGATTCTTATAATGTTGATGTTGATATTATTCAAGTGGAAACACCGGAAGCTTTCATCAAAGGACAAATTGACAGTCCGCCAGAACTCGACTTTGAATAGGTAACAGTACAGGTAATAAAAAGTCCGCGTTTACCTTTCCGAACATTATTTCTGCTGTTTTTGGAAAATATGAAAAATTATGAGTTCGAAACGGAGTGGAAAGGACGCACGAGGGCGTGCCACCATAGGCCGGCGCGGCCTGACCTGGCCCGCGCCGACCTATGGTCTGGCCGCCTCGTTGCCCCTTTCCGACTCGTGTTCGATCTGGAACCTTCCTTTTGTCGTGAAAATTTTTGCTATATAATCCCCCGGACCCCTGGAGGTCCGTAATATCGTTTTCTCGTCGTGTTTTGTTTCGAGCTGTTTTCTGCCAGGATCTGCTTCGGATCTAGATCCACCATGTCCTCGTCGGGAACTCAGAAGGACAACTTCTTTGAGGACGTCGTCAACCCGTACATGAACGAGCTGAAGATGCACCCCAAAGAGTTGCAGCTCGTGGATGGAGAGTTGCAGATCAAAGATGTCCAGGGTCCTAAGGGAGAAGGGAGTTTGGAAGACAGGATGGAGAAACTGGAACAAGAGGTTTTCAACTACAAGAAGATGGCTGAGCGTGAAGTGGATATCTTTCACAAGATTGTGTCTGAACTCATTGATGGGCACAAGAAGGAGACTGCAAAGCTGTGGGACGATATCTTCTCACTTCACGACACCACCAACAAACTCCAAGCTCAACTCTATGATGTTCATAATCAAAACTGTGAGTATGAAAACAGGTTTAAGCGCATAAGTCATGCTGCTAGTTTCAGGTTTCCGGAGACCAAGATGTCTTTTGTTGATGGAGGGCCTCTTCCATGGAAGTCTGATGACGACAAAGATTCACCATCATCACCGAAGGAGTAATTCATCATCGGTATTGGCATCCCCTTGGTTTGTTCCAAGCTTGGGGGAGTGCCGCGGTATCACATCATCACCACCTTTATCTTTTACTATCAAGTAGTGTCATATCATGAGTAGGGAAGTTATCATATGGAATAGTATGCAATGTGGAAGTATCTCTCTTAGTTAGTTATCTATGTATCCGTTGGTGTGAGTTATCGTTATGGAATATTAATGAGAAGTCTTATCATTTACTTTTTGCACACCTTATTTTAGTTTGCAATCTCCATTATATGATTACTCTTGACATTAGTATTGATATCACTTTGGGAGCATCAAGTAAATCTATTTGGTTTTGGCAAACTTAGCATTGGTCAATAGCAACAACATCTTGATGTTTAATAGAAGAGAGAAATACACTTAGATATATTACTCTATTATCTCTATGCTTAGTATTCTAAAGTTAAAATTGCTTGTGCTTATGAGAAAGATGCATGATTGTTTCTATCATATGTATATTTGTTTGTTTCCCTCAACCTTTATGCTTGCTATCAAACCTTGCTAGCCAAAGACCTGTATCGAGAGGGAATGCTTCTCATACATCCATAACCTTAGACCAAACCTATGCCATTTGTGTCCACCATACCTACCTACTACATGGTATTTTCTGCCATTCCAAGTAAATACTTCATGTGCTACCTTTAAATAATTCAAACTATACTACTCCTTATTTGTGTCAATGTTCTATAGCTCATGAGGAAGTATGTGGTGTTTTATCTTTCAATCTTGTTGGGCGGACTTTCACCAATGGACTAGCGGCACATCCGCTTATCCAATAATTTTGCAATAAGAGCTGGCAACGGGGTTCCCAGCCCCAATTAATAACTTTCATTAATAATTCTCTTCACATGTTTTGCTCTGATTTATCAGTAAGCAACTTAATTTTGCAATAGACACTCCTCCATGGTATGTGAATGTTGGAAGGCACCCGAGGATTCGGTTAGCCATGGATTGAGAAAGCCAAGGTTGGGGGGAGTGTCATCCTTAATAAAACTAAAATACATGTGTAAACAAAAGAGAAGGGGGATGATCTACCTTGCTGGTAGAGATGCCGTCCCTCATGGGAGCCGCTCTTGGAAGGTTCGTTTGGCAAGGGGGTTAGAGTGCCCGCTACCATTCGTTGACAACAACAAACACCGCTCAAAATCTTACTTTTATGCTCTTTATATGATTTCAAAACTTGAAAAGCTCTAGCACATGATTTAATCCCTGCTTCCCTCTGCGAAGGGCCTATCTTTTACTTTTATGTTGAGTCAGTAAACCTATTTCTCTCTATCTCAAGCAAGCAATTGAGTTGTTGTGAACCAATCATTTATGCTATGATTCAGTTAATCATGTCTTTTATACTTTCTTGTTTAGTACCAATTTTATCTGAATGAATATGACTTTGAAGTTATCAATGATTATGAGAGATTGTCATGCTTGAATATGAAGGCTCAGCTATAAAATCTAATATGAAAGCTTTGCTTAGAAGTACAATCCGTTAGTAGTTCTCTGACCAAGAACAAAGTTTGCCATCACCAACTATGATTTCTTATGCACCTTTACTTGTGATTTCTCTTTACTTATTTCAAGATGAGTTATATGAGGAAGTTGTTTACTAGAATGTCTTGTGTGAATGAATATGATGCTTCTTGTCCGTATTTTATTTATCGACTCTTCACTCCATAAACATGTGGTCTTGTTTATCGAGCTCAGTTTCGCTTGGGGACAAGCGAGGTCTAAGCTTGGGGGAGTTGATACGTCCAATTTGCATCACTATTTTGTATCATAATTTGCTGTTATTCATTGATATATTTCATATTGGGACACAATACTTATGTTATTTCATCTATTTTGCATGTTTCATCATCATTGGAGGATCAAGCACCGGAGCCAGGATTCTGCTGGAAAAAGCACCGTCAGAACGCAATATTTCGGAAGATCAACTGTGGGAGGAAATTTCACGTAAATTCCTATTTTTCCAGATGACGGAGGGAGCCAGAAGGGGGAGCAGAGAGGAGCCAAGGTGGGCCCAGACCATAGGGTGGCGCAGCCCATGGCTGCCGGCGCCACCATGTGGTGCAGGGGCCCCGCCCCTTTCGCCTCCTTTTCTTCGCGTACTCCTTCGTCCCGAAAACCTAAGCCACAGAGAGGACCTCACGAAGGGTTACAGCCGCCTCTGCGGGGCGGAGAACACCAGAGAGAAAAGAGCTCTCCGGCGGGCAGGAATCCGCCGGGAAATTCCCTCCCGGAGGGGGAAATCGACGCCATCGCCATCGTCATCGAGCGGGACATCATCTCCATCATCATCATCATCATCTCCACCATCTACACCGCCATCACCACCGCTGCACCTCGTCACCGCTGTAACAATTCGGGTTAAATCTTGATTGTTTGATAGGGGAAACTCTCCCGGTGTTATTCTATACTTGTTGTAGATGCTATTGAGTGAAACCATTGAACCAAGGTTTATGTTCAGATTGTTATTCATCATCATATCACCTCTGATTGTATTCCATATGATGTCTCGTGAGTAGTTCGTTTAGTTCTTGAGGACATGGGTGAAGTCTAAATGCTAGTAGTGAATTATGGTTGAGTAATATTCAATGTTATGATATTTAAGTTGTGGTGTCATTCTTCTAGTGGTGTCGTGTGAACGTCGACTACACGACACTTCACCATTTATGGGCCTAGGGGAGTGCATCTTGTATTCGGTTGCTAATTGCGGGGTTGCCGGAGTGACAGAAACCTAGCCCCCGTTAGTATATCGATGCAGGAGGGATCGCAGGATCTCAGAGTTTAAGGCTGTGGTTAGATTTATCTTAATTACTTTCTTGTAGTTGCGGATGCTTGCAAAGGGTATAATCACAAGTATGTATTAGTCCTAGGAAGGGCGGTGCATTAGCATAGGTTCACCCACACAACACTTATCAAAACAATGAAGATTATTTAGCCACATGAAGCGAAAGTACTAGACTAAAATCCCCATGTGTCCTCAAGAACGTTTGGTCATTATAAGTAAACAAACCGGCTTGTCCTTTGTGCTAAAAAGGATTGGGCCACTCGCTGCAATTATTTCTCTCGCATTTTATTTACTTGTACTTTATTTATTTGCAATATCAAAACCCCCTGAATACTTGTCTGTGAGCATTTACAGTGAATCCTTCATCGAAACTGCTTGTCAACACCTTCTGCTTCTCGTTGGGTTCGACACTCTTATTTATCGAAAGTACTACGATACACCCCCTATACTTGTGTGTCATCAAGGGATTGCGAAAAGAACCTCACCCGCAGCTGATCCGATGCCGAAACCATGCCCAGCTGGGCCAAATATCGGCTCACGTGCTCGATTGAGCTAGACCCTTCTGACCCACTGAACTTGGTGAAGTCCGGGAGCCGGTACTTAGGTGGTAGTGGGATCAGGTCAAACTCATTGGGGTACGGCTTGGAATAGCCGATTATCTTCTTCTTCGGCAGGATGCCGAACTGATCTCTCAGGACTGCACTGATCTGATCCGCGGTGGAGGACGTAGCAACTGAGCTGTCATGAATTGGTGCAGTGGCATACTTGGTTAGCCATGCCTGTTTCTCAGCGTCTGCACCCAAACTCCCCATTGCTGCAGCCGTTCCTCCTGCCGGAACAATTGCTCCTGCTCCGGCAATCCCTCCTGTCGGAGCCTGGATCGCCTGCGTCCAGTTGTTGCAGTCCGGCACAAACGTGCACACGTATCCGTGCGGGATCTCCTTGGGCGGCTCATATAAGAACTGATAGTCGCCCGGATCACCTCCAACCTTGTAGACAATGTATGCCGGTGAACCTTGTTGCTGTGGAGCTGCCATCGCGTACGGCAATGGTGGCCTGGTGTGGAGTTGCACTTCTCCCTGGTGAGTCCCTAGAGCAGGTCCTGAAGGGGAGTACTGTGCCTCATGATCTCTTGCACCACCCGCAACGCGCTCCAACGTATTTACCAGGCTCTCAGAATGCCGATGCAGCGAATGGGCCACCACGTAGTTGATCTCCTGTCGCAGGGCTCTGGTACGTTCCTCTGAAGGGAGAGAGAGATCCAACCCGTCGAGGACGCCTTGTGGCGTGAATCCTTTGAACCTGATGCCGTGCGAACGGGTCTTCTCAAAGGAGCCGATGAGTTCGGCATCAACGATGGCCTTCAGCTCATCGTACTTCTTCTTGTGTTCAGCAGGGAGATCCTCGTATGTGATCTGTTCCTCTGCCATCTCGGGTGTCGGTGTTGACGTGGATGTTGCGGAAGATGTCCCACCGGGCGTGCCAGAATGTGTTACCTGCCAAAACCCACCGGCGGGCAATGGTTAAGCAACACGAAGAGCCGGGAGGCTCCCAAGGCCGCTTAGTGGACCCTGGCACCTCGCGTCGTCCCGCAAGTCTTCCAGCCACGTCCTGGCGGTTGCTAGGGCGTGCCACCTGACCTAGACCCGATTAGGAAGGTGTTAGAGTGCTTCGATTGTTCCTGCATGGTAGACACGTAAACATTAAATACGAGCCCTATCGGCTCTCAGGTTGCCCTGTGGATCGGCTCAAAGAGCCGATCGCCCCATGGTTCACGTTGGATTTGCAATGACATGGGGATCCTGCTTGATCAAAACAAAGCTAAACCAATCTACGATAGTTTAGGGTTTTCACCGCATAACCGGAACGTCCTACGTGTGATCGGGCCTAGCAGATACGGAAGATGATGCAAACTACCCCTACAAGAGGCCTAAAAACCAACATAACGTTGATTCCCGGAACATCCCTTGTAGGGACGGTAAACAACACCTAACGCGCTACCGGATCGTCCGACCCCAGCATAAGGCCTAACTATGCAGATATTAAACTAATCCATGCGGAGCAAGGAGCAACTATAACAGATCGGATCTACTAAGTAACGATCAAGCAAGATGCTGCCCTTACACCCAGATATGTGTAAGGGCAGCTAGGTGTCGAGGGACGGCATTGCCACGCAGATATGCACAAGAAAGCATCAATGCAAGCCCCTAAACACCTAAAGATAAGTAGTGCTGCCCGCCATCAACAACGCTTCAGCACGAGCAGCACAAGGTAGACGAATAAACGTGTACTGCCTAGATCGCAAGATGCGATCTAGGCAGCATGATGCTTACCCGGAAGAAACCCTCGAAGGAAGGGGTGGCGATGCGCCTGGTTTGTGTTTGTTGTGAACGTGATTGTCCTCCTTTTCCGATAACCCTAGATATATATTTATAGTCCAAGGGACTTTCTAATTGAGGCGTGCACCTAACCGTGCACGGGCGACTCTATCTGTTAATTCTAAACACGATACGATCTACTATATTACAGATACACGGGCAACTTAGCCCAAACTCTTAGCGCAAGGCCGCTTCAAAGATGCTCCACGTGTAATCTTCAAAGCCCATCTTCACTTACGGCCCATCTCCTGATTTGGCCAAAATCCGGTGATAACACATGTAGTTAGTGATCGACTAAAGTCTGAAATGTCCATGTAGCGCTCAAGACATTTAAGGACCGATCTAACACAATTCCTTGGTAAATTGATAAGTAGCTGATTATGCTTCATATTAGCTCAAATAATATGTTCAACTCTTATTTATTAGATGAAATTGTAGAAGCATTTTGGTGTGCTGGTCTCACATTGCAGTAATAATTAAATACTACTCCTAGGTAAATTGACATATTTCTTATTCGTCAACAGGAACTCCTAGGAAAAGCATAACAATCACTTTATCTTTATACTACTTGCCACGTCGGTCATCGATACATCAGTTTACATAGAAAAAGATAAATATAGGCGCATGCATGTTTGATCCCGGCCTGTAGGAGGTACCATGCACTCAGGGCCGGCCCTGAGCAAGTGCAGCCAATGCGGCCGCACTGGGCCCCCGGCTACTAGGGGCCCTCACGCAGGTAAGTACATGCAGATCCATTAGCTTAGAAAAATAGACACGCATCCCACGGACTAATGCTGCTATCCCTATTCGCAAAAAGAAAAGTGACTAGTACCGCGACAGTCCAACCAAGGGCAACCTGCGGCAAGCGACAATGAGCACAACAGTTTCATTCATGCTCTAGGTGCTTTTCTTTCAATTTAATTTTATATCTAAACCTTGTAGTGTGGTATGTGTTTCGACAAGTCTAAGATGTCAAAGTGCATTTGTGGTTATAACTTATAAGAAGGGACATAAGAGAGTTGTATTGAACAACATGTCTATTGGAAATTTAGATGGGATTGTGTGTGACCGTGTCTATAGTAAATTTAGAGAAAATTGTGTTGTTTAACATGTCTATTGAAGATTTATACAGAATTTTGTTCAATATATAAGGTGCTACTGAAATATATAAAAATCTGGATAATGTATAGGGGCCCTATTTTTCTCTTGCGCCAGGCCCCCGACATCTCAGGGCCGGCCCTGCATGCACTAATGGACAAGCTAAGATTAAACCAGACACGAGATCTTGTTCTTGTTGTAATTAGAGGACTTGGAGTCTGTAAGGTTGTAACGTTCAGCTGCAGCAGCAGTACTGGTCCGGGAGGCCTTGTTCAGCGGCAGACCGGGTGAAGAAAGGGCCATGCAATGGCAATTTGACGTAAATTACTCAAACTGTAGGGGCAACATCTTATACGGTTTCGGGTTTTAAGTGAGAAGGTGAGGAAAGCCGCGGAAAGTCCCTCCCGACGTGCTTCTTGACAAAGTGGAGAAGTACTTGTGTAAGCCCATGTCTAGAAGTTAGGTGTTTGTTTGGGCTTGTGTTTTTAGAGATTCAAAAGCAGTATAAGCTCAAACTCCACCCAAACAAACATGATCATAGTATGGACGCTAAGAAGTGACCCCTTGACGTAGGCGGGCAGGCAGCTCCACACGCAATACTTAACCTGTAGAATGAACGTGTAGTTTATTCCTACAAGCGAGTAATTGAACTCATGGGTCGATAGTCAAGAAGCGCAAAGGACCAAAGTATGATCCATTGCTAATTGCTTCTTGCTGGGGGCATAGTTCACGTTGCCGATGCAACATGCCCAGTAGATGACGAGGAACGCTATTTGTTGGTAGAACTAGTAGTACACAATGCAGTGGGTGGGTTGGAGGAAGGAGGGATGTATGTGTCGATGGAAGAGTGAGCCTGTTCTTTACAACACACCGACATCCATTCAGTTGAAGTGAAACGTAACAGTTTCTCGTGATCGTCGCTTTAACATGCTGAGGCAAATGCGTTGCATGTTCATTTTTTTAGATGACTAATTTTTGTTGAGACTCTTTATGATCCATGATTTGTAATAAGGGAGACGGGCTTTGCCTGTAATTCTGTTTCATTTTTAATAAAAACGGTTGTATTCATCAATTGATGTAGAGACAGGGAATGCCCCATTTCGAAAAAAATAACACTAGCTCGTGGTGGGATGGTAGCTCCTCACCGAGCACTGCCACCATTTCTACCACCTTCGGGTGAAATTAAACATTGCGTATTTAAAACTTGGAGAGGTTCAAAAGGATGAATTAAGATCCTCTTTTATGCAACTATATTTTTTTCATATTAAAGATTCTGAAAATAAATAATGAGGTTTACTGAATGACTAGGCGATGGTTGAGAAAAAAAACATTCAAACGTGTCCATGTAAGAGAAACGAGATCAAATCTAGATGCTATTTTCTTAGGAAAACCAATCTAGAGGTGTCCTGGTAAATTGATCATAAACATCATGATGGTGATCTCATATGTTTGATACATCGTTAACATATCTATGCCTTTTGAAGTGTGTAATATGAAAACCCATGATATTTGTAATGATCATAATGGTATCTTTACCAATCTTAATGGTTTACATATTTCCTGGGAATGCCCCATTTCGAAAAAAATAACACTAGCTCGTGGTGGGATGGTAGCTCCTCACCGAGCACTGCCACCATTTCTACCACCTTTGGGTGAAATTAAACATTGCGTATTTAAAACTTGGAGAGGTTCAAAAGGATCAATTAAGATCCTCTTTTATGCAACTATATTTTTTTCATATTAAAGATTCTGAAAATAAATAATGAGGTTTACTGAATGACTAGGCGATGGTTGAGAAAAAAAAACATTCAAACGTGTCCGTGTAAGAGAAACGAGATCAAATCTAGATGCTATTTTCTTAGGAAAACCAATCTAGAGGTGTCCTGGTAAATTGATCATAAACATCATGATGGTGATCTCATATGTTTGATACATCGTTAACATATCTATGCCTTTTGAAGTGTGTAATATGAAAACCCATGATATTTGTAATGATCATAATGGTATCTTTACCAATCTTAATGGTTTACGTATTTCCTGTGAAATATTTTCATATTTAATTTTAGAAGATAGGAAGCCCATTTTTTATTTTCTTGTATTAGGAACCTTTTTGAACACAATTAATTTGAAAAATAGGGCGTGCATATCTTTTGAAGAAGAAGTCCACTGACACAAAATGAGCATGTGGTAGGGAGCAAGGCCCAATGGTGCCTCCAAAGAGGTGGGCCGAGAAGGGGCCCGCTCCCCTCAATCTCTGATTTCGCCATTTTTTGCGTGTGTTCCTAGTTGCTGCTTCCACATCTCCTAGTTGGGCTTGGACATATTGCACACAATTAATTATGTCCAATCATGTGCGATGATAGACGAAACACACATGCAATTAATTTGGTTTAGTAATGTGTGGCTAGACCTCGAATTCACACGATTAAATATGATTATTCTTGTGTGGTCTTCCTAAACACGATTTAGGTTGGACATAAACCATGTGGGATGAACCGCATCAAACACAATTTCATACAAAGAAAACCGTGTGTGATGGATACCCTCCTTATCACACACGGTTCATAAATCGCGTACGATTAGCCACTCGGTGAACCCCGTGTAGAGATTTTTTTTTGAACCTAGCCAATGGCTTTTTCATTGATTAAGTCGAAAAAGAAGTTGAACAGTTTATAAGGGAAACCGTCCGAAAACCTGATACAACAACCAACACAACACGCCGACCCCGAGGTCGCGCCCACAAACGAGTCGACGACCAAGCCGCCCGAACGACCAAGGTCGACACCCAACACCTCAACGCGAGGTTGGAGGCAAAAGCCCGGAGCCGCCGCTCCGACATCCACGCCGGCCCCAAGGCCGCGCCCCCACGCGGGTCGACGACCAAGTCACCCAAGAGACCAAAGCCGACACCCTGACACCTCGACGCAACACAGCGGAGGCGATACCCCGGAGCCGCCGCTCCGGCCTCCACGCCAGCCCCAGGGCTGCGCACCGCCCAGCCGACGACGAGAAGCTCGCCGACACCAACCACCAAAGCGCTCCACTTGTCCCTCCGACCGGCGGTACATCCAAAGCGAGGCCCCAACAGGAAAGTGACGCAAGAGCGTCACCCTCGCCCGATCCAAACTGGATCTGGAGTTTCCCCCGGAGAAACCCGAGTGGAGGAGCAAGAAACACTGCCACAATGACGCCTCCAAGAAGGACACGGCACCCAAGGGCGTCGCCGTCATTGGACCCGGCAGTAGCCAGGGCAAGGCTTTCGCCCGGCAGGGAGTCGCAAACCTCGCACCCGCCAATGAGGACCGGCCGAACCACCATCCCAACCCGCACACAGCAACGCCAGCCCCACGCGCCTGACTTCTGCGGCCACAAACAGAACTAGGCGCGGGGCCGAGAACCGCCTCACGCCAGAGCCACCTCCTAGCTCGGCACGATGAAGAACCACCAAACCGGGGCCGCCGCCCCGGCATCCGGGCACCACGTCAAGCCCGGGATCGACGGGCACCCTCGAAGCTAAGCCAACAACCGACGCGAAGAGATCGCGACGTTGTCGCCGAAGCCGTCGGAAGTAGGCAGACGAGCCCAGCAACCGTAGCGTCGCCACACCTAGGCTCCTCGACGCTGCAACGAAAGAGTCGCTGTCCGAATCATCACCGCCGCCCGCGAGATAGCCGCCGTAGCGACCAGAGCGAACCCGGGTAGCTGCCACAGCGCTCGGGGCTGAAGACCAGCGCCGCCCACTTCCTCCACCTCAACACGAGGGCACGGTGCGGGATCCCGAGATCCACCACAGCCGGCCACACACCGGCCGGCCAACTCCAAACCACCTCCAGAGAGGAAGAAGACCGCCGCCACCATGCCCGGGGCCGCTGCCCCGGCGACCACGAGATGCCAGCAAACTGCGCGCGGGTAGGCAGTGCTGCAGCGCCACCATGCCCAGCCGCCCGGAGGCACCACTGCCGCGCACGCCGCGGCCCGCCAAGCCCATCTGGGCCCAGATCGGGCCCTGGCCGGAGCCGCCGCCACCAGCCGCCGGGCGCGCCGCCGCAAGCACCACCGCACCAGCGCCGCCTGCCACCGCATCCCACCGCCCGCCGCACCCCTCGCCGTCAAGCCGCCGCACGCGCCGGAGAAGACGAAGCCGGGACGCCGGGCAGTCCTCGCGTCCACCGCGGGATCTCCCCAACCACCTTTGGCAGCGGGGGCCGCCGCCACCGCGGCGAGGCCAGCAGCAGCGGCGGAAGGACGGAGGAGGCCGGGGGACCGGCGGCGGCGCGAGCTTTGCTTCCCCCGAGTCGCCGGTCCTTTGCTTAAGCGCACATCACTCTTCGGACGCAGGATTTTCGGACGCAGGTGATTGCCTGATCATAGTACTCCATAAGCACCTCCTGTGAATCCATGCACTCAAAACTAGAGTTTTTAAATTTCAAATTTGTTTTCTTTTCAATGTTGTAACTGTTTTGTTTTTTGTCGCATTATATATGTTCCAATATGCACATGCGCGTCACCTGATTTTCTTCATCGGTTTATCTGTTTCTTTCTTCTAAGAGAAGCGGCTACTGAACTCGGTTTCACCGGTGGTTGTCACGAAGAACATATGCGTTATTCGCAGGGCCGAATTTGGCCACGCGTAAGAATGAGCACTACAGCCTCCCAAAACATCGATCAAAATGACAAGAATTAGCACTTATTTATTCCAATACAGGTACACGCAACTCACACCTCGCACGCGTACTCAACTTGGAACGATGGTTCCTTAAAATGAGCTAAACATCCTTTCTCGGAGGTCAATCTGATTGGAGCGGTAAACTTGTCTTCTCTTGTGCAACATCTTCACCTTCAGGGTGAAGATGGAAAGGAGTGGAGAGATGCCGCCGGCGGCGGCAGCGGGGAAGAAGCCGAAGCAGCTTCGGAGGAGGTGGAGGCCCGACGAGCACACGCGATTCCTCGAGGCGCTGCACATGTAAGTGACAGCCCATTCCTCCGATCTCTGAATACGTCTGGACCTTGTTGTTTGCAGTTTTGCCTTTCCTAGCTGAATCAACTGGTAACGATCGAGATGATCCAAATGCCTCATCGATCGATCGATCTCAGGTTCGGTCGCGACTGGACGAGGATCGAGGAGCATGTCGGCACCAGGACCCCGAAACAGGTGATTATCGTTGGTTCAGTCGTGATCAAGAATTCAAGACCTGCATTGGGACGATTTGGGAAGTGTTTTGTACTGTAATGATTTTGATGGTAATTAATTCGTTGGTTTGCAGCTCCGCAGCCATGCTCAGAAGTACTTCGAGAATGCCCGAAAGCTGGGTGTCACCGGGCTGCCGCCCCCGAGGCCGATGCGCAGGCGCAAGCACGCCGCGGCCGTGACGCAGCAGCCACAGAGCTCGGCCGCCGGACAGCCGCCGCCGCCGCTGGGTAAATCTTCTCCGTAATTGTTCTGCTGCCATTCTCGGTTACGGATCTAACTTGTGTGTGTTTTTTTGTCAGGCATGCCGAGCTCCGACTGGGCGAGCATTTCAGGTACTTCAGCTTCAGGGTGGTTCAACCATGGAGGTGTAGAAAGTCAGACAGAACAAGTTGCCCCAACATATCCAGGCAGAGGTAAGATCACTCCCCTTGCTTGCCATCAAGCATCAAATTAGATTTAGTTGCCCTTTTATAGCCAGCTAGCAGCAGAGCTGAGTAATCACAAAAATTAACCATGCTTTCCCGATATTTACGTAGACGACAATTCATTCATGGGGACAGCGAGCTTCTTCAGCGCTATGACCATGGACATGAACTGGAATGGCACTGGCAGCACAAGTGAAGCGCCACCCTCATCCCTGCCGGACTTGACAACCATGCTAGCCGGCGATGAGGTTGAGCTGGAGCCTTGGGACATCATCATGCAGGAGATCAGGGATATGGGATTGGAGCTGGACTTTGACTTGTCGATTCCCCCCTCTAATATCATCCACGCAGCTGGGGAAAGCGAATACGGTGCTCCTCCGCCGCCGCATCATTTCGTTCCTGCTGTGTCTGATCAACCTGAAACATCGCCGAACACAGAAGGAGGGTGCTCTTGTGACGCCAAAGTTGATAGCTAGGGTAGTGTACTATGATTTGGTCTGCATTTCTTCAGATTGTAGTAGCTTGTTTTTTTACAGTACCGATGTAACAAAAACTTGCCTTCACCATTTGTGTTATTAATTTAATTTTACTTGTTTTTTTGAATGTTAGCAGGATAGCTGCTAAATTCATTGATCCATTTATTAGAAAATTTAATTTTACTTGTTGGCATTGCCAGGAACAGGATATCCAAAATCAATACAACTTTATCTAGATTTTATGCAATTAATCTGAGAAAACTTCATGCAAACATTTGCTTCTCAGCAAGAGTCTAGACTAAAACAGGAGAACCTCTGCCATTATCACGAGTTCAATGCGTTGTATCATCGAACAAACTTACTTCACCATATGTTTGATTAATTTCGGTTGCTAATCCTGGCTATCCACGTTTTTTTTTTCTGAAACTTGCAAGAACTGTTGCGAACGTCCGTGCTACCTGCAATGGTGGTGGTGCATTAGTGGTAGCGAGAGAGCACAGTTCTAGCCTTATGCTGTCCTGCTGCCAAAGCAATAGCGTGAGGACTGAGGAGCTACAACAATTTTCTTCTTTGGTGTTTCCGGTGCAACAGAAAGAAGCAATTTCATTAATTGTGTTTGTTGCATCTTCTTAAAACAGATGATAGTGGCTCATTTTTGTCTTGCCACTCCCCCTTATGCGCAAGATAACCATATGCATGATCAAGTTCTCTAGACGATGCATCAATTTCTAATTTTAAATATTCTGATCTAATCTCTTGATGCAACTATATTTTGCAGATTAAAGATTGTGAAAATAGTAAAGCAAATTTGACGGAGGAAGGGGCAGGGGTCACCCCCCAAAAAATGTGTTGGCGTTTTAGGAAACCAAACTGCGTATAAGAGTTTTTTATTAGTAAGAAGGTTCGGGAACCCTAGTTTCCCTGGTGATGACACCTTGCACATAACTTGCCTCCATGAGGGGTTGCGATAGGAGGCTTCTAGAACATCTTTAACTTTCACCATTGACACCGGCGCCGGGTACATGTTACATCTATGCAACCAATAACGAGTATGAGGGCTAACTGACACTTCACCTTGGAAAGGTGGGACTATTTTGTCGATTAAGGAGGTTATTTTTTCTAATGCATTTTATGATCATGATTGATGTTTTTGCACTGTTTTAAATTACTGCAATTGTGTCAAAATATATATTGTTGGTATTTAATCTGATAATGATGTGGCTCATATTCATGACCAAATTTTTTAGGCTTATTATGTTTTATTGCAATTTAAAGGTTTTCAAATAATGTTATATGCACGTATTAATCATGAATTGGCCAAAATTGATGGTGAGATGTATGTATATGTTTGTCGAGGAGGGTGGATGACACTGCAGAGGCGGCTAGGCGTCCAATTTGTCGACGAGGCGCCTCATGCGGCGGCTTGAAGTTGTTCGAGCGCCTCCTGCTTAATTATGAGGACGCCACGTGCGGCGGCTGGGCGTTGGTGTTGGCCTTAAGGTCCGTGGCCTTCGCCGTAGCGTCCGCTACTAGCTAGGCCTTATTTGCCCCTCGTGGTGACTCACCGAGCACTGCGCTTCATGCTATCCTCCATCCGCTCCGCCGCCGTCATATCTTTCTTTGGCGCATTGGCCTTGCTTCTGGGGGTGGAGACCGCGGCAGGGGCGAGGTCCATGGCGTAAGCGACGTCCTACATCGCAGGTTGGCACCGGCAAATTTTGTGGAGTTCGGTGGCGGAAGAGAAAGTGGCTTTGTGTTCTACTGTCCGACGGACCCTAGGGGTAGAAGAGGGGGACACGTGTGAACGCCATTTTTATTTGTGTTGATGCATTTACAACCCAAATTTAGGATTAGAATGGATCACCGCGGAAATGATTGTCTGTTTGAGTTGGGTCGATGGGATGTGACTTTTGTATCCACGCAAACTAAAACAGTTAGCGACGATTCGTTTATGTTAGGCCGCTGAAAATGCCATAATAATACTAAAACAACAGAAATCTTGAGAGTGGATAAATAGAGGCCGAGCTACATGTAGCTCTTTATTTTTAAAATTTGGAAATCATATTTTTAATTTCAAAAACATCTAAAAAATCATTGACGTAGACAATAATAAAATCTATAAATGTGTAAATCTTCAATGTGAAATCCTTTGCATCGTAAGCTACACAAAAATGGCAAATATATAAATCTGAGTATAATACATATTTCAGAACTATAAAACTTGTCAAAATTTGATATTTTTGTGTACCCTAGAATACGAAGAATTTCACACTAAGATTTTGTAGATTTCATCGTTGGCTACATCTAGGATTTTGCTTTAGATTTTTAAAATACTTTAAAATATAATTTTTAAGTTTTTAAATAAGAAGAGATACATGTAGCTCGGCCTTTATTTGCAGTTTCTCCAGAAACGTTCTCGTGTTATCACGAGTTCATGACATTGTAACATCGCAGAAACTTACTTCACCATATGTTTGATTAATTTTGTTTGAGTATGGATGTTAACATCATTACAGTGGGTAACATTTCTTTTGCTTTATCCTCTGCTGTCCAATTTGAAAAAGTTCCTAGTCTCTTCACGCGTCATAAATCCAAAATCTTGGTGGAGAGAAAAAGCTAAAAACTAAGAGCATCTCCACTCGTCTCCCCGACGAGGCCCCCGAGCGATGTTTTTTTCCGTCCGGACGGCGAAATTCGGCCAGTCGCGCCCTCGGTTCCTCGTTTTCGTCCGGATTTGGCCCTTCATCCATCCGGCAAGCCCACGCCATCCCCGGTCCCACGGGATCTATCGGGGACTCCGGACGAGTGAAAAGCGGGGAAGGGCCCGATCTGTCGGCGACTCGACACACGAACCCCACCGCCACCTCGCTCAAAATCTCCCCCACCCCTCGTATCTCTCTCGCCGCCGGCACCACCCCGCCGGCTTGTTGCCCAGATTCTGCCGTCTCTCCTTCTCCACCTGGCTATATTCCGCCGTCTTTCGACGAAGGTCTATCTGGCTGCTCCTCCGCTGGCCTGTTTTCCAACTTTGGCCTACTCCTCGTCGTTCGCGGCTTGGGTTGCCTCGACCACACCCGTCAGGTGTTCGTCCATTTGCCTCTCCGGCCATGGACTCGGACGAAGAGGAGGAGCAGATGTTCGTCAAGCTTATGCGAGAAGAGATGGCAGCCGCCGCCCAAGACGAGGAGCACATGATGATCCTTGCTTGTCAAGCATGTACGCCTGACTGGCAACTGGTCGACGTGGTGGGTCGGCTTGATGACCCACAAGTATAGGGGATCGCAACAGTCTTCGAGGGAAGTAAAACCCAAATTTATTGATTCGACACAAGGGGAGGTAAAGAATACTTATAAGCCTTAACAACTGAGTTGTCAATTCAGCTGCACCTGGAAAAGCACTAGCAACAGGGGTGATGTGAAAGTAGCAGTAATATGAGAGCAGTAGTAACAGTAACACAGCAGCAGTAGCAGTAATATGAGAGCAATGACACCAGAAAATAGTTGATACTACTTCCAATGACATGTAGAACGAGTATATGATGATGAGAGATGGACCGGGGTTCCCAGCTATCTACACTAGTGGTAACTCTCCAATAACAAGTGTTGGGTGAACAAATTACAGTTGGGCAATTGATAGGATTGAAATAGCATTAAGACAGAACATCAAGATTATTAATCATGTAGGCATGTTTTCCATATATAGTCATACGTGCTCGCAATGAGAAACTTGTACACCATCTTTTGTCCTACCAGCCGGTGGCAGCCGGGCCTCTAGGGAATCTACTGGAAATTAAGGTACTCCTTTTAATAGAGCACCGGAGCAAAGCATTAACACTCCGTGAAAACATGTGATCCTCATACCTACGCCTTCCCCTCCGGTTGTCCCAATTTCTGTCACTTTGGGGCCTCGGGTTCCGGACATAGACATGTGCAAACAACTTGTAGATACAATCTAAGCAATAAGTATAGAGCTTAAATCTAAGATCATGCCACTCGGGCCCTAGTGACAAGCATTAAACACAACAAGATTGCAGCAACAATAACTTCACAAACTTTATAGATAGACTAAACATAATGTAACAATCCATCGGATCCCAACAAACACAACACCGATTACATCAGATGGATCTCAATCATGTAAGGCAGCTCATGAGATCATTGTATTGAAGTACATGGGGGAGAGAATACCAACTAGCTACAGCTACAACCCGTAGTCCATGGGGGAACTACTCACGGAGCATGATGGAGGCGGTGGCGTTGATGGAGATGGCTTCCGGGGGCACTTCCCCATCCCGGCAGGGTGCCGGAACAGAGACTTCTATCCCCCGAATTGGAGTTTCGCGATGGCGGCGGCGCCCCTGGAGTCTTTCTGGAGTTTCGTCAATTGGTCTGGCGTTTTTAGGTCGAAAGGGCTTATATAGGCGAAGAGACGGAGTCGGAGGGTACGGAGCCGCCACACAGGCGGCGCGCCTCCCTAGGCCGCGCCGCCATGTGTGGGGGCCCCGGCCTCCCCTCGGGTCCCCCTCGGTGTTCGGGGTCTTCCGGGAAAAATAGGATTCGGGTCTTCGTTTCGTCGAATTCCGAGAATATTGCCCGAACAGCCTTTCTGGAACCAAAAACAACAGAAAACAGGAACTTGCACTGTGGCATCTTGTTAATAGGTTAGTTCCGGAAAACGCATAAAACCATTATAAAGTGTGAGAAAAACATGTAGGTATTGTCATAAAACAAGCATGGAACATCAGAAATTATGGATACGTTGGAGACGTATCAGCATCCCCAAGCTTAGTTCCTACTCGTCCTCGAGTAGGTAAACGATAAAAAAGAATAATTTCTGAAGTGACATGCTACCAACATAATCTTAATCATACTATTGCAAAGCATATGAGATGAACGAAGTGACTCAAGGCAATGATCTATAGTTGCTAACAAATAGATAACATATAGCAAAACTTTTCATGAATAGTACTTTCAAGACAAGCATCAAAAGTCTTGCATAAGAGTTAACTCATAAAGCAATACATTCAAAGTAAAGGCATCGAAGCAACACAAAGGAAGATATAAGTTTCAGCAGTTGCTTTCAACTTTCAACATGCATATCTCATGGATAATTGTCAACACAAAGTAATATGATGAATGCAAATAAGCAAGTATGTAAGAATCAATGCACAGTTGACACAAGTGTTTGCTTCTAAGGTGGAAGGAAATGGGTAACACTACAAGAAAAGTTGCCATGGCCGACGAAGTTGAAGTCGCGCCGTGGTTGCTGGTGTACCATGGCCGACGATTTTGGTCCCTCCGTGGTGCATGTCAAAACTTTTTTTTCTCGTTTTTGAGGCCACCTAGCCCGACGAAAGCGGCCAAAACGTGGCGTATGGTGGCCCGGGACGTGGTGCATCTCGAAATCTCGGGTTCGCCGGCCGAGTCAACGCAAATCCGCACCGCCGAGGGATGTAGGGCCCAGATGGCAGCCTCTCTGGCATTGTTTTTTTCTAGATCGCGCCATCTCGTTCAACGTTCTCCGATCGAGCCGTTTACGATGCAGGATCATGGGTCCCGCATGTCATCCTCTATGAACCAAAATTCTTTCTATTCTTGGATTTTTTGACCCCCTGATTTCTGGCTACTTCCTTTTTCTTTTGATCCCTTGCCGCCTTGGAAACGTTGAGACCGCTGCTGCTAAATGGGACCCGCATGTCATCCTCTATGTGCAATCAACTTTCTTTTCTTGGAGTTTTTTTGGCACCTCAAATTTGGTCACTTGCCTTTTTCTTTCGATCCCCTGCCGCCTCTCAAACGGTGATACCGCTGCTGCTAATGGGACCCGCATGTCATCCTCTATGTACTATAAAACTTTCTTTTCCTGGATTATTTTTGGCACCTCATATTTGGTCACTTACCTTTTTCTTTCGATCCCCTGCCGCCTCTCAAACGGTGATACCGCTGCTGCTAAATGGGACCCGCATGTCATCCTCTATGTACTATAAAACTTTCTTTTCTTGGATTTTTTTGGCACCTCATATTTGGTCACTTGCCTTTTTCTTTGATCCCCGCCGCCTCTCAAACGTTGATACCGCTGCTAAATGGGACCCGCATGTCATCCTCTATGTACTATAAAACTTTCTTTTCTTGGATTTTTTGGCACCTCATATTTGGTCACTTGCCTTTTTCTTTTGATCCCCTGCCGCCTCTCAAACGTTGATACCGCTGCTAAATGGGACCCGCATGTCATCCTCTATGTACTATAAAACTTTCTTTTCTTGGATTTTTTGGCACCTCATATTTGGTCACTTGACTTTTCTTTCGATCCCCTGCCTCTCAAACAGTGATACCGCTGCTGCTAAATGGGACCCGCATGTCATCCTCTATGTACTATAAAACTTTCTTTTCTTGGATTTTTTTTTCTTTTCTTGGATTTTTTTGGCACCTCATATTTGGTCACTTGACTTTTTCTTTCGATCCCCTGCTGCCTCTCAAACGGTGATACCGCTGCTGCTAAATGGGACCCGCATGTCATCCTCTATGTACTATAAAACTTTCTTTTCTTGAATTATTTTTGGCTCCTCATATTTTTTCACTTGCCTTTTTCTTTCGATCTCATGCCACGTTTGAAACGTTGAGGAACCTGCAGGCTCATGGGACCCGCATGTCATCCTCTATGAGCAATCAACTTTCTTTTCTTGGAGTTTTTTTGGCACCTCATATTTGGTAACTTGACTTTTTCTTTCGATCTCATGCCACGTTTGAAACGTTGAGGTACCTGCTGGCTCATGGACCCGCATGTCATCCTCTGTGTGCTATAAAAGTTTCCTTTGTTGGATTTTTTTTCACCCTCTGATTTTTGCCTTGCCTTTTTCTTTTGATCCCCTGCCCCCTTTGAAACGTTGAGTAAGCTGTTGGTTCAAGGGACCCGCATGTCATCCTCTATGTCCATCAACTTTCTTTTCTTGGATTTTTTTCACCCCCTAATTACTAGCTACTTTCTTTTTCTTTTGATCTCAAGCCGCATTACAAACATTGAGACCGCTGCTGCAAAATGGGACCCACATGTCATCCTCTATGTACAATAAATCTTGGATTATTTTTGGCTCCTGATATTTGGTCACTTGCCTTTTTCTTTCGATCTCATGCCGCCTTTGAAACGTTGAGTAAGCTGCTGGCTCATGGGTCCCGCATGTCATCCTCTACGAACAATAAAAGTTTCCTTTCTTGGAGTTATTTTTTACCCCTAATTTCTGGCTATTTGCCTTTTTCTTTTGATCCCCTGCCCCCGTTGAAACGATGAGGACGCTGTTGGCAGGTCGGTCCCACATGTCATCCTCTATGAACAATAAAAGTTTCCTTTGGTGGATTTATTTTTGACCCCTAATTAATTTCTGGCTATTTCCTTTATTTTTCTTTTGATCCCCTGCCGCCTTGGAATTGTTGAGAATGCTGCTGCCTCATTTTTCTTTTGGTCCTGTGCCGCCTTGGAAACGTTGAGACCGCTGCTACAAAATGGGACCCGCATGTCATCCTCTATGTACAATAAAGTTTCTTTTCTTGGATTATTTTTGGCTCCTGATATTATGTCACTTGCCTTTTTCTTTCGATCTCATGCCGACTTTGAAACGTTGAGGATGCTGCTGCCTCATGGGTCCCGCATGTCATCCTCTCAGAACGATAAATGTTTTCTTTTCTTGTATTTTTTTACCAACTGATTTTTGGCTTTTTTTATTTTCGATCCCCTGCCGCCTTTGAAACGTTGACTCCGCTGCTGGCTCATGGGTCCCCGATGTCAGCCTCCCCGTACAAGAAACATGTGATATTTTATTTTGCAGACAATAAACGTTGTATTTCGCTCTGAGCTATTGCAAACGGATAAATTAAATCTTTATATCTACATAAACAAACTTATATGTTGAATCTCCTTGTTTTTTGTTTTTGCGAAGCATAGGACTTTCCTGTTTTTTTTTTGAGAAAAATCCGACCTTTCCTGTTTTGGAGTGGGCTGAAATTGTACGAGTCAAAAGGCCCAGCAGGTTAGAAGGCCCAGATGTCCAGACACCCAATTGAAATCTTTCTTTTCTTGGATTTTTTCACACCCTGATTTCTGGCTACTTCATTTTTCTTTCGGTCCTGTGCCGCCTTGGAAGCGTTGAGACCGCTGCTACAAAATGGGACCCGCATGTCATCCTCTATGTACAATAAAGTTTCTTTTCTTGGATTATTTTTGGCTCCTGATATTATGTCACTTGACTTTTTCTTTCAATCTCATGCCGACTTTGAAACGTTGAGGAAGCTGCTGGCTCATGGGTCCCGCATGTCATCCTCTATGAACAATAAAAGTTTTCTTTGTTGGATTTATTTTTTCCCCTAATTTCTAGCTATTTGTCTTTTTCTTTTGATCCCCTGCCCCCTTTGAAACGATGACGACGTAGCTGGCAAGTCGGTCCCACATGTCATCCTCTATGAACAATAAAAGTTTCCTTTGATGGATTTATTTTTGACCCTAATTAATTTCTGGCTATTTCCTTTTTTATTTTGATCCCCTGCCGCCTTGAAATAGTTGAGGATGCTGCTGCCTCATGGGTCCCGCATGTCATCCTCTCAGAAAGGTAAATGTTTCTTTTCTTGAATTTGTTTACCAACTGATTTTTGGCTTATTTTTTCTTTCGATCTCCTGCCACCTTTAAAACGTTGACGACGCTGCTGGCTCATGGGTCCCCAATGTCAGCCTCCCCATACTGCAAATCCTCTTTCTGCAAAGGTTGTATTTCTAGATAGATAAGGTGGATTCGAATCTGCCATGGTTCAGGCAGCTCAGGTAAGCCTTCTTGCACTAATTAATGGAAGTAGTGTATCGCAAGGTCAAGACATGTGGCTCGGTGTAATGAATCTATATGAATCATGTTGTGGGTTCAATCTGATAGTTCTCTAACAGGTCAGCCAAAATAGAAATTAAGTTTTTTTCTAAAAGGGAAATGCAAATTAAGATGAACACAAACATTAGTTATCATAATAGCTGATCATACATACATACTTGCTAAGAGCAAAAGCTTGCCAGAGTTTTACCACCCATACAATTAATTAGCAGTTCAGATAAGATAACCTTATATAAGTATAACTACAAATGCATTTGCTAAGGGCTCATGGGACAACAGAACTAGACAACCGCGAACTTTATGACCAGCATGTCACAGCGGCATCGAAAGATCTTGACCTTCAACTTTGATCCAATGCGAAGTTTGGCACCGTCAATGAACTTTTTCCACCTGGAAGTAACAGCCAAGCGGCCATCTGTGGGACTGACAGAGTACCGTCCCTCCACGGTGAGACCTTCACTCTCCATGACGAGGGATATCTTGCCCCTTCGGCCAGCATTGAGATCCTTGGAGATACTTTTAGGCAATTTCTGATTCAAAGCAAGAGATACCACCAAAAATTAGTCAATGGCACCAATGCACTGAACCATGTGAGACTTTGAGCAGAGAAGACATCAAGATAAGAGCAGTTATGCTGTCATATACTCACGAACATAGCCTTCAGATGCGTCCTGGTCACCACACGGGTGGCCACAGCAATGAGCTGAGACCTCGGTGATCTGGCTGGGGCAGGTGCATGAGCCTGGGCTGGTACACGAGCTGGTGCTGATGCAGGAGACTGCTGGGCAGGTGCAGTAAACGGTGCCTCTAGAGGAACCGGTGCTGATGCAGGAGACTGTTGGGCAGGTGCAGTAAACGGTGCAGCTAGAGGAACCAGTGCTGATGCAGGAGCCTGCTGGGCATGTGTAGTATATGGGGCCTCTACAGGAACCAATGCTGATGTAGGGGACTGCTGGGTAGATGCAGTAAACGGAGCTGGTACAGGAACCGGTGCTGATGCAGGAGAGTGGGAAGCCGGTGCCGGTGCTGGTGTGGTTGCCCTTTGTGACATCCGCTCCTGTTCCGTCAGGGGATCTGCAGCTTTGATCATGTTAAACCCAGCAAGCTAGAACAGAGGGAATGGTTTAGAACAACTGCTCAGAATGCAGTTATCAAAAGATATGAGTAGAAAAAAGTTACATATTATATATTTGGAAGTGTCTCCAACTCTGTAAGCAGTTACGTATATCTGCCCGTTTGAGTTTCTGATCCTCAGCTCGTCGCCCTTCTTCAGACCGTAGTCAAAAGCAAACTTTCTCCAATCATGTCCATACAAATATGTGATGGCCTGCGTCTTGTAGACATACACCTCATAGACCGTGTAGGTGTTCATCAATTTGCCATTGCCATGCATAGTGAAAGATCCTTCATGCGGACACATCTGGTTAATCATTGGACGAAGTTCACAAGGTACAGTCTGCATGTGAAAATTGATACAAATGTAAGAAGCAGGAAGACTAAAAACAAGACTTTACTATATGCCAATTCATGCTAAACCACTGAGAATACATACCTGTAACTCTGTGAAGGAGCTACTAGAAAGGTAGATAGAGCCATAGGAGGTGTTATATGCGGGGTATGTACATGGGCCCGCCATATTCCCGCAAGCTCGGCATCGGGATGGTGAAGGAAACATGGGAGGTACTACTGGTGCGTAGCGCTGAACGTAAGTGGAAGAATTAGGTTGTGTAAAGTGCATAGTTCAGAGCAATGCAAATGTTGACAAGCAAGTGCATAACACTATGTTACAAACTGAACAGTGAAAAATTAGTGTATGATGAATATAAGCATGCTAATTTGGTGTTTCCGAATTCCAAAAAGCATTAGACAGAGCCGGTGATAATATCAGACATAAATCATGGCATGTATATGTGGCTTAAGAAAATATACCCGAACCCTTGGATGGTTACGGCCCGGCTGATCCTTGGACTTGAGCTTATATAAGCATCCAGAAGGTGGGGCTGACAGTAACTTGGTGGCAGCCTCTGCAGATGCCTCATCAGCAGCAGTTGCAATCCTTTTGACCAATGAAGGCTTAGCAGTTTCAGTCTGCATATAAAAATTGAAGAGCAACAGACATCAGCAGTGATATATAAAATGAATCTATGAGACACTGATGCATATAGTGCTGGATGTAAGTGGAAGAATAGGTGTGTGTGTTTCTGAACTATTGGTAAGCATTAGACAAAGCCGGCAATAAACAGACAAAAATCAAATCATGTATGAGGATTAAGAAAATATACCTGCTTACTGAAAAGGGTACCACCCAGCTGGCCCGTGGCCTTGTGCTTGAGGAGGTTTTCAGAAGATGGTGGCAGCACCATCGTCTTCACAGCAGCCTCATCAGGATCATTTTTTATCCATTTGAGTAGAGGAACAGAAGTTTCATCCTGCATATGAATAGCAACAGAACTCATCATTGATATTTAATAAATCTATGAGATAGACTGATGCAAATAGTGCGGGGTGTAAGTGGAAGAATAGGGTTGTGCATAGAGAACAGTTGACAACAATGCAAATGATTACAAAAGAAGCCAATGGAAATCAACAGTTTATATACTGGATGAGACAGACTGAAAAGTGAAAAATTAGTGTATGATGATTGTAAGCAAACGCAGTGTTTCTGAACTTTTGGTAAGCATTAGACAAAGCCAACAGTAATTAAACAGATAATAATGAAATCATGTATGTGGATTAAGAAAATATACCAGATTCATTAAAAGGTCACCACCCAGCTGGCCCATGGCCTCGTGCTTGTAGAGGTTTTCGGAAGATGGTGCCGGCACCATCGTCCTCACAGCAGCCTCATTAGCCCCATTTTGCATCCACTTGAGTAAAGGCGCAGCAGTTTCAGCCTGCATAAGAATGGGAACAGATCTCAGCAGTGATATTGAATGACTCTGAGACAGACTGATGCATATAGTGCTAGATGTAAGTGGAAGGGTATGGCCGTGTATGGACAACAGTTCACAACAATGCAAGGGTGTGTTCGGTTCTGAAACAGCGTGGAATGGAATGGAATGGTTCCATTTCAGAGGAATGGAATGGTTACATTTTTGTTCGGTTGGGAAAAATGGAGAGCAGAAGAGATCGAGGTTAAACTAACCAATTGTCTCAAAATTGTAATTAACAATTGCAAATGACATTTTAATCTCAAAGTCGTAATTAACAGCGCCTAATGGTGCTCTTTTAATCTAAAAATCGAAATTAACATCATTTTATGTTGGGTTAGGGGAACTGGAGTAGATGAACATTACTGTATGATGATTGTAAGCAAACGAATTTGGTGTTTCTAAACTTTTGGCTTCGAGATCTTATGGGTTTCAACTCTAGCCTACCCCAACTTGTTTGGGACTGAAAGGCTTGGTTGTTGTTGTTGTTGTTGTAAACTTTTGGCAAGCATAGAAAAAACCGACAATAAACAGAGAAAAATCAAGGCATGTTTTGTGGATTAAGAAAATATACCATATTCATTAAAAGATCACCACCCAGCTGGTGCGTGGCCTTGTGCTTGTAGAGGCATTTAGAAGATGGGGGCGGCATCAACATACTGGCAGCCTGATCAGCCGCAGTTTTGATCTTCCTTTTGAGTAAAGGCCCTAAAGTTTCAGTCTGCATATGAATAGCAAAACAAAAGGCAGACCTCAGCAGTGATATTGAATTACTGTATGAGATAGACTGATGCATATAGTGGATGCTCTTAGCCTTTTGCAGCGTGAACACTAGCTATGGACAGACAAAAAAACTAGTTAACTCAGCTTTGTCTAGATATGAATGTACTACCACCATCCAAAAGCTTAAGCCTTATTTATTTTTGAGAAATCAAAACAAGCAAAGTTTGACCAAAATTTTAGAACATTCTATCAACAAATATAATACTGTGTAGATACCGTAGGAAAATATATTTTATTATCTATTTAATGATATTAATTTTGTATTTTGCATGTTACTGATTTTTGGTAAAAGCTTAGTCAAACATGGTATAGTTTGACTTTCTAAAAATAATATAAGCCCAAAGCTTTGGGATGGAGGCAGTAGTATCTAGAGCTAAAACACATCTAGATACATCCGTATCTACAGATAGTTGAGTCAATTAATTTGGATCTGAGGGAGTATCAGATTCAGACTACATCATGGTAAGTTGGTTAAAAAAATTACCCCTGGGCGGTCCCTGCCCAGCTCGGCAGTGGCATTTCGCTTCTTGTGCTGCAGATCGGGCCATGCTCCTGCAGCAGGTGGGGCGCTATTCTCGTTCCCCATAGCCTCAGCACGGAACCTGGAGGTACCAACCTGATACAGAGAATATAGAGCATGGTGTCACAGAGGCTTTACGCACAAACAGCTGAAGACATGTGCTACTTTAAGCATATTCCAGAACAGGAACAGATTGAGGATGCAGAGACCAGAGAGACACTTAAAAGGTAAAGAGTGGATAAGCAAACGGAGTACCTGCTTCGCGGGGCTGGGGACGCAGCTCAGGCTCAGCCAACTGCCCACATGCGTGGTGGCCTTACGCTCCATTGCCCCCACCGCCGAGGTCTTACCTTTCCTGTACAAGCTGACAAAAGATACAGTGAGGATCAGCAGAAACTACAAAGGTTGCAAATGTCGACAAATAAAGGAAGAACACCCCAATCCAAGCAAAGGTAGCCCCCGCCCCCACCCCCATCAATCACTCCCAGCTCGAGGGTGACCAGAAAGACACCCCTTTGCCCAGAATAGGAAAGAGATGCGCAAGATATCGAGGAGAGGAAAAAAGAACCGATCTCGAGAAAGGAGAGAACATTACTAGTCCTACCTAATCCGCTTGGGCTAGATGCAGCTTGCCCCTCCAAGCTGGATGCCTGGACGGTGGAGGCGAAAGGAGGGGATCGAGCTAGCGGCTTGCATCCGTCGGCAATCGGCACTCGATCGGGAGAGAAGGGGTGCTACATAAAGGGGAGGGGTAACATATTTTATTACACAGTGAACTTACTGATGTGACTAGTCATTACATGTCTCACTGAAACTAGGGCCCATAGTGTGGCACCCCAAATTTACTTGAAGCTGCCCGGCGGGACGCATTGGCGCGTCAAGAAACCCCCGAATTGTAGCGGGGAAATGAAACATTTCACAAAAATTCGAAATTCAAGCACACCGCCACGCGCCAAGCACGCGGCTGTTCCTTCCTCTTCCTCGGTTCCTCCTCCCCTATCCGAAAAAACCCCAAATCCCAAGCTCAAACCAAAAAAAAACAAAAAACAAATCCCCTGGCCGCCATGCATGTCCTCGTTAACCCGCTGGAGATCGTTCCCGGACGATGCGGACCACCCGCCCTGAGATCCAGAATTCCGTCCACCTCGAGGCACTGCGTGCTGTCTCGCAGCAGCGGCTTGAGGGCGCTGAAGAGGAAGTTCCGCCGGAAAGTGCTCATGGCAACCGTGCAAGCTCATGATACGTCCAAAACGTATCTACTTTCCCGAACACTTTTGCTATTGTTTTGCCTCTAATTTGTGCATTTTGGATACAACTAACACGGACTAACGCTGTTTTCAGCAGAATTGCTCTGGTGTCTCGTTTTTGTGCAGAAATCCAACTTTCGGGAAAATCCTCGGAATTTCTTCAGATGGCCCTATTTTACCAAAATATTGACGGAGCCAGAAGGGCGAAGGAGGTGGAGGCCCGAGGGCCCCACACCATAAGGCGGCGCGGCCCAGGGGGGGCCCGCGCGGCCCTATGGTGTGGCCCCCTCGGCCGGCCTCCGACGCCCCCCTTTGGACTACTTATCGGGTTCGACCTAAAAACGCACGGAGAGAAGTCGACATCGCCAGAAACCCTCCAGAGAGCCGCCACATCGCGAAACTCCGTCGCGGGAGCCAGAAGTCTCCGTTCTGGCACTCCGCCGGGACGGGGAATTGGAGGAGATCTTCACCGCCATCACCGCCAACGCCTCTCCATCGACCAGCCATGTTTCCCCCATCCATGTGTGAGTAATTCCCCCGCTGTAGGCTGAAGGGGATGGTAGGGATTGGATGAGATTGGTCATGTAATAGTCATAAGATTGTTAGGGCATAGTGCCTAGTATCCGTAGATGTCACTTTTATGATATTGTTGCAACTTGTTATGCTTAATGCTTGTCACTAGGGCCCGAGTGCCATGATCTCAGATCTGAACATGTTATTGATTCATGAAGATATTCGTTGTTTATGATCTTACCTGCAAGTTGTATACACATGTCGCTGTCCGGAACCAATGGCCCCGAAGTGACAGAAATCGGGACAACCGGAGGGGATGGTAGTGATGTGAGGATCACATGTGTTCACGGAGTGTTAATGCTTTGCTCCTACTCTATTAATACCTTAATATCCAGTAGTTTCCCTAGAGGCCCGGCTGCCACCGGCTGGTAGGACAGAAGATGTTGTGCAAGTTTCTCATTGCGAGCACGTACGACTAAATATGGAACACATGCCTATTGATTGATTAGTACTTGGATACCGTTTTATTATTATCTGCAAATGCCCATGCTTTGATTGTTACATGAGTTTCTCTCATCCATGCAACGCCCGTTAAATCCGTCCCTGTGCCTACAGTATTTTAATCCTGCTGTTTACTATAATCACTACTGCTGTCTTTATTTCACCGCTGCTATTATTTCACTATTTCCACTGCCATAAAACTGTTACTACTGATAAACTCTTGCGAGCAAGTCTGTTTCCAGGTGCAGCTGAATTGACAACTCCGCTGTTAAGGCTTACAAGTATTCTTTGTCTCCCCTTGTGTCGAATCAATAAATTGGGTAATACTTCCCTCGAAGACTGTTGCGATCCCCTATACTTGTGGGTCATCAAGACTATTTTCTGGCGCCGTTGCCGGGGAGCATAGCTTTATTTGGAAGTTCACTTGGATTGATATTGTTCGCTGCAAATTCTCCATTATGGGTAAACCTCGCGATACTAAGATCGCCATATTACCATCCACTACAAGAAAAGGTACAACTCTGAGTACCTCTGCTGCTCTTGATTCACCCTCTGTGATTGATAAACTTGTTTCACCGCCACATGCTTCGCGTGCTGGTACTTCTGCTGAATCTGAAAATTCTCATAATATTGATAATGTTTCTGCTGTGCTTGATGATAGTGGTTCATTGGGATCTTTTCTAGATGCTACAATTGCTAAGTCTAGACAAATTGAAAATACTGAAACTCCTAATGCTGCTACACCTGTTAATTCACCTGAGTCTGTTGATTATTCTAGTGATGATCTTGATGAAGATTATGTAGAGCTTGATAATGATTTTATTGAAAAATGCAAGGCTACTACTGATGCAAGAAAAATTAAAAAGTTGCTTGCAGAACATGCTGTTAGATATAAACCATCTCCTGATCCTAAATTTGCCACATCTCCTATAAACATTAGGGATAAAGATTATGATTTTTCTCTTGATCTATCTCATATAGCTATTGTTGAGAAAACACCCTTTTGTGGTACTGAAAAAGAAAGTGCTGTTGAACACTTGACTGAGTTATCTACTCTTAGTGGCGTGTTTTCTGATGATGTCAAGATGCGTACTTATTTTGTCGCTAAAATTTTTCCATTCTCATTAAAGGATGATGCTAAAACTTGGTATAATAATTTGCCTCCTGGTTCTATTAAAAGTCCAATTGATTTGCGTGATGTTTTCTTTCGAAAATACTTTCCTGCTAGTGCTCAACATGCTGCTTTGCAGAGAATTTATAATTTTGACCAGGAAGATGGAGAGAAATTGCCTGAGGCTTGGGCTAGATTTTGCTCTCTTATTAGAGCTCAGCCTGACCATGATTTGGAAAAGCATGATTTACTTGATATATTTTATAGTGGACTAACTATTGAGTCTAGGGCATACCTGGATAGTTGTGCTGGTTGTGTTTTCAGGAAAAGAACTCCAGACGACGCTGAAGAATTATTGGCTAAAATAGGCCGGAATCATGATGATTGGTCTACACCTGAACCAACCCCGACACCGATAGTGAAGAAGAGGGGTATGATTAAATTGAATGATGAAGATATGAGGGAAGCCAAGAAGTCTCTTAAGGAGAAGGGTATTAAACCTGAAGATGTGAAGAATTTACCTCCTATAGAAGATATATGTGAGACAATTCCCCCTTCATCCATGATTGAGGTACACTCGCTTCAACACTTTACTAGGGAAGATATTCCGTATTCAAAATCTCCTGCTCAATGCTTAGATGAATTTGATAATTATATTGTTAAGCAAGAAAACTTTAATATGAGAGTAGAGAATCATTTAATGGAAAATTCCCGAGCTATTAGTGAATTGCATGGTATTGTGGAGAGAACCTCCAATGATGTTAAGATACTTGTTAAACATTTTCAAATGGTTCAAACTCAAATTGATCAACTTACTAAAGTGCAAAATGACTTGTTGGGAAATAATTCTAAAGAAAAACATGCTTGTGAAGTAACAACTAGAGGTGGTGCTTCTACCCAGGATCCTCTATATCCTGAAGGGCATCCCAAAAGAGTTGAACAAGATTCTCAACTAATTAAAACTAGTGCTCCATCTAAGAAAAAGAAAAAGAAACATAAGAATGTTGTAGAATCCTCTGAACCTGTTAATGATCCTAATAGTATTTCTATTTCTGATGCTGAAACTGAAAGTGGTAATGAACACGAGGAAGATAATGATAAGAATGATACTCCTGATAAAGAAGAAATTGAAAAAGAACCTGAAAAGCCTGCTAAAAATAAAAAGTACACTAAAGAAGACTTTATTACTGAGAAGCATGGTAATGAAAGAGAACCTTGGGTTCAAAAGCAAATGCCTTTTCCTGCTAAGAAACTAAAATCAAAGGAAGAGGAACATTATAATAAATTTTGTGATTGGATGAAACCTTTATTTCTGCAAATCCCTTTGACTGATGCTATTAAATTGCCTCCTTATTCAAAGTATATGAAAGATATTGTTACTAACAAAAGGAAAGTCCCCAATGAGGAAATTTCTACTATGCTCGCTAATTACTCCTTCAATGGTAAGATTCCAAAGAAGTTGGGCGACCCAGGTATACCGACTATTCCTTGTTCCATCAAGAATAATTATGTTAGAACTGCTCTATGTGATTTGGGAGCAGGTGTGAGTGTGATGCCTTTTTCTCTTTATAAGAGACTTGATTTAGATAAATTGATACCTACTGATATATCTTTGCAAATGGCTGATAAATCTACTGCTATTCCTGTTGGTTTATGTGAAAATGTTCCTGTGCAAGTTACTCAGCATTGCTTGATATTAACTGATTTCGTTGTGTTGGAAATGCCTGAAGATGATAATATGTCCATTATTCTTGGAAGACCCTTTCTTAATACTGCAGGGGCTGTTATTGATTGCAATAAAGGCATGGTTACTTTCAATGTTGATGATAAGGAACACACTGTCTATTTTCCCAAGAGGATTGATAAAGTATGTGGAGTCAATACAATTTTTAATGTGAAAACTATCAAAGTGGGATCCATTGATTGTCCTATATATGAGCCTAAAGAAGAATATCAAACTCTTGTGATTGGATCTATATCAATTCAATATAAGGTAACATGATTGATTTGAGGTTTATTTCTTCTTATGTCATATAAAATTTATTTGGTAGCAAGACTTGATCAACCTTGTTAACAAGTATATTTTATTGCATAGGAGAGTTAAACAACACTTCTTTCTTTCTCTCTCCCTTCACCTATTTTACTTGCTGTAGCACTTTTATTTTGCAATATGCTTTAGTCATTTAAGATTTTAGAAATCATTTTACTGCGCAGTAATCATTAATTTAATACCCAGAAATGTGCATTTTTCAAAGTTCTCTAAAAATTACAAAAATTACACCGTTGGTCCTATTTTTCGACGAGGCACCTGGGAGCACCAGAGGATGACCTGTGGGGCACCAGGGGGTGCCACACCATAGGGCGGCGCGGCCAGCAAGGGGGCCGCGCCACCATGTGGTGTGGGCCACCCCTTGCCCCACTACACCATCTCTTCCTCCCAGCACCTTCTCTCTCCCGAAAAAACTCGTACCAAGTTTCTCTCACTCGTGTTTCTGCTCAAGAACTCGCGATTTTTCGATCTCCTTGCTCAGCCCAGATTTCTGTCTGAAATTTGGCACATTTACTCCTTGGTATGTGACTCCTTTGATTGTCCAATTAGAATTTCATTTGGTTGAGTATATCTTGAATATTTTGCTGCTGTAGATAACATGTTTAGTGAGCTTGCATGCTTGTTCTAAGTGGTAGAAATTAGTTTTGATGCATGTTTAGCACTCTAGCAAGTTCCTATAGTAGTTCCCTTCAATTACACACCTTGAAATCAAATTTTATAATGATTGTTGAAAATTTCAGAAAATGGAAGGAGGTGTGCCCCAATTGAACCAAGAAGAATTGGAAGTCCAGCAAGTTTCAAGAGTCAATCGTGAGGAGGGAGTATACCCCTCTTACTACCCATGCGTGGACTTTATGAGAAGTGCGGGGATTTTACAAGATGTGCAAACTCTAATCTCTCGTGCAGGGCTGAGTGGTTTTGTTGAAGGAGAGCCAAGACAATATGCAAAATTAACTATGTCTTTTGTGCAGGACTTCAAGTTCAATTGGTCGCGATCTGACCCCATGGTCCAGTATAAAATTTACAATAAAGCTGTCAACTTGCCATTTAGTGTTTTTTGTGCAGCAATTGGAGTACCGCAATGGGGATCCTGCGAGAAGATCAGGGGAACACCGCGGGAGCTCTCAGATCTTTATACAAGGATTTGTAATGGGAGGAGCCTCTCCAATGATGATGGTAAGATTAGTAGCATTCAACATCCAGCCATCCGCTACTTTGCCTATTTCATTACAAAGTGCGTCCTTGCAAGAAGGACCGGAGGTAAATTATCTGTCCCAGACTTGGCTTTCTTAGCTGCTGCTTTGCAACAGGATAGGACTTATAATTTGGGTGCTTTAATAGCTTGTAGACTTGCTACTAACCGTGAGAAAGGAGGAATTTGTGGAGGTCTTATCGCCTCTCGCTTATTAGCTATGCATGGTGTAGAACCTCACCATTTAGATATTCCGCTTTCTATAGAGAAGCTTGATGTGGTTTCCATGATTAGACATGAGTTTATTTCAGATGCATCTAGTTTGAACAACCTGCATTATAGGATAACTTTGTATAAGAAAAGTTGGAGTATAACTAAGAAAATTGAAAAACTAGTACGATTGCCTGCACCTGCTTTGTTTAACCTTGATGCCAGGAACGGGTGGTCGATCACAGAAAATGAGCTAAATGCATACATAGAAAGAGAAAGCCGTCGTGCGAGGGAAAATGTGGAGGAGACCGAGGAGCATCCCGACTCTTCATCCGATGCAGCAAGCTCCTCATATCAACATCATGGTCACGTGGAGCCTCCACGATATTCTTCTGCACAGGGGCCTTATTACCACTCCATGTATGATCCACCGGCGTGGAACTCCGACCCTCGTTGGGAATGAACTCCACTTGGGCCAAAAGCCTAAGCTTGGGGGAGGTATACCGGCATCACTCATTCTTTGCATATTATGATTGCTGGATACTTGTACATACTTGTTTAGTCTCTAGAGTGGTTTTCTAATGAGAGGGAGATGATATTTGGGGAAGTGCTGTCCAAAAACAGATTCTGTGCTGTTACCAAAAAAATTCGTACGCACAGCCAGAACGTTATTTTGAGTTGCCAATTTTTGAGCATGTTCCCCAGGTTGTTATCTAACTTTCATTAGTTGAACACTTTTTGGTCTGAGCAATGGAAGATTTTTGTTAAATTCGATTTCTGTACTGCTGTCAGGATTTGGCAGATTTCTGTCATCCTGCTTTTCTGTGTTTCTGTTAGTTTGCATTCTTTTGTTTTCACTTTGTTTCTTTCCTAAAACACAAAAAGACCAAAAATATTTCTGTTGTTTCTCTTCACCATTTATTTATTTGGTACCTTGCTCTTAGTTTGCTTTATTTGCTATCGTTAGTTTGCTATGAGAAAACCCAAAAAGATTTTGCTTTGTTTGCTTGTTTTCTTTCGTTCTTATTTCTAATTCGAAAACACCAAAAATATTTGCTGTTCTTCTTTGGTTTGTAAAGTTCATCATGAGTTCAATGGTCTTCGGTGGCTGGAGCGTGGTTTTCATTTCATATTATCCAAGCTACACAAGTGAAAAGGCAATAATGACGATCTACGACAATCTGATTGTGGTGAGAGGCTGGTATGAACTCTATTTGCTTTCATTTTTGTACATATACTCATCCATATGAGCATGCTTAGTTGGTTCATGTGAGGTATATGTTATTTGAGAAAGTCTAGTAGCTCATGATCTCTCATGTTTAGTTCCAATCTATTAATATGAGTAGCATGTCATGGATGTTCGCTTGCATTGTTTTATTCATAAGTAAGTATGGCATTGTGGTATCCTCCTCTGAATAATTCATTTATATCGACTTGGCACATGCTCACGCATGCATATGACTGAACAAAAAAGTCAATTAAGCCTCGATGATTTATATTGCTTCAGAGTTATTGTATCACTTTTATGCCTCCGTTAATTTATTTTGCCGCAAGCATAATTATGACAGTTACTGCTCTCTTGATTTGTCGCTCCCTAGTCTTTTGCTAGCCTTCACTTGTACTGAGCGGTGACGCCGCTCGTGCTTCCAAACACCTGAAAACCAAGTTGTTCCATAAGTGTCCACCATAAATACCTATGCATGGCATTTCAAACCATTCCAAGTAAATTCTCATGCGCTACCTTTAAAACTTTCAAAATGCTTCTCAATTTGTGTTAATGTTTTATAGCTCATGAGGAAGTATGTGGTGTTTAGCTTTCGACCTTGTCATTTACTTTTGACGGACTCTCATATGGACTAGTGGCACATCCGCTTATCCAATAATTTTGCAAAAAGAGCTGGCAATGGGATTCCCAGTCCCAAATTAATTAACTTAAATAGACACTCCTCCATGGTTTGTGATTGTTGGACGGCACCCGAAGGATTCGGTTAGCCATGGCTTGTGTAAGCAAAGGTTGGGGGGAGTGTCATCATCATAATAAAACTTAAATAAAAAGGCACTCCTTCATGGTATGTGATTGATGGCAGGCACCCGAGGATTCGGTTAGCCATGGTTTGTGAAAGAAAGGTTGGAAGGAGTGCCAACCAAAAATAAATAAATGGGAGCCGCTCTTGTGAGTCCGGTTGATGAGGTAGTTAGTGTACCCATTACCATTCGTTGACAACAACAAACACCTCTCAAAATAATTTTACTCCTGCTTTACAAATGAAAAGCTCTAGCGCATGTTAATCCCTGCTTCCCTCTGCGAAGGGTCAATCTTTTATTTTTATGTTGTGTCTCCATTCTTTCTTTGAGCACTATCTTGAGAGCACAACTGTCATTCTTAGTATAATATGCTTGTCTCAAAATATGATTGATTGTGGTATAACTTTGATGCTTTTATCTTTGACAATCACTACTTCTAGTCTTTCTATGAACTCAAGAGGTGCCTCGGCATTTATGTTTTGCCGATCAAATACAGGCAAGCGAGATACCACTTTATCATATTCTCTTATGAACATTGCAATCCTGCTTATATACATGATTCATGGTGCTTATTATTAATTGTTGGTACTTCTCCATGATTGACATAGCTGTTGGATGATCTTATTTGCATGTATCTCATTATGAACTGCTTAAGTATTAGCCATAGCATGAGAATATATACATCATATGAGCAAATGTGTTCGTGAAAGTTCTTTTATCGCTCAGTTGTTAACTGAATTGCTTGAGGACAAGCAATAAGCTAAGCTTGGGGGAGTTGATACGTCCAAAACGTATCTACTTTCCCGAACACTTTTGCTATTGTTTTGCCTCTAATTTGTGCATTTTGGATACAACTAACACGGACTAACGCTGTTTTCAGCAGAATTGCTCTGGTGTCTCGTTTTTGTGCAGAAATCCAACTTTCGGGAAAATCCTCGGAATTTCTTCAGATGGCCCTATTTTACCAAAATATTGACGGAGCCAGAAGGGCGAAGGAGGTGGAGGCCCGAGGGCCCCACACCATAAGGCGGCGCGGCCCAGGGGGGGCCCGCGCGGCCCTATGGTGTGGCCCCCTCGGCCGGCCTCCGACGCCCCCCTTTGGACTACTTATCGGGTTCGACCTAAAAACGCACGGAGAGAAGTCGACATCGCCAGAAACCCTCCAGAGAGCCGCCACATCGCGAAACTCCGTCGCGGGAGCCAGAAGTCTCCGTTCTGGCACTCCGCCGGGACGGGGAATTGGAGGAGATCTTCACCGCCATCACCGCCAACGCCTCTCCATCGACCAGCCATGTTTCCCCCATCCATGTGTGAGTAATTCCCCCGCTGTAGGCTGAAGGGGATGGTAGGGATTGGATGAGATTGGTCATGTAATAGTCATAAGATTGTTAGGGCATAGTGCCTAGTATCCGTAGATGTCACTTTTATGATATTGTTGCAACTTGTTATGCTTAATGCTTGTCACTAGGGCCCGAGTGCCATGATCTCAGATCTGAACATGTTATTGATTCATGAAGATATTCGTTGTTTATGATCTTACCTGCAAGTTGTATACACATGTCGCTGTCCGGAACCAATGGCCCCGAAGTGACAGAAATCGGGACAACCGGAGGGGATGGTAGTGATGTGAGGATCACATGTGTTCACGGAGTGTTAATGCTTTGCTCCGGTACTCTATTAAAAGGAGTACCTTAATATCCAGTAGTTTCCCTAGAGGCCCGGCTGCCACCGGCTGGTAGGACAGAAGATGTTGTGCAAGTTTCTCATTGCGAGCACGTACGACTAAATATGGAACACATGCCTATTGATTGATTAGTACTTGGATACCGTTTTATTATTATCTGCAAATGCCCATGCTTTGATTGTTACATGAGTTTCTCTCATCCATGCAACGCCCGTTAAATCCGTCCCTGTGCCTACAGTATTTTAATCCTGCTGTTTACTATAATCACTACTGCTGTCTTTATTTCACCGCTGCTATTATTTCACTATTTCCACTGCCATAAAACTGTTACTACTGATAAACTCTTGCGAGCAAGTCTGTTTCCAGGTGCAGCTGAATTGACAACTCCGCTGTTAAGGCTTACAAGTATTCTTTGTCTCCCCTTGTGTCGAATCAATAAATTGGGTAATACTTCCCTCGAAGACTGTTGCGATCCCCAACTTGTGCAAGCTCACCGGCGTGCTGTATCCCGAGAGGAACTGGTCAAAGCTTTGCTATTCGCCACACAAAAAAAATTGCGGGCCAAGATCTGGTCAAAGCTTCGTCGATGGCTTGCCGCGAGAGGCTTGGAGTCCAGAGTCAATAAACTAGCTGCTCGAGGACTTGGGCGGTTTACACGGATTCATATTAACTGACTCAAGTTTGTTAGTCTAGTTAACAAATGCATCTAGATACATCCATATCTAGACAGAATTGAGTCAATTAATATGAATCAGAGGGGAGTACCTGAAAGTGTTTCATGCTACCAACTAATGCGCTGGCAGGAATCGCTGTAGAAGTAATTGTGCTACTACTCGTACGATGAACTGATTGTGTGGGTGTCGAATTTTGCAACGCGATCATCCACTGAATGCTTAATCTAGCGCCAAAGGCGTACAAATCATAACATACTACAGCACCAGAACATAAGAGTACGAATCATAAAGTAGCTCAACATTTTGCATCAGGGCTGGGTGGTCCTGAGACTACCGGGACGCCCCTGATGATCTCCGGGTGTGCATCCTCTTCAACGCAAAGCTGTGTACTCGGTCCACGGCCTCCTTCTGTAGGCTGGATAATCTCAGGTGCAGGACCTTCGTCTATGAGAGGCTCGTCATCAGTACCATCCACAGGTGCATCAGGGCTGGGTGGTCTTGAGACTACCCGGACGCCCGTGATGATCTCCGGGCGTGCATCCACTTCAACGCAAAGCTGTGTACTCGGTCCACGGCCTCCTTCTGTAGACTGGATAATCTCAGGTGCAGGACCTTCGTCTATGAAAGGCTCGTCATCAGTACCATCCACAGGTGCATCAAACTGAGATTCATCTTCAAATCTCCCATCAAACTGAGAGACCTCTTTAACTCTATGCTTCTGCAATTAGTACATCAACCGATTAGACAAACATCTAAGGGATGCAACCTGAACAAATGCCGTTTTACATATTTACCTTCTCATCTGGCACAACACATGTCCCAGAGCTGAAACCCGTTTCCTGAAGCAAGCGCTTTTTCTCTCCTTCCCGTCCATCCATCTGCAACAAGTTAAATTTGAGTACAGAACCTTGCACAGCAATGCAAACTATTGATTGAAACAGCGGCAGCATCAATATAAATAATTAACTACATATGCCAGCACACATACAGTGTGAGCAAGATCTGCTTCTCCTGCTAAAGGATCATTATATGGTTCACCATGCTAAACCCGCCTAACATATGTGCGGTCCATCCCAAAAATGTGTAAATGATCTGCCACTACAGGGTGAGGCCTCTTCTCACCATTCATACATGTGCAGCGCGGGCAATACACGTCCAGGTTGTGACCATCATGAGCTCTAATAAACCCCATAAAGGGTTGAACACCATTTATATATGAAGGGGAACATAAGTGTCCATGCAGTTTCCAAGTTCTGTCCATCTGTTTAATTATGAGATACAGTGGTTGGTGATTAATTTAAGGCGAAGTAGGAAATGTATATCCATCGAGTACAAAACTATACTACATGATTATGCATTTCAGCAATCATGTCGAGTACAAAACAAAAAATGCCCATCGACATTTTAGCAAACAGATCGTGTACAAAACTCTGCCATGGCATTTCAGCAAATTAACGGATCGAGTGCAGAACTGACTCTATATGCCCACGCAAATGAACAAATTGATCGATGACAAATCGAGCGGAAAACTATAAAGTGCCAATTAGTTCGAGCATACTGACGAATTTTTTTAGCAGCATCAAGAAAATATAAATCGTTAGGCTGTCTTGCCCGATACATGATTGAGCTAGAGATAGCAGCCCTACCGTGGATCAACTTGACCGCCGGTGCGTCTCGAGAAGAACGACGGGGAGGGGAAGCTTCTTCTTCGCACGGACGGGACGGGGAGGGGAAGCTCTTCGCACGGACGGGGATAAGTTGTGTACGGGTGGGTGGGGGGTCATGCGGCCGGGCCGCCGGGGTGATAATTAAGGTCGGTAGGTGGCGTTTAATGGAGTTGCGTGTGTAATTTGCCGTGCACAAGGTTGAGGAATAGGCGGTTCCCTTTGCCGCGCGCACAATTCAAACTATCCCGCCCATGTAGTTTAAATTCGCCATATTTTCGTTAAATCGACATAAAGTCATGTGAGTGGGGGAAAATTAGCAAAGTTGCTTGAAAAATAGTAAAACTCTGGAATTATCCTTTAAATATGCTCTACTTCGTGTGAAAATCGGGGTGTGGAAGCATGTTGAGCTGTTTTATTTGTACTTTCTTCATTAAAACTCCCATTTTATGCACTTTGGATGGAAAGAAATCATTTGTACATAAATTTTGACAACGCCATTTGCAAACACTAATTGTTTACATGCCAAGATGCACCCATCCACCAAATATATATGTGGCAAAAGTTTATCACAATCTAGCAGATATGCATAATTAGTGAGGGACCCCTTTTGATTTTGTGCAATTTCCACTAATTAGGTAGAGATCGAGAAGGGTTAATTAATTAGGCCATGTTAGGGGTTATGTGTTTTAGATTAGGTTGTGTGGATTCAAATACAACTTCTTTATTTGTGTGCTATGATTAATCAAAACTAGATCGATCGACTGCGCACACATTATTAGAGGCGCATGCCTTTGCGCACAAAGTGCATGTGTGTGTTGTTGGCCACCAACGAGAGAGAGAGAGAGAGAGAGAGAGAGAGAGAGAGATAGAGGTAGAGAGAGCTACATACGAGAGAGCGATTGAAATCCCCAAATTAAACACATATATATGCATGGCACATTTAATTTAATTAGAGGACCGCGAGGCACCCCTGGCCTGCTTGATGCATAATTAAGTGTCATTGGCCTATATATATAGGGTTTAATTAGGGTTTAGGGTTTAGGGTTAGGAGGTTAGGGTTTAGGGTTTAATGTTTATGGTGTTTAGGGTTTAGGGATTAGGGATTAGGGTTTATTTAGGGTTTAAGGTTTAGGGATCATCGATCGAGTGCGCACACACACATTATTAGAGGCACACGCGCCTTTGCGCATAAAGTGCATGCGTATATGTGTGTGTTTTTTGGCCACCAACGACATATAGATGATCGAGAGAGAGAGATTGAAATCCCCCAAGAATATGTTCAAATATATATTAAAATATATGCACGAATTAATGCATGCATGGTAGGCCATGCATGCACACTAATTATATATATATTATGAGGAAACTTAATCAAATGTGTTTTCATTCGAGAGAACTTGTCAAAATTCAAGTTAATTAATTTATCATCGATAATTATATAATTAATTAATGAATCTCAGGGAGATGTTATACAACATATGATCGATATATAGGCCATGTATATATTAATTGGTTTTAATCTACCGTTTTTGCTAGCTAGCTGCATGCTATATATAGAGCATGTTTTTATTAGATCGGGTTATAGCTAGTATAGTTTAGGGTTATGTGTTTTAATTAACTAGGGTTTGATTAGCTAGGGGTTAGTTATATATATATGGTTTAGGGTTAATGCATGTCACATTTAATTTAACTAGAGGACCGCGAGGCACCCCTGGCCTGCTTGATGCACAATTAAGTGTCGTTGGCCTATATATATAGGGTTTAATTAGGGTTTAGGGTTAGCTAGCTGGGTTTAGGGTTTAGTGTTTTGGGTGTTTAGCTAGGGTCTAGGGTTTAGGGTTTAGTGTTTACTGTGTTTAGAGGGTCTAGGGTTTAGTGTTTAGGGTGTTTAGGGTCTAGGGTTTAGGGTCTAGTGTTTAGGGTCTATGGTTTAGGGTTTAATTAGTGTTTAGGGTGTTTAGGGTTTAGGGTTTAGTGTTTACGGTGTTTAGGGTCTAGGGTTTAGGGTTTAGTGTTTAGGGTCTAGGGTTTAGGGTTTAATTAGTGTTTAGGGTGTTTATAGGGTTTAGGGTTTAGGGTTTAGTGTTTAGGGTCTAGGGTTTAGGGTTTAATTAGTGTTTAGGGTGTTTATAGGGTTTAGGGTTTAGGGTTTAGGGTTTAGGGTTTAGGGTTTAGGGTTTAGGGTTTAGGGTTTAGGGTTTAGGGTTTACGGTGTTTAGGGTCTAGGGTTTAGGGTTTAGTGTTTAGGGTGTTTAGGGTCTAGGGTTTAGTGTGTTTAGGGTGTTTAGGGTTTAGGGGATTAGGGATTAGGGTTTTAGGGTTGTTTAAGGTTTAGGGATCATCGATCGAGTGCGCACACACATTATTAGAGGCACCCGCGCCTTTACGCATCAAGTGCATGCGTATATATGTGTGTTTTTTGGGCCACCAACGATATATAGATGATCGAGAGAGAGAGAGAGATTGAAATCCCCAAGAATATGTTCAAATATACATTAAAATATATGCACGAATGCATTGTAGGCCATGCATATGCACACTAATTATATATATATTATGAGGCAACTTAATCAAATGTGTTTTCATTCGAGAGAACTTGTCAAAGTTCAAGTTAATTAATTTATCACGATAATTATATAATTAATTAATGATTCTCAGGGATATGTTATACAACATGATCGATATAGGCCATGTATATTTTAATTGGTGTTAATCTACGGTTTGCTAGCTAGCTGCTATATATAGAGCATGTTTTTATTAGATCGGGTTATAGCTAGCTAGTATAGTTTAGGGTTATGTGTTTTAATTAAGTAGGGTTGATTAGCTAGGGTTAGTTACATATATATGGTTTAGGGTTAATGCATGGCACATTTAATTTTATTAGAGGATCACGAGGCACCCATGACCCGCTCGATCGATGCACAATTAAGTGTCGTTGGCCTATACATAGGGTTTAATTGGGGTTTAGGATTAGCTAGGGTTTAGGCTTAGGGTTAGGGTTAGGGTTAGGGTACGTTTAGGGTCTAGGGTTTAGGGTTTAGTGTTTAGGGTGTTTAGGGTTTAGGGATTAGGGATTTAAGGTTTTAGGGTTGTTTAAGGTTTAGGGATCATCGATCGAGTGCGCACACACATTATTAGAGGCACCCGCGCCTTTACGCATAAATTGCATGCATATATATGTGTGTTTTTTGGGCCACCAACGATATATAGATGATCGAGAGAGAGAGAGAGAGATTGAAATCCCCAAGAATATGTTCAAATATACATTAAAATATATGCACAAATGCATTGTAGGCCATGCATGCACACTAATTATATATATATTATGAGGCAACTTAATCAAATGTGTTTTCATTCGAGAGAACTTGTCAAAGTTCAAGTTAATTAATTTATCACGATAATTATATAATTAATTAATGATTCTCAGGGATATGTTATACAACATGATCGATATAGGCCATGTATATTTTAATTGGTGTTAATCTACGGTTTGCTAGCTAGCTGCTATATATAGAGCATGTTTTTATTAGATCGGGTTATATCTAGTATAGTTTAGGGTTATGTGTTTTAATTAAGTAGGGTTGATTAGCTAGGGTTAGTTACATATATATGGTTTAGGGTTAATGCATGGCACATTTAATTTTATTAGAGGATCGCGAGGCACCCATGACCCGCTCGATCGATGCACAATTAAGTGTCGTTGGCCTATACATAGGGTTTAATTGGGGTTTAGGATTAGCTAGGGTTTAGGGTTAGGGTTAGGGTTAGGGTTAGGGTACGTTTAGGGTTAATGCATGTCACATTTAATTTAACTAGAGGACCGCGAGGCACCCCTGGCCTGCTTGATGCACAATTAAGTGTCGTTGGCCTATATATATAGGGTTTAATTAGGGTTTAGGGTTAGCTAGCTGGGTTTAGGGTTTAGTGTTTTGGGTGTTTAGCTAGGGTCTAGGGTTTAGGGTTTAGTGTTTACGGTGTTTAGAGGGTCTAGGGTTTAGTGTTTAGGGTGTTTAGGGTCTAGGGTTTAGGGTCTAGTGTTTAGGGTCTATGGTTTAGGGTTTAATTAGTGTTTAGGGTGTTTAGGGTTTAGGGTTTAGTGTTTACGGTGTTTAGGGTCTAGGGTTTAGGGTTTAGTGTTTAGGGTCTAGGGTTTAGGGTTTAATTAGTGTTTAGGGTGTTTATAGGGTTTAGGGTTTAGGGTTTAGGGTTTAGGGTTTTAGGGTTTAGGGTTTAGGGTTTAGGGTTTAGGGTTTAGGGTTTAGGGTTTAGGGTTTACGGTGTTTAGGGTCTAGGGTTTAGGGTTTAGTGTTTAGGGTGTTTAGGGTCTAGGGTTTAGTGTGTTTAGGGTGTTTAGGGTTTAGGGGATTAGGGATTAGGGTTTTAGGGTTGTTTAAGGTTTAGGGATCATCGATCGAGTGCGCACACACATTATTAGAGGCACCCGCGCCTTTACGCATCAAGTGCATGCGTATATATGTGTGTTTTTTGGGCCACCAACGATATATAGATGATCGAGAGAGAGATTGAAATCCCCAAGAATATGTTCAAATATACATTAAAATATATGCACGAATGCATTGTAGGCCATGCATGCACACTAATTATATATATATTATGAGGCAACTTAATCAAATGTGTTTTCATTCGAGAGAACTTGTCAAAGTTCAAGTTAATTAATTTATCACGATAATTATATAATTAATTAATGATTCTCAGGGATATGTTATACAACATGATCGATATAGGCCATGTATATTTTAATTGGTGTTAATCTACGGTTTGCTAGCTAGCTGCTATATATAGAGCATGTTTTTATTAGATCGGGTTATAGCTAGCTAGTATAGTTTAGGGTTATGTGTTTTAATTAAGTAGGGTTGATTAGCTAGGGTTAGTTACATATATATGGTTTAGGGTTAATGCACGGCACATTTAATTTTATTAGAGGATCACGAGGCACCCATGACCCGCTCGATCGATGCACAATTAAGTGTCGTTGGCCTATACATAGGGTTTAATTGGGGTTTAGGATTAGCTAGGGTTTAGGGTTAGGGTTAGGGTTAGGGTTAGGGTACGTTTAGGGTCTAGGGTTTAGGGTTTAGTGTTTAGGGTGTTTAGGGTTTAGGGATTAGGGATTTAAGGTTTTAGGGTTGTTTAAGGTTTAGGGATCATCGATCGAGTGCGCACACACATTATTAGAGGCACCCGCGCCTTTACGCATAAATTGCATGCATATATATGTGTGTTTTTTGGGCCACCAACGATATATAGATGATCGAGAGAGAGAGAGAGATTGAAATCCCCAAGAATATGTTCAAATATACATTAAAATATATGCACAAATGCATTGTAGGCCATGCATGCACACTAATTATATATATATTATGAGGCAACTTAATCAAATGTGTTTTCATTCGAGAGAACTTGTCAAAGTTCAAGTTAATTAATTTATCACGATAATTATATAATTAATTAATGATTCTCAGGGATATGTTATACAACATGATCGATATAGGCCATGTATATTTTAATTGGTGTTAATCTACGGTTTGCTAGCTAGCTGCTATATATAGAGCATGTTTTTATTAGATCGGGTTATATCTAGTATAGTTTAGGGTTATGTGTTTTAATTAAGTAGGGTTGATTAGCTAGGGTTAGTTACATATATATGGTTTAGGGTTAATGCATGGCACATTTAATTTTATTAGAGGATCGCGAGGCACCCATGACCCGCTCGATCGATGCACAATTAAGTGTCGTTGGCCTATACATAGGGTTTAATTGGGGTTTAGGATTAGCTAGGGTTTAGGGTTAGGGTTAGGGTTAGGGTACGTTTAGGGTTAATGCATGTCACATTTAATTTAACTAGAGGACCGCGAGGCACCCCTGGCCTGCTTGATGCACAATTAAGTGTCGTTGGCCTATATATATAGGGTTTAATTAGGGTTTAGGGTTAGCTAGCTGGGTTTAGGGTTTAGTGTTTTGGGTGTTTAGCTAGGGTCTAGGGTTTAGGGTTTAGTGTTTACGGTGTTTAGAGGGTCTAGGGTTTAGTGTTTAGGGTGTTTAGGGTCTAGGGTTTAGGGTCTAGTGTTTAGGGTCTATGGTTTAGGGTTTAATTAGTGTTTAGGGTGTTTAGGGTTTAGGGTTTAGTGTTTACGGTGTTTAGGGTCTAGGGTTTAGGGTTTAGTGTTTAGGGTCTAGGGTTTAGGGTTTAATTAGTGTTTAGGGTGTTTATAGGGTTTAGGGTTTAGGGTTTAGGGTTTAGGGTTTTAGGGTTTAGGGTTTAGGGTTTAGGGTTTAGGGTTTAGGGTTTAGGGTTTACGGTGTTTAGGGTCTAGGGTTTAGGGTTTAGTGTTTAGGGTGTTTAGGGTCTAGGGTTTAGTGTGTTTAGGGTGTTTAGGGTTTAGGGGATTAGGGATTAGGGTTTTAGGGTTGTTTAAGGTTTAGGGATCATCGATCGAGTGCGCACACACATTATTAGAGGCACCCGCGCCTTTACGCATCAAGTGCATGCGTATATATGTGTGTTTTTTGGGCCACCAACGATATATAGATGATCGAGAGAGAGAGATTGAAATCCCCAAGAATATGTTCAAATATACATTAAAATATATGCACGAATGCATTGTAGGCCATGCATGCACACTAATTATATATATATTATGAGGCAACTTAATCAAATGTGTTTTCATTCGAGAGAACTTGTCAAAGTTCAAGTTAATTAATTTATCACGATAATTATATAATTAATTAATGATTCTCAGGGATATGTTATACAACATGATCGATATAGGCCATGTATATTTTAATTGGTGTTAATCTACGGTTTGCTAGCTAGCTGCTATATATAGAGCATGTTTTTATTAGATCGGGTTATAGCTAGCTAGTATAGTTTAGGGTTATGTGTTTTAATTAAGTAGGGTTGATTAGCTAGGGTTAGTTACATATATATGGTTTAGGGTTAATGCACGGCACATTTAATTTTATTAGAGGATCACGAGGCACCCATGACCCGCTCGATCGATGCACAATTAAGTGTCGTTGGCCTATACAGAGGGTTTAATTGGGGTTTAGGATTAGCTAGGGTTTAGGGTTAGGGTTAGGGTTAGGGTTAGGGTACGTTTAGGGTCTAGGGTTTAGGGTTTAGTGTTTAGGGTGTTTAGGGTTTAGGGATTAGGGATTTAAGGTTTTAGGGTTGTTTAAGGTTTAGGGATCATCGATCGAGTGCGCACACACATTATTAGAGGCACCCGCGCCTTTACGCATAAATTGCATGCATATATATGTGTGTTTTTTGGGCCACCAACGATATATAGATGATCGAGAGAGAGAGAGAGATTGAAATCCCCAAGAATATGTTCAAATATACATTAAAATATATGCACGAATGCATTGTAGGCCATGCATGCACACTAATTATATATATATATTATGAGGCAACTTAATCAAATGTGTTTTCATTCGAGAGAACTTGTCAAAGTTCAAGTTAATTAATTTATCACGATAATTATATAATTAATTAATGAATCTCAGGGATATGTTATACAACATGATCGATATAGGCCATGTATATTTTAATTGGTGTTAATCTACGGTTTGCTAGCTAGCTGCTATATATAGAGCATGTTTTTATTAGATCGGGTTATATCTAGTATAGTTTAGGGTTATGTGTTTTAATTAAGTAGGGTTGATTAGCTAGGGTTAGTTACATATATATGGTTTATGGTTAATGCATGGCACATTTAATTTTATTAGAGGATCGCGAGGCACCCATGACCCGCTCGATCGATGCACAATTAAGTGTCGTTGGCCTATACATAGGGTTTAATTGGGGTTTAGGATTAGCTAGGGTTTAGGGTTAGGGTTAGGGTTAGGGTTAGGGTACGTTTAGGGTCTAGGGTTTAGGGTTTAGTGTTTAGGGTGTTTAGGGTTTAGGGATTAGGGATTTAGGGGTTTTAGGGTTGTTTAAGGTTTAGGGATCATCGATCGAGTGCGCACACACATTATTAGAGGCACCCGCGCCTTTACGCATAAATTGCATGCATATATATATATGTGTGTTTTTTGGCCACCAACGATATATAGATGATCGAGAGAGAGAGATTGAAATCCCCAAGAATATGTTCAAATATACATTAAAATATATGCACGAATGCATGGTAGGCCATGCATGCACACTAATTATATATATATATATTATGAGGCAACTTAATCAAATGTGTTTTCATTCGAGAGAACTTGTCAAAATTAAAGTTAATTAATTTATCACGATAATTATATAATTAATTAATGAATCTCAGGGATATGTTATACAACATGATCGATATAGGCCATGTATATATTAATTGGTGTTAATCTACGGTTTGCTAGCTAGCTGCTATATATAGAGCATGTTTTTATTAGATCGGGTTATAGCTAGTATAGTTTAGGGTTATGTGTTTTCATTAAGTAGGGTTGATTAGCTATGGTTAGTTACATATATATGGTTTAGGGTTAATGCATGGCACATTTAATTTAATTAGAGGACCGCGAGGCACCCCTGGCCTGCTTGATGCACAATTAAGTGTCGTTGGCCTATATATAGGGTTTAATTAGGGTTTAGGGTTAGGGTTAGGGTTTAGGGTCTAGGGTTTAGTGTTTAGGGTTTAGGGATTAGGGATTAGGGTTTCAGGGTTGTATAAGGTTTAGGGATCATCGATCGAGTGCGCACACACATTATTAGAGGCACCCGCGCCTTTGCGCATAAAGTGCATGCGTATAGTTTAGGGTTATTTGTTTTAATTAAGTAGGGTTTGATCAGCTAGGGTTAGTTACATATATATGGTTTAGGGTTAATGCATGGCACATTACATATAGTTTAAATCTCAAGAATGTTTATACATGATAGGCCATATGTGCAAAGGAATTTTTTTCCTCGTGAACTTGTCAAAATTCAAGTTTATCAGTGCCAATGGAAACTAGTCCAAAAAATTACATAGAGGACCAAAAGTACTAGACAATAACTAATAGAACCTGCAACTTTACAAAAAGGACCCCAAAACATATAGAAGAAAATCAATCGAGTCCTTCTCGACCGCACATCAGATCTCTGCTCCGCATCCTTTCCAGCAACTCCGTCGCCGGGGACGCACCACTTGGGACGGTGTCGCCGGTAGTCGCCAGGACGAAGGAGAAGAAGGGCCTCAGCAACGGCATATTGGCTCTGAGAAGGGTCGCTGAAAGTCCAAGATGTGCACGGGCAAGACGGATGACGCCGTCGTATGCCCCGAGCTTGTGAACTTTAGCAGCTTGACTTCCCCATTGGCCAGATCTGAAGCACTGACCAAAGCAAGCCTCACCGTTAGCGCCATCACATTGATGGCACCAGATCGGGGTTTGGCCGGCAAGATCCGCCAGATTCACCATAGGCCAGATCTGAAGCCGATGACGAGATCCCCGACTCCATTGCGCCATTCTGCTCATGGGAAACACTGGATCTAAGCTTACAACAACACTAACTCCCTCGGATCCAAATTAGCTGACTCAACTTTGCTTATCTAAATATGGATGTATCCACACATGTTTTTACTCTAGATACATACACGTCTAAGGAAAGTTGAATCAATTAATTTAGTTCGGAGGGTGTACAATATACAGAGAGAAGTCGGCCTCGTCTCCGGCCGGCGAGGCCGCCGGAGAGAAGGGGGAGAGGAGCCGGGGGAGTGGGAGAGACTCGAGAGAGAAAGAGAAGAGGAAGAAATGAGAGCTCCCTGGGGAAGAACATTATTTTTGTCGTTCTGCTCGTACTGTAGCTTGAAACTGAAAATTTCGGCCACGCGCCAAATCATCCCGCCGCATCCATTCGAAAATCCCGTGACCAGTTTTACCCTTTTAACCCTGGTCCGGAAGCTACAACCCACCGACCATGGAGGGCTCATTCGGTAACAATGAAATATCTTGCCTAGATCCCGAACCCTCCCCACAGGCCCACACCCACCCACCAACCATTCGCCCCATTAGCTCAAAAATACTCTCACACGCCAAAGCTCTGACTCTCTACAGTACTAGATCTGCTTCGCCGCCGGCATACTCCTCCACAGCGTAGCCTTGATCGTGTTGGCTGTCCACCCACCTGATCCGCTCCCCCGCCGCCCTCGTCACCGACGGATCTGCTTCACCGCCGACCTCGCCACCGACGGATCTGCTTCACCGCCGACCTCGCCACCGACGGATCTGCTTCACCGCCGACCTCGCCACCGACTACCTCGCCGCAGCGGCTGTATCAACTTCACCGAATACCTTGCCAGCCAACCAGATCTGCTTCACTAACGCCCGCTTCTACTGAAACAGGGTCGATTCATCGTCTCCCGCGTTCGCCGCCGCTGGAATGCAAGTTGCCGCCCCCGTCCACCCCGCCGCAGCTTGGTTAGTACGCTGGCCCGTTAGATCGCGGTGTTTCTTTAGCCATGTTTTGTGTAGTTATTTGCAGATCTCATATGCCGTTAACTTTCTTGATGTGTTGCTTCGCATGAAGTTTGTTTAAATGTTGTACAGTACAAAAGCATTATCCGGTCGCTACCATCCTGTTCATTCTACTGACACCTGTGTGCATCCACATATTTATAGCCTTGTACCCATTCATTTGCTGCCAACTGTTTTTGTACTGCATGCTATTGTCGCACTGCTTTTATAGTCGTGCTATGGGCATTTCCAATCTGCTTGTTCTTATACCACGTCATTAGCTCACCGCTAGCTGTTTTCTCGTGTCTGCTATTCTCACACTGCTTTTATAATCATGCTATGTGCATTTCCAATCTGCTTGCTCTTATACCTCGTCTTTAGCTTATATAGTTATTGCTGCGTGCATGTCTGGTCTTTGTATTATCGTAGACTGACTTGTCAATGTTATTTTTCCTTGGGATTGATCATGCGAACCACTTATTAGAACATCCAACATTAACAGCGGGGACGCTAGGTAAGGTTGGAATCTGAGTTCGTGGTTGGTAATTTTGGCAGTTTACTTCCGTTATTATCTATAACCTATATGCATTGTTCCTTATGCAAGAGATTAACACTTGGAACCCTGCCATAGCAATGCCATTCATGCTTTACTATGTTTCTGCCTATTTGATATGCTTGTCTTGGAGAAACTTCGAGGGTGATTTGAACCTGACATTTGGTCATTCTTAATGCCAGTTTACTTTATGTGTAAAACCTTGGCATTACCCTACTCTAAATCTGAATGTCTGAAATTCGTATCTCATGCAAAGCAACATCTAGTTGGTTTTAATCTGATATCTGGTAACTATTGGCTTATTCATTTGGCAGCTCAAGTTTTTTGTTATTTGAAACCAGCTGACTTGGTCTTAAATGTGATATCTAAACACAGATTAAGGACAATGGAGCAGGAGGATTAGCATTTCACTTGATGGCTGAACCTAAAATGATAGGCATGTTGACCACGACTAGTGCACGCAAGAGAAGGACCTGCAGTGAGCCAGTATGTGCTTAGTACATGCATCTTATCTTATCTTGTGCTTATTTCTGCTACATGTTGTTATCTGATCTCTACATTGCGTAATACATGTTTGAATAGTTAATTGTTGTAACTATGTTTACAATGTTACCAGAATGCAGTTTTAATGAAGCAGTCATCATTAGAAGATAGTCGCCAAAAAAGGATCTGTAGCGACCCTGTGCAACATTATGATGTAAGTTTGTGCTTAGTACAAGTTCCATACATGTCTTATTTATGCAACTTGTTATTATCTTATATCTACATTGCATAATAAATGTTTGCATAGTTCATCGTTTAACTCTTTTTGCATTATTATCAGAATGCAGTTGTGATGAAGCAATCTTCATTACCAGTGAGGCCCACAAAAAGTTCTGATCTTTCTTCTGATGCATCTTCTCATAGCCGTCAACCTAGACCATTTCTTTCATCAGACAGTAAATATCTCAAGGCTGTACTTTATAAAAGACATGGTATTGCTGCTTTAAGATCTGTAGCTGATATGTTGACAAAGAGTACACAAGATTCAATCAAGGCGATTGCCAAATGTCAACGTGTTATTGATGATGCTAATAGAAGTCCTCAATGATTCTATGTAATTTTTTTATTTGGGCACATTAATTGCCTTGTAATTTTCCTATTTGTTTTATTTGTGTATGTAATTGTGTGTATCATTGAAATCAGATTTTAGGCTCATGAAATTTAATGCAAGTTGACTAGTCAAACAAGTAGGGCCCTACAACAGATTGGGCCGGCCCACTTACAGTAGTGTGGGACCCACTTTCATTTTGGGCCGGCCCACTTCTTTAGTAGGCCGGCCCGGTTACACGATAATGGGCTCCACATGCTTATTGGGCCGGCCCACTTGCTCTATGGTGGTCCCACATGGTAAATGGGCCGGCCCTTTAATAGGAAGGTGGGACCCACCTGTGTTTTTGGCCCGGCCCACTATCTTGTTGGGCCGGCCCACTTTCTATATGGTGGACCCCACATACCAAATGGGCCGGCCCACTTTCTATATGGTGGACCCCACACACCAAATGGGCCGGCCCTTTAATAGGAAGGTGGGACCCACCTGTGTTTTGGCCCGGCCCACTATCTTGTTGGGCCGGCCCACTTTCTATATGGTGGACCCCACATACCAAATGGGCCGGCCCATTAACAGAATGTGGGACCCACCTGTTTTTGGACCGCCACTATCTTGGTGGGCCAGCCCACTTGCTATATGGTGGGCCCCACACACTAAATGGGCCGGCCCTTTAACAGGAAAGTGGGACCCACCTGTGTTTTGGCCCGGCCCACTATTTTGTTGGGCCGGCCCACTTGCTATATGGTGGACCCCACAAACTAAATGGGCCGACCCTTTAACAGGAAAGTGGGACCCACCTGTGTTTTGGCCCGGCCCACTAGCTTGTTGGGCCGGCCCACTTGCTATACGGTGGACCCCACACACTAAATGGGCGGCCTTTTAACGGGAAAGTGGGACCCACCTGTGTTTTTGGCCGGCCCACTTGCTTTTTGGGCCGGCCCAGTTGCTGTAAGGTGGACCCCACATGTTAAATGGGCCGGCCCATTTAAGTTTTGACCAGTCAACCTTAGAGGTTAGGCCCGGCCCACTTAACTAATGGACCAGCCCAGCTATATAGTTGACCGGTCAAACTATGTCATCTGGCCCGGCCCGCTTAAGACGTGGCAGGCCTCGTGTGGGCCTACCATCTACCACGGGGTTTCAGCCGGTTAACGCCGTTAACTGGCAGTTAACGGCGTCTGCCACGTGTCAGTTTGCATGACGTCAGCAGTCAACGGGCTCCCGAAAACACTTCCGCAACGGTCCGATTTTCCGTGGCGGAAGGGCGCCCAAGCGCGACGGACCGAAAAAATCGTCGTTGGACTTTGCCTGACGCAGTTTCGACAACGGAACCCATATCGTCGGGTTAGGCCCATAGGCGACGAAAAATGCCCCTTAGTTGACGATTTTGGGACGTTGTCTATCAGAACTTTTCTTGTAGTGTAAACTGACTCAACATAAAGTAAAAGATAGGCCCTTCGCAGAGGGAAGCAGGGATAAAATCATGTGCTAGAGCTTTTCAAGTTTTGAAATCATATAGAGAGCATAAAAGTAAAATTTTGAGAGGTGTTTGTTGTTGTCAACGAATGGTAATGGGTACTCTAACTACCTTATCAACCAGACTTTCAAGAGCGGCTCCCATGAAGGACGTTATCTCTACCAGCAAGGTAGATCATCCCTCTTCTCTTTTGTTTACACATGTACTTTAGTTTTATTTATTAGATGACACTCCCCCAACCTTTTGCTTACACAAGCCATGGCTAACCGAATCCTCGGGTGCCTTCCAACATTCACATACCATGGAGGAGTGTCTATTTGCAAAATTAAGTTGCTTACTGATAGATCAGGGCAAAACACGTGAAGAGAATTATTAATGAAAGTTAATTAATTGGGGCTGGGAACCCCGTTGCCAGCTCTTTTTGCAAAATTATTGGATAAGCGGATGAAGCCACTAGTCCATTGTGAAAGTCTGTCAAAAGTAAATGACAAGATCGAAAGATAAAACACCACATACTTCCTCATGAGCTATAAAACATTGACACAAATAAGAGATAGTAAATTTTGAATTGTTTAAAGGTAGCACATGAAGTATTTGCTTGGAATGGCAGGAAATACCACATAGTAGGTAGATATGGTGGACACACATGGCATAGGTTTTTGGCTCAAGGTTTTGGATGCACGAGAAGCATTCCCTCTCAGTACAAGGCTTTGGGCTAGCAAGGTTGTTTGAAGCAAACACAAGTATAAACCGGTACAGCAAAACTTACATAAGAACATATTGCAAGCATTATAAAACTCTACATTGTCTTCCTTGTTGCTCAAACACTTTTACCAGAAAATATCTAGACCTTAGAGAGACCAATCATGCAAACCAATTTCAACAAGTTCTACGGTAGTTCTCCACTAATAGGTTTAAACTACATGATGCAAGAGCATGATCTACTTGAGAGCTCAAAACAATTGCCAAGTATCAAATTATCCAAGACAATATGAAGCATTTTCTGTTTCCAACCAAATAACAATAAGTGCAGCGGTTTTCAACTCCGCCATGAACATTAAAATAAAGCTAAGAACACCATTGTTCATATGAAAAAGCGGAGCGTGTCTCTCTCCCACACAAGGATTGCTAGGATCCGAATTTATTCAAACACAAACAAAAATAAAGACGCTCCAAGTAAAGCACATATGATGTGACCGAATAAAAATATAGTTTCAATAGAAGAAACCTGATAAGTTGATGAAGAAGGGGATGCCTTGGGCATCCCCAAGCTTAGACGCTTGAGTCTTCTTGAAATATGCAGGGATGAACCACGGGGGCATCCCCAAGCTTAGGCTTTTCACTCTTCTTGATCATATATCATCCTCCTCTCTTGACCCTTGAAAACTTCCTTCACACCAAACTTCTCATAAACTTCATTAGAGGGGTTAGTACTCAAAAAACTTTAATCCACCTTGGTCCTGTAGTGACACATTGCAAGAACTCAATAAAACATTAGCTACAGCTCTCCACGTCTAGAAAGCCTCACTTAAAGTCCACAAGAGACAATGCAAAAAACAGAGACAGAATCTGCCAAAACAGAACAGCCAGTAAACACGAATTTTAAAATGGTACTTCCGTTGCTCAAATCAGAAAACTCAAAACTAATGAAAGTTGCGTACATATCTGAGGATCACGCACGTAAATTGGCAGATTTTTCTGAGTTACCTACAGAGAAATATGCCCAGATTCGTGACAGATAGAAATCTGTTTCTGCGCAGAAATCCAAATCTAGTATCAACCTTCTATTAGAGACTTCACTTGGCACAACATTGCAATAAAATAAAGATAAGGAGAGGTTGCTACAGTAGTAACAACTTCCAAGACACAACAAAACAGTAGCAAAATAAACACATGGGTTATCTCCCAAGAAGTGCTTTCTTTATAGCCATTAAGATGGGCTCAGCAATTTTAATGATGCTCACATAAGGGTGAGAGTTGAAGCAAAAGAGAGAATCAAAAAGCAAATTCAAAACACATTTAAGTCTAACCCACTTCCTATGCATAGGAATCTTGTACACAAATAAATTCATGAAGAACAAAGTAACAAGCATAAGAAGATAAAACAAGAGTAACTTCAAAATTTTCAGCATATAGAGAGGTGTTTTAGTACCATGCAAATTTCTACAACCATATTTTCCTCTCTCATAATAATTTTCAGTAGCTTCATGGATAAACTCAACAACATAACTATCACATAAAGCATGCTTTTCATGATTCACAAACACATAATTTTTATCAAGCTCAGAAATAATAGGATTAAAACTTTCAAACCCACTTTTATCAATAATATAACAAGATGATTGATCAATCTCAAAAGATATGGGACTCATAGATAAAGTCAAGAACTCTCCAATCCCATTTTCATTAGTAGTACAATTAATATTATCAAGTAACATAGGACCATCATCTAGAGATTTATCATAAACATTTGCTAAGCAAAACTCTTTAGTACCATGCATTTCGACATCAGGCACAAACAAAGCATTATCATAACATTTTTCAAAATAGCATGGATTATCATGAATAACAGTAGCATAATTATTCTCACAAGTTTTACTCATAGGGAATATTTCAAGAGAATCCACAGGAACATAACATTCATCCTCTTTCGGTAAGCATGGAGGACAATCAAATAGTGTAAGAGATAAAGAGTTACTCTCATTAGAAGGTTGGCATGGGTAGCTAATCCATTCTTCCTCCTTTTGTTCATCACTCTCCTCTTCTTTTTCATCCAATGAGCTTTCAGGTTCATCAATTTCCTCCTCTTTTTCATCCAATGAGCTTTCAGGTTCATCAATTTCTTCTTCCACCGGTTCCTGCAAATTGTGAGTGCATTCTTGTGCATTAATGAGTCTCTCTTTATAATCAATGATATAAGGATTATCACTGTAGCTTTCTATGCAAAAATTAAGGATAGAAGAGACATAATCTTTAAGGTCCTTACAAACAACACAAGTTTCATAATTTTTAGACATGAATGATTCTATCTCAGAGGCTCCCATAAATATGACAAATTGTTCTACCTCTTCGAACCCAAAATGAATATAGCTATTCCAATTATAGTTCTTAATTAAAATTTCCTCACTAAAGCCACATTGAAATTTAAGATGTTTAGTATCCTGTTCAGAGCAACAGTTTATATCATGGCGTTTAAGCAAGATTTTAGCAATTGTATTTAATTTTTCTATCACAGCACTCATAACTTTTCCCTTTCTCGATTCTCTATAATTATTATATAATTCTATAAGCTCCAAATAGGTTGTAGGTTCTCCCATAATAGCAGTTTTTAATTTTTAGGTTTTTCAAATTTTTATGGATTTTTGGGTATATGAGGAAAATAAAACAAGACAAAAACAAACTAGACAAAAGTAAACTAAGCAAAATAAAACTAGACAGAAATAAACTAGCAAGACAAAATAAAATAAAAGCAGAGAGAGAGGTAGAGTGTACTCCCCAGGTGAACTTATGAGTAGAGCTATGCCTCCCCGGCAACGGCGCCAGAAAATAGTCTTGATGACCCACAAGTATAGGGGATCGCAACAGTCTTCGAGGGAAGTAAAACCCAAATTTATTGATTCGACACAAGGGGAGGTAAAGAATACTTATAAGCCTTAACAACTGAGTTGTCAATTCAGCTGCACCTGGAAAAGCACTAGCAACAGGGGTGATGTGAAAGTAGCAGTAATATGAGAGCAGTAGTAACAGTAACACAGCAGCAGTAGCAGTAATATGAGAGCAATGGCACCAGAAAATAGTTGATACTACTTCCAATGACATGTAGAACGAGTATATGATGATGAGAGATGGACCGGGGTTCCCAGCTATCTACACTAGTGGTAACTCTCCAATAACAAGTGTTGGGTGAACAAATTACAGTTGGGCAATTGATAGGATTGAAATAGCATTAAGACAGAACATCAAGATTATTAATCATGTAGGCATGTTTTCCATATATAGTCATACGTGCTCGCAATGAGAAACTTGTACAACATCTTTTGTCCTACCAGCCGGTGGCAGCCGGGCCTCTAGGGAATCTACTGGAAATTAAGGTACTCCTTTTAATAGAGCACCGGAGCAAAGCATTAACACTCCGTGAAAACATGTGATCCTCATACCTACGCCTTCCCCTCCGGTTGTCCCAATTTCTGTCACTTTGGGGCCTCGGGTTCCGGACATAGACATGTGCAAACAACTTGTAGATACAATCTAAGCAATAAGTATAGAGCTTAAATCTAAGATCATGCCACTCGGGCCCTAGTGACAAGCATTAAACACAACAAGATTGCAGCAACAATAACTTCACAAACTTTATAGATAGACTAATCATAATGTAACAATCCATCGGATCCCAACAAACACAACACCGATTACATCAGATGGATCTCAATCATGTAAGGCAGCTCATGAGATCATTGTATTGAAGTACATGGGGGAGAGAATACCAACTAGCTACAGCTAGAACCCGTAGTCCATGGGGGAACTACTCACGGAGCATGATGGAGGCGGTGGCGTTGATGGAGATGGCTTCCGGGGGCACTTCCCCGTCCCGGCGGGGTGCCGGAACAGAGACTTCTGTCCCCCGAATTGGAGTTTCGCGATGGCGGCGGCGCCCCTGGAGTCTTTCTGGAGTTTCGTCAATTGGTCTCGCGTTTTTAGGTCGAAAGGGCTTATATAGGCGAAGAGACGGAGTCGGAGGGGCACGGGGCCCCACAACAGGGGGGTGCCCCCCCCGGGCCGCGCCGCCACCATGTGTGGGCCCCCTGGCCTCCCTCTGGTCCCCTCGGTGTTCTGGGTCTTCCGAAAAATAGGATCTTTGGTCTTCGTTTCGTCGAATTCGAGAATATATATTGCCCGAACAGCCTTTCGGAACCAAAAACAACAGAAAACAGGAGCTGTGTGGCATCTTGTTAATAGGTTAGTTCCGGAAAACGCATAAAAACATTATAAAGTGTGAGCAAAACATGTAGGTATTGTCATAAAACAAGCATGGAACATCAGAAATTATGGATACGTTGGAGACGTATCAGGTCGCCGGAAGTGCAAGCCGAGACAACGAATGGAGGGCTACTGCATGTTGTACGCCGACTACTTCGCCGACAATCCATTGCACGGTGAGAGTGTTTTCCGGCGTCGTTTCAGGATGAGCAGAAAGCTATTTCTGCAAATTGTGTATGCCATCCGAGACTTTGACCCCTACTTCAGATGCAAGGCGGATTGCACTGGTTTGGTTGGATTTTCGTCACTGCAGAAGTGCACAGTGGCTATGAGGATGCTGGCGTATGGAGCTCCCGGTGATGGTGCAGATGACTATCTTCGGATGGCGGAGTCCACCGCCCTTGATTGTTTCTACCGGTTCTGCAGGGCCGTGATACGGTGATACGTCTCCAACGTATCGATAATTTCTTATGTTCCATGCTACATTATTGATGATATCTACATGTTTTATACACATTATATGTCGTATTTACGCATTTTCCGGCACTAACCTATTAACAAGATGCCGAAGAGCCAGTTGCTGTTTTCTGCTGTTTTTGGTTTCAGAAATCCTAGTAAGGAAATATTCTCGGAATTGGACGAAATCAACGCCCAGGGTCCTATTTTTGCATGAAGCTTCCAGAAGACCGAGGGGAAAGGAAGTGGGGCCACGAGGCGCCGCCACACTAGGCGGCGCGGCCTAGGCCCCGCCGCGCGCCCTAGCGTGTGGGGCCCGTGTCGCCCCGCGTTGCCCTTCCGCCTACTTAAAGTCTTCGTCGCGAAACCCTCTGTACCGAGAGCCACGATACGGAAAACCTTCCAGAGACGCCGCCGCCGCGAATCCCATCTCGGGGGATTCAGGAGATCGCCTCCGGCACCCTGCCGGAGAGGGGAATCATCTCCCGGAGGACTCTTCATCGCCATGATCACCTCCGGAGTGATGAGTGAGTAGTTCACCCCTGGACTATGGGTCCATAGCAGTAGCTAGATGGTCGTCTTCTCCTTATGTGCTTCATTGTTGGATCTTGTGAGCTGCCTAACATGATCAAGATCATCTATCTGTAATACTATATGTTGTGTTTGTCGGGATCCGATGGATAGAGAATACTATGTTATGGTGATTATCAATCTATTACCTATGTGTTGTTTATGATCTTGCATGCTCTCCGTTATTAGTAGAGGCTCTGGCCAAGTTTTTGCTCTTAACTCCAAGAGGGAGTATTTATGCTCGATAGTGGGTTCATGCCTCCATTAAATCTGGGACAGTGATAGAAAGTTCTAAGGTTGTGGATGTGCTGTTGCCACTAGGGATAAAACATTGATGCTATGTCTAAGGATGTAGTTGTTGATTACATTACGCACCATACTTAATGCAATTGTCTGTTGCTTGCAACTTAATACTGGAAGGGGTTCGGATGATAACCTGAAGGTGGACTTTTTAGGCATAGATGCATCTGGATGGCGGTCTATGTACTTTGTCGTAATGCCCAATTAAATCTCACTATATTTATCATATCATGTATATGCATTGTTATGCCCTTTTCTATTTGTCAATTGCCCGACTGTAATTTGTTCACCCAACATGCTTTTATCTTATGGGAGAGACACCTCTAGTGAACTGTGGACCCCGGTCCTATTCTTTACATCGCATACAATCTACTGCAATACTTGTTTTACTGTTTTCTTCGCAAACAATCATCTTCCACACAATACGGTTAATCCTTTGTTACAGCAAGCTGGTGAGATTGACAACCTCACTGTTTCGTTGGGGCAAAGTACTTTGGTTGTGTTGTGCAGGTTCCACGTTGGCGCCGGAATCCCTGGTGTTGCGCCGCATCATATTTCGCCACCATCAACCTTCAACGTGCTTCTTGACTCCTACTGGTCCGATTAAACCTTGGTTTCTTACTGAGGGAATACCTTCCTCTTGGGGTTCGGACGTGTACATCTACACGCATCAAGCAAATTTCTGGCGCCGTTGCCGGGGAACTGAAGAAAAGCTACACCACAGAGATTTCTAACTCCCACGTCAACTGCACGCCAGCAATAAATTTATGGCGCCGTTGCCGGGGAGATCAAGACACACTGCAAGGGGAGTCTCCACTTCCCAATCTCTTTACTTTGTTTTTGTCTTGCTTTATTTTATTTACTACTTTGTTTGCTGCACCTAAACAAAACACAAAAAAATTATTTGCTAGTTTTACTTTATTTATTGTCTTGCTCTCTATATCAAAAACACACAAAAATTAGTTACTTGCATTTACTTTATCTAGTTTGCTTTATTTACTGTTGCTAAAATGAATACCCCTGAAAATACTAAGTTGTGTGACTTCACAAACACAAATAATAATGATTTCCTATGCACACCTATTGCTCCACCTGCTACTACAGCAGAATTCTTTGAAATTAAACCTGCTTTACTGAACCTTGTTATGAGAGAGCAATTTTCTGGTGTTAGTTCTGATGATGCTGCTGCCCATCTTAATAATTTTGTTGAACTTTGTGAAATGCAAAAGTATAAGGATGTAGATGGTGATATTATTAAATTGAAATTGTTTCCTTTCTCATTAAGAGGAAGAGCTAAAGATTGGTTGCTATCCTTGCCTAAGAATAGTATTGATTCATGGACTAAATGTAAGGATGCTTTTATTGGTAGATATTATCCTCCCGCTAAAATTATATCTTTGAGAAGTAGCATAATGAATTTTAAGCAATTAGATACTGAACATGTTGCTCAAGCATGGGAGAGAATGAAATCTTTGGTAAAGAATTGCCCAACCCATGGACTGACTACTTGGATGATCATCCAAACCTTCTATGCAGGACTAAATTTTTCTTCGCGGAATTTATTGGATTCAGCTGCTGGAGGTACCTTTATGTCCATCACTTTGGGGGCGGCTACAAATCTTCTTGATGATATGATGATAAATTACTCTGAATGGCACACGGAAAGAGCTCCACAAGGTAAGAAGGTAAATTCTGTTGAAGAAACCTCTTCCTTGAGTGATAAGATTGATGTGATTATGTCTATGCTTGTGAATGGTAGATCTAATGTTGATCCAAATAATGTTCCTTTAGCTTCATTGGTTGCTCAAGAAGAAAATGTTGATGTGAATTTCATTAAAAACAATAATTTCAACAACAATGCTTATAGGAACAACTCTGGTAATAACTATAGGCCATATCCTTCTCATGGTAATGGTTATGGTAATTCTTATGGGAATTCTTACAACAATAATAGGAGTGTACCCCCTGGTCTTGAAGCCATGCTTAAAGAATTTATTAGTACACAAACTGCTTTTAACAAATCTGTTGAGGAAAAGCTTGATAAAATTGATATTATTGCTTCTAGAGTTGATAGACTTGCCTCTGATGTTGATCTATTAAAATTGAAAGTTATGCCTAATGAGGATATTGATAATAAGATTACTACTACAGCAAATGCCATCCAAGTTAGAATTAATGAGAATATAAGATTAATGGCTGAATTGCGTGCTAGGTGGGATAGAGAAGAAAATGAAAAACTAGCTAAAGAGAATAATATAGCTAAAGTTTGGACTATTACCACCATTAGTAATGATAATGATTCACATGTTGCTGCACCTCCTACTATCAATGGTAAAATAATTGGTGTTGGCAATGTTTCTACTCCTAGTGCAAAGCGTACAAAACTGCCTGAAATTGCTAAAACTGCTGAAACTGCTTGTGATAAAACTGCTGAAATTTTTTCCAACCTTGGGGACAATGATCCCATTGCTGTAGCTCATAATGATTTAGATTTTGATGATTGCCACATCTCTGAAGTTATAAAGTTCTTACAAAAACTTGCTAAAAGTCCTAATGCTAGTGCTATAAATTTGGCCTTTACAAAACATATTACAAATGCTCTCATAAAAGCTAGAGAAGAGAAACTAAAACTTGAAACTTCTATTCCTAGAAAGTTAGAAGATGGTTGGGAGCCCATCATTAAAATGAAATTCAATGACTTTGAATGTAATGCTTTATGTGATCTTGGTGCAAGTATTTCTGTTATGCCTAAAAAGATTTATGATATGCTTGACTTGCCACCATTGAAGAATTGTTATTTGGATGTTAATCTTGCCGATAATGTTAAAAAGAAACCTTTGGGGAGGATTGATAATGTGCGCATTACGGTTAACAATAACCTTGTCCCCGTTGATTTTGTTGTCTTGGATATCGAATGCAATGCATCTTGTCCTATTGTGTTGGGAAGACCTTTTCTTCGAACCGTTGGTGCTATTATTGATATGAGGGAAGGTAATATTAAATATCAATTTCCTCTCAAGAAAGGTATGGAACACTTCCCTAGAAAAAAGTGAAGTTGCCTTTTGATTCTATTATTATAACAAGTTATGATGTTAATGCTTCTACTCTTGATGTTACTTGATTTACACTTTCTGCGCCTAGCTGAAAGGCGTTAAAGAAAAGCTCTTATGGGAGACAACCCATATTTTTACTACAGTACTTTGTTTTATATTTGAGTCTTGGAAGTTGTTTACTACTGTAGCAACCTCTCCTTATCATGTTTTTGTGCCAAGTAAAGTTTCTATGCTAAAGTTGATGTTATATTTGGGATCGCTGCGCAGAAACAGCATTGCTGTCTGTCACGAATTCTGGCATAAGTCTCTGTAGAAAATTCGAAAAAATCTGCAAATTTACGAGCGTGATCCTAAGATATGTACGCAACTTTCATTAGTTTTGAGTTTTTCCATTTGAGCAAGTCTAGTGCCCCTTTCAGGTTCGTCTTTACGGACTGTTCTGTTTTTGACAGATTCTGCCTTTTATTTCGCATTGCCGTATTTGCTATGTTGGATGAATTCCTTTGATCCATTAATGTCCAGTAGCTTTGTGCAATGTCCAGAAGTGTTAAGAATGATTGTGTCACCTCTGAATATGTGAATTTTAATTGTGCACTAACCCTCTAATGAGTTTGCTTGAAGTTTGGTGTGAAGGAAGTTTTCAAGGGTCAAGAGAGGAGTATGATATACTATGATCAAGAGGAGTGAAAGCTCTAAGCTTGGGGATGCCCCCGTGGTTCATCCCTGCATATTTTAAGAAGACTCAAGCGTCTAAGCTTGGGGATGCCCAAGGCATCCCCTTCTTCATCGACAACATCATCAGGTTCCTCCCCTGAAACTATATTTTTATTCAGTCACATCTTATGTGCTTTACTTGGAGCGTCGGTTTGTTTTGTTTTTGTTTTTGTTTGAATAAAATGGATCCTAGCATTCACTATGGGAGAGAGACACGCTCCGCTGTTGCATATGGACAAATATGTCCTTAGGCTTTACTCATAATGTTCAAGGCGAAGGTTGAAACTTCTTCGTTAAATTGTTATATGGTTGGAATCGGGAAACGCTACATGTAGTAATTCTAAAATGTCTTGGATAATGTGATACTTGGCAATTGTTGTGCTCATGTTTAAGCTCTTGCATCATATACTTTGCACCCATTAATGAAGAAATACATAGAGCTTGCTAAAATTTGGTTTGCATATTTGGTCTCTCTAAGGTCTAGATAATTTCTAGTATCACTACTAGGAAAAGGCCTAGCCGTAAGACAGCCAGCAGCGGCGCACCACGACTGCCGTGCGCCACTACTACTTAGCAGTGGCGCACCACAAAACGGTGGGCCACTGTTACAAAAGTAGTAGTGGCGCACCTGATGTGGTGCGCCATAAGTAAGTGGTGACAGGAGGCCAGCTCCTCCCCCAACCTAGTAGTGGCGCACGTCTCCGGGGTGCGCCACTGCTACATTACTTACCTATGGCGCATGTTAAAGTGGTGCGCCACTGCTAGGAGGTGTCCAGAGCCCGTTTAGAGATGATAGGCTTAGCAATGGCGCACATCAGTGGTGCGCCACTGCTACATAGGTTACCTATGGCGCATGTCTTTAGGTGCGCCACTGCTAGGGGGTGGCCAGAGCCCCTTTAGAGATGAGAGGCTTAGCAGTGGCGCACCACAGAAGTGCGCCATTGCTACGTCACCCTAGTAGTGGCGCACGACTAGGTGGTGCGCCACTGCTAACCTGGGACCATTTCCTGCTTTTCACCCTCCACTCACATGTGCCACCCACTTTCCCCAAACACTCTTCCACCACCACCTCCCACCAAATCTGGATCTGGTCGTGTTGCCCCTCCTTCCCACCTCATTTTCACCTCTTCATTCACCAAAATTAAGTTGGTAAACTTAAATTTTCTTCATAGGTAAGTAATGGTGAAGCTCTCTTAGCTCAATACCCTACTCAATCTCAACTTTTTACCTCATCCAACACTCTAGGTCTCGCCGTATCGGTAACTTTGTTGGTTTTATGCTTTGTGTGTGACCGGTTCCGATCGTCTTGCACACACACGTGTGTGTGCACATATGTTATGTGAAGCTCATGTGTTGTGCGCATGCGCGAAAAGCGTCTCTATCACGTGCATGTGTGTTGTATGCGAAGCCTCTCCACACATGTGTTGTATATGCGAAGCCTCCACACATGTGTTGCATGCATGTTTTTGTTTGCAGGGATTTGAAATGCGATGGAGTTGCCAATATTTTGCCGAAATGTTGATTCATTTCCGTTTCGGCGAATAGTGGGCATACTACGCATATACATATGTCCTATTTTTAGGGAAGGTCATGCCAAAATTTTCTTTTGGTATGCTAAGATATCCATTTTCTCTATACCCGCAGGCGACCATGGTCCGCATGATGAGCGAAGGCGTTGTGGCTAGGTTTTTGAAAGCTGCGACGGCCGAGATGATTAGAAATAACCAAAAGGAGATAAGATGTCCGTGTCGAAGATGCAAGCTGACGAGCCTTATGGACCCTAAAGCCGATATGGTACGGGACCACCTTCTCGTGCGTGGTTTCATGGATGGCTATCGGTGGGAAGGCGACGAAGATGATTATGAATTTGTCCATGGGATTTCAACAAGAAATAAGGAAGGTGGTGAGCACCATGTAGAAGTTCCCGGACATGATCAGGATGTAGAAGATCCCGGCCATGATCATGATCACAATGTAGGAGATCATGGACCCGATGATATGGAAGATCAAGATGGAGGACCCGATGATGAAGATCATGAAGATGAAGACGATGGACCATCGTCGATGGACTGGGTGCAGGACCCTTATCTTCAAGAGCTGCTTCTCAAGCAGACGAGTAACGCAAGGGATGCCGCCCGAGAGAAAGCCAAGATGGATCAACTGGAGGTAGACGCGGTTACTCCATTGTATGAAGGATGCAGGCCGGAGGATACCCGCCTGAAAGTAACGCTCATGGCTCTGCAGATGAAGGTAAAGCACAAAATGACCGACACATCCTTCAACGACAACATGTCATTCTGGCACGAACGTCTTCCCAAAGGTAACACGTGTCCGACTAGTATCGAGGAGGCCAAGAAAATCGTGTGTCCTCTGGATTTACCGCATGTGAAATATCATGTGTGCTTGAACGATTGCATCATTTATCGGAACGAGCACGCGGAGTGTACCATATGTCCGGAGTGCGGCGTCAGTCGGTACAAGAAGGGGAAGAAAGCTCCTCGGAAGGTGGTGTGGTACTTTCCGATCACTCCTCGTCTGCAGCGGTATTTCGCGGATCCTAAGCAAGCAAAGCTAATGCGCTGGCACGCGGAGATGAGGAAGGGAGAAGATGACGTTGATGATCCGAAGAAAAAGAAAAAGGACAGGATGTTGAGACACCCTTCGGATGCTAGCCAGTGGAATGCGTTGAACCTCGAGTACCCAGAATTTGGGGACGATCCTAGGAACATAAGGCTGGGCGCGAGCACCGATGGAGTCAATCCGTTTGGCAGCCAGAGCAGCACGCATAGCACATGGCCCGTGTTTGTGTGGATGTACAACCTCCCCCCTGGTTGTGCATGAAGAGGAAGTACATTCAAATGAGTATGCTAATTGAAGGGCCGAAACAACCAGGGAACGACATCAATCTGTATATGGGGCTTCTGAAAGAGGAGCTAGCCACGCTATGGGACGCGCCTGCCAATACGTGGGACGCCGCCGCGGAAGAATATTTCCCTATGAGAGCCGCGCTGCTCACGACGGTGCACGACTTTCTCGGTTACGGATATGTCGCGGGGCAGGTGGTCCACGGATTCAATGCATGCGTCAGGTGCATGGATGACACAACGTACCGCCAGCTAGATAGAGATCCGGGGTCCTCGAAAACGGTGTTCATGGGACATCGAAGGTGGCTTCGCGACGAAGACCCATGGAGGAAACGCAAGGATCTGTTCGATGGTCAAGACGAACCCCGAAGACGGCCACGTACGAGAAGCGGCGAGCAAATAGACGAGCTATTGAAAAATTGGAATGAGTGCCCACCGCCGGGAAAGAAGCGAAAGGCGCCGGAGCCGCTGCTCAAGGTATGGAAGACGAGGTCTGTTTTCTGGGACTTGCCGTACTGGAAGATCTTACGTGTGCCTCACAGCCTTGATGTCATGCACATCACGAAGAACGTGTGCGAGAGTCTGCTTGGTACCCTCCTCAACATGCCAGAGAGGACCAAAGATGGGCCGAAAGCAAGGTACGACTTGCTATCAATTGGGATCAGGGAGGAGCTTCACGCGGGACGCCCTAATGATGATGATGATGATGATGATGATAATGACGATGATGAGGCGGAGGACACGCAAAGTCGTCGCAAGGGCAAAAAGGCCAAGAAGATCGAATATTACTGCCCCCGCGTGCTTCACTCTAAGTCAGAAGGAGATCGAGCAGTTTTTCGACTGTCTCCTAGGAGTAAAACTTCCCTACGGGTACGCGGGGAAGATAAGCAGGTACCTAGACAAAGCGAAGCAGAGGTTCAGCGGGATGAAGTCTCACGACTGTCACGTGCTGATGACGCAAATACTTCCGGTTGCAATCCGTGGGATCATGGACGCGCACGTCCGTGAAACGCTTTTTGGCCTATGCAACTTTTTCGACGTCATCTCTCGGAAGTCTGTTGGCGTGAGGCAACTTAGAAGGCTACAGGAAGAGATCGTGGTGATACTGTGCGAGCTTGAGATGTACTTCCCGCCCGCTTTCTTCGACGTTATGGTGCATCTGCTGGTACATATCGTGGAGGATATCATCCAACTGGGGCCGACGTTCCTGCACAGCATGATGCCGTTCGAAAGGATGAATGGTGTCATCAAAGGGTACGTTCGCAACAGGGCACGTCCAGACGGAAGCATAGCCAAGGGCTTTCTGACCGAAGAGTGCATCTCCTTCTGCACGAGTTATCTAGAAATCGAGAACCCCGTTGGCCTGCCCGTAAACAGGCATCTCGGGAAGCTCGCTGGATGGGGTCACCGCGACGGTAGCCGCGAAATGCATGTCGACTTCAAGGGTCGAATCGCCGACTTTGAAAGAGCAAACCTAGTCGCGCTACAACACATAGACGTGGTCGATCCTTGGGTGGTAGAGCACAAAACCTTCATCGCAAAGACGTACAGTGATCAGGGCCAACAGAGGACGGACGGAGATATAATCAAAGAGCACAACTCAACCTTCACGCGGTGGTTCAAGGACAAGATGCTGACGTACCCTATAGACGAGGATTCTTCTGCGGAAGAAAAACTCATATTCGCCTTGTCACAGGGCGCCGAACACAACCTGATGACATTTCAGGCGTACGATATCAACGGCTACACATTCTACACCGAGGAAAAGGACATGAAGAGCGATTATCAGAACTCCGGGGTAACGATGGAGTCCTACACCGGTGACGTCAAGCAGAGATACTACGGAAAGATCGAGGAGATCTGGGAGCTGAGCTACGCCGGAGAGAATGTGCCAATGTTCCGTGTCAGGTGGGCCAAGAACGTCATAAAAGAAGACCGGCATTTCACCACCATGGTTATACCCGAAGCCAAATCCAAGACAGCGGGCGCAAAGGTCACCGCGAAATATGAGCCATGGGTACTAGCTTCCCAAGTGGACCAATGCTTCTTCATTACCGACCCGCAAAAGCCCAGCCGTGTTGTCGTGAGGAGAGGCAAAAGGAGCATCATCGGAATGGATGGAGCAGCCAACGAGCTAGACTTTGACCAGTACGGCGATCCGAAGATGGAAGATGACGACGACGATGATGAAGAACCATACACAACAAGAAGAAGCAGGACCACCCTACCTAAAGGCCGTCCATTCAAGAGAAGAAGTCTAGGAGTTCCGGGGCTAAATTATTCAACCGCGAGAAAGAAGGGCAAGAAGATTGTGAAAAGATAATTATGTATCATTTTCTTGTATGAATAATGGTTGTCATATTGTTAATCTACACATTGTACCGATCAAAATAGACATATAATTTATATTTTTGGATATTTTCTAGATTCTATAGTATTTTAAATATTCTACATAATTATAATTATTTATGCCTTTTATTTTGGTGTATTATGCTATGTACTATAGTGTTAAATCAATTTAATTAAAAAGTGAAAAAATGGGGCCGCCAGGGTTCGAACTGGCCGGCCAGGTTTGGCAAACCAACCAGGGACAGAGCTGTGGTACTAATCGATTTGTCAAACGCTGGTCTGTTTGCATTTTGACCCAAACCTATCGGTAGTGGCGCACCCCTAGAGGTGCGCCATTGCTAAGCCTCATAGTGGCGCACCCCTGGAGGTGCGCTATTGCTAAGGGGGTGACTTAGACAAAAATCCCCCATCTCTCGACCATCCTCCCCATTCCCCACTCGATCTCGATTCACCTCCACCGGCGACGCCCTCTCCGACGCCACCTCCCACCGGCGATACCCTCCGACGCCACCTCCCACCGGCGACCGCCCCTCCTCGATTCACCTCGGACCCCGACGACGCGCAGACCCCGCGACGCGCGACCCCGGCGACCACGGACCGGCGGCGTCGCGCAGGTACCCCTCGATTCACCTCCCCGCCGGCCCGCCTCCCCTCGATCCCCACCCGCCTCACGGTCTCGCCCAGCATCCTCTCAAGCTCGCCGCGGAGCAGAGCAGCACGTCGGCGTCCTCGTGCGCGACCTCGTCGGCATCCTCGTCTGCGACCTCCTGCCCCATCTCGCCGCAGTAGGTATCCAACAGAGGACGCAACGACAACAAGTGGAGGACCAAGTGGGCACGACGCTTAGCTCCATCATCCCTACCTTGGTTGCCGGTCTTGACGAGTGGTATAGGGGAGGAAAAAAGGGGCCTCCCCCGGTTCCCAGTTTCACGGGCAGCAACTCCCACAACGTGGAGCCATCGGTGAGTCCGCAGGCGGCAACAATGGTGTCTCCGGCGGCGCCAACATTGGTGGCTCCGGCGGCGCCAACCTTGGTGTCTCCCGCGGCGCCAACGTTGGTGTCTCCCGCGGCGCCATTACTTCAGCTCAATGCACCCGTCGCTGCGGATAATACGCCGCCCGGCACCGCGCCAACAAGCGGCCACTCCATCAGTTGCACGCCCGCCGCCGGCGGTGCCTCGACCTTAGCCGAGCTGGACGCCATCACGGTAACCAACCCTCGGCCAATGACTTCCATATCCTTGCCTTTGACTAGCTAGCCATCCCTAACGCCCTACATGTTTTCCGCAGAGCTCCGCCGTCGACGTCCCATGCACTCTCCTGCACTTTGTGAACGGCGAGTTGATCGATGTTGCCAAGGCCAAAATCGTTCAACCGAGCAACCGCCAGTTACACGGTAGACCCATGCAACCCGACGTGTATAGGATTCAACTGGTTCGGGTGCTTAGCGGCTACGACGACGTGGTACCTCCCTTTCAACCCCATGGTGCCGACGAAGATGAGGTCCTTACCCTCCAGCATTGCTTCAATTGGTCCATGGTTTGGCCAAAGAGCCAGATTCGTTTGGGGGCGAGGGGCACCACCCCACAGACAACACCCCCAGCCCTGCCGGCGCCAAGCCATGGCAAGACCACCCCAACGGTGCCGCCATCAGCTGATGAGGACATGCAGATGGCACAGGATGAGGACATGCAGATGGCACAGGATCCGAACGATGGTCCGTACGAGGACAGTACGTTTGCCAACCTTGACTGCAACTTCGATTTTGGGGTGGACTACGATCTCAGTAGCCAACCCTCTCAAGCTGCCGCCGAGGGGAAAACCTATTGCAACAAGCGGCGCCTATTCAGTTCTCAGGAGACGCCTCCAGCTGCCGACTTCACCGAGACTCAGCCGATAGCCGGGGTGAGAAGTGTTATCAGTCCTAACACACTGAAGAAGGCTTGCGCAGAGGAGAATGCAGTCCCAGTAAATACGAAGCCGAAGGGACGGAAAAGAAAGAAGAAGGACGACAAGTCTGCCAGCCAGCCGGCACCTATCCGTGCTCAGGACGGGCCACCAGTGCCCAAGAATATCGAGGCGAGGGTGCATGTGTCGGGTGAGCGGATGCTAATTAAAAGATTGTACGATGCTGCACCCGGTCCTATGCGATCTCTGGTTGACGGTATTCAGTTTATGGAGGAGCGGCGTATCAGGGAGAAAGATCATGGATACCCGGTGTATATTGCCAAGGTGCCCTCGGGACATGGCTTTGTCGATAGTGACTTCGCGGCGAAGATCTTCCTGCGGTATGATGACATCTTCGCCATGTTGAACAGTTATCCGCTGCACTACACCTTCATTCGCCTATACTCGCTCAGCAAGGCGATGCGGATCATTAGAGACAACACCCCGGGCATCGCGATAGCCGACCCCTTCTACATGCGTGCCGTCCACTTGGCCACCGCCGGAGACCGGGCAGTCGCGAGTGAATACCTCAAGGGCTTCTTTCTAGCGAACCAGAAGAAGTATAACCTCCTCCTGCCTGTATTTCCCGAGTAAGTCACCCCCTCACCGTACCGGTCTTAACTCGTGATTATTCTAGATTTCAATCGTCCTGTTCTTAAACATTATGTGTTCTACGCAGAGACAATACCTGCACACTCATCTCCGTAACCCCGAGACATTCCATGGCCACATACTTAGATGCGGACGGTAAGTCAAGCACGGACTACACGAATGTCAAGGCCGTACTTGATGATGCTCTCAATGGCTACGTCAAAGCGAAAGGCCACATGGAGAGGCCAAATGTTAGGTACGGGAAGCATGTGTTCAAGCACCAAACAAAGTTCCCCTGCGTCAAGAAGCCGCCTTCTAGTACGAAGGATGCCTACTACGCCCTCTATCACATGAATAAGTTCATACGGGACCAGCAGCAGCTTACGCTACCTGAGCATCTCAGAGACTGGGCCAACAAATTGGCGCGGGTCCCTGACGACGGCATCAAGCAAGACTTCTTCCGCATCCAAACAGAGTTTTGTGAAATCATCCATCAAGATGTCATTAGAAGCGCGGGGGAGTTCTACGCCGGCTATCAGCCGTCAAACAGTGATATAGACACGATGCTCCAAATGCAGGGTGACGACTACCGCTCATGGATGTGCTTGAAGAAAGGCGGCGGTTTTATCCACGCTCCGAGTGGAAAGTCTTGATGTGCGAGCCTAGTTATGTAGTTGTGTGAACTAAAGACGTGATTGTGTTGTAATAAACTTTATCCAGCACTTTACTTGCTATTAATTACTAGTTCGGCTATGTTTGTGAACTTATATATATGGCTCTGTCGTTTTCCGCACTTGATTTGGTCGTTAATTTTGTTTGCATATGCCGATGATTAGAATGGTTGGTCATCCGTACACTTGGGGATGGCGTGAGCGAGCCTGGTGTGATGGCACAAATATCCATGTCTTGTGCATCCTACCTGGTCTCGCTCACTCCATCCCTAAATGTTAATATTTTTTTTGACCGACAAAGTATGAGGCATTCCATTTAGTTCATACTAGCTACTTATCTTCTTATTTGAGTTGGCACTTCTTAATTGCATTGGCCGATGATTAGAATGGTTGGTCACTTGTACACTCCGGGGTGTCGCTAGTGAGCCTGGTGTGATGGCACAAATATCAATCTCTTGTGCATCCTACCTGGCCTCGCTAACGCCATCCCGGGATGTTCATATTTGTTTCGACCGACAAAGTATGAGGCCCTTGTCATTCTTCCATTTGCTTTCGCACCATTGGCCGATGATTAGAATGTTTGGTCACCTATACGCCGCAATATACTTTGTAGACGGGCCCCCCTTTCCCCGGCCGCCGTTCGTTGAACGAGTCCTTGACGAGACAACAACGCCGACATGTCTCTTCGGCGCAGAACCACGCCAGTCCAGCCGTCTCCCTTGTGGCCGTGTCTAATGGGCTCTGCGCTTTTCTCCATGGCCGGACCACGATTGGACTCACCGGGGAAATACTGATAATCGCCATCACCACTATCGTCAGAGTCCACAGGTGTAGAGTACTTTGCAGCAGATGCCGCTTTTCTTCTCTCGCCGTCCGGTGAACGAGTCCTTGATGCAAAGACCGTGCCGGCCTCTGGGCAGGCCGGCACGGTCTTGCATCAAAGACTCGTTCACTGCACGAGGGAAGAAAAGTGGCATCTGCTGCAAACTGCTATGCTCCTGTGGAGTCTGCGATAGTGTTGATGGCGATTATCATTATTCCCCCGGTGAGTCCAATCGTGGTCCGGCCATGCAGAAGAGCGCAGGAGACGCGGCCACAAGGGACGCGGCTGGGTCTGCCGTGGTTCTGCGCCGGAGAGGCAGATCAGCGTTGTTGTGTCGTTAAGGACCCGTTCACGGAACGGCGGCCGGGGAAAGGGGGCCCTTCTGCAAAGTATACTGCGGTGTATACTGCAACTATGGTTTCTGACCATAGTATTTGTGTTGACCAATAATGTATGAGGCACTTATTCCATTTTGTCATTCCATTTGCTTTGAGATTTTCAAAATGCCGATGATTAAAATGTTTGGTCCCCGTACACTTGGGGAGGGGCAAGTGAACCTGGTGCGATGACACAAGTATCAATCTCTTGTGCATCCTACTTGGTTTCACTTACCCCTTCGCGGAATGTTAATATTTGTTCCGACCAACAATGTATGAGGCATATGCTATTTAGTTGATACCACTTGGCTCTTTCTTCCATTTTAGTGCCGATGATTAGAATGTTCGGTCAACTGTACACTCCGGGGTGTCGCTAGTGAGCCTGGTGTGATGGCACAAATATCAATCTCTTGTGCATCCTACCTGGCCTCACTAACGCCATCCCGGGATGTTCATATTTGTTTCGACCGACAAAGTATGAGGCCCTTGTCATTCTTCCATTTGCTTTGGTATCTCAAAATGCCGATGATTAGAATGTTTGGTCACCTATACACTTGGGGGAGGGGTCAGTGAACCTGGTGCAATGACACAAGTATCAATCTCTTGTGCATCCTACTTGGTTTCACTGACCCCTTCCCTAAATGTTGATATTTGTTCCGACCAACAATGTATGAGGCATGCCTTTTAGTTCATACTACTTGGATCGTTTTTGAGTTTGCTCTTATTCGTTGCAAACATCTATGAGCGTGCACTAATGTTTCTTTGGCTTGTTCATATATGTGCAGATATGACGTGGTATGTCGTGTACAAGGGCAAGGTTCCCGGAGTCTACAACGACTGGGAGGAGTGTCGGAGACAGGTTCACCGTTTTAGCGGTAACAGCTACAAAGGGTACACCACTAGAGCGGAGGCCGAAGACAGATACGCACGCTATCTGGCGGGAGAGAGGACGGAGCGGAGGAGGAACCGGATGAAGACCACTTTCATCGGGACGGTGCTAGTAGTGACTCTAGCTCTCTTCTATGTGATGCTAGTTTAGATGATCGACCTTGTGTAACCGCCACTAGCTCATTTGTGACTTGTAACACCGTAACACTTATCTAATATTTGAAATCTTGTGAATCATGGAGGCTAATGTGAAGGACTATGTATTGGTATACTGTGCTAGCTGCTTATATGTGTTATATATATTGTATTTGTGTTGTTATAGTGTGATATACAACCTGTACAAATACCTGCCAGGAATACAAAAAATAAAAACGAAATACTAGCAGTGGCGCACTAGAGGACCATCAGTGGCGCACGACCAGTAAGTAGCAGTGGCGCACTAGTTTGGACCTTGTGGCGCACTACTCTCTGATCCCCTCTCGAAAGTAGCAGTGGCGCACCGCTGCTGCCAGCAATGGCGCACGTCTGAGAGACTGCAGTGGCGCACTCGTACAGGCAGCAATGGCGCACCAGAACGCCATAACAGTGGCGCACCCCAGGAGGTAGCAGTAGCGCACCGACACCATAGAGTTGTGGCGCACTACTGCAGAACAACAGTGGCGCACCCCTTTGGGGTAATAGTGGCGCATCACTGGACTTGTCAATGGCGCACCACGTAGTGCGCCACTGTTACTTAGGGTAGTTGTGGCGCACCACTAGTGCGCCACTACTAAAACTTAGCAGTGGCGTGATAGTAGTGGCGCACCAGCAGTGCGCCACTGAAGGGGAAGAGTGGTGCGCCACTAAAGAGCTTTTTCCTAGTAGTGTATTGAGTTTTGAACAACAAGGAAGACGGTGTAGAGTCTTATAATGTTTACAATATGTCTTTTATGTGAGTTTTGCTGCACCGGTTCATCCTTGAGTTTGCTTCAAATAACCTTGCTAGCCTAAACCTTGTATCGAGAGGGAATACTTCTCATGCATCCAAAATCCTTGAGCCAACCACTATGCCATTCGTGTCCACCATACCTACCTACTACATGGTATTTCTCCGCCATTCCAAAGTAAATTGCTTGAGTGCTACCTTTAAAATTCCATCATTCACCTTTGCAATATATAGCTCATGGGACAAAATAGCCTTAAAAACTATTGTGGTATTGAATATGTACTTATGCACTTTATCTCTTATTAAGTTGCTTGTTGTGCGATAACCATGCTTCTGGGGACGCCATCAACTATTCTTTGTTGAATATCATGTGAGTTGCTATGCATGTCCGTCTTGTCTGAAGTAAGAGAGATCTACCACCTTAATGGTTGGAGCATGCATATTGTTAGAGAAGAACATTGGGCCGCTAACTAAAGCCATGAATCATGGTGGAAGTTTCAGTTTTGGACATATATCCTCAATCTCATATGAGAACACTAATTGTTGCCACATGCTTATGCATTAAAGAGGAGTCCATTATCTGTTGTCCATGTTGTCCCGGTATGGATGTCTAAGTTGAGAATAATCAAAAGCGAGAAATCCAAAATGCGAGCTTTCTCCTTAGACCTTTGTACAGGCGGCATGGAGGTACCCCTTTGTGACACTTGGTTGAAACATGTGTATTGCGATGATCCGGTAGTCCAAGCTGATTAGGACAAGGTGCGGGCACTATTAGTATACTATGCATGAGGCTTGCAACTTGTAAGATATAATTTACATAACTCATATGCTTTATTACTACCGTTGACAAAATTGTTTCATGTTTTCAAAATAAAAGCTCTAGCACAAATATAGCAATCGATGCTTTCCTCTTTGAAGGACCATTCTTTTACTTTTATTGTTGAGTCAGTTTACCTATCTCTCTCCACCTTAAGAAGCAAACACTTGTGTGAACTGTGCATTGATTCCTACATACTTGCATATTGCACTTGTTATATTACTTTACATTGACACTATCCATGAGATATACATGTTATAAGTTGAAAGCAACCGCTGAAACTTAATCTTCCTTTGTGTTGCTTCAATACCTTTACTTTGATTTATTGCTTTATGAGTTAACTCTTATGCAAGACTTATTGATGCTTGTCTTGAAGTACTATTCATGAAAAGTCTTTGCTTTATGATTCATTTGTTTACTCATGGCATTACCATTGTTTTGATCGCTGCATTCATTACATATGTTTACAATAGTATGATCAAGGTTATGATGGCATGTCACTCCAGAAATTATCCTTGTTATCGTTTACCTGCTCGGGACGAGCAGAACTAAGCTTGGGGATGCTGATACGTCTCCAACGTATCGATAATTTCTTATGTTCAATGCTACATTATTGATGATATCTACATGTTTTATACACATTATATGTCGTATTTACGCATTTTCCGGCACTAACCTATTAACAAGATGCCGAAGAGCCAGTTGCTGTTTTCTGCTGTTTTTGGTTTCAGAAATCCTAGTAAGGAAATATTCTCGGAATTGGACGAAATCAATGCCCAGGGTCCTATTTTTGCACGAAGCTTCCAGAAGACCGAGGGGGAAAGGAAGTGGGGCCACGAGGCGCCGCCACACTAGGGCGGCGCGGCCCAGGGGCCGCGCGGCCCAGCGTGTGGGGCCCTCGTGTGGCCCCCCGCGTTGCCCTTCCGCCTACTTAAAGTCTTCGTCGCGAAACCCTCTGTACCGAGAGCCACGATACGGAAAACCTTCCAGAGACGCCGCCGCCGCGAATCCCATCTCGGGGGATTCAGGAGATCACCTCCGGCACCCTGCCGGAGAGGGGAATCATCTCCCGGAGGACTCTTCATCGCCATGATCGCCTCCGGAGTGATGAGTGAGTAGTTCACCCCTGGACTATGGGTCCATAGCAGTAGCTAGATGGTCGTCTTCTCCTTATGTGCTTCATTGTTGGATCTTGTGAGCTGCCTAACATGATCAAGATCATCTATCTGTAATACTATATGTTGTGTTTGTCGGGATCCGATGGATAGAGAATACTATGTTATGGTGATTATCAATCTATTACCTATGTGTTGTTTATGATCTTGCATGCTCTCCGTTATTAGTAGAGGCTCTTGCCAAGTTTTTGCTCTTAACTCCAAGAGGGAGTATTTATGCTCGATAGTGGGTTCATGCCTCCATTAAATCTGGGACAGTGACAGAAAGTTCTAAGGTTGTGGATGTGCTGTTGCCACTAGGGATAAAACATTGATACTATGTCTAAGGATGTAGTTGTTGATTACATTACGCACCATACTTAATGCAATTGTCTGTTGCTTGCAACTTAATACCGGAAGGGATTCGGATGATAACCTGAAGGTGGACTTTTTAGGCATAGATGCATGTTGGATGGCGGTCTATGTACTTTGTCGTAATGCCCGATTAAATCTCACTATATTTATCATATCATGTATATGCATTGTTATGCCCTTTTCTATTTGTCAATTGCCCGACTGTAATTTGTTCACCCAACATGCTTTTATCTTATGGGAGAGACACCTCTAGTGAACTGTGGACCCCGGTCCTATTCTTTACATCGCATACAATCTACTGCAATACTTGTTTTACTGTTTTCTTCGCAAACAATCATCTTCCACACAATACGGTTAATCCTTTGTTACAGCAAGCCGGTGAGATTGACAACCTCACTGTTTTGTTGGGGCAAAGTACTTTGGTTGTGTTGTGCAGGTTCCACGTTGGCGCCGGAATCCCTGGTGTTGCGCCGCATCATATTTCGCCACCATCAACCTTCAACGTGCTTCTTGACTCCTACTGGTCCGATTAAACCTTGGTTTCTAACTGAGGGAAACTTGACACTGTGCGCATCATACCTTCCTCTTGGGGTTCCCAACGGACGTGTACATCTACGCGCATCAAGCAAATTTCTGGCGCCGTTGTCGGGGAACTGAAGAAAAGCTACACCACAGAGATTTCTAACTCCCACGTCAACTGCACGCCAGTATACGTCTCAAACGTATCTATAATTTCTTATGTTCCATGCAACTTTTATGACAATACTTGAATGTTTTATACATACTTTACAGCATTATTATCCATTTTCCGGCACTAACCTATTAACAAGATGCCGAAGCGCCAGTCTTTTTTCTGTTGTTTTTGGTTTCAGAAATCCTAGTAAGGAAATATTCTCGGATTGGACGAAATCAACGCCCGAGGGTCCTATTTTTACACGAAGCTTCCAGAAGACCGAGGGAAAGAGTGGGGCCACGAGGCGCGACACACTAGGGCGGCGCGGCCCAGGCCCCGGCCGCGGCCCGAGCCCGGCCACGCGGCCCTAGCGTGTGGGGCCCTCGTGTGGCCCCCGCGTTGCCCTTCCGCCTACTTAAAGCGTTCGTCGCGAATACCCCTCTACCGAGAGCCACGATACGGAAAACCTTCCAGAGACGCCGCCGCCAATCCCATCTCAAGGGATTCAGGAGATCGCCTCCGGCACCCTGCGGAGAGGGGAATCATCACCGGAGGGGCTCTACATCATCATGCCCGCCTCCGGATTGATGCGTGAGTAGTTCATCCTTGGACTATGGGTCCATAGCAGTAGCTAGATGGTTGTCTTCTCTGCTTGTGCTATCATTGTTATAGATCTTGTGAGCTGCCTAACATGATCAAGATCATCTATTTGTAATGCTACATGTTGTGTTTGGTGGGATCCGATGAATCTAGAATACTATGTTAAGTTGATTATCAATCTATCATATATGTGTTGTTTATGTTCTTGCATGCTCTCCGTTGCTAGTAGAGGCTCTGGCCAAGTTGATACTTGTAACTCCAAGAGGGGGTATTTATGCTCGATAGTGGGTTCATGCCTCCATTGAATCTGGGACAGTGACAGAAAGTTCTAAGGTTGTGGATGTGCTGTTGCTACTAGGGATAAAACATTGATGCTTTGTCTAAGGATATTTGTGTTGATTACATTACGCACCATACTTAATGCAATTATCTGTTGTTTACAACTTAATACTAGAGGGGGTTGATAACCTGAAGGTGGATTATTTAGGCATAGATGCATGTTGGATAGAGGTCTATGTACTTTGTCGTAATGCCCTGATTAAATCACATAGTAATCATCGTTGATATGTATTGAATCTTGATTTGTCAATTTCCCACCTGTAATTTGTTCACCCAGCATGTTAGTTATCTTATTGGAGAGACACCACTAGTGAACTGTGGACCCTGGTCCATTCTTTTACATCTGAATACATTCTACTGCAATCATTGTTCTTTACTGTTCTTTGCAAACAAACACCATCTTCCACTCGATACGTTTAATCCTTTGTTTTCAGCAAGCCGGTGAGATTGACAACCTCACTGTTACGTTGGGGCAAAGTATCTTGATTGTGTTATGCAGGTTCCACGTTGGCGCCGGTTTCACTGGTGTTGCGCCGCACTACACTCCTCCACCAACAACCTTCACGTGCTTCTTGGCTCCTACTGGTTCGATAACCTTGGTTTCTTACTGAGGGAAAACTTCTTCTGTGCGCATCACACCTTCCTCTTGGGGTTCCCAACGAACGTGTCGACTACACGCCAGCAAGACTTTTTCTGGCGCTGTTGCCGAGGAGATCAAGACACGCTGCAAGGGGAGTCTCCACTTCCAATTTCTTTACTTTGTTTTTTTCTTGCTTTACTTTACTTTATTTACTGTCTTGTTTGCTACATATTAAAAACACAAAAAAAATTAGTTACTTTACTTTCTGTTTTATTTACTAGCTCTATATCAAAACACAAAAAAATTAGTTACTTGTTTTTATTCTACTTGCCTAGTTTAATTTTATTAGTGCTACAATGGGTACTCCTGAAAATACTAAGTTGTGTGATTTCACTAGCACAAATAATAATGATTTTATAAGTACTCCTATTGCTCCACCTGCTACTACAGCAGAATTCTATGAAATTAAACCTGCTTTACTGAATCTTGTTATGAGAGAGCAATTTTCTGGTGTTAGTACTGATGATGCTGCTGCCCATCTTAATAATTTTGTTGAACTTTGTGAAATGCAAAAGTATAAGGATATAGATGGTGATATTATAAAACTGAAATTGTTTCCTTTCTCCTTAAGAGGAAGAGCTAAAGATTGGTTGCTTTCTTTGCCTAAAAATAGTATTGATTCATGGACTAAATGTAAAGATGCTTTTATTAGTAAATATTATCCTCCTGCTAAGATTATATCTTTGAGAAGTAGCATTATGAACTTTAAACAATTTGATAATGAACATGTTGCTCAAGCATGGGAGAGAATGAAATCTTTGGTAAAGAATTGCCCAACCCATGGACTGACTACTTGGATGATCATCCAAACCTTTTATGCAGGATTGAATTTTTCCTCGAGGAACCTATTGGATTCAGCTGCTGGAGGTACTTTTATGTCCATCACCCTGGGCGCCGCAACTAAACTACTTGATGATATGATGATCAATTACTCTGAATGGCACACTGAAAGAACTCCTCAAGGTAAGAAGGTAAATTCTGTTGAAGAAACCTCTTCTTTGGGTGATAAGATTGATGCTATTATGTCTATGCTTGCAAATGGTAGATCTCATATTGATCCTAATAATGTTCCTTTAGCTTCATTGGTTGCTCAAGAAGAAAATGTTGATGTGAATTTCATTAAGAGTAATAATTTCAACAACAATGCTTATAGGAATAATTATGGTAACAACAATTATAGGCCATATCCTTCTAATAATGGTAATGGTTATGGTAATTCTTATGGTAATTCTTACAACAATAATAAGAGTGTACCCTCTGGTCTTGAAGTGATGCTTAAAGAATTTATTAGTACACAAACTGCTTTCAATAAAACTGTTGAAGAAAAGCTTGGTAAAATTGATGTTCTTGCTTCTAAGGTTGATAGTCTTGCTCTTGATGTTGATCTTTTAAAATTGAAAGTTATGCCTGAGGAAGTTAAAGATGCTAGGTTTGCTAAAACAAATGCCATCCAAGTTCGAATTAATGATAATATTAGAATGTTGGCTGAATTGCATGCTAGGTGGGATAGAGAAGAAAAAGAAAAACTTGCTAAAGAAAATAATGTAGCTAAAGTATGGACTATTACCACCACTAGTAATGTTGATTCTTCACATGTTGCTACACCTCCTACTATCAATGGTAAAATAATTGGTGTTGGCAATGTTTCTACTCCTAGTACAAAGCGCGCAAAATTGCCTGAAACTGCTGTGATAAAACTGCTGAAATTTTTCAAAATATTGGTGACAATGATTCCATTGCTGTAGAACATAATGGTTTAGATTTTGATGATTGTCATATTACTGAAGTTATAAAGTTCTTACAAAAACTTGCTAGAAGTCCCAATGCTAGTGCTATAAATTTAGCCTTTACAAAACATATTACAAATGCTCTCATTAAAGCTAGGGAAGAGAAATTAAAACTTGAAGCTTCTATTCCTAGGAAATTAGAAGATGGTTGGGAGCCCATCATTAAAATGAAATTCAATGACTTTGAATGTAATGCTTTATGTGATCTTGGTGCAAGTATTTCTGTTATGCCTAAGAAAATTTATGATATGCTTGACTTGCCACCATTGAAGAATTGTTATTTGGATGTTAATCTCGCTGATAATGTTAAAAAGAAACCTTTGGGGAGGATTGATAATGTTCGTATTACGGTTAACAATAACCTTGTCCCCGTTGATTTTGTTGTCTTGGATATTGAATGCAATGCATCTTGTCCTATTGTGTTGGGAAGACCTTTTCTTCGAACCGTTGGTGCTGTTATTGATATGAAGGAAGGTAATATTAAGTATCAATTTCCTCTCAAGAAAGGTATGGAACACTTCCCTAGAAAGAGAATGAAGTTGCCTTTTGATTCTATTATTAGAACAAACTATGATGTTGATGCTTCTTCTCTTGATGTTACTTGATTTGCACTTTCTGCGCCTAGCTGAAAGGCGTTAAAGAAAAGCACTTCTTGGGAGATAACCCAAGTTACATTTTATTTACTGTATTGTTGAGTCTTGGAAGTTGTTTACTACTGTAGCAACCTCTCCTTATCATGTTTTTGTGCCAAGTAAAGTTTCTATGCTAAAGTTGATGCTAGATTTGGATCGCTGCGCAGAAACAGCATTGCTGTCTGTCACGAATTCGTACAGATTTCCCTGTAGAAAAATCAAAAAAATCTGCAAATTTACGAGCGTGATCCTCATATATGTACGCAACTTTCATTAGTTTTGAGTTTTTCCATTTGAGCAAGTTAAGTGCCCCTGCCAAATTCGTCTTTACGGACTGTTCTGTTTTTGACAGATTCTGCCTTTTATTTCGCATTGCCGCTTTTGCTATGTTGAATGAGTTTCTTTGTTCCATTAACTTTCAGAAGCTTTGTGCAATGTCCAGAAGTGTTAAGAATGATTGTGTCACCTCTGAATATGTGAATTTTTGATTATGCACTAACCCTCTAATGAGTTTGCTTGAAGTTTGGTGTGGAGGAAGTTTTCAAGGGTCAAGAGAAGAGGATGATATACTATGATCAAGAAGAGTGAAAGGTCTAAGCTTGGGATGCCCCGGTGGTTCATCCCTGCATATTTTAAGAAGACTCAAGCATCTAAGCTTGGGGATGCCCAAGGCATCCCCTTCTTCATCGACAACATTATCAGGTCACTTCTAGTGAAACTATATTTTTATTCCATCACATCCTATGTTCTTTACTTGGAGCGTCGGTTTGTTTTTATTTTTGTTTTGGTTTGAATAAAGTTGGATCCCATCATTCTTATATTGGAGATATTACGCTCCGCTTTTTCATATGGAACACTTGTGTTCTTAGTTGTGCTTTAATGTTCATGGCGAAGGCTGAAATTGCTTCGTTAAATTGCTATTTGGTTGGAATCGGAAAATGCTGCATATGGTTTGGAATAACTTGGCAATTGTTTGAGCTCTCATAGATCATGTTTAAGCTCTTGCATCATGTAGTTTAATCTATTAATGAAGAACTACCGTAGAGCTTGTTTAATTTGGTTTGCATGATTGGTCTCTCTAAGTCTAGATATTTTCGGGTAAAGTGTTTGAACAACAAGGAAGACAGTGTAGAGCCTTATAATGCTTGCAATATGTTCTTGTGTAAGTTTTGCTGTACCTGTTCATACTTGTGTTTGCTTCAAACAACCTTGCTAGCCCAAACCTTGTACTGAGAGGAAATGCTTCTCGTGCATCCAAACACCTTGAGCCAAACCCCATGCCATTTGTGTCCACCATATCTACCTACTATGTGGTATTTTTCTGCCATTCCAAAGTAAATTACTTGAGTGCTACCTTTAAAATTTCATTCCTTTATCTTTGCAATATATAGCTCATGGGACAAATAGCTTAAAAACTATTGTGGTAATGAATATGTAGTTATGTGTCTTAATTCTTATAAGTTGCTTGTTGAGCGGTAACCATGTTTCTGGGGACGCCATCAACTTTTTACCTTTGTTGGATATCATGTGAGATGCTATGCATGTTCGTCTTGTCTGAAGTAAGTGCGATTTCATGATCAAATGGTTTGAGTATGCATATGTTAGAGAAGAACATTGGGCCGCTAACTAAAGCCATGTATCATGGTGGAAGTTTCAGTGTGGACATACAACCTCAATCTCTTATGAGAATATTATTTGTTGTTGAATGCTTAAGCATTAAAAGAGGAGTCCATTATCTGTTGTCTATGTTGTCCCGGTATGGATGTCTAAGTTGAGAATAATCAAAAGCGAGAAATCCAATGCGTGCATTCTCCTTAGACCTTTGTACAGGCGGCATAGAGGTACCCCTTTGTGACACTTGGTTGAAACATATGTCATGTGATGATAATCCGTGTTATCCGAGCTGATTAGGACAAGGTGCGAGCACTATTAGTACTCTATGCATGAGACTTGCAACTTGTAGGAAGTATTATGCATAGCACATATGAATTATTACTACCGTTGACAAAATTGTTTCTATGTTTTCAAAACAAAAGCTCTAGCACAAAAATAGTAATCAATGCTTCCCTCTGCGAAGGGCCATTCTTTTACTTTATGTTGAGTCAGTCTACCCACTTCTTTCTATCTTAGAAGCAAACACTTGTGTTAACTGTGTGCATTGATTCTTACATGTTTACTTATTGCACTTGTTATATTACTCTATGTTGACAAATATCCATGAGATATACATGTTACAAGTTGAAAGCAATTGCTGAAACTTAATCATCCTTTGTGTTGCTTCAATGCATTCTACTTTGAATTTATTGCTTATGAGTTAGCTCTTATGCGGCATGTACTTGCTCATCTGGGGATTGATAATGGAAGCACCTCCCACCTCTAGCCTAGCCTAACCTAGCCACCGCCGCCGCCGCCCCTCCTCACCGGCGCCCCCGTAGACCTCCTAGACCCGCCTCGCCACCATGTCCTCCTCCTCCAGCTCCGACGCCGGCAACCATCGGCCCGCCCGGCGGCGCCAGGCGGCTCCGGCGACGAGGCCCGAGCTACCGCTCCTACGGCGAGGTGGCCCGCACGCCACCACCGACCTGGCCGCGCCCAACCGCCGTCCCTCCGACGAGCGCCGCCCCAGCCACCGCAACCCGCGTCCCGGCCAAGGAGCGCATCGGCCCGTGCTCGAGAGATCCACCGCGTCCCCGCCATCGACGCGACGGCTTCCGGCAGCCGCGCCGCAAGCAGGGAAGAGACGCGAGCGCCCCACCACCGCCCTCACCGCCGCGGCGGGCGCAGCCCAGCGCCGGAGGCAGCCGCGGCCTCGCTTTGCCTCGACCTCGGCCACGTCGTCCCGCGCACACGAACAAGGTTCGCGCCGCGGTGCCTTCTCCTTGGTCACGAGGCATGGCAGTGCGAGCCGCTCCGAGCACAGCCGGCTCGCTGCCCCCGCGGCCGCCGCCGCGCCCGGGACGGATCCGCGCCCCGCGCGTGAACCTCTGCGCATGCCGCCGCGCCCGGGCGCCGCCCTGCAGCCACGGCCGCGCCGCGGAGCCAGGCCAATCGACAGCCAACACACGCGCCACGCCGCCACCAGCCACGGCGCTTCCTGCCACGGCGCCCGCTCCCCTTTGCGATGCCATCACGAGTCATCTGTCGCGCACGGTGGAGATGGAGCAAGCCGGGGATGTCTGCGCGCGCCATGGTGGCCTCCATCACAGGTACCCGGCCTGCTGTTACGGCCAGGGACGTGGAGGAGGTCTGTACAACTCCTTTGAGCTGCGCGATGGTGACTTCTCGGTGCACTTGCACCACCGGAGGATTTCTTGATCATCTTCCACTCGTGAGGCCTTAAGCCACATGGCTGGCGACCACTTCATCAACGGACCAGGCTTCTCCCTCTCCGTCAGGCCATGGTGTAAACTTGCACACGCCGGCTCAGGACGCTTCACGTACCACGTCGACTCGACATCCATGGGATCCCTCCCCAAGCATGGCACTTGTCCACGGCGGAGCACATACTCGGAGACAGCTGCTGGATCGAGCGCCTCCACCCTGCCACGCGCTCACGTGAAAACCTCGCCGTCTTCGGAATCTCTGGGCGCTGCCATGACCTGAGATCCGGCGATCCACCGTCTTGGAGATTGTTGAATGCTCCGGCCCGGACCGAGGCATCACCACCGGCCGTGCGCACGCTCACATACCCCATCACCGTCGAGCTCATCAACGCGATGCTGACCGTGGGGTTCCCCCGCGGTGCCGACCAAACGCGGGAACGGCGGCGGCGCCGGAAGAGACAACAACGGCGACGGTGGCAACGCCAAGGGCAACCGACCCGCGAAGAACCGCGGCAGCACCGACGCGCCCACCCATGGCCATGGCCAGCGACATGGTCGACGCGGCGGTTGGACTTCAACCACCGCGGACGCTGCGACGGCGTTGCATGTGACGCTAGCTGGCCTACCTCCCGTCGCACGGTTGGGGAGCGCCGCCGTCCTTGCACGCTGCGGCGAACGATGGAGCCTTGGCCGTCCATGGTGGACCGCCGATCCCGCCACCCACGAAACCGTCCAAAAAGGGAAAAAGAGGAGGCCGGCAAAGGCCACAAACAGCCAAAGTCGGCAGATCGCTGCATACGCAGCTTCATGATCCGGACAACTCTGCCCCGGCGCGGAAGACCGGGTCATTGCGCCGTTGGCACGCCACCATTGGAGGACCAACCTGCCACGTCGCGCACCAACCAGCAAGTGGATTCAAATCCCGCGTCGCCTTCCGTGCACATGGGCTCCTCGCGACCTTGCACCCGAAGAGACATCCTCCGACCAGCCTCGGGATCCTGACCAACCGCGGGGCCCTCCGTTTCCATGCAAAGTGAGGTCCACCGATTCCCTTCCCAGCCAAGGCGCTGCGCCGAGCGGATATCCGGTCGGGGCAAAGTGAAGCTTCGCGCAGATCGCATGGCGAAACCTTGTCGCCGCCTACCAGCTGCTGCGAGACCAGCGCGAAGCTCTTGAGCGAATCTACCCCGAAGCTGGCCCGGCCCACCAGCCCGTGCGCCCATGATCATACCCCGTGGCGGGGCACAAACCGAAGCCCACCTACCTCCCGCAGCCCATGAGCCAATGTGACGGCGTGAGGCGCTACTCAACCCCACGGGCCTCCACCGGCGAACAAGGCCCGCCTCCCGGATACGCAACGCCGTCGGTCACCATGCGAGACGACCAAGACCACACCACCACTCACGGCGAGGACTTCCTGGACGCTGGGCGAATTCCTCACCGCCGCGACAAAGCAGCTCGCCGCCACGCTGCCCACCCCTGGCAAGCGCGCTCGCCAACAACCGTTCAACTTCGCTCCACGCTGATACGTCTCCAACGTATCGATAATTTCTTATGTTCCATGCCACTTTATTGATGATACCTACATGTTTTATATACATTATATGTCATATTTATGCATTTTCTGGAACTAACCTATTAACAAGATGCCGAAGTGCCAGTTCCTGTTTTCTGCTGTTTTTGGTTTCAGAAATCCTAGTAACGAAATATTCTCGGAATCGGACGAAATCAACGCCCAGGTTCCTATTTTTCCACGAAGCTTCCAGAACACCCGGGAAGGACCAGAGGCCACAGGCCCACCAGGAGGGTGGCCGGCGCGGCCTAGGGTTGGCCCGCGCCGCCTTACCCCCTGGCCGCCTCTTCGACCTTCTGCGCCGCCTCTTCGCCTATATAAAGCCCCTGCATCGAAAACCCTTACGGAGAAAGCCACGATACGAGAAAAGTTCCAGAGCCGCCGTCATCGCGAAGCCAAGATCTGGGGGACAGGAGTCTCTGTTCCGGCACCCTGCCGGAGCGGGGAAGTGCCCCCGGAAGGCTTCTCCATCGACACCGCTGCCATCTCCACCGCCATCTTCATCACCGCTGCTGCTCCCATGAGGAGGGAGTAGTTCTCCATCGAGGCTCGGGGCTGTACCGGTAGCTATGTGGTTCATCTCTCTCCTATGTACTTCAATACAATGATCTCATGAGCTGCCTTACATGATTGAGATTCATATGAGTTTTGTATCACAATTTATCTATGTGCTACTCTAGTGATGTGTTATTAAAGTAGTTTTATTCCTCCTGCATGTGTGCAAAGGTGACAGTGCGTGCACCGTGTTAGTACTTGGTTTATGCTATGATCATGATCTCTTGTAGATTGCGAAGTTAACTATTGCTATGATAATATTGATGTGATCTATTCCTCCTACATATGCATGAAGGTGACAGTGTGCATGCTATGCTAGTACTTGGTTTAGTCGTTTTGATCTATCTTACACTTAAGGTTACTTAAACATGAGCATTATTGTGGAGCTTGTTAACTCCGGCATTGAGGGTTCGTGTAATCCTACGCAATGTGTTCATCATCCAACAAAAGTGTAGAGTATGCATTTATCTATTCTGTTATGTGATCAATGTTGAGAGTGTCCACTAGTGAAAGTGTAATCCCTAGGCCTTGTTCCTAAATACTGCTGAGTTACTACTGCTTGTTTACTGTTTTACTGTGTTACTACTGCTGCAATACTACCACCATCAACTACACGCCATCAAGCTATTTTCTGGCGCCATACTACTGCTCATATTCATTCATACCACTTGTATTTCACTATCTCTTCGCCGAACTAGTGCACCTATTAGGTGTGTTGGGGACACAAGAGACTTCTTGCTTTGTGGTTGCAGGGTTGCATGAGAGGGATATCTTTGACCTCTTCCTCCTGAGTTCGATAAACCTTGGGTAATCCACTTAAGGGAAACTTGCTGCTGTTCTACAAACCTCTGCTCTTGGAGGCCCAACACTGTCTACAAGAATAGAAGCACCCGTAGACATCAAGCACTTTTCCTGCGCCGTTGCCGGGGAGGAAAGGTAAAAGGTACTCACACTCCGGATCTCGGCTACTAAGCTATTTTCCGGCGCCATTGTAAGTACTCGAAGCTATTTCCTTTAGACTCTGCAATTGCGACATTTGGTTTCTTGTTTACACTAGTTAGGCATAATGGAAAACAACAAAAATATGAGAGATCTTTATGAACTTTATCTTGAATTAGGACATGATGTGTTTGAAGAAAGAATTAAAAAACCCATGGAACTTTATATGCATGATAATGGGAATGTTATTAGTATGAATGCTTTGAACACCATTGTTGCTAATGCTATGGAAAATTCTAAGCTTGGGGAAGCTGGCTTTGATGAGCATGATATTTTTAGTCCCCCGGGCAATGAGGAGGAAATTTACTTTGATGATACTTTGCCTCCCATTTATGATGATTATAATGATAGTAGTCTTTTGTTACCACCTGTTATGGAGGATAAATCTGATTATGATTACAATATACCTCCTATATTTGATAGCTACTTTGTTGAATTTGCTCCCACTACAATTAATAAGAATGATTATGCTTATGTTGGGAGTAGTAATTATTTTATGCATGAGACTCATGATAAGAATGCTTTATGTGATAGTTATATTGTTGAGTTTGCTCATGATGCTACTGAAAGTTATTATGAGAGAGGAAAATATGGTTGTAGAAATTTTCATGTTACTAAAACACCTCTCTATGTGCTGAAATTTTTGAAGCTACACTTGTTTTATCTTCCTATGCTTGTTACTTTGCTCTTCATGAACTTGTTTATTTACAAGATTCCTATGCATAGGAAGCATGTTAGACTTAAATGTGTTTTGAATTTGCCTCTTGATGCTCTCTTTTGCTTCAACTTCTATTTCTTGCGAGTGCATCATTAAAACTGCTGAGCCCATCTTAATGGCTATAAAGAAAGAACTTCTTGGGAGATAACCCATGTGTTTTTTTACTACAGTACTTTGTTTTATATTTGTGTCTTGGAAGTTGTTTACTACTGTAGCAACCTCTCCTTATCATGTTTTTGTGCCAAGTAAAGTTTCTATGTCAAAGTTGATGTTATATTTGGGATCGCTGCGCAGAAACAGCATTGCTGTCTGTCACGAATCTGGGCTCAGTTCTCTGTAGAAAATTCGAAAAAATCTGCCAATTTACGACGTGATCCTCAGATATGCACGCAACTTTCATTAGTTTTGAGTTTTTCCATTTGAGCAAGTCTGGTGCCATCTTAAAATTCGTCTTTACGGACTGTTCTGTTTTTGACAGATTCTGCCTTTTATTTCGCATTGCCGCTTTTGTTAAGTTGAATGAGTTTCTTTGTTCCATTAACTTTCAGAAGTTTTGTGCAATGTCCAGAAGTGTTAAGAATGATTGTGTCACCTCTGAACATGTGAATTTTGATTATGCACTAACCCTCTAATGAGTTTGCTTGAAGTTTGGTGTGGAGGAAGTTTTCAAGGGTCAATAGAAGAGGGTGATATAATGTGATCGAGAAGAGTGAAAGGTCTAAGCTTGGGGATGCCCCGGTGGTTCATCCCTGCATATTTTAAGAAGACTCAAGCATCTAAGCTTGGGGATGCCCAAGGCATCCCCTTCTTCATCGACAACCTATCAGGTTTCTTCTAGTGAAACTATATTTTTATTCCATCACATCTTATGTACTTTACTTGGAGCGTCTGTGTGCTTTTATTTTTGTTTTTGTTTTGTTATCTTAGTTCTCTGAATAAGTTCATCCTTGTGTGGGAGAGAGACACGCTCCGCTGGTTCGTATGAACACATGTGTTCTTAGCTCATAATATTCATGGCGAAGTTTCCTCTTCGTTAAATTGTTATATGGTTGGAATTGGAAAATGCTACATGTAGTAATTGGTAAAATGTCTTGGGTAATGTGATACTTGGCAATTGTTGTGTTCATGTTTAAGCTCTTGCATCATATACTTTGCACCTATTAATGAAGAAATACATAGAGCTTGCTAAAATTTGGTTTGCATAATTGGTCTCTCTAAGGTCTAGATAATTTCTAGTATTGAGTTTGAACAACAAGGAAGGCGGTGTAGAGTCTTATAATGTTTACAATATGTCTTTTATGTGAGTTTTGCTGCACCGGTTCATCCTTGAGTTTGCTTCAAATAACCTTGCTAGCCTAAACCTTGTATCGAGAGGGAATACTTCTCATGCATCCAAAATCCTTGAGCCAACCACTATGCCATTTGTGTCCACCATACCTACCTACTACATGGTATTTCTCCGCCATTCCAAAGTAAATTGCTTGAGTGCTACCTTTAAAATTCCATCATTCACCTTTGCAATATATAGCTCATGGGACAAAATAGCCTTAAAAACTATCGTAGTATTGAATATGTACTTATGCACTTTATATTTTATTAAGTTGCTTGTTGTGCGATAACCATGCTTCTGGGGAACGCCATCAACTATTGTTGAATATCATGTGAGTTGCTATGCATGTCCGTCTTGTCTGAAGGATCTATCATTTTAGTGGTTGGAGCATGCAAAATTGTTAGAGAAGAACATTGGGCCGCTAACTAAAGCCATGAACCATGGTGGAAGTTTCAGTTTTGGACATATATCCTCAATCTCATATGAGAATAATAACTTTGCTACATGCTTATGCATTTAAGAGGAGTCCATCTGTTGTCTATGTTGTCCCGGTATGGATGTCTAAGTTGAGAATAATCAAAAGCGAGAAATCCAATGCGAGCTTTCTCCTTAGACCTTTGTACAGGCGGCATGGAGGTACCCCTTTGTGACACTTGGTTGAAACATGGCATGCGAAGATCCGGTAGTCCAAGTTAAGTAGGACGAGGTGCGGGCACTATTAGTATACTATGCGTGAGGCTTGCAACTTGTAAGATATAATTTTCATAACTCATATGCTTTATTACTACCGTTGACAAAATTGTTTCATGTTTTCAAAATAAAAGCTCTAGCACAAATACAGCAATCGATGCTTTCCTCATTGAAGGACCATTCTTTTACTTTTATTGTTGAGTCAGTTTACCTATCTCTCTCCACCTCAAGAAGCAAACACTTGTGTGAATTGTGCATTGATTCCTACATACTTGCTTATTGCATTTGTTATATTACTCTATGTTGACAATTATCCATGAGATATACATGTTACAAGTTGAAAGCAACCGCTGAAACTTAATCTTCCATTGTGTTGCTTCAATGTCTATACTTTAAATTATTGCTTTATGAGTTAACTCTTATGCAAGACTTATTGATGCTTGTCTTGAAAGTACTATTCATGAAAAGTCTTTGCTTTATGATTCATTTGTTTACTCATGTCATTACCATTGTTTTGATCGCTGCATTCATTACATATGTTTACAATATGATCAAGTTTATGATGGCATGTCACTTAAGAAATTATCTTTGTTATCGTTTTGCCTGCTCGGGACGAGCAGAAAGGGGATGCTGATACGTCCCCAACGTATCGATAATTTCTTATGTTCCATGCCACTTTATTGATGATACTACATGTTTTATATACATTATATGTCATGTTTATGCATTTACGGAACTAACCTATTAACAGAATGCCGAAGTGCGGTTCATGTTTTCTGTTGTTTTTGGTTTCAGAAATCTAGTAACGAAATATTCTCGGAATCGGACGGGAAATCACGCGGGTTCCTATTTTCTGACTTCGAGAACCCGGGGAGGACCAGAGGGCACAGGCCCACCCGGGAGGGGCCAACCGGCGCGGCCTGGGGTTGGCCCGCGCCGCACCTGGCCGCCTCTTCGACAACCAGCCGCCGCCTCTTCGCCTATAAAGCCCTGGATCGAAAACCCTTACGGAGAAAGCCACGATACGAGAAAAGTTCCCGAGAGCCGCCGTCATCGCGAAGCCAAGATCTGGGACAGGGGTCTCTGTTCCGGCACCCTGCCGGACGGGGAAGTGCCGGGAAGGCTTCTCCATCGACACAGCTGCCATCTCCACCGCCATCTTCATCACGCTGCTGCTCCTTGAGGAGGGAGTAGTTCTCCATCGGGGTTCGGGGCTGTACCGGTAGCTATGTAGTTCATCTCTCTCCTGTACTTCAATACAATGATCTCGTGGGCTGCCTTACATGATTGAGATTCATATGAGTGTCTGTATCACAATTTATCTATGTGCTACTCTAGTGATGTGTTATTAAAGTAGTTTTATTCCTCCTGCATGTGTGCAAAGGTGACAGTGCGTGCACCGTGTTAGTACTTGGTTTATGCTATGATCATGATCTCTTGTAGATTGCGAAGTTAACTATTGCTATGATAATATTGATGTGATCTATTCCTCCTACATATGCATGAAGGTGACAGTGTGCATGCTATGCTAGTACTTGGTTTAATCGTTTTGATCTATCTTACACTTAAGGTTACTTAAACATGAGCATTATTGTGGAGCTTGTTAACTCCGGCATTGAGGTTCGTGTAATCCTACGCAATGTGTTCATCATCCAACAAAAGTGTAGAGTATGCATTTATCTATTACATTTATGTGATCAATGTTGAGAGTGTCCACTAGTGAAAGTGTAATCCTAGGCCTTGTTCTAAATACGCTTTGAATGCCTATTTTGCTTATTTCTTGTTTTACTTTGTTACTATAACACTGTGCCACCATCAACTACACGCCATCAGCTATTTTTAAAGCGCCATACTACGCTCATATTCATTCATACTTGCCATTTCACTGTCTCTTCGCGAACTGGTGCACCTGTGCAGGTGTGTTTGAGACCCTGAAGACTTCTTGCTTTGTGGTTGCGGGGTTGATAGGGATATCTTTGACCTCTTTCTCCCGAGTTCGATAAACCTTGGGTAATCCCACTTAGAAACTTCTTGCTGTTCACAAACCTCTGCTCTTGGAGGCCCAACACTATCTACAAGAATAGAAGCACCCGTAGACATCACCACCAGCGGGCAGATCCAGCGGCGAGCCTTTCGAAAGGCAGTTGGCGCCACCAACCGCGAGACGCCCAGTTCAGGTCTTGCGCACCCTGAGATCATCGGAACCCAAACCAGGACGATTACACGCTGCTGAGATGAAGGCCTACGATGGCGTTTTTCGCAGCTCCCAATCCCTCGCGTCGTCCTCGCCTTGTGCCCCGCGCTCTTTGAGCGCCGCTACACGAAGAACCGCGCGAGGCACAGCGCGGCAAGATGGCAGCCTGCTAGGGGTTCCATCTGCCCGTTTCACCCTTGTCGAAATCTTGTCTATGGATTGCAAACTTAAGATTTTGATTTGGAATGTTCGAGGCTTGAACGCGCGTGCCCGTCGCAACGCCATACACTCGCTGATCGCAACTTCCGGAGCATCGATAATATGCTTCCAGGAAACAAAGATGGAAATCATTTACACCTCCACAATCCTTGAGGCGCTTGGCCCTGACTATGACGACTACGTCTACCTGCCAGCGGACGGCACCCGTGGTGGCATTCTTATCGCGTGGAAGAGTAGGGACGTCACCGTTTCTGACCCCTCCTTCACGGCATACACCCTGACGGCCAAGATCTCCACACCCACCGGTAACGTGACGCCGTGGTGGCTGACTGCAGTTTACGGGGCCATAGGGCAATGACAAGATGCGCCCTCAGGAGTCCGTGATGTGCGTGCTGTTGTGCCGGGCCTTGGATGCTATGTGGGGATTTCAACCTCATCTACCGTGACGAGGATAAAAACAACGGTCACGTCAACGGGCGCATGATGGGCGCTTCCGTCGAGTCCTGATCTGGCGCCTAAAGGAGGTCTACCTAAACGGACGCCGCTACACCTGGTCGAATGAGCAGTCACCGCCTACGCTCGTGCACCTGGACCGAGTGTTATGCACCACTGACTGGGAGGAAATCCATGGCGAGTGCCACCTGCGATGCCTCGCTTCCGTCGTCTCGGACCACAGTCCTCTGCTCCTCGACTGCTCCCCGCAGCCGACCGGCCACAGACACTTCCACTTCGAGGACTACTGGATCAGACAGGATGGATTCCACGACACCGTGGCGCAGGCCTAGCACTCCATCCATGACGCTGACCCCCTTCAGCAGCTGTTCCCTACGACTCAAGCCACCCCACGCTCGCTCCCAAGCTGGAGCTCCAAGACAGTCAGCGTGCGCCACAAGTTGGCACTCTCCCGTGAGCTGCTGCTCCGCTTCGACAAGGCCCAGGAAGACCGCATCCTAACCGCGGATGAGTGCTGGCTGCGCAAGCAGATCAAAGCCTCCTATATGGGGCTCGCTTCCCTGGAACGGACAATCGCTCGCCAACGCGCGCATTGCGGTGCTCAAAGACGATGACGCAAACACCTCTTTCTTCCACCGGCAATGCAGCTACCGGCGCCAGAAGAACAACATCCAGGGCATGACTGTCGATGGAAACACACTGGCCGACCACAGAGACATGGCCGAAGCTGCATTCAACCACTTTGACGCATTGCTGGGCACCAATATGGACCGCACGCACACCCTGGACCTGGGCAATCTCATTGAGCCTACCGACCTCGAGACCATGGATGCGCCCTTTGCTGCTGAAGAGATTTGGAACGCGATCAGCGGCTCCTGCAGAAAAGCCCCAGGACCTGACGGCTTTACCGCGGAATTCCTCCGCGCCTGCTGGAGCATTGTGAAGCAGGATTTTGTCAGAGTCTTTCAGCAGCTATACGAGCTTCACGGCAGGGGGTTTTGCAAGCTAAACCAGGCCCTTCTAACATTGCTACCTAAGCGCGCCGATGCACTCTGTCTCGGCGATTACAGGCCCATAAGCCTGATCCACTTGGTGGCCAAAGTCTTCGCCAAAACCCTGTCGCTGCGCCTAGGACCACGGCTCAACGACCTCGTCAGCCCGGTCCAAAACGCTTTCATATCTGGCAGGAGTGTCCACGACAACTTCATCCTCGTCCGCCAATCAGCACGCCTCCTACACCAACTTGGAGCCCCGCGCATACTGCTCAAACTGGACCTGGCACGGGCCTTCGACTCCTTATCCTAGCCATTCCTGTTCGAGGTGCTGCGGCAGTTCGGTTTTGGCGACAGATTCCTGGACTGGGTCGCTATCCTTCTCGCCTCGGCAAGCACAAGAGTTCTGCTCAATGGGGAACCCGAACCACCGATTTGGCACCGCCGTGGGCTGCGCCAAGGCGATCCCCTCTCCCCTCAGCTCTTCGTGCTCACCGTCGACGTCCTCGGACGGCTCATCAAACGAGCAATAGACATGGCAGTTCTACAACAGCTACACCCTAGACGCACACTCCCTTCCATATCGCTGTACGCAGATGACGTGATAATCTTCTGTCACCCATCCACGAATGACGCCATGGCTATCAAGGAGATCCTGTCGCTGTTCGGCCACGCTTCTGGCCTGCGCGTCAACTACGCCAAGAGCTCTGCCACGCTGATTCAGTGTGACCAAGAGACGGCTGCACCGGCGACACAGCTCTTGGGCTGCCCCATCGTGCAATTCCCCTTCTCCTACCTTGGGATCCCGCTAACCATTAGACGGCCGACATCAGCGCAACTGCAGCCAATTGTCGACAGCATGGCAAACAAACTGCCCACTTGGAAATCAAGGCTGATGCAAAAACCGGGAAGGCTTGCCCTGGTGAAATCGGTCCTTGGCGCAATCCCTATCCACCAGCTGTTGGTATTGGCGCGTGAAGAAGACGATCAAGCTCATGGAGAAGATCGAGAGAGGCTTCCTTTGGGAGGGGCGGAGCGCAGCAAATGGAGGCAGCTGCCACGTCAACTGGCGGCGAGTCTGCCGGCCCACCTCCCATGGCGGACTCGGAATACAGGACCTACACAGGACAAGCCTAGCCCTCCGCACGCGCTGGCAATGGCTCAGCCGCACCGACACAAACCGAGCCTGGTCCGGCCTGGACCTACAATTCACCACCGAAGAGGCAGACTTCTTCTTCGCCTCGACAAGCATGATGATCGGCAATGGCCAGACCGCAAAATTCTGGGAGGATCGCTGGATCGGAGGCCGTGCAGTCCGCGAGATCGCACCCGACCTCTACGCCTGCATCCCCAAGCGCCGCCGTAAGACTAGGACTGTGGCCGATGGCTTGGCTGCGAACCATTGGGCGCAGGACATACATGGCATCATCGGCATCAACGAGCTCGGCCAATACCTACGCCTATGGCAGCTCGTCGAACACACACAGCTGACCACCGATGATGACTCCCTGATCTGGAAGTGGCACAACAGTGGCAAATATACCGCCAAATCGGCCTATCTCGCATCGTTCCAGGGCTCCAGCAACTGCGCTTCTTGGAAGCTCATATGGAAGAGTTGGGCGCCTAACCGAGTCAAATTCTTCCATTGGCTCGCCAACATCGATCGATGCTGGACCGCTGATCGACTCGCCAGGCGAGGCCTGCAGCACCATGCCAAATGCCTGCTCTGCGACCAAGATGCAGAGACCATCCACCACCTCTTCATCGGTTGCCCCTTTTCGAGGCAGATTTGGCATGAGATTCTATCTTGGCTGCGCATGTCCTGCAGGCCGCCGCAGGACGATACATCACTAAACGAATGGTGGATCGTGGCAAGGCAACACACCCCAAACCAATGCGCAAAGGACTTGCAACCATAACCCTGATGGTGCCCTGGATGATTTGGAAACACCGCAACAGCTGCGTTTTCGATGGACAGCAGCCCTCCATCCGCAACCTATGTGCTACCATCAAAGACGAAGACAGCCTGGGCTACAGCTGGTGCTAAGGGACGAGAGACGTCTGCCAACGACCTGGGATGTGCACTAATTTCCTAGCTGTAATAAACCCCTGTAACACCTCCTAGGAGGCTTGTAAACTTAGATCTTTTCAATGAAATGAAACGCAAAGAGTCCTTTGCGTTTTCTCGAAAAAGTTAGCTCTTATGCAAGTCTTGTTGATACTTGTCTTGAAAGTACTATTCATGAAAAGTTTTGCTATATGATTCATTTGTTTAGTCATTATCTTTGTTAGCAATCTTTTGTTCAGATCACTCCATTCATGTCATATGCTTTACAATAATGTTGATCAAGATTATGTTGGTAGCATGTCACTTCAGAAATACTCGAGGACGAGTAGGAACTAAGCTTGGGCATGCTTGATACGTCTCAAACGTATCTATAATTTCTTATGTTCCATGCTACTTTTATGACAATACTTGAATGTTTTATACATACATTACAGCATTATTATACATTTTCCGGCACTAACCTATTAACAAGATGCCGAAGCGCTAGTTGCTGTTTTCTGCTGTTTTGGTTTCAGAAATCCTAGTAAGGAAATATTCTCGGAATTGGACGAAATCAACGCCAGGGTCCTATTTTCACACGAAGCTTCCAGAAGACCGAGGGGAAAAGGAAGTGGGGCCACGAGCGCCGACACACTAGGGCGGCGGCCCGGGCCCTGCGCGCGGCCCTAGCGTGTGGGGCCCTCGTGTGGCCCCCCGCGTTGCCTTCCGCCTACTTAAAGCCTTTGTCGCGAATACCTCTGTACCGAGAGCCACGATACGGAAAACGTTCCAGAGACGCCGCCGCCGCCAATCCCATCTCGGGATTCAGGAGATCGCCTCCGGCACCCTGCCGGAGAGGGGAATCATCACCGGAGGGGCTCTACATCATCATGCCCGCCTCCGGATTGATGCGTGAGTAGTTCATCCTTGGACTATGGGTCCATAGCGTAGCTAGATGGTTGTCTTCTCCGCTTGTGCTATCATTGTTATAGATCTTGTGAGCTGCCTAACATGATCAAGATCATCTATTTGTAATGCTACATGTTGTGTTTGGTGGGATCAGATGAATCTAGAATACTATGTTAAGTTGATTATCAATCTATCATATATGTGTTGTTTATGTTCTTGCATGCTCTCCGTTGCTAGTAGAGGCTCTGCCAAGTTGATACTTGTAACTCCAAGAGGGGGTATTTATGCTCGATAGTGGGTTCATGCCTCCATTGAATCTGGGACGGAAGTTCTAAGGTTGTGGATGTCTTGTTGCTACTAGGGATAAAACATTGATGCTTTGTCTAAGGATATTTGTGTTGATTACATTACGCACCATACTTAATGCAATTATCATTGTTTACAACTTAATACTGGAAGGGGTTCGGATGATAACTTGAAGGTGGATTATTTAGGCATAGATGCATGCTTGGATAGCGGTCTATGTACTTTGTCGTAATGCCCCGATTAAATCACATAGTAATCATCGTTGATATGTATTGAATCTTGATTTGTCAATTGCCCACTGTAATTTGTTCACCCAACATGTTAGTTATCTTATTGGAGAGACACCACTAGTGAACTGGACCCCGGTCCATTCTTTTACATCTGAATACATTCTACTTCAATCATTGTTCTTTATTGTTCTTTGCAAACAAACACCATCTTCCACTCGATACGCTTAATCCTTTGTTTTCAAGCCGGTGAGATTGACAACCTCATTACGTTGGGGCAAAGTATCTTGATTGTGTTGTGCGGGTTCCACGTTGGCGCCGGTTTCACTGGTGTTGCGTCACTACACTCCTCCACCAACAACCTTCACGTGCTTCTTGGCTCCTACTGGTTCGATAACCTTGGTTTCTTCTGAGGGAAAACTTGCTGCTTTGTCGCATCACACCTTCCTCTTGGGGTTCCCAACGGACGTGTCGACTACACGCCAGACCGTCCATCGTTCGGGGACTTTTACTTGAGATCACCCATCGAAGACACTCAGAGGATCCTTGCAACAAATGAAGCTAGGGGTTTTCGGGGATGCTTGAAAGCATTGACTGCATGCATTGGAAATGGAAGAACCGTCCGTTTGCGTGGCAGGGAATGTACAAGGGTCACAAAAAGGCTGCACTGTGATACTTGAAGCAGTGGCTACCCATGATCTCTGGATTTGACACTCTTTCTTTGGTATGCCTGGAACCAACAATGACATCAACGTCCTAAACTGCTCCCCGATCTTTTCCAAGATTGTTGAGGGTCATGCTCCCCCGGTGAACTATGTGATCAATGGTCGGCACTACAACAAAGGATACTACCTTGCAAACGGTATCTATCCAAAGTGGACAACATTTGTGAAGACTATCTCGAAACCTAGCACCCCCCAAACTTTGCGAGTTTGTGAAGAAACAAGAAGCTTGCCGAAAGACATCGAGCGTGCATTTGGTGTCCTCCAGCAGAGATTTGTTGTCGTCCGGTTCCCCGCTATGACTTGGTCCAAAGATCAGATGTGGGAGGTGATGAACTGTTGTTTGTGCGTACACAATATGATTATTGAAAATGAGCGAAAATATCCGGTTCCTTTGGCTGAGCAACAAGCACCATATGAGAGAGAGGGACCTCTTGCACAGCCTAATCACCAGGTGTCGACATCATGGGCCGCCTTCATTGCTATGCGCCAGGAGATCGAGACTCTACAATGCATCAACAGCTGCAAGATGATCTGGTGGAGCACATATGGACGTTCCGAGGCAATGCCAACGCCGACGCCAACTAGTCTGTCTTTATTTATTTGTTTCAAAACTTGTGAAATTGTGTGCTTCATTTGTTTCAGCACTTGTTAAACATTGTACCGATTTTCGCCGAATTTGTTTCAGCAATTTTCTGAATCTTGTTTGCCGAACTTGTTAAATTTTATGTCGAATTTGTTTGAAATATGTCAAATGTCTCAAGTTGGGGGTGTCTTGCCGGGGGGACGGCTGGAATTTCGGCGCTCCCCAGACCAAATTTTCCTCCAATCCGAACGAAACTTTCGTCAGATTTAGGCGTGGGGAGTGCCAACGAGTGGAGATGCTGTAATAAAGGGAGAAGAAATGCAGTAGAAGGAAAACGACACAGGTCTCACACGCTCCTCCCGTGGTCGACTCTGCAGTCCACACGCGGCTGCTTCCACCACCTCATCTCCCTCGTGTGAGTCTTCCTCCACACCCGGCGGCAGTCGCACAGCGCCAGCCGTCCGATCGGCGCCGGGGGAGCCGTGGTCCTCTGCCCCATGTTCCGCGGCCATGCCCCTCTACACCGGCTCCCCCTCGCCGGCGGCGGCCGCCGCTCTGCGCAGCGCATCCCCGTCGTGCCGCACTGTCACGCATGTGAGCGTCTTCTGTCTGTGCACTGTTACATGGGCTGCTTTCATTTTACGTTTCCCGATTCAGAGCTCGCCTACATGTGTACTAATTCATGTTCTGTTAGTAGTAGTACTAGTATACTATGCTTCTTTACTCATCTGGAAATTGCTGGTTCGATTTGTGATAATTCAGTACCTGACCGAACAAATCTTGATTGGAGAAAGGACTAGTGATCTTTTTTTTTTCGATAAAGAGGACTAGTGATCTTTTGAACTCAAAAGTGGTACTGACAAAAAAAATAATTTTAAGGGCTAGGTTTCAGATCATATTTTGTCAGCTATGATGCTTCACCCTATATCAATAGCAGTGAATTTGTCTGAAGAGATGCTTTTTTTTTTATAGTTCAGAGCAAGTCCCTGTTTCAGAGTTCAGTTCAGTTCTTTGATTTACAATAGAAAATTTTGTGTGCCTCGTTTGAGGAAAGGATATTCCTCCAATAGCTTCATTAGCTTGTGCTCATTTCCTTGTCCTAGCTATCTAATTATTATGCATTGTTTCCTGCAACCTTTTCAGGTTATGTTTAGGCAGAAGTATAGTTTCATGGTGGCATTGCAGGCCCAACATTCGAAATATGCTCCTAACTTGATCAGATCGGTTGTAAAAAGTATCAGATCAGATACTACTGATGGTGACAATGGAACGACCGAGCCAGCTAGGGAATTGTTGGAGCGGCTATTCGTGAGGACACAAAGTTTAGACACTAGTTCTTCTCATGATAGTGAACTGAGCGTGAGCATCGAGGTCCTGAAGTCTGAATTCGAGGGCGCCTTGTCCATCCTCAGAAAGAAAGAGAGGGACATTCGGGACGCGGAGAAGAGGGTTTCCGATGATCGGGTAAGATTGAACCAGACGAAACAGGACCTTGATCAGAGGGAGAAAGAGATCAGCAAAGCATATGTAAGGCAACAAGGAATAGAGAAAGCACTGAAAAAGGCAAGTAGAGGTCTGGCGTTACGAGTGAAGCAGATCCATAATCTGAAGCTTCTGGTCGAGGGGCAAGACAGGAAAATTGCCAGTTCACAAGCTTTGCTTTCTCAGAAGGTAGTTGAAGTGGAAAATCTCAAACAAGATATGTTCAAGAAGAATGAGGAAGCAAACCTGATGCGTTCAGAGATCAAGTCTAAAGAACAGCTGCTTCTTGCAACTAATCAAGCTGTTGTGCAGCAAGAAGCAACAGTTAAGGAGCTGCGTAATGAAATTAAAAGAAAGACAATGGATATCGCCAGATCTAATGAATTGAGGAAATCTAATGAAGAGAAACTCAAAGTTGCTGAGCAGGAACTTGAGAAGCAGAATTTAGGATGGTTAGCAGCACAGCAAGAGTTAAAAGAACTTGCACAACTGGCATCCAAGGATACGGATGATATCAAGGGTACTATCACTGACTTCAAACGTGTGAGGTCTCTGCTGGATGCTGTACGCGCTGAACTTATATCTTCAAAAGAGGCTTTCACCTCTTCTCGCAGACAGATAGAAGATCAAGCAGTGCAGTTGCAGAAACAAGTGCAGGAACTCAAGGACCAAAGGGTGTTACTGATGTCGTACACCCATGATTTGGAAGCTGCTCAACTGGAGATCCAAGGGAAGACAAAGGAGCTCAATGATGCACACTCTCGTTGTATTGAACTTGAATCACAGTTAATTCAGGAAATGGAGAAGGTCGATTCTTTAGAAGCCGAATTAACCAAAGAAAGAGAGAGCTTGGAACACAAAACTGAAGAAGTAGAGTTTCTTCAGAAGGAGCTTGTTCACAAGGAAAACGAGTGCACTAAATCACAAGAACTTGTTAAAATAAAAGAGTCTGAGCTGTTAGAAGCAAGACATGATGTCCAGGATATGAAATCAAAGGTAGAGTCTATCCAATTGGCTGTTCAAGAGAAGGATTCGGAGCTTTCAGATACACAGAGCAGACTAACTGAAGCCAGCAGTGAAGTTATAAATCTTCAGCAGCTGTTAAATAGCAAGGAGGATCAACTGGTTCAGGTTAGAACTGAATTACATGATAAAGAACAACATATAAAAACAATGGAGAGTGAGTTGGATAGCATACGATTTAGATGCTCTCAAGCTGAATCTGTGGTGCAAAGGATGGCTGAGCTCACTGGCAATCTTGCTAGTTCCGTAAAAGTTGGAGAAATGGACATTTACGCATTACTCGATGATGAAATTTCAAGCACAGGTACAGCCCTCGAGTCCAATCTGCATAAGCATAATCAACTGGAGGCTGACATAGAGATGCTAAGAGATTCCTTAAGGCAAAAAGACATGGACTTAAGAGCTGCTCAGGAAGCACTTGATGCCAAAGATCAAGGGCCGAAGGCAGTACTTAGGAAGTGGGATGTGAAGGATATGGAACTAGGCGAGTTGGAAGAGTTACCTGAAGATCCCAGTGCCACAGCAGAGCTCACTGGTCTTTCCAGTGACAAAACAGGGGTCAGCATTGTAGGAGAGATGGAGCTCCAGAAACATCAAATTGAAGCTGCAGAGGTGGAAGCACTTGCTGCTACTGCTGCATTGAAGAAGCTTGCGGATATGACTAAGAAATCCTTCAAACGTGGCAAAGCTGATTCCGATATCGATTTAGTTGCATCAGAGAGTGCAAACGTCGGTAAATATGATTCTAAGATGGAAGTGGACAACAGGACGGATGTGATTCTGGAAGCTGAAAAGGAAATAGTTAGGCTCTTTTCATTGACAAAACACCTTGTCACCGATGATGTAATAAATGATGTGGAGGAACAATAGCTTCAGAGCAAAAGCATGCAGTCGATCAATTCTGCCAAGGTACATCTTCTAAGGTAGCTTTAGCGTATGTTGATATACACCAGATAGATGTTGTGAATACTTATGGATTGATATGTGGCTCAGAAAGATAAGATCCTCTCTCATTAATTTGGCAAATGCCATTTTGAGAAAGGATAACATGTTGAGAAGAAAGTGGTCATTCAATCCTTTGTTGTTTCTGTAATGTACCTCCAACGATTCCTCATATCTTTGTTCACTGTGTTCCTGCTAAATATATGTGCGGAGTTACTGGTATGGCAATTCGTGCTGGTTCTTGTCCTACAGTACCAAAAGAGCTACTTGCGTGGCATTGATTGTTTTCAATGTGCTGCAGCAATCAGTGCCAATGCTGCAGTGCATTGTTGATTTCGTCACTGTTTCATTGCTACTTCAAGTCCTAAGGTAAATATTCAATTCACTTGATTGAACTTGCAATGTCAAAAATATAAGCTGATTTTTAGCAGGCTAAAGTAATCTTGATTCATCATGTTGATGAGCTGTGCTTATTTTACTATGAGACCTAGCAAAATAATCTGCTAGTATTGAAAATGGGCGACAAAACTGAACAAAAACGGGTGGAACAAACACTAAAATAGATAAAGCAGTTTGGCTTGGATTATAACCATCCACCAAAATGGCAAATGCAGCCTTATTCAAGTCACCTGCAAACAGGCATTACATAGGACACACCTGTCACCATTGACGCGATACCGGTGTACTGCATATTGCCATATTGGGCAAAGCAAACACGCAACTATACCTATTATTACAGGTATACACGAACAGTTGGGCGCAGGTAGAGATCTTTCTTCCTTCGGATGGTGATGCCCATCTCCTCGGTCATGTCCAGCTCGCTTGGCGCCACCCCGCGAGGGAGCTCCCAGTCAAAGTGGTAGAGCAGCGCGGCGAGCACCATCTCTATGCTGGCGATTCCGAAGGCCAAACCAGGGCAGAGTCGTCGCCCAGCCCCAAACGGTATGAACTCGAAGTCTGTTCCCTTGAGGTCGACGGCGCTGTTCTCGAACCGCTCCGGTTTAAACTCCTCCGGGTCGTCCCAGAACTTGGGGTCCCTGCCGATCGCCCACGCGTTTACGAGCACGATGAAGCCCTTGGGCACGTCGTAGCCCATGATCTTGCACGACTCCTGGCACTGCCTTGGGACGAGCAATGGCAACACCGGGTGCAGCCTCAGGGTCTCCTTGACGACGAGCTTGAGGTACTTGAGGTCAGCCAGGTCGGCCTCGGCTACGGTCGGCTTCCCGCGGAGCTTATCGCGCAGCTCGGCCTGTGCTTTCTTCATCACTCGCGGGTTCCTCATCAGCTCTGACATGGCCCATTGGAGTGCATCTGATGATGTCTCGCTTCCGGCACCGAAGAGATCCTGTAGAATGTGAATTAGTGTTGGATGTTAATTACTACCTCTGTTCTAAAATAAGTGTTGCAACTTTATCTATATACCCACATATGTAGGCGCTGTTTCAATGTATAGATATATCCATATCTCGATAAAGTTGCGACAATTATATATTTTTAAAACGGAAGGAGTAGTTTTTGAACAGAATGAACAAAGAGGGGCAGTTAAAACGTTAGCATCACTTACAAGCAAGACAGCTTTGACGTTGCCAATGGTGAGCGGCACCCCGAGGTCACCCTCCTTGTGTATCCTCACGAGCTCGTCCATCAGTTCCTCCTCCTCCTCTCCTGTCATGGCGTTCTTGGGCCGCGCCGGCGCTTCTACGGCCTCCCTCCGTTGCTGCCGCTGCCTCAAGGCGCTCTCCGCCAGGTCGTAGGTCGTGCGGTAACTCGCGTGGGCGCGTCGCGGCGTGCTTCCGATGACGCGCGCGAGCCACGACGACGGGTAAAATTCGACCAGGGTAAAAGCCGATGCTATCCTCACGATCTCCGCCAGCACCACCAGGAACTCCTCCCTCCTCTCCAGACTCTCCCCGATCATGGTGCGCGTCATGGAGTCCGTGATGACCCGGAAGATCCGCTCGCAGAGGTTCACCGCCTCGCCAGGCGGCGTCGAGGCGATGTCGGCGACCAGGTGGCCGGCCTCCTCCTCCCGCACGCGGCGGAACGCCTGGACGCGCCGGACGCTGAGCAGCTTCACGATGGCCACCTTGCGGAGCTGCCGCCACAGGGCGCCGTAGGGCGCGAAGAAGATCCCCAACCCCATGGGCCGCAGGCTCTGGATCGTGGGTGGATACGGCCGCGAGGCGAACTTGATGTCGTGCGTCTTCATGATCTCACGGGCGGCGTCGGCGGACGAGGCCACCACCACCGGGGCATCCCCGAGCTGGACGTAAATGAGCGGCGCGTCCAGCTCTCGCGCGATGTCAGCCAGGGCGCGGTGAGCGAGAGGGCTGCGGCGGAGGTGGTGCAGGTTGCCGATGAACGGCAGCCGTGACGGGCTCGGTGGCAGGGTAATCTTCGTCGCCGCGTTGTTGTTGTTGTCGTTGCCACGCTTCCTCAGCTTCAGAAGCAGGAGAGCCAGGAAGGCGCAGAACAAACACGCCACTACTTGCTCCATGGGCATGGCCTATGCACACTGCGTTTAGGTTATGATCTGGAATGGAGGCTAGCAACCAGTCTGCTCTATTTATAAGCCATTTTCCCCTTCTGAGACGAGCACGACACTGTCTATTAACGAGGGGCAAGGAGATATAAAAAATACAGGTTAAAATATCGTCCGAGTTCCTTCAGTTTTTTTAATTGCTCCAAAACTTACTAAAATTGTTTAAATGTAAGCAAATTATCAAATACCGACCATTCGGTATTTTCTTATACTGTCAGTTACCAGAAAACCGAATTGCTAAATATTTATTACTGAAGAAGCGGTAGGTGAATGCCTCGTGGTGTCAAATTTCTATTGGTGGTGATAAACCTCTAATTAATTAGGAAAAAACTGCAGCAATCATGTTACACCCAATTTCCCCTGACAAAATTGTTGAATGTACGCAACCCATTCTAACAAAGCTCAAGAAAAAAACTGTTCTTAACAAACCTTATCTTTAATGCCAAACAAGCCATCCTTTAATAGCTAATTCTTATCAACACAACATTTATGTCCACATTTTTGTTTTTAGGAAAAATTAGTGCACGCAACAAACTTTTACTTTTGTCTAAACGCACTTTACTTTTCTCGATAAACTTGTTCTAAGCACTCAACCATGCCTGACAAATATCAGTACAACTTTTCCTAACAAACCATATTAAAACAAATGCCTGGTTAGTAACAGGTGCCTAACAAACCATATCAAAACAAATGCCTAACAAACAATGTCTTAGTAACCCGTGCCTAACAAACCATGTGTGTGTGTTTCCTTTTTTTTTCTCGCCAAATACCTTTTTCCCGATAAAACGTATTCCACGCATGGAAACCCATCTCTAACAAATATCAACGTAAATTTTCTTAACAAAACACATCTTTAAAATTTCCTAACTAACCATGTGCTAGCCCGCACCTATAGAAATATCTATAACAAACCATGTGTTTGTATCGTGTGATTAGGAACACAATACAACAAAACATCTAAACAAATGTATATAAAAAACTGATTTTTACCTAACAAAACTTTCTTTCTTTCTTTTCTTTACAAACGTTATTTAAACAAATGCCTAAAAATCCTTGTGTTAGTGACCCAAGCCAAACAAACCATGCATTAGTAGCTCGATATTAACAAGACACACAACAAATCATCTAAAGAAATTCCCCCAAACAAATGTTATTCTCCTTAGAGAATGCAAGTGTATGCAACAAATCTTTCTTTTGTCTCTTGAAATCCCTTTACCACTTGGTAACCTTGTTCTATGTAGGCATCCCATCCATAACAAATCCAAACAAAACATCTTATTAACAAACCTTATCTAAACAAATGGGTGAAAAACCATTGTCGCTAGTTGTGCCTTATAAACCAACATAGAGAGTTGGTTAAGGGACGGTACTGACAAACTTATAATAGTTGTGCAGCACTTCTAACTAATTACAAAAAGGAATTGCACTTTTTAGCAACATTAACATCCCTTTACTTCACCAGATAAACTTGTTCTACATATGCAACACATCCCTAACAAATCTTTCTATAACTTATCTTAACAAAGATAATATAAGCAAACAAACCATCTAATGACCCACTTGACATAATGAATGATCACCATGTGTTTATTTGCAGAACACGTGTACATCTATCAATGGAAAGTAATACTTCCCGCCCACCTTTATTGCTCTTTATTTGTTATCAAAAGTTTAGAGAGTAGTATTTTTGGTTGTCATGTTTATTACCTCCATAGTAACCATCTAATGTCCCCCTTTGTATGCTATCTCAACCTTTGGACCTATAAGATTGACCAATAACAAACATTGGAGATGCAATGGAATGTTTTTGAAGACATGAAAATTCTTCCAAATTTTTATCAATTTATGGCATTTTAGGTTCAACCTATATGAGTAAAGTGAGTGAATAATAAGAGCTAATAAGTGTGCAATCGTCTCTCAAATTATCCATGCATGCAACAAGTCTTTCCCTGTCAAACAAACAGTTTACCAATGGAGAAACTACACAAACCAGTAAACGATCAGGTGAGAGAGGTGGCAACTTGTGCTGGAAGGGGTAGGGACAACATGCTAGACTGGTGGGACAATCAGTCATGCAGTGGGATTGGAGGGCGATGCACTTGGCCAGGAAGACTTGGGCGGAGGTGAGTTGTGATGAGAATGTAAGGGGTTGCCCAATCAATATGCATATCATAATCGTTGACAATAACATCAACCTTGGGAGGTCGCCCGTGAGGTCTTGGCGTGGGCGTTGACGCGGTGGAACAGGTTGGAGTGGATGCCTGGAGCGGGCTCTGAGATAGTGCACTGGCGGACCTCGCTTCATTGCCCCAGTGCGGTGCGCAGGGACTTGTGGACGGCGGTCATCCTTGTTTTCTGGTGTATCTGGAGGCATAGGAATGACGTGGTGTTCAATGGCGCCACCCCAGCGGTGGAGACCATTCGGCATAGGATTAGGGGGGAGTTTCAGAGGTGGCGTGTAGCTAGGCTTTTCCGCTCGGAGTCCTTCGGATTTCCCAAGCCTTTTCCTTTTTCGTGGCGGGGTGGAGATTAGGCTTTCGTTTTTGTAGGGGAGCAGCCACCCCCTGTTGGCAGCAGTACTCGTGGCTCGGGCTTTCTTGCCCTTTCTTCTATATGATTAGTACACCTTCCAGGCTGTATTATCGAAAAAAAAACATCAACCTTGGGAGCGGTGGTCTGGAATTGAAAGCCCTTAAACCATGTAACTTCACTATGAGCATAAAAAAAGATAAAACAAAAGGGCAAATATTTTTTATTCTTGTTCAAGAGGAAGACATATTTAAATTATGCATATACATTGTTCATAGATACCGAACTATGAGGTGACATTTGAGGTTTGTAGTGAGCTCAGGTACTTTTGTTTGCGGAGGTCTCAGATTTTTGTAAGAGACTCACACTTCAACTTCCAACTTCTTTAGCAAGTCATCAAAGGAAGCTCATCAACCTATGAACTTTTGATTTATCTAGGTTGCATCATGTGGGTTCACACGAACAACTGGGCACATATAAAGATCCTTCTTCCTTCGAACGGAAATGCCCATGTCCTCCGCCATATCTAGCTCAATGGGCAACGCCTTGCTGGGGAATTTCCAATCAAAGTGGTACAAGAGTGCAGCAAGCATGAGCTCCATATTGGCTTCTGCAAACATGATACCAGGGCATATCCTTCGGCCAGCTCCAAATGGCACAAATTCAAAGTCTGTACCCTTGTAGTCAATCGTGGCGTTCTCAAACCGTTCTGGTTTGAAAGTCTCGGCGTCGTCCCAGTACCTAGGATCCCTGTTAATCGCCCATGCGTTCACCAACACGGTGGTTCCCTTGGGAACGTGGTACCCCATGATAGTGCATGTCTCCCGACATTCCCTTGGGAGAAGCAGAGGCAGCACCGAGTGCAATCTTAGAGTTTCCTTGATGACGAGTTTCATGTACTTCAAGTTAGCCAAGTCATCCTCAGTCACCTTCAGCTTTCCAGAGAGGCTATTTCGCACCTCAGTTTGCGCCTTGTGCATCACTAGTGGGTTCCTGACTAGCTCTGACATTGCCCATTGGAGCGTATTCGCTGATGTCTCACTCCCGGCATTGAAAAGGTCCTGGATGCAGTTTTGCAAACTCTGTATCAACTGTTGAAGGGAATAATAATGGCGGCAAAGTATCTTTTTTTATTGTGGAATAAGGTAAGCATTTTCTAGCGCTTTATTGCTTAAAATTATATATCTCAGTCATCTAACATTTCAAGCTGCTAAGCCTAAAACTGCATCTTTAGTGAAAGTAGATACAACCATTGAAATTCTCGATGCAAAGAAGGGTGATAGCAACTACTTTGATTGTTTTGCAAAGAATGGTGATAGAGACTTACAAGGATGACGGCTTTGATGTTGCCCGTGGTGAGAGGCACCTCGAGGCTACCTTCCTTCTGTACCCTAAGGAGCACGTCCACAAGGTCCTCGTCATCTTCCTTGGTGGCGCTGTCAGCTAGAGCCTCTTTCCTCTGCTGATGCTGTCGGAACACGCAGTCCATGAGGTCGTACGTCGTTCGGTGGTTCGCCTCGGCGCGGCGTGTCATGCCGCCTACTGCGCTCGCGATCTTCCAGGACGGGAACATGTTGTCAAGGCTGAATCCCGAGCCGACCTTGATGATCTCCGCCAGCGCCTCCAGGAACTCCTCCCGACTCTCGAATCTATCCCCAACCATGGATCGCATCGTGGAGTCCGCCACGGCCGCGGTGACGAGCTCGCTGAGGTTCACGGCGTCGCCTGACCTCGCGGAGTTCGCCACAGCGGCGACAAGGCGGCTGGCCTCGTCCTCCCGAGCACGCCGGAACGACCGGACGCGCCGGGCGCTGAGCAGCTCCACGACGCAGAGCTTGCGGAGCTGTCGCCACATGGCGCCGTAGCGCGCGAAGACGAGGCCCTCGCCGTCCGCCCTCAGGCGCCGCGTGGTGGCGTTCCAGGGGCGCGTGGCGAAGCTGGCGTCGTGCGTCTTCATGATCTCGCGCGCGGCGTCGGCGGAGGAGGCGACGACGGCGCGGATCTCCCCGAGCTCGAGGTACATGAGGGGAGCCTCGAGCCGGCGCGCAAGGTCGGCCATGGTGCGGTGGACGAGCGGCCCGCCGCGCATGACCTGGTGGAGGTTGCCGATGACCGGAAGCCTCCATGGGCTCGGCGGGAGGTTGAAGCCGTCGTTGCGGCGACGTCTCATGAGATTGAGAAACAGGGGAGGGAGAAGCAGAACCACCACGAGGATGCAGAGGCAGTAGGCGACTTGCTCCATGATCATGGCCATGGCGTTCAGCAGGGCATACAGCGGGATGGTGAACGCATACAGCACATATGCTCGGGTATTAGTGAGGTGAACATGCATGACAAAGCATGTGACAACAGGTGACAAAGAAGCCACGCCACTCCATCCAAACATTGTTGCTACATGAGTGAGTGATGGCTCACGAGCGAAATTTGTCATATTGCTAGTTGAGTTGGCGTCATTGGGAACTCGGCCGGGGTTAGTGGGCATTTTGGCTCCTGGGCGCGTGCATTTTGGCCCATTGGAGTGCAGCTGGGTCTGGTTTACAAGGAACGACGACGCACCTCTCCAACACGGCGCGACGCACGCACCTCTCCAAGACGGCGCGACGCACCGAATGTCTTCCCTTCTTTCTTTTGTCAGACACCCGCGCCCGCGCTCGTGAAACACCCCGTCCAACCCCGCCCCCGCGTCACTCCTTTGGTGGTCACGCCTGCCTGCTCTCACGGAGCGTGGACGAGTCAACTGACTGCGGCCTTTTTGATTGCCCCGCGCGCACGGAGCGATGTTGATTGCGTGACGAGTCAACTGGCTGCCTTTTTGATTGCCCCGCGCACTTTCCTTCCTGTATCTCTCTCTACACACCCTCGCTAATTTAACGAACCCGCTTAATTTCCTGCAGCTCACTCCTGCCTACCTACGTGATTCACCCAAGGAAACGAGCTGGATTAATAATCCAATCACACCCCTGCTCACTCGCACTCGCTAATCGAATCCTTCCTAGCTTCACTGCTGCTTTTCTCTTCTACTCACCACGCCTTTTTTTTTCGCACGCGCGCGCGTATGGAATGGAGGTGCCAGCCCAATTACCACCCTTTCCCTTCGTTTCTGCCAGATTATTACAAAGTCGTAATAATGAAGAAAAATAAGGATGGGCCTCGTTCCGTTTCAGTGGCCTGGCAATCCACCCAATTAAGAGACGCGACGGAAAAAACAATATGCATTTCATTTGGTTGGGCTAGCTCACTTCGTTTCACTAGGCTTTTCTTTTTTCTATTTAATTTCCCTACATCAACAAGTACGTACGCACGCCTTTTTTTTCTTCTTCTTTCCGATAACAGTTAAGCACGTACACGTGCATGTTTGTGAAAATAAATACTCACTCCTATTCATATGAATTTGACTCAAACACATATGTATTTAGTCAACAATTTATGATGTATTCAGACAAACTTAAGTCAATTTATGACGGAAAAAAACAAATTTATGAGGAGCCACCACGGAGTTGTGCATCAGATTTTTTTTCTTTTTTTGAGAATTCGGCAGGTGAGCTGCACGATATATTTATAGAAGAAGATTTGGCTCAGTTAATTAGGGAAACCGGGACCAAAAACCTTACGGAGCGGCCGAGTTTATGAGAAAAGCCGGCCCACAAACCGCACAATAATCGGAGCCTCATCGTCCACACGATACCAGACCGCCGACGACCAAACATGCCAGCCACACCGACCGCCCCGACATGCGAGCCACACCGACCGTCCCGTCGCGTAGGTCGGGCCGGCGAGCTCGCTACCCACGTAGCACCAACACGCCGCCCATGCCTTGCTAGACCATGACCACACCCCATGAAGTAATCGCTGCAAGACCATCCGAGGCCACCGCCTCGGCGCACGTGAACCGTCCGGGGCCGCCGCCCCGGCATCCACCACCCTCGATGACAAGGCAACCAAGCACAACTACGAATAAATTTAATTCCGTACACCCCGCGCCAGGCTGTCCCCTGCCAATAAATTTAATTCCGCGCCAGCCTGCTGACCGCGCTCGCTTCCATCGAATGGAATGGACGAAATAAAGAGGCAATCCTTGATTTATTAATCAAAACGGAAAGACGCCCGCACATGCACAGCTTGGATCGCTACCATGGAATGGAAGAGAGAAAAAAACGATAGCCTCTCCCTTCGATTCGCTTCGCACCCCCGCGCTCTGCCTCCCTTTTGTTCATGCATCAACTCTTGTTTTTTCTCACGCAAACTCACTCACAACCTACCTACCCGCTCTATTTCTTCTACTACTACGCTGTATCACTCATTGCTACGTTTGCAGTCTGAAGAAAACCGTGTTCATTCATTCCGGTCGATGCCATACTAGCCACACCAGCGACCAGTCACAGGGTTTCGCCATTATTTGTTCTCTTCAACGGCAAACGCATGAGCGATTTGGTTCCAGGACGGGAGGACAGACCAAAGCTATATGACTCTCATTTAAAAACCATACTGACAAACAGATACATACATCGATCAACACTGACAGTGTGCGTCTCAAGCCAAGTGAGGCGGCTGACATGGCGGAGTAGATATACCTAGGGGTGGTGGCGCTGGTTAAGCACGACCACCTAGACGACGACCGTAAGAGAATCTCCACAGGGAAGCCCAATTGCGCCCCTGTTAGCGATTTGGGGGGCGACGGTAAAATTGAGCTCGCACGAACGCGCCCAATAAAGCACCGGCACCGTTTCAAGCCTAATAAAACCGCCAGCAACCACGTGCCGGTTCCTTCTCGCAGGGCATCAAACGGGTGCACAGGCGCCTCGTGCCATGTAGGAAAACACTCGTAGGCTAGCCATGTCAACAACTCAATCTGGGGAAGTCAGGTTGTCGTCTTCGATGGACGCAACGATTTCCTAGGCGACTAAGAGACGGCGATGTGACAACAAGGGACTCCGGCAACTTCGTTGACCGCCGAACCTTCTCCACCACCGGCGCCGAAAGAGGAGGAGGACTAGGAGTTCTCCGATGATGAAAGCAGCGCAGAAAGCGGCGACTACAACGCCTTCGGCCACCACTAGATTGTAGTTGCGTTCAACATCTTTTTTACAAACTCGCCATATTTTCTAGAAATCAAATGAAATTGGCCGTCTTTTGTGTGTTTCGTTTTTTTTTGTTTAAAAATGTATATTGGGGCTGCCGGTGTGGGGAAGATTTCCCCAAACTAAGGAAGCCGCGCCGATGTCCCCCATTAACACGTGCTGGCACATATTTGGGGATGCCGGTGGAGATACTCTAAGCAATTCTAGAAATATAAGGCCGGAAGGTACCAAATTAATCAGCAAAAGATTATCATAAACATTACAAAGCCGGAAGGTTTATTTAACCTCGCTAGTCGCTGCTACTGGACGACAGAATACTACAGCGCCATCAACCATTCATAACAGTCATCCACAAATACACACACATGCCAGCCAGGGAGCTCGCCGTTTAAGAAACCTCTTCGTTGGCTGCACCCGCATCAACACACAAATACCAAGCCAGTAAGCCACGTTTAGGATTTCTTCTTCTTAAATAAATACTCCCTCGTTTCTCTCAATAAAAAAACTCCCTCTGCTCCTTAATAGTTGCTCTTCTTCCTTTGGTATTCCTAGCTGTTAGTTCCTGCGCCGCTATAAAATCGTTGCTGATTGGGTGGGCTTGCTCTGCATGCGCGAGGTTGTTTATGGCATGCCTGTAATCGAGGAGACTCTGCGCAAAAAATTAGAGAGATATTTAAGGAGAACGGGGAGACTTTTCAGGGCCAAGTTTGGTAGGTATTTCGCTCGAAATCACTCCTTAATAATCCAAACGCCAAAAGACATTCTTCACCGTAACTCCGGAGGGAGCACAACAAACAAAAGCACTACGTAGTACTGGAGTACTCCCTCTGTTCGGGTATAGAGGTCCGGAGAGCAGAATCGGCAATACCAAGATTTGCGCTGGAAACAAGGAGCTAAAGTTGGGACGGTTTGGATTCTATTAATTGCAACCGTAATCTCTCCACTTAAATAGGTTAGCTGATCTCCTTTTCCTCCTTCCTTTTGCATCGCACGGTTGAAAGGAAAGCAATCCACGGGGACGGTTACTCTCCAATCCATCGCCAGGAAAATAGCGCATGCATTGGGCAGTTTTTGTTGTCCACGGATCGCCTCCTTCCTCCTCTAACTAAACACCATGGCCGTCCCTTGCATGCTGCACCTATATAGCTCGCGGATTCCTCCTCTCCTTGTAGCAACACCACCATGGCCGGCTTCGATCTACCAGAGGGAGAAATAGAGGGTGCTGGACGAGCAGGAGGAGGAAACGGAGGTGGAGGAAGAGGCACTCACGACCATGAAGCCGGCGGGAGCAGGAGCGTGAGGCAGCCGCCGCTTGGCTTCGCCGGCACGCACGACCATGAAGCCGGCGGGAGCGGCAGCAGCAGCGGGAACGGGAGCGCGAGGCAGTCGCGGCTGGGCCTCGCAGGTCGCGGCCGAGCTTGTTCCCAGTACAATGCCGGCGGGAGAATCTTTGGCGCGAGCTCGCGGCTGGGCCTCGCAGGTCGGGGCCGAGCTTGTTCCCAGTACAACGCCGGCGGGAGCTTCTTCGACGCGAGCGACAACTCGCGGACTGGCCGCCTAGGTCTCGCCGGGCGCGGCCGAGGCTTCTTCGACGTGCGCGGCAATGTGTCCACTGCGAGCCCTTCTGCCCGTCTCGGCCTCGCTGGCCGTGGCTGCGGTCAAGGCGACTGGTCGGACTTCCATGAATCCACTACGCATAAACGTGGTAGGGAGGAGGGCGACCATGTTGGAGGAGGAGGTCATGAGGGTCCGGTCTTCGGCAGCGACGATCATCTGGATGACACCGGTGGTGGCAATGACGAAGAACTTGAAGAAGAGTACACTACCGGCATCGACCTAAGTAAGAAGCCGTAGCATGTTTCTGTTGCCATTTGGTTTAAATATGCTAGTACTGCTATGCTAATCGTTGATCACATGGAGAAAACATGGATTAGCTCATTGTTTTAGATCACGCTGTCTTAGTTTTTTTCATATTTCTTTCCAGATGAGTTTGCGAACAAAAAGAGAAGGACATTTTACAGCGATGATACCAAGCGTTCTTTTTACTGCATGATCTTAGCAAGGAATGGGCCTGGTCATCTCAAGTTTGGTGTAACAAAGCAGTTATCCCAGGAACTTGAGGTGCCGGATAGGGTATTGCGGCGCATTTGGAAAAACGGCCTAGGGGGTATTGGAAATGTTGTTAACAAGAAGGCTGGTAGATGTGGGCGTAAACGTGTTGAGTTGGATGCAGCTTCCTTGGTCGCCATTCCTCTTCCTCAGCGTACGACTTTACGTGACGTAGCAGCGAACCTGAACATGTCTTTAACCACCGTTCATGCACGTCTTCAACAAAAAGAATTTCGTCATCACACGAGCGATCTCAAGCCTGATCTCACGCTAGCTAATCTGAAGGCCCGTATTCGGTATTGTCTCGACAATCTTGAGCCGCATAGCTTGCCGGATGACCCCACTTTCAAGGCTATGTTCAATGTTGTCCACATTGATGAAAAATGGTTCTACCGCACCAGGAAGAGCCAAGGTTTCTATATGGGCAACAATGAAGAGAACCCCAAGAGATCAACCCGAAACAAAAATTACATTGAGAAGATCATGTTCTTGGCTGCTGTAGCTAGACCGCGATTTGATAGTGATGGAAATTGCACGTTTGATGGAAAGATAGGTATTCAAATTTGAATTTTTATTAATTTTAATTTACGTCATCTTTACATTTTAATCCAAACGCCAAAAAGATATATACACATTCTTCACCGTAACTCCGGAGGGAGCACAAGAAACAAAAGCACTAAGTAGTACCGGAGTAGTTCAGCTAACTAACCAAATCAAGTTCAATCAGCAGCCATGACCTCTCTGACCTTTTTCAAACATCCAGACCATGATTCATGCAGCAAGAACAGTAAAAAGTGCGTGAGAAGCACAACTAAAAACGGCAGCACCAAGCTCAAGCACTAGTACCGGAAATCTACCAAAATATTCACCCGAATCCTAGCAACAGCACTTCTTTTACTATCTGATTGGTTGGTGGTAGCAAAGCGACCAGAATAAACCTACAGCCTCAATACAACTCATTCAACTTTTACAACAACCATGATACTGCTACTAGGCCATAGAAATGATGTAGACATACCAGATGATCAACGGAAATGACGAACCAGCAATGTACTTGTTTAGTCCTCGTTATCCTCCAACAAAGAACAGAGCATGGTCAGGTCAGAAAAGCAAACACTGGCATTTATTTAGACAAGACTCAAAATATAACAGCCGCTAATAAACACACTCGTACCATTGATTCATTCAATACCAAGCAATAAAAAACACTTGAAAACAAGAAGCATGCCAGTATGTATGTACTACTTGAAACTAAAACATAGTTCAACGAGGCCTAAACTTCAGGCTAGATTAGATACCCGTTAGTGCCACGACACCGGCAACTCTTCTAATCAGATTGATTAATAGCAGCCAAGTGAGAAAATGGCTTGGGCAACTTAAATAAAAGCCACTTTAAACAAACCAAACACTAGTGTTCTCTAAAAAACAAACAGGGGCATGTTTTGTTCTTCCTAGCTGTCTGGGAAAGAGTGCAAATGTGTTCAAACACACTTGTACTGTTCATTCATTCATTCATTGACTCATGACCCAGCAAGCAAAAACATTAGAACCAAAAGTTGCATGCCCAATATGTATGCAATACTTGAACCAAATCAGAGATACACGAGTCCTAAAAATCACACAAGATGACCTATTTGTCAGTGACCGAAACACGCCCACATACGTAGTTCAAAGATTGAGAAAGAAGCCATAGGGTTTGCAAATAGACTAGAGAATTACAGGCTGATGCTTTGACCATACAGTTCACAGTAACTTAAACATGAACTTGGAAAATAAGCATCTCCAAGGTGACAAGATCATCATCATCAACATAATTCAGATAAGGGCCATCGAGCCAATGGCCAGAACATAGAGAGGAACCAAAATCTTACCTAAAAACAACATGGAGTCAAAAAACAAGGCCACCTCTGTCCTTCAGCCCTCCTCGTTGTTCCTCGAACAGAAAAAAAAAACAGATGGTTAGCTCCAGAGAAAATATTTAGCAAAACAAAATTCACAAGAGCGTTTTTACTTAAATCCACGCGGCACCAACAGACCGCAATATCTTCAAGCTAGTACACGCACTAGATGATTAATTACACAAGACTACCAGAACAGTATTGCACCGCACAATCAAAAGAGCATGAATTTAATAAAGGTAAGTAACATATCAGAGACCACAAAGCATTCAAATTGACCACAATTAAGCTATGGTTCAAGTATTAGAAGGGAAACCTGGTTTCTTTGTTGACAGATAACCATACTTTTTAGCACAAGTATAATCAGTTGGCATCACAACCAGGAGACAATAAGACCAGGACACATACAAGTTTAATCATTGCAAGCTGACAAAACAAAAACTAGTGCTAAACTTCACCTGCCAGTACCCAGCGACTAGAGGGAAAAATATAATCCAGAACCACCATAACGCACAACTTATAACCTTCATGCTTGATCCCCTAGTTTGCCAAGCACACTAGAAGGCTACACTATCAAACCAAACCAAGAGTATGCATCCGATTACTAGCTTCAGACCAGCACAAAAATAGAAACGTGGAATTATGAGCGATGTGCAACCACACGTGGCAACCATGTGCAATTCTTCTTCCCAAAAAAAATTCCTGCAGCTCGAGGAGTTGGCCTCACGTGCGGCGTCCCAACAGTGCATCAATGGACAGCAGAGACCATCAACAGCACATCCCGCCTAGCTCCTTCCGCTGCCTGCACAAGAAAGCAAAATAAGATTTCAGCTAACACTCAATCGGTTTAGCTAACTACTTAGGTGCAGTTAAGTACAGCTAGCTAACACCAGAAAATTGCAGGATTAATATACTAATCAGAAGCAGACTAAATGTCCTTTTCTCAATTTCTCAAACTGGACATATACGGAAGCTTCACAAAGCGCTGATTTGCATATATGTGCAACCAAAACGTGACAAGCAAATGCAATTTCTTGCAGCTACAAGCCACTGAGCAGATCGAGGAGTTGGCCTCACCTGCGCCATCATACCACTGCAACCCGCGGACGGTGGCCACTATCAGCAGCACATCCCGCCTCTCTCCTCCGGCTGCCTGCACAAGAGAAAGATGCGATTTTTCAAGCGAGGAGAAGCGGGTTGGGGGGTGCAGGTTAGCGCGCAGCTCATACCAGTTGCGGTTGTCGACGTCCCGGAGCCGGCGAGGACGGGGGAATCCTCCCCCACGGCCACAGCGTCCAGGCGCAAGGAACCGGTGGTGAAGATCGCGCGCACCGGGACGGAGCAGCGAGGCGACGCCGGGGAAGCGGAAGACCAGGGGAGCGGTGCCGCGCGTGGGCTGGCCTGCGTCGTCCTCGACGCCGGCCGGCGACCTAGGGTTTCGCGGCGGCGCAGTTGAGGGTCGATTGGAGGTGGGGATTCGGCAGGGGGACGGCGCCGGAGCTTCGCCGAACGGTGGCGAGGTCGAGGTTGCCCGGCAGGCGGCGGGTATGGAGCGGGAGCGCCGAAGCTGGGATCCCACGCAAGGACAGGGGCGGAGGGATCTCGGGAGAGAACTGGGAGGAGGAGGTGGTAGGAGAAGTCTGGCGCCAGCGACGGAAGATGGACGGCCGGCCGGCGGCGTAGGTGAGGAGACGTGGTGGCCGGCGGCTGTCGGTGGAGGTGAGAGGAATCGGAACTCGGGCTGGTGTGGGTGTGGATGGGAGGGGAAAAGAAGGGAACCAAATGTTTCGTCGGCAATCAAATTCTTTTCGTTTTGGCGCTTCTAATTAAGTGAAACAAGCATGCAAATATCAATGCACGGCGAGTTCGGGTGGCAAGTGACAAGTGACTGTCCATTGTCGAACGGTGGTTCAAAACATACCAAGTATGTAGGTCTATGCGCATGTGATAACATGAAATAAAACACTCGATGACAGCCTTTGATCATATCACGGTTTGTCATGAGAGTAGGATCTTCAATAAAGAAGCTCATTGTCTAGCCACAAGGGTAGTGCTAGATGTTCGAGGAGCATCTCCCTAAACATCATACACTTTTCATGAAACAACATGCTGACGATGCCAGAGAATTAATCAATTCTGTTGATGGTGCTATTATTCGGTATTCTGCTCTTTCCTGGTCTCACGACCAACTATAGGAGATAATGCAAGCTCGTGTGATCATGCACAAAATGATCATCGAGAATGGCCGCAAGACTCTAGCCAGGCATGTTGGTCCATACTCGCCATGCATACGGAAATCCGTGACAGCAATGTTCAAACTCAGCTGCAATATGATCTCCTAGAGCATCTATTGAGGCTCAGAGGAGAGGCATCAACTGTGCCCGGCGCCTTGATCTAGCCCCCCAAACGGTCAATCCCGACGCGGCTTGGGGGATACGACTGAGATGCTCTTAGATAGATGCTTACAAGCATAAATCAGGCTTTTTGTTTGCTTATTTCTATAGTATATGTGCCTAGCTAAGCATCTTCCTTGTATAAATAAGCATTATTGCTTAAGAAAAACCGGTTGAGAATCTCCCTAAACACCTTACACTATACATGCCTAAACACCTTAATCAGCCCGAGGGCTTATGTATTCCTGAATTTGCTGAAGTTTAAATAAACGACGGTTTCCCCTCAAAACAAAATTAAGTGAAACAAGCATGTTGTATGATTGGTTGGACAGATAGGATGAGTAGGTGTTATCGGTGGGTGGCTCCAAAAATTGTACACCCTCATTTTGTCCTACTTTTGTTAAAATATGCATATATCTTGATTGTATATCTTAACAAAGTTGAGACATCTTTTTGTGAAAAGATGGAATATATTCCTTCTGTGGAAAGCTCTCTACTCAGTATCTCACTTTTAGTTTGGTTTTAGTTTGGTTTGGCGCTTGTTCTATTCAACCAATGGATTGATGCACGCTCTGGTAGCTAGCTTCATTTGTGTGTGTATATACATATGGATCTACTAGAACGTGTGATGATTTTGTGAACACGCAAAGAATTGATCCTTGCTAGTTAATCCCCCCCAGGTCTTATGTATTCCTGATTGTGGCAGAAAACGCACATGGAATTATGTAATCAAACCAAGTCGACACCTTTTATCTAAAAAAATAATATGGCTCCTATTCGGACTCGACCTTGCTACATTAGCTACACACGTCACGTGACCGAGCCAAGTTCAAAAAATATGAAGGAGCCTAGTACAATGGCTATGGAACTCTACTCTCGCCAAAAATGCCCCAACGATCTAAGACACCCAAGAACAGCTCTCTTGCTCCTTTTTTAGTGAGAGAGGCCAAAGATTAGTTTGAGCGAAACCAGAAACTAAACAATCTTGTCCTCTACTCGCCGAAGGTCACCATAGTTACCATCACGCACGCTGTCGTGAAGCCAGACACATGCCCCGGGTGCAGAGATAGTAAACCTTCATAAGTCTTCTGATCTTCCGCATGCCGAGCCATTGAAGAAGACGATCTACGTTAGATCAGCCATCGTGATGCTATGGGAGATATAAGTCTATTCTCTTGGATGCTTTTGTAGCGGCGACGAGTTTGATAAACCACGTCGAAGCTCGTACCAGATGGTTTCCTTCTTAGGGGAAACCAAGAGAATAACCACTTTGCACCAAAATATAGGGAGTATATGACATAAGACCCACAGAACTAGGTTTCTCCTAAGTACTCACATGGAATGGTAGAAAAACCACCCCGTTCCGCATGGGGTCCTATTTTTCGTATGACCGGGTGTTCTGGAAAAGAAACACCACTGAAACTCTGAGGTGTCACTCATTTCACAAACATGTCTATTTTACACGAATATTTTGGACTTTTGCAATAGCTTGAGCTCTTTTTTGGGCTGATCGCGTTCATGTGGCCTATCCTAGCACAAAAAAATTTATAAAGTGACATGGGATCACCACTTTGAACATAACTTTAGGGGTAGGCCACGTGGGCCCACATAATTGGGTTTTGCCTGGAATCACTTACATAATGGTCGAAACTTTCCCCATTTTGAATGGGGTCCTGGAAAGTGTATATAAGGGTAGTTCAAAGAGGAAAACCCAATACACCACGCTGTACTGACACTTTCTTCACAACCATTGCTATCGAGGAGGTTGATTGTAGACTTTTAGTGAAATACTCCCACATCGAGTCCACTTTCCTACTCTTGTAAAATTTGGACCCTTTTTTGGTTAAGTCGTGTTACTATGAACTATCCTAACAGAAGAAAAAAGAAATGTGATATGACACTTCGAACCAAAAAATAAGGGGCAGACGACACGAGCCATAAAATTGTGTTTCCCCTGAGAACACATGCTAAAAGGTATAAAACCCTTCTCCTGTCGCATGAGGCCCTAATTTTGATATTTCAGTGTGTTGTTAGAAAGGAAAAAACACTAAAAACTCTAAATTGCCACTTGTTTCACAAACATGACAATTTAGCATGAAGATTTTAGACTTAGAATGTGAAATTCCCACATCGAAGCCGCCGACCAAACTCTTGTAATAAGTTGGTATCTTTTTGGATTCGTCATGTTCCTATGTCCTATCCTAGCACGGAAGAATTGTAAAAGTGACATGGGATCACCAATCTTGGCAGAAACTTAGGGGTAGATGAGGCGGAGCACACATAGTAGGGCTTCTCCTGAAATTGAGCAAGGAAAGGTCGAAGCCCTCCACGCTTTTGTACAAGATCTTAAAAAAGGTTATGTAAGGGTGGTGTAAATATGTAAAGCCAATACACAACTATGAAGTGGCACTTGCTTCACAAACATTATTTTCAAGCATGAAGATTGTGGACTTATAACGCAAAACTCCCACATCGAGGCCATGGACCCAACACTAGTAACAATTTAGGATCTTTTTTAGGCAATTCACGATGATAGTTAGTAACATTGAAAATATGGTCACTAGTAGGAAATAGGCTACTGCTGGCGCACCTATTTTGCCTACCGCTGGCGCACGTTGGTGCGCCGGCGGGAACAAGCTAGTGGTATCAAAATACCGCTGGAGCACGTCCTGGTCCGCCGCCAGTATCTCGACTTATCGCCGCTGCACGTCCTGGTCCGCCAGCAGTAACTCGACTAGTGCGCCGATGGTATATTTTTCAAAATTCAATAAAGACGAATCTAGATCTAGATCTAGATCTCGCCTTATGTGTTCTCCACGTTTTCTCCACAGTGGCCAACGAGGGTTGAGGAGGTGGGTCACCGGACGGAAGGTCGCCGGCGAGCTTGAGGAGGTGGTTGCCGTGGAGGTTGAGGAGGTGGTCACCAGAGGGTCGCCGAAAGGAGTTCACGACGAGGTTGAGGAGGTGTCACCGGAAGGTCCCGACGAGGTTGAGGAGAGGTGGTCACCGGAGGTAGGAAGCTCGCCGGCTTGCGGAGGTCACCGGGTTGAGGAAGAGGAGGAGGAGAGAAAGAGGAGGAGGAGAAGGGGAAGAGGAGGAGGAGGAAAAGAGGTGATGGAGGATGAGGGGGAGGAGAGAAAGTGAGGAAGTGAAAGAAGAAGAGGCCGACCGGTGGTCTGGTTTGCATATATAGCAAAGGTTACTGCCGGCACACCACCATGCCCGTGCGCCTTTTTTGGTGCGCTGGTGGTAACCCTGAGCATGTAGCCTATTTCCTAGTAGTGAGTGAAGTTACTTTGGATCACCCTTTCGACATAATGCTCATGGGGTAGATGATATGAGGCCCACGAAACCAGGTTTTGCATGTAATCATGCTATCAAGGGTCGAAAATGCACCCACACTTGCATGGGGTCCCAAACACGAATGTAAGGGTGGCGAGAATAGGAAAAGCCACTTCTCGACAAGTTGCATGACTCGTGTAGTTCTCTGTTACTCCCACATTAACTCACCTTGCAGCCGTCGCAAGCACTACCCATACGTGTTGGATCGCAACCAATGACATGTCGAGCCACAACTCCACCTCATAGGGTTGTAGCCACACCGCAATGCAGGTCCTCCACCGACATGAAAAAATAGTCCTTGGACGCTGCCTCGACAACATCCCACCATCTATTAGAGCAAGTACAATAAGTCCTAGTCAGCTGGCTATAAGGATTAAAATAGTATATTATTGCTTAGTTGGAGGAGAGAGGAGGAGAGAGAAGGAGAGCTCATGCAGCTCTAGCACGTGCTCCTAGGCACTTTGTGAGAGTGAAAGGTGGGCCATACATTGATAAAATACTACATCTTTATAGCTCACTATTGTATATATTAGCTCTAAGTTAGCTATAGATGACATGGAATTTGGCTTATAGCCAGCAGCTGGCTACACTATTGGAATTGATCTTAGGAGGCAAACTATTTGATAGCATAACTTGGGATGGTGGAAAAATGTGACCATTCTCCAAGGTGACTCCTCACGTGGAACAACAAATAATAGTTTGACATTGACGTCGATCACACAATAAAACGAAGCTTGGTCCAACCCGGTTCCAATTGAATCAACGCCAGAGTGTTTACTTGTCTTGATGCCTTCATCGGTCCATAGCCATGGGTAGTTGGCTAGATGAATGCATTAAGGCACCGATCAATCAACAACTAGTGATGCCTCGATAACAAGCCAAGAAACAATTAAGGCATCGATCCAATGAATAGTCGATTGATGTTTTTTCATTTATCGTCTTTCTTGTGGAGACGCACCGTCGGTCGCTCTCCAGCCAATCTGCACCGTTCAAGCACAAACTCACGCACAGCAGCCAAAGCCAACCATTTCTCCCCCACCCAACCAAACCATAGCGCCCTAAAACGACAGACAGAGGCGGCGGCGACCACACGCAGGCGGAAATCCGGCAGCGTCCCGACGGGCTTGCTCGCTGGCGCGCGCGTGCATCCTCCCGCGGCGCTCCGTCGAGCTCACTTGGCTGCGCCGCGTCGCGCGCGTGGCCGGGGACGGCAGGACGCGGCGGCGACCCATCCGCACGGCGTCCTTCTTCCTGCTGCCGGCGGTGACCCAGCTGCCGCGTGCCGTCGCAGGCCGGTTTTTCCGGCATGCCGGCGACGGAAGTCCACAGAGTCCACGTCAAGCTCGCCTCACCGCATCACGCGGCGGGGATCCCCTTCCCCACATTCTCTCCACGACGCCGCTCAGCCATCCGGCCAGCAGACCCGCGAAGCAGCAGGAAGGCCGCGCCCGCAGGTGACGTATTCACTCCCTATCAACGAAACTAGGACGAGTCGAGTAGAATCGAGCCCATCTTGCCAGGCGAGTGGAAAAAATGAAGATTTTTCATTTGCTGCACTCTGATTTTTAGTCCTGGGAATAAGCAGCAGTTCAGTTCGTAGGGTCACACGAGCTATTTTACATGTACTACAATTACTTTGTACCAATTCACATTGGTTTGAGTATGAAAAAAAGCATACACGTGTCTTATTTAATCATCCAAGCTAATACGAGAACACACAGATGCGAAGGCATCCTAAAACTTTGGATTTCCCATATGACAGGCTTCGAACTCATTAATCAATTCTGTACCTAGATTAACTAAGTAACCGTGTCAAATCAGTTTATGTTACATCTGAATTGATTCGGTTTTCTGCAGGTTACCTTACTGTTCCGGTGGTGTTGGCATTCTGGTGCTGCTGCTGTCCACCAGAGCTCCTCGTAGTGCTGCCACCGTCCAACGGAGTTCCTGCCGGCCTCCATGTCGTGTCAACCTATCTGAAGGTCTCTATCTTGATTCCACCCATTTTCGTTGAAAAAGTGTGCTTGAGCAACTGCTCAGTGCGCACGCATATTGCCATCGTCCGTGCAATCTAGAGATACGAGAAGGCGCCCCTCGCGTGCAGACGATTAGCAGTGTGCGGCACATTAGTACAGCCGCGTCCGCTAATTATGTGCTAAGCGTAGGCAATGTAGCATAGGGGTTGACCTATCTTTTTATTTGTCTCCTACCCTCTGGGCTTGTGGGGCACCCACCCTGACTGTCTAGGCTTGTGGCTCACCACTGTTCCCTGCTCATGTCCGGCTCGGGTCTGCATCAAACTGAGCCAAATATGACTATTCAAGTATTGACTTCTGGCCGGCACTAATCGACCCTATTTCCCTTGCCAAATTCAACTAGGATGAGTACAAGTCGAAGAGATTTTTGAGGCAGCTACAAAGCTGAAGGCAGATATACGGAGGAAGGGACTGCCTATCATTCCCCTCCCCCCTCTCTCGTGTCGCTACAGTAGTTGGGCGAGTTTTTCCCAGATCCGGGTTAGACCAAGGCTCTCTGGCTCCGGTCACCGGAGTGTGAATAGGTTTAGGTGTTGGCTTTATGACATAGTTTGGAGTAGGGCGCCAATCTCCGTTGACCAGAGCTGGTACAGTCTAGGGTGGCTCTCCCTCGTCATCGAGGTCCGATGGTTGGAGGCACCGAGGCAGTGGTGAGCGTTGCCGCCGCAGCAATCTCCGTCAGTAAGGTCAAGCTTCGCCACTTCTGGATCTGGGTTGTTGTTAAGGTTGATGTGTTTCTGAACTTTTCTGAACTAGTGTTGATGTGTTTCTACATGTTTTTGTGGTGCCCACAAATACGGCATCTGGAATACTGCCCAAAATCAATGCCCTTGTTTTTAGGCATCTGGAATAGCTGCTCGTTTCGTTCCCAAAAATAGCAAAAGCGACGCCGTAAAACCAAAAAAGCAGCGCCCAAAAATATAGCGTTTGTTGGAGATGCTCATAGGAGCTGAGGCACTAACACACTTGTGCCAAGAGCTCGATTAATTTTGTGCATTTGTTTCTGGCGATAATATAGACATGTCCGTGCTAACAATCAACTGTCAAGGCAGGAACCTAATAGTCAAGGGTTGATTTATTTTTTCATTTTTGGTCGAGTCATGGGCCGAACAAGGACATATATAGAGACATAATCTGAACATGTGGTTGGGTCATGGGTTAGAGCCGGCCTACAAGGCCCAACAAGATTTTGAACTTACTGCTACCCGCCCATCATTAGCGAGTCTCGTTAACCTGCCAGTTGCGCACCTACTAAGAACGGCCGCAGTCCTTTTTGTTTTCCTTGGACTGTGTTGTGTATGAGAGTTGTCCCAGATAGGTGCATGCCTTGTATTTTTCTAGATGATATTAAGTACTTATTGTGCTGCTACTACTTCGCGGCTGGTTCTCTGTAGCTAGATTAATTAAGTAATTATGTGTTCCTCGATTTCTCACTTGCTTACATTCCGATATCTTGGATACACACGTGGATGTGGGCAGCAAGTGGATGTAAGCAGTATCATGCAGATTTCTTAGGGGATATTCTTATTGCTATAAGTCTAGATAATTACCATGATGCGCTTACCATGGTTTTTAATATTCTGGTACGTATTTCTATAAAAGTAACTTGGTACTCATGCTTTGATTTGATTTTGATCAGGTCACCATCCTTTTCCTATGTTCATGCCCTCTGGGGGTGCTGTGGCGATGACGTTGTCCACCGGAGCTCATGGTGCTCACTACGGCCTGCTGTCCCTGCCTTCTTTGAGTGTGACCTCTCCTACAACACCTTGTCATCCATCGGAAGGTCTCTCTTTCTCTTTCTCCCAGTTTCTCTAATTTCCTTGATGTGCCATGTTTGTTTTCATAGAAATGGTTTTTTTACTACGTACCCGGCGATGTAAAGCTATTGAACTGTGGTGATGATGAACGTGTTAATATGCAGTCCTTGCTGCATCTGTTTTGCTGGAGTGATTTCCAGAGCAAAACGATGCTATATTCTTTGGTTACTCTTAGGGTCTGATGACTCATCAACATTGACAGCAACCCAGATCAAATATTCATTTGGAGAAGAAGGACAATGGTCGGGCCGGTCTTTACTTTTCACCTGCAATATTATAAGTGCTCATCTCCCACATGACTTTAGTTTGTGTACTGTGAGCAAGGCATTTGGATCCATGGTGCCATAGTCAAGGTTAGGCATGGAACCACTTGTTGTATGTTGTGTTCAGAATTCTACAGAACAGGACCATGGACTTGAAAGGCATCAAACCTGGTAGGGCTTGACCACCTACCAGCATTTGACCCCATTGCATCCAGTGTTCTACAAGCAAGTGTTACATAAAGCATTTGACACCTTAACTGTCTCACATCCATGGTTGAGAATATTTTGAATGAACTAGTAAGCCCTCTCATGTGCAAAATTTTACACAACCTATGTCAGATCATGAACTTCTTTTTCTTATGAACATAGTTGGATGCTTTATCTACAATCGTGTCCATGATCTAACTTAGACTGATAATTTCTTGCACAGATTCAGTTAGTAAGTCTAAGAAGAAGGTGCAAGTTATAATTGCAGCTGCCGTCAGCGTTTGTGTATTGGCAGTTATTCTGGCCCTTACAGGGTTCTTCTTTTGGAAAAGAAAGAGGACAAAAGCAAGATCATCAGGTAACTCCAAATGATCTATGTGTCTCTTACTTCCAGAAATAAGAACATTAGCTCTCTTTAGTCAAAATATAAAAGAAGAATCCCAAGGAAAATAACTAACCTATTATTTTCTGATTTCATTTCTAAATTTGATGTTCCAGTAGAAACACCAAGTAAATGGAGTGGTGTTTTGCACAGTAGAACACTACACAGCGAAGGAACTAGTCATGGGGCTGACCTGGACCTGCCAATTTATAATTTGGAGACTATAGCAGCAGCCACAGAGGGCTTCTCAGCTGAAAATAAGCTTGGTGAAGGTGGCTGGGCCAGTATACAAGGTACTGAAGTTTCAAAGACAATTCATTAGTAGGTTTGAAGCATCGGGAAATTGGAACTTTAGCTCTCGCAAACAAGTATAACAATATGTCATCGGTAGTTAAAAACTCTCAAAATCCAAGATGGCCTTTCTAAGTTTTCATAGCAGAGCATTTGCATACATCTGATTAAGAATACTTGCTTTAAAAATACAGGGTTTGCTTGAAGATGGACAAAAAATAACTGTTAAAACGCTTTCGAAGGCATCAGCGCAGGGTCCCGATGAGTTCAAGAATGAGGTCATGTTGATAGCAAAACTCCAGAATCGGAATCTTGTTCGACTTATTGGTTACTCTTGATCAACATGCCTTGATTTGTCTTTTTCAGTAGACACTGGTCTTGGTTATTTTGGTTTTGTAATTGTTGCATTTTAAGTTCTTGCTCTGTTTTGCTCTATTGACTTGATTGCCATGTACAGGGGAGGCAACTCATCAATGTCAGCTTACACCACTGCAGAGCAAGGAGAGGGTGTTCTCCAGAGCATGGAGCTGGGCCAAGGAGCTCGCCGAGGGCAGGATGGAATGAGGTGGCCTTACTACACTAAAGTTTTGGAACCATAGGTCTCGTGTTGGACAGTTTCAGTTTCCACTGTCATTTATGAGCCTCACAGGTTAGCACACGATTATTTTGGGCAGTGATAGATATAGTGTTGCTATGTTCTCTCACTTGTATATTTAATCTTCCATACAGTGATGCTGGGATTTCTGTTGTTCCTTTTTTCCCAGGAGAAAACATGGCCGTGAGCTCCTTTTGATGGAACTTCAAGGTGTGCCTGTCTTGTGTGCTTTGTGGACGATGCCCTATTTTATCCTCTCCCTCTTTCCCTGAGTATATTTTGACCTATAGGTGTGGGTCCAAAGTCTGTCTTTACAATCAAGCGATGGGATGTCAATCTGGATGGAGATGCCAATCAGTTGGCTCATAAAAAAGTGAGTTGACTATGATTTCCTCTAAGCAATAACCTCTATTCATAAAATTGAGTTGACTATGATTTCCTCTAACCAATAACCTCTATCTAACAATGATTTAGAGAGCGATCATTTCATTTACTATTTTTGTCAAATGATGCAGATGATGTTTTGATCAATCAAAATTTTGCTACCTATGATAGTTGCAGCCTTCACATGCGATGTAAGCGTCATCACATTGTGGGACCCTGATAATAATGCACTTGTTGGTGTGATTTCAGAAGCATTATCGGTATTTTATTATTCCTCGTGCTGTACTTTTATCATTATACTTACATTTTCCCTTTCATGTGCAACCCATTGCCAAACTTCCCTTCATAGTTTTACATTAGTGTTCTGATGTCTCTATCTCAGAGTTCCAAGACCAAAGGTTGTAGTGTGGAATGCGTCGAATCTTTTCATACAGCGGTCTTACACCCTTTGTGCAGAAGGTATAAAACTATGATACCAGCTTGCTTGAAAATGACATGTAGATCATCCTGAATGTTTTACATTTGTTACTACCTATTATGCTTCCTGTATTGGGCAACCCAGTTATGGAGCTCTGAATTTTTGATTTCTAGAAGCATCAAGCTGCTTAGCCATGCCAACTGTTGGCACATTAAAATGATCTGGTGCAACCTTGTTCGATCCACTATTAATAGTTGCACGCTATAACTCTCCTTAAGTAGGCCCAGTATTACCATTCAGATATGTTTGGCCCCATCTTCAAGGGCTACCAAATGATAGCTCAAGTGACTCTGTTCCCGTGTAATGGTGCAAGTGGATGTGGTTCATGATCGAATAGTATTGCGCACTTGTATTATATGGAGTAAAGTAGCGCCCTATGGTTACTGTAGCTTTCCTTGTTCCCCTTTGAATCCACGGTTGACTATGTTGCCCCTGATATGTTAAAATAAATTAGAAGTGCTCCGTTGTAAACAGTGCCTTGTCTTGGATGTAATGTTAATTAATCATAAATAATAATATTCAGTGTCAAGCTATGGTTAAGCTATTGCATCTTCTCTATATGATGTTCACTCACGATGTGTTCATATTTAGTTGCTATACAGCTGACATCCTTCATTTCTCTGAATGACCTACCTAGGTGAGGATTACATGAGTTAAGGATGATATCGGATATCTCGTGGCTGCCAAGGGGTCATCAAGTCAAGGACTCCCATGTCACTCAAGATCAGTGTAGAAAGTGTGGCTCCACTCCGGTTCAGATTGCACCTGGGAGAAAAGCTACTATTCCTTCCTCTTCTCCCTGCCTTCCTCTGCAGATCTTTGTTTCGCTCTTTCGTTATATTTTTCCGGTCCATGTAATAATGTAGTTCCTTCTAATGGGCAGTATCATTTGTTGTAATCAGCATGCATCTTGACTGAATGTTGATCTCCTTTATTTGGTGTACCCATGTTGTAGTTGATGTACAAGTCATGCACATAGAAATGATCCTTGATGTGATGCAAAGGATCATGCCTGTGGAGGTAACAGTCAATCCATACACATCACCAGTTGTGCTCGTTGCATCCTCATGTGTATCCAACAAAGATCTTCGTGTAATGCAATATAGAAATGTTTCAGGCCGCAAAATTAGCCTTGATGTCTACTGTTTGGTGATTGGGAAATTCCTATTGATTGTATGTTTGTATATCAGATCGATTGGGTCTATTGGTGTGATTTGAAGTATATATTGTTTGTTGTGCAGGTTTGGATTTTGAAAAAAAGGGGCAAGTGCATGTCAAAAATTTAAATACCTTTGTTAATTATCCTCTATTTGATTAATTAGCTTAACCATTTCTTGACTAGTATTTGTTGAGAAGAGAATTGTTAAACAAGCTAGCTAGTAGGAGAAACAAGAAAAGCTGAACTGGTTTGGTGTCCATGGTAGAATGAAACAAAGTTTGCCCAGCTTTTGTTGAACAAAAAAGCTAGTGGTAGCTAGTAAGTAGCCAAGTTGTAGCTAACGGCGAGCAGAATATAATCCATCCAAGTCAATAGCAAATTCTGATTGCTACTGCTCTCACTTCATTGTGAGTTTTTTTCAACTAGTACTATACAAATGGACCAAAAAATATTGCATCTCCCTTTGTGGGATCTTGAAATCCATTTTAGGAGAAGAATTTTGATGATATCCATATTAGTTGCAGGAGCCGCTGATCTATGCTAGCATATGGGTGTGAAAAATGCTGAAAATCTGGCGCTCTGATTTAAGGAGATTAGTTTCCAATCCCGCTCCTCATAAATCTTTAACTCTCTCCTTTATTTTCTCGCCCTTCCTTCTTGTATATGCATCATACTCCTCGTTAACTGCAAATACCAACGCGTGTCGTGGCCCCTCTCGTGCATGGGCTCTGCACAACCAATCAACACCAGATTTAGAGGAAAACGATCCGGAGATATTTAATTGTCTATGCATGTGTTGTTCCTGGATTAATTGACAATGTAAACAGGAAGGATGGGTACTCTCGGGAGAAAGAAAATTGGAAAAATGGGAAAAAGTATTTACGCCTTAAATAAGGGAACGTAGGGAGCATGCAGTAGATTGCTAACTATTGTAAAGAAAGAACTTGGTAAGAGTTCACAGCCACATGACAAACAAATATGACAAGATTGAGATTGAGTTGCAGGTTTTCTAGATTGGGATTTTAGGGAGCATGCAGATTTAGGTAAGGCAACGCCGAATCAAGCTAGTCCCATCCGGTCCGTAACCCACAAAATAAGGACAATCGAGGAGACGCGTCCGACCATGATTATCGCTTTGATCGATTAGAGAATTCTGCCCCGTAATTAACCGAACTGCTTTGTTGATCTCATCACCGCTGTTTGATTTTTATGATGCACGTCTCCAAATTGCTATGATGCGCGTCTCCAAATTGTTTGATTTAGTTTCTATGTCCGTATGTTATGACTTTGCTGGAGGGCGAGTATGAAGTAGAAGAAAATACAGAGTTTCGGCAGGACGCATGAATTAAGGGAAGGACACACTAAAAGGTGGAGAAAAAAATTGCCTAAACCGTGGGATGTAGAATTAACGGAAGACGCATGAATGGTGGCACAAGTCATGAAAGAAGGAAAGCTGAGGAGACGCGCCCCATGATTATTGCTTCGGTTGACTACTAGGATTCTGTACCGTAACTAACTCAGCTGCTGTTGATCTCCTCACTGCTGTAACTATGGGCGGGCTTGTTTTGACGCCATGTCACCAATCCGTGGGATGACATATCTCGTCCGTCCAAAGCAGCAACCAGCAAGACGGGGATAACCAATGGATCTATATGCAAGCAGAGTCCTCTCAATTTTGAAGATCTCTTCCATCCAAAGAGAATCTATAAATAAAAGTCATGGCTAAAACCGCGGGCGGCAGCGCGTGCCGTGACTTATGACTTTGGACTTTGGCGAGGCGAGGAGAGGAGAGGAGAGGCCATGGCGCTCCGGGTCAATAACACTGGCGGGCGAAGTGTGGCATGGGCCGTTCGTTTCCGTCCTCATCATCTTCCATAGGATGGCTGGTCTGCCGGATGCGAGCAGATCATCTCCGTACTGCAGCAGGTAATTGACTTGCTCGCACTGCTTTTCTCCGGATGCATGGTTTCAGTCTTGGTTTTCTTCCTTTTGGATTTCTTACTGAGGGAGCACAGTCTGTTCCCTTGAGGTCGACGGCGCTGTTCTCGAACCGCTCTGGTTTAAACTCCTCCGGGTCGTCCCAGAACTTGGGGTCCCTGCCGATCGCCCACGCGTTTACGAGCACGATGAAGCCCTTCGGCACGTCGTACCCCATGATCTTGCACGACTCCTGGCACTGCCTTGGGACGAGCAGTGGCAGCACCGGGTGCAGCCTCAGGGTCTCCTTGACGACGAGCTTGAGGTACTTGAGGTCAGCCAGGTCGGCCTCGGCTACGGTCGGCTTCCTGCGGAGCTTATCGCGCAGCTCGGCCTGTGCTTTCTTCATCACTCGCGGGTTCCTCATCAGCTCTGACATGGCCCATTGAAGTGCATCTGATGATGTCTCGCTTCCGGCACCGAAGAGATCCTGTAGAATGTGAATTAGTGTTGGTTAGTCTGTTAATTACTACCTCTGTTCTAAAATAAGTGTTGCAACTTTATCTATATACCCACATATGTAGACGCCATTTCAATGTATAGATATATCCATATCTCGGTAAAGTTGCGACAATTATATATTTATATATTTTAAAACGGAAGGAGTAGTTTTGACGTTAGCATCACTTACAAGCAAGACAGCTTTGACGTTGCCAATGGTGAGCGGCACCCCGAGGTCACCCTCCTTGTGTATCCTCACGAGCTCGTCCATCAGTTCCTCCTCCTCCTCCTCTCCTGTCATGGCGTTCTTGGGCCGCGCCGGCGCTTCTACGGCCTCCCTCCGTTGCTGCCGCTGCCTCAAGGCGCTCTCCGCCAGGTCGTAGGTCGTGCGGTAACTCGCGTGGGCACGTCGCGGCGTGCTTCCGATGACGCGCGCGAGCCACGACGACGGGTAAAATTCGACCAAGGTAAAAGCCGATGCTATCCTCACGATCTCTGCCAGCACCACCAGGAACTCCTCCCTCCTCTCCAGCCTCTCTCCGATCATGGTGCGCGTCATGGAGTCCGTGATGACCCGGAAGATCCGCTCGCAGAGGTTCACCGCCTCGCCAGGCGGCGTCGAGGCGATGGCGGCGACCAGGCGGCCGGCCTCCTCCTCCCGCACGCGCCGGAACGCCTGGACGCGCCGGACGCTGAGCAGCTTCACGATGGCCACCTTGCGGAGCTGCCGCCACAGGGCGCCGTACGGCGCGAAGAAGATCCCCAACCCCATGGGGCGCAGGCTCTGAATCGTGGGTGGATACGGCCGCGAGGCGAACTTCTTGTCGTGCGTCTTCATGATCTCACGGGCGGCGTCGGCGGACGAGGCCACCACCACCGGGGCATCCCCGAGCTGGACATAAATGAGCGGCGCGTCCAGCTCTCGCGCGATGTCGGCCAGGGCGCGGTGAGCGAGAGGGCTGCGGCGGAGGTGGTGCAGGTTGCCGATGAACGGCAGCCGTGACGGGCTCGGTGGCAGGGTAATCTTCGTCGCCGCGTTGTTGTCGTTGCCACGCTTCCTCAGCTTCAGAAGCAGGAGAGCCAGGAAGGCGCAGAACAAACACGCCACTACTTGCTCCATGGGCATGGCCTATGCACAATGCGTTTAGGTTATGATCTGGAATGGAGGCTAGCAACCAGTCTGCTCTATTTATAAGCCATTTTCCCTTCTGAGCCGAGCACGACACTGTCTATTAACGAGGGGCAAGGAGATATAAAAAATACAGGTTAAACTATGGTCCGAGTTCCTTCAATTTTTTTTAAATTGGTCCAAAATTTACTAAAATTATTTAAATTTGAGCAAATTATCAAATACCGGTAAATACCATCCGGTATTTTCTTATACTGGCAGTAACCGGAAAACCTGTTTCCGGCGAAATCTCGAAAATACCGATGAAGAAAATAACCCATCACACAAGGGGTAACTTTTTTTTTTTTTGAAAGAAGACGAGACCTTGGGGACCTCAGTTTTTGGCTCCTATGTTTTAGCTCACTTCACCCCTGCTTGTCGAACGAATTGCTAAATATTTATTATTGAAGGAGCTGTAGGTGAATGCCTCGTGGTGTCAAATTTCTATTGGTGGTGATAAAACTCTAATTAATTAGGAAAAACTGCAGCAATCACGTTACACCCAATTTCCCCCGATAAAATTGTTGAATGTACGCAACCCATTCTAACAAAGCTCAAGACAAAAACTGTTCTTAACAAACCTTATCTTTAATGCCAAACAAGCCATCCTTTAGTAGCTAATGCTTATCAACACAAAATTATGTCCACATTTTTTTTTAGGAAAAATTAGTGCACGCAACAAACTTTTACTTTTGTCTACACGCACTTTACTTTTCTCGATAAACTTGTTCTAAGTACTCAACCATGCCTGACAAATCTCAGTACAACTTTTCCTAACAAACCATATTAAAACAAATGCCTGGTTAGTAACCATGCCTAACAAACCATATCATAACAAATGCCTAACAAACAATGTCTTAGTAACCCGTGCCTAACAAACCATGTGTGTGTGTTTCCTTTTTTTTTTCTCGCCAAATACCTTTTTGATAAACTTATTCCATGCATGGAAACCCATCTCTAACAAATATCAACGTAAGTTTTCTTAACAAACATATCTTCAAAAATTCCTAACTAACCATGTGCATGTAGTCCACGCCTATAGAAATATCTATAACAAACCATGTGTTTGTATCATGTGATTAAGAACACAATACAACAAAACATCTAAACAAATGTCTATAAAAACTTATTTTTACCTAACAAAACTTTCTTTCTTTCTTTTCTTTACAAACATTATTTAAACAAATGCCTAAAAATCCTTGTGTTAGTGACCCAAGCCAAACAAACCATGCATTAGTAGCTTGATATTAACAAGACACACAACAAATCATCTAAAGAAATTCCCCCAACAAATGTTATTCTCCTTAGAGAACGCAAGTGTATGCAACAAATCTTTCTTTTGTCTCTTGAAATCCCTTTACCACTTGGTAACCTTGTTCTATGTAGGCATCCCATCCATAACAAATCCAAACAAAACATCTTATTAACAAACCTTATCTAAACAAATGGGTGACAAACCATTGTCACTAGTTGTGCCTTATAAACAAACATAGAGAGTTGGTTAATGGACACTACTGACAAACTTATAATAGTTGTCCAGCACTTCTAACTAATTACAAAAAGAATTGCACTTTTTAGCAACATTAACATCCCTTTACTTCACCAGATAAACTTGTTCTACATATGCAACACATCCCTAACAATTCTTTCTATAACTTTTCTTAACAAAGATAATATAAGCAAACAAACCATCTAATGACCCCCTTGGCATAATGAATGATCACCGTGTGTTTATCTGCAGAACACGTGTACATGTATCAATGGAAAGCAATACTTCCCTCCCACCTTTATTGCTCTTTATTTGTTATCAAAAGTTTAGAGAGTAGTATTTTTGGTTGTCATGTTTATTACCTCCATAGTAACCATCTAATGTCCCCCTTTGTATGCTATCTCAACCTTTGGACCTATAAGATTGACCAATAACAAACATTGGAGATGCAATGGAATGTTTTTGAAGACATGAATTTTTTTCCAAATTTTTATCAATTTATGGTATTTTAGGTTAAACCTATATGAATAAAGTGAGTGAATAATAAGAGCTAATAAGTGTGCAATTGTCTCTCAAATTATCCATGCATGCAACAAGTCTTTCCCTCTCAAACAAACAGTTTAACAATGGAGAAACTACACAAACCAGTAAACGACCAGGTGAGAGAGGTGGCAACTTGTGCTGGAAGGGGTAGGGACAACATGTTCGACTGGTGGGACAATCAGTCATGCAATGGGACCGGAGGGCGATGCACTTGGCCAGGAAGACTTGGGCGGAGGTGAGTTGTGATGAGCATGTAAGGGGTTGCCCAATCAATATGCATATCATAATCGTTGACAATGACATCAACCTTGGAAGCGGTGGTCTGGAATTGAAAGCCCTTAAATCATGTAACTTCACTATGAGCATCAAAACAAAAAAGATAAACCAAAAGTTCATGGGGAAAATATTTTTTATTCTTGTTCAAGAGGAAGACATATTTAAATTATGCATATACATTGTTCATAGATACCGAACTATGAGGTGACATTTGAGGTTTGTAGTGAGCTCAGATACTTTTGCTTGTGGAGGTCTCGGATTTTTGTAAGAGAGTCACACTTCAACTTCCAACTTCTTTAGCAAGTCATCAAAGGAAGCTCATCAACCTATGAACTTTTGATTTATCTAGGTTGCAGCATGTGGGTTCACACGAACAACTGGACACATATAAAGATCCTTCTTCCTTCGAACGGAAATGCCCATGTCCTCCGCCATATCTAGCTCAATGGGCAACGCCTTGCTGGGGAATTTCCAATCAAAGTGGTACAAGAGTGCAGCAAGCATGAGCTCCATATTGGCTTCTGCAAACATGATACCAGGGCATATCCTTCGGCCAGCTCCAAATGGCACAAATTCAAAGTCTGTACCCTTGTAGTCAATCATGGCGTTCTCAAACCGTTCTGGTTTGAAAGTCTTGGCGTCATCCCAGTACATGGGATCCCTGTTAATTGCCCATGCGTTCACAAACACGGTGGTATCTATCCAAGTGGGCAACGTTTGTGAAGACTATCTCAACCCCGTCCCCTGACTTGAGAGTTTGTGAAGAAACAAGAAGCTTGCCGAAAAGCACGTCGAGCGTGCATTTGGTGTCCTCAAGATTTGTTGTCGTCCGGTTCCCCACTATGACTTGGTCAAAAGATCAGATGTGGGAGTGATGAAGCTGTTGTGTGACACAATATGATTATTGAAAATGAGCGAAACATCCGGTTCCTCCGGCTGAGCAACAAGCACCATATGAGAGAGGGACCTCTTGCACGGCCTAATCACTAGGTGCCGACATCATGGGCCGCCTTCATTGCTATGCGTCAGGAGATCCGAGACTCTACAATGCATCAACAGCTGCAAGATGATCCGGTGGAGCACATATGGACGCTCCGAGGCAACGCCAACGCCGACGCCAACTAGTCTGTCTTTATTTATTTGTTTCAAAACTTGTGAAATTGTGTGCTTCATTTGTTTCAGCACTTGTTAAACATTGTACTGATTTTCGTCGAATTTGTTTCAACAATTTTCTGAATCTTGTTTGCCAAACTTATTAAATTTTATGTCGAATTTGTTGGAAATATGTCAAATGTCCCAGTTGGGGGTGTCCTGCCGGATGGACGGCTGGAACTTCGGCTCCTCCAATCCGAATGAAACTTTCGCCGTATTTGGGCGTGAGGAGCGCCAACTAGTGGATATGCTCTAATAAACGGAGAAGAAATGCAGTAGAAGGAAAACGACACAGGTCTCACACGCTCCTCCCGTGGTCGACTCTGCAGTCCTATATGCTCTAATAAACGGAGAAGAAATGCAGATTTGCTGTCGTCCGGTTCCCCACTATGACTTGGTCCAAGGAAAACGATAAATTTTTATCAATTTATGGCATTTTAGGTTCAACCTATATGAGTAAAGTGAGTGAATAATAAGAGCTAATAAGTGTGCAATTGTCTCTCAAATTATCCATGCATGCAACAAGTCTTTCCCTGTCAAACAAACAGTTTACCAATGGAGAAACTACACAAACCAGTAAACGATCAGGTGAGAGAGGTGGCAACTTGTGCTGGAAGGGGTAGGGACAACATGCTAGACTGGTGGGACAATCAGTCATGCAGTGGGATTGGAGGGCGATGCACTTGGCCAGGAAGACTTGGGCGGAGGTGAGTTGTGATGAGAATGTAAGGGGTTGCCCAATCAATATGCATATCATAATCGTTGACAATAACATCAACCTTGGGAGGTCGCCCGTGAGGTCTTGGCGTGGGCGTTGACGCGGTGGAACAGGTTGGAGTGGATGCCTGGAGCGGGCTCTGAGATAGTGCACTGGCGGACCTCGCTTCATTGCCCCATTGCGGTGCGCAGGGACTTGTGGACGGCGGTCATCCTTGTTTTCTGGTGTATCTGGATGCATAGGAATGACGTGGTGTTCAATGGCGCCACCCCAGCGGTGGAGACCATAGGATTAGGGGGGAGTTTCAGAGGTGGCGTGTAGCTAGGCTTTTCCGCTCGGAGTCCTTCGGATTTCCCAAGCCTTTTCCTTTTTCGTGGCGGGGTGGAGATTAGGCTTTCGTTTTTGTAGGGGAGCAGCCACCCCCTGTTGGCAGCAGTACTCGTGGCTCGGGCTTTCTTGCCCTTTCTTCTATATGATTAGTACACCTTCCAGGCTGTATTATCGAAAAAAAAACATCAACCTTGGGAGCGGTGGTCTGGAATTGAAAGCCCTTAAACCATGTAACTTCACTATGAGCATAAAAAAAGATAAAACAAAAGGGCAAATATTTTTTATTCTTGTTCAAGAGGAAGACATATTTAAATTATGCATATACATTGTTCATAGATACCGAACTATGAGGTGACATTTGAGGTTTGTAGTGAGCTCAGGTACTTTTGTTTGCGGAGGTCTCGGATTTTTGTAAGAGACTCACACTTCAACTTCCAACTTCTTTAGCAAGTCATCAAAGGAAGCTCATCAACCTATGAACTTTTGATTTATCTAGGTTGCATCATGTGGGTTCACACGAACAACTGGGCACATATAAAGATCCTTCTTCCTTCGAACGGAAATGCCCATGTCCTCCGCCATATCTAGCTCAATGGGCAACGCCTTGCCGGGGAATTTCCAATCAAAGTGGTACAAGAGTGCAGCAAGCATGAGCTCCATATTGGCTTCTGCAAACATGATACCAGGGCATATCCTTCGGCCAGCTCCAAATGGCACAAATTCAAAGTCTGTACCCTTGTAGTCAATCGTGGCGTTCTCAAACCGTTCTGGTTTGAAAGTCTCGGCGTCATCCCAGTACATGGGATCCCTGTTAATCGCCCATGCGTTCACCAACACGGTGGTTCCCTTGGGAACGTGGTACCCCATGATAGTGCATGTCTCCCGACATTCCCTTGGGAGAAGCAGAGGCAGCACCGAGTGCAATCTTAGAGTTTCCTTGATGACGAGTTTCATGTACTTCAAGTTAGCCAAGTCATCCTCAGTCACCTTCAGCTTTCCAGAGAGGCTATTTCGCACCTCAGTTTGCGCCTTGTGCATCACTAGTGGGTTCCTGACTAGCTCTGACATTGCCCATTGGAGCGTATTCGCTGATGTCTCACTCCCGGCATTGAAAAGGTCCTGGATGCAGTTTTGCAAACTCTGTATCAACTGTTGAAGGGAATAATAATGGCGGCAAAGTATCTTTTTTTATTGTGGAATAAGGTAAGCATTTTCTAGCGCTTTATTGCTTAAAATTATATATCTCAGTCATCTAACATTTCAAGCTGCTAAGCCTAAAACTGCATCTTTAGTGAAAGTAGATACAACCATTGAAATTCTCGATGCAAAGAAGGGTGATAGCAACTACTTTGATTGTTTTGCAAAGAATGGTGATAGAGACTTACAAGGATGACGGCTTTGATGTTGCCCGTGGTGAGAGGCACCTCGAGGCTACCTTCCTTCTGTACCCTAAGGAGCACGTCCACAAGGTCCTCGTCATCTTCCTTGGTGGCGCTGTCAGCTAGAGCCTCTTTCCTCTGCTGATGCTGTCGGAACACGCAGTCCATGAGGTCGTACGTCGTTCGGTGGTTCGCCTCGGCGCGGCGTGTCATGCCGCCTACTGCGCTCGCGATCTTCCAGGACGGGAACATGTTGTCAAGGCTGAATCCCGAGCCGACCTTGATGATCTCCGCCAGCGCCTCCAGGAACTCCTCCCGACTCTCGAATCTATCCCCAACCATGGATCGCATCGTGGAGTCCGCCACGGCCGCGGTGACGAGCTCGCTGAGGTTCACGGCGTCGCCTGACCTCGCGGAGTTCGCCACAGCGGCGACAAGGCGGCTGGCCTCGTCCTCCCGAGCACGCCGGAACGACCGGACGCGCCGGGCGCTGAGCAGCTCCACGACGCAGAGCTTGCGGAGCTGTCGCCACATGGCGCCGTAGCGCGCGAAGACGAGGCCCTCGCCGTCCGCCCTCAGGCGCCGCGTGGTGGCGTTCCAGGGGCGCGTGGCGAAGCTGGCGTCGTGCGTCTTCATGATCTCGCGCGCGGCGTCGGCGGAGGAGGCGACGACGGCGCGGATCTCCCCGAGCTCGAGGTACATGAGGGGAGCCTCGAGCCGGCGCGCAAGGTCGGCCATGGTGCGGTGGACGAGCGGCCCGCCGCGCATGACCTGGTGGAGGTTGCCGATGACCGGAAGCCTCCATGGGCTCGGCGGGAGGTTGAAGCCGTCGTTGCGGCGACGTCTCATGAGATTGAGAAACAGGGGAGGGAGAAGCAGAACCACCACGAGGATGCAGAGGCAGTAGGCGACTTGCTCCATGATCATGGCCATGGCGTTCAGCAGGGCATACAGCGGGATGGTGAACGCATACAGCACATATGCTCGGGTATTAGTGAGGTGAACATGCATGACAAAGCATGTGACAACAGGTGACAAAGAAGCCACGCCACTCCATCCAAACATTGTTGCTACATGAGTGAGTGATGGCTCACGAGCGAAATTTGTCATATTGCTAGTTGAGTTGGCGTCATTGGGAACTCGGCCGGGGTTAGTGGGCATTTTGGCTCCTGGGCGCGTGCATTTTGGCCCATTGGAGTGCAGCTGGGTCTGGTTTACAAGGAACGACGACGCACCTCTCCAACACGGCGCGACGCACGCACCTCTCCAAGACGGCGCGACGCACCGAATGTCTTCCCTTCTTTCTTTTGTCAGACACCCGCGCCCGCGCTCGTGAAACACCCCGTCCAACCCCGCCCCCGCGTCACTCCTTTGGTGGTCACGCCTGCCTGCTCTCACGGAGCGTGGACGAGTCAACTGACTGCGGCCTTTTTGATTGCCCCGCGCGCACGGAGCGATGTTGATTGCGTGACGAGTCAACTGGCTGCCTTTTTGATTGCCCCGCGCACTTTCCTTCCTGTATCTCTCTCTACACACCCTCGCTAATTTAACGAACCCGCTTAATTTCCTGCAGCTCACTCCTGCCTACCTACGTGATTCACCCAAGGAAACGAGCTGGATTAATAATCCAATCACACCCCTGCTCACTCGCACTCGCTAATCGAATCCTTCCTAGCTTCACTGCTGCTTTTCTCTTCTACTCACCACGCCTTTTTTTTTCGCACGCGCGCGCGTATGGAATGGAGGTGCCAGCCCAATTACCACCCTTTCCCTTCGTTTCTGCCAGATTATTACAAAGTCGTAATAATGAAGAAAAATAAGGATGGGCCTCGTTCCGTTTCAGTGGCCTGGCAATCCACCCAATTAAGAGACGCGACGGAAAAAACAATATGCATTTCATTTGGTTGGGCTAGCTCACTTCGTTTCACTAGGCTTTTCTTTTTTCTATTTAATTTCCCTACATCAACAAGTACGTACGCACGCCTTTTTTTTCTTCTTCTTTCCGATAACAGTTAAGCACGTACACGTGCATGTTTGTGAAAATAAATACTCACTCCTATTCATATGAATTTGACTCAAACACATATGTATTTAGTCAACAATTTATGATGTATTCAGACAAACTTAAGTCAATTTATGACGGAAAAAAACAAATTTATGAGGAGCCACCACGGAGTTGTGCATCAGATTTTTTTTCTTTTTTTGAGAATTCGGCAGGTGAGCTGCACGATATATTTATAGAAGAAGATTTGGCTCAGTTAATTAGGGAAACCGGGACCAAAAACCTTACGGAGCGGCCGAGTTTATGAGAAAAGCCGGCCCACAAACCGCACAATAATCGGAGCCTCATCGTCCACACGATACCAGACCGCCGACGACCAAACATGCCAGCCACACCGACCGCCCCGACATGCGAGCCACACCGACCGTCCCGTCGCGTAGGTCGGGCCGGCGAGCTCGCTACCCACGTAGCACCAACACGCCGCCCATGCCTTGCTAGACCATGACCACACCCCATGAAGTAATCGCTGCAAGACCATCCGAGGCCACCGCCTCGGCGCACGTGAACCGTCCGGGGCCGCCGCCCCGGCATCCACCACCCTCGATGACAAGGCAACCAAGCACAACTACGAATAAATTTAATTCCGTACACCCCGCGCCAGGCTGTCCCCTGCCAATAAATTTAATTCCGCGCCAGCCTGCTGACCGCGCTCGCTTCCATCGAATGGAATGGACGAAATAAAGAGGCAATCCTTGATTTATTAATCAAAACGGAAAGACGCCCGCACATGCACAGCTTGGATCGCTACCATGGAATGGAAGAGAGAAAAAAACGATAGCCTCTCCCTTCGATTCGCTTCGCACCCCCGCGCTCTGCCTCCCTTTTGTTCATGCATCAACTCTTGTTTTTTCTCACGCAAACTCACTCACAACCTACCTACCCGCTCTATTTCTTCTACTACTACGCTGTATCACTCATTGCTACGTTTGCAGTCTGAAGAAAACCGTGTTCATTCATTCCGGTCGATGCCATACTAGCCACACCAGCGACCAGTCACAGGGTTTCGCCATTATTTGTTCTCTTCAACGGCAAACGCATGAGCGATTTGGTTCCAGGACGGGAGGACAGACCAAAGCTATATGACTCTCATTTAAAAACCATACTGACAAACAGATACATACATCGATCAACACTGACAGTGTGCGTCTCAAGCCAAGTGAGGCGGCTGACATGGCGGAGTAGATATACCTAGGGGTGGTGGCGCTGGTTAAGCACGACCACCTAGACGACGACCGTAAGAGAATCTCCACAGGGAAGCCCAATTGCGCCCCTGTTAGCGATTTGGGGGGCGACGGTAAAATTGAGCTCGCACGAACGCGCCCAATAAAGCACCGGCACCGTTTCAAGCCTAATAAAACCGCCAGCAACCACGTGCCGGTTCCTTCTCGCAGGGCATCAAACGGGTGCACAGGCGCCTCGTGCCATGTAGGAAAACACTCGTAGGCTAGCCATGTCAACAACTCAATCTGGGGAAGTCAGGTTGTCGTCTTCGATGGACGCAACGATTTCCTAGGCGACTAAGAGACGGCGATGTGACAACAAGGGACTCCGGCAACTTCGTTGACCGCCGAACCTTCTCCACCACCGGCGCCGAAAGAGGAGGAGGACTAGGAGTTCTCCGATGATGAAAGCAGCGCAGAAAGCGGCGACTACAACGCCTTCGGCCACCACTAGATTGTAGTTGCGTTCAACATCTTTTTTACAAACTCGCCATATTTTCTAGAAATCAAATGAAATTGGCCGTCTTTTGTGTGTTTCGTTTTTTTTTGTTTAAAAATGTATATTGGGGCTGCCGGTGTGGGGAAGATTTCCCCAAACTAAGGAAGCCGCGCCGATGTCCCCCATTAACACGTGCTGGCACATATTTGGGGATGCCGGTGGAGATACTCTAAGCAATTCTAGAAATATAAGGCCGGAAGGTACCAAATTAATCAGCAAAAGATTATCATAAACATTACAAAGCCGGAAGGTTTATTTAACCTCGCTAGTCGCTGCTACTGGACGACAGAATACTACAGCGCCATCAACCATTCATAACAGTCATCCACAAATACACACACATGCCAGCCAGGGAGCTCGCCGTTTAAGAAACCTCTTCGTTGGCTGCACCCGCATCAACACACAAATACCAAGCCAGTAAGCCACGTTTAGGATTTCTTCTTCTTAAATAAATACTCCCTCGTTTCTCTCAATAAAAAAACTCCCTCTGCTCCTTAATAGTTGCTCTTCTTCCTTTGGTATTCCTAGCTGTTAGTTCCTGCGCCGCTATAAAATCGTTGCTGATTGGGTGGGCTTGCTCTGCATGCGCGAGGTTGTTTATGGCATGCCTGTAATCGAGGAGACTCTGCGCAAAAAATTAGAGAGATATTTAAGGAGAACGGGGAGACTTTTCAGGGCCAAGTTTGGTAGGTATTTCGCTCGAAATCACTCCTTAATAATCCAAACGCCAAAAGACATTCTTCACCGTAACTCCGGAGGGAGCACAACAAACAAAAGCACTACGTAGTACTGGAGTACTCCCTCTGTTCGGGTATAGAGGTCCGGAGAGCAGAATCGGCAATACCAAGATTTGCGCTGGAAACAAGGAGCTAAAGTTGGGACGGTTTGGATTCTATTAATTGCAACCGTAATCTCTCCACTTAAATAGGTTAGCTGATCTCCTTTTCCTCCTTCCTTTTGCATCGCACGGTTGAAAGGAAAGCAATCCACGGGGACGGTTACTCTCCAATCCATCGCCAGGAAAATAGCGCATGCATTGGGCAGTTTTTGTTGTCCACGGATCGCCTCCTTCCTCCTCTAACTAAACACCATGGCCGTCCCTTGCATGCTGCACCTATATAGCTCGCGGATTCCTCCTCTCCTTGTAGCAACACCACCATGGCCGGCTTCGATCTACCAGAGGGAGAAATAGAGGGTGCTGGACGAGCAGGAGGAGGAAACGGAGGTGGAGGAAGAGGCACTCACGACCATGAAGCCGGCGGGAGCAGGAGCGTGAGGCAGCCGCCGCTTGGCTTCGCCGGCGCCGGCCATGAAGCCGGCGGGAGCGGCAGCAGAGCGGGAACGGGAGCGCGAGGCAGGCGCGGCTGGGCCTCGCAGGTCGCGGCGAGCTTGTCGCCCAGTACGCCGGCGGGAGAATCTTTGGCGCGAGCTCGCGGCTGGGCCTCGCAGGTCGGGGCGGGAGCTTTCCCAGTACAACGAGGCGGGAGCTTCTTCGACGCGAGCGACAACTGCGGACTGGCCGCCTAGGTCTCGCCGGGCGCGGCCGAGGCTTCTTCGACGTGCGCGGCAATGTGTCCACTGCGAGCCCTTCTGCCCGTCTCGGCCTCGCTGGCCGTGGCTGCGGTCAAGGCGACTGGTCGGACTTCCATGAATCCACTACGCATAAACGTGGTAGGGAGGAGGGCGACCATGTTGGAGGAGGAGGTCATGAGGGTCCGGTCTTCGGCAGCGACGATCATCTGGATGACACCGGTGGTGGCAATGACGAAGAACTTGAAGAAGAGTACACTACCGGCATCGACCTAAGTAAGAAGCCGTAGCATGTTTCTGTTGCCATTTGGTTTAAATATGCTAGTACTGCTATGCTAATCGTTGATCACATGGAGAAAACATGGATTAGCTCATTGTTTTAGATCACGCTGTCTTAGTTTTTTTCATATTTCTTTCCAGATGAGTTTGCGAACAAAAAGAGAAGGACATTTTACAGCGATGATACCAAGCGTTCTTTTTACTGCATGATCTTAGCAAGGAATGGGCCTGGTCATCTCAAGTTTGGTGTAACAAAGCAGTTATCCCAGGAACTTGAGGTGCCGGATAGGGTATTGCGGCGCATTTGGAAAAACGGCCTAGGGGGTATTGGAAATGTTGTTAACAAGAAGGCTGGTAGATGTGGGCGTAAACGTGTTGAGTTGGATGCAGCTTCCTTGGTCGCCATTCCTCTTCCTCAGCGTACGACTTTACGTGACGTAGCAGCGAACCTGAACATGTCTTTAACCACCGTTCATGCACGTCTTCAACAAAAAGAATTTCGTCATCACACGAGCGATCTCAAGCCTGATCTCACGCTAGCTAATCTGAAGGCCCGTATTCGGTATTGTCTCGACAATCTTGAGCCGCATAGCTTGCCGGATGACCCCACTTTCAAGGCTATGTTCAATGTTGTCCACATTGATGAAAAATGGTTCTACCGCACCAGGAAGAGCCAAGGTTTCTATATGGGCAACAATGAAGAGAACCCCAAGAGATCAACCCGAAACAAAAATTACATTGAGAAGATCATGTTCTTGGCTGCTGTAGCTAGACCGCGATTTGATAGTGATGGAAATTGCACGTTTGATGGAAAGATAGGTATTCAAATTTGAATTTTTATTAATTTTAATTTACGTCATCTTTACATTTTAATCCAAACGCCAAAAAGATATATACACATTCTTCACCGTAACTCCGGAGGGAGCACAAGAAACAAAAGCACTAAGTAGTACCGGAGTAGTTCAGCTAACTAACCAAATCAAGTTCAATCAGCAGCCATGACCTCTCTGACCTTTTTCAAACATCCAGACCATGATTCATGCAGCAAGAACAGTAAAAAGTGCGTGAGAAGCACAACTAAAAACGGCAGCACCAAGCTCAAGCACTAGTACCGGAAATCTACCAAAATATTCACCCGAATCCTAGCAACAGCACTTCTTTTACTATCTGATTGGTTGGTGGTAGCAAAGCGACCAGAATAAACCTACAGCCTCAATACAACTCATTCAACTTTTACAACAACCATGATACTGCTACTAGGCCATAGAAATGATGTAGACATACCAGATGATCAACGGAAATGACGAACCAGCAATGTACTTGTTTAGTCCTCGTTATCCTCCAACAAAGAACAGAGCATGGTCAGGTCAGAAAAGCAAACACTGGCATTTATTTAGACAAGACTCAAAATATAACAGCCGCTAATAAACACACTCGTACCATTGATTCATTCAATACCAAGCAATAAAAAACACTTGAAAACAAGAAGCATGCCAGTATGTATGTACTACTTGAAACTAAAACATAGTTCAACGAGGCCTAAACTTCAGGCTAGATTAGATACCCGTTAGTGCCACGACACCGGCAACTCTTCTAATCAGATTGATTAATAGCAGCCAAGTGAGAAAATGGCTTGGGCAACTTAAATAAAAGCCACTTTAAACAAACCAAACACTAGTGTTCTCTAAAAAACAAACAGGGGCATGTTTTGTTCTTCCTAGCTGTCTGGGAAAGAGTGCAAATGTGTTCAAACACACTTGTACTGTTCATTCATTCATTCATTGACTCATGACCCAGCAAGCAAAAACATTAGAACCAAAAGTTGCATGCCCAATATGTATGCAATACTTGAACCAAATCAGAGATACACGAGTCCTAAAAATCACACAAGATGACCTATTTGTCAGTGACCGAAACACGCCCACATACGTAGTTCAAAGATTGAGAAAGAAGCCATAGGGTTTGCAAATAGACTAGAGAATTACAGGCTGATGCTTTGACCATACAGTTCACAGTAACTTAAACATGAACTTGGAAAATAAGCATCTCCAAGGTGACAAGATCATCATCATCAACATAATTCAGATAAGGGCCATCGAGCCAATGGCCAGAACATAGAGAGGAACCAAAATCTTACCTAAAAACAACATGGAGTCAAAAAACAAGGCCACCTCTGTCCTTCAGCCCTCCTCGTTGTTCCTCGAACAGAAAAAAAAAACAGATGGTTAGCTCCAGAGAAAATATTTAGCAAAACAAAATTCACAAGAGCGTTTTTACTTAAATCCACGCGGCACCAACAGACCGCAATATCTTCAAGCTAGTACACGCACTAGATGATTAATTACACAAGACTACCAGAACAGTATTGCACCGCACAATCAAAAGAGCATGAATTTAATAAAGGTAAGTAACATATCAGAGACCACAAAGCATTCAAATTGACCACAATTAAGCTATGGTTCAAGTATTAGAAGGGAAACCTGGTTTCTTTGTTGACAGATAACCATACTTTTTAGCACAAGTATAATCAGTTGGCATCACAACCAGGAGACAATAAGACCAGGACACATACAAGTTTAATCATTGCAAGCTGACAAAACAAAAACTAGTGCTAAACTTCACCTGCCAGTACCCAGCGACTAGAGGGAAAAATATAATCCAGAACCACCATAACGCACAACTTATAACCTTCATGCTTGATCCCCTAGTTTGCCAAGCACACTAGAAGGCTACACTATCAAACCAAACCAAGAGTATGCATCCGATTACTAGCTTCAGACCAGCACAAAAATAGAAACGTGGAATTATGAGCGATGTGCAACCACACGTGGCAACCATGTGCAATTCTTCTTCCCAAAAAAAATTCCTGCAGCTCGAGGAGTTGGCCTCACGTGCGGCGTCCCAACAGTGCATCAATGGACAGCAGAGACCATCAACAGCACATCCCGCCTAGCTCCTTCCGCTGCCTGCACAAGAAAGCAAAATAAGATTTCAGCTAACACTCAATCGGTTTAGCTAACTACTTAGGTGCAGTTAAGTACAGCTAGCTAACACCAGAAAATTGCAGGATTAATATACTAATCAGAAGCAGACTAAATGTCCTTTTCTCAATTTCTCAAACTGGACATATACGGAAGCTTCACAAAGCGCTGATTTGCATATATGTGCAACCAAAACGTGACAAGCAAATGCAATTTCTTGCAGCTACAAGCCACTGAGCAGATCGAGGAGTTGGCCTCACCTGCGCCATCATACCACTGCAACCCGCGGACGGTGGCCACTATCAGCAGCACATCCCGCCTCTCTCCTCCGGCTGCCTGCACAAGAGAAAGATGCGATTTTTCAAGCGAGGAGAAGCGGGTTGGGGGGTGCAGGTTAGCGCGCAGCTCATACCAGTTGCGGTTGTCGACGTCCCGGAGCCGGCGAGGACGGGGGAATCCTCCCCCACGGCCACAGCGTCCAGGCGCAAGGAACCGGTGGTGAAGATCGCGCGCACCGGGACGGAGCAGCGAGGCGACGCCGGGGAAGCGGAAGACCAGGGGAGCGGTGCCGCGCGTGGGCTGGCCTGCGTCGTCCTCGACGCCGGCCGGCGACCTAGGGTTTCGCGGCGGCGCAGTTGAGGGTCGATTGGAGGTGGGGATTCGGCAGGGGGACGGCGCCGGAGCTTCGCCGAACGGTGGCGAGGTCGAGGTTGCCCGGCAGGCGGCGGGTATGGAGCGGGAGCGCCGAAGCTGGGATCCCACGCAAGGACAGGGGCGGAGGGATCTCGGGAGAGAACTGGGAGGAGGAGGTGGTAGGAGAAGTCTGGCGCCAGCGACGGAAGATGGACGGCCGGCCGGCGGCGTAGGTGAGGAGACGTGGTGGCCGGCGGCTGTCGGTGGAGGTGAGAGGAATCGGAACTCGGGCTGGTGTGGGTGTGGATGGGAGGGGAAAAGAAGGGAACCAAATGTTTCGTCGGCAATCAAATTCTTTTCGTTTTGGCGCTTCTAATTAAGTGAAACAAGCATGCAAATATCAATGCACGGCGAGTTCGGGTGGCAAGTGACAAGTGACTGTCCATTGTCGAACGGTGGTTCAAAACATACCAAGTATGTAGGTCTATGCGCATGTGATAACATGAAATAAAACACTCGATGACAGCCTTTGATCATATCACGGTTTGTCATGAGAGTAGGATCTTCAATAAAGAAGCTCATTGTCTAGCCACAAGGGTAGTGCTAGATGTTCGAGGAGCATCTCCCTAAACATCATACACTTTTCATGAAACAACATGCTGACGATGCCAGAGAATTAATCAATTCTGTTGATGGTGCTATTATTCGGTATTCTGCTCTTTCCTGGTCTCACGACCAACTATAGGAGATAATGCAAGCTCGTGTGATCATGCACAAAATGATCATCGAGAATGGCCGCAAGACTCTAGCCAGGCATGTTGGTCCATACTCGCCATGCATACGGAAATCCGTGACAGCAATGTTCAAACTCAGCTGCAATATGATCTCCTAGAGCATCTATTGAGGCTCAGAGGAGAGGCATCAACTGTGCCCGGCGCCTTGATCTAGCCCCCCAAACGGTCAATCCCGACGCGGCTTGGGGGATACGACTGAGATGCTCTTAGATAGATGCTTACAAGCATAAATCAGGCTTTTTGTTTGCTTATTTCTATAGTATATGTGCCTAGCTAAGCATCTTCCTTGTATAAATAAGCATTATTGCTTAAGAAAAACCGGTTGAGAATCTCCCTAAACACCTTACACTATACATGCCTAAACACCTTAATCAGCCCGAGGGCTTATGTATTCCTGAATTTGCTGAAGTTTAAATAAACGACGGTTTCCCCTCAAAACAAAATTAAGTGAAACAAGCATGTTGTATGATTGGTTGGACAGATAGGATGAGTAGGTGTTATCGGTGGGTGGCTCCAAAAATTGTACACCCTCATTTTGTCCTACTTTTGTTAAAATATGCATATATCTTGATTGTATATCTTAACAAAGTTGAGACATCTTTTTGTGAAAAGATGGAATATATTCCTTCTGTGGAAAGCTCTCTACTCAGTATCTCACTTTTAGTTTGGTTTTAGTTTGGTTTGGCGCTTGTTCTATTCAACCAATGGATTGATGCACGCTCTGGTAGCTAGCTTCATTTGTGTGTGTATATACATATGGATCTACTAGAACGTGTGATGATTTTGTGAACACGCAAAGAATTGATCCTTGCTAGTTAATCCCCCCCAGGTCTTATGTATTCCTGATTGTGGCAGAAAACGCACATGGAATTATGTAATCAAACCAAGTCGACACCTTTTATCTAAAAAAATAATATGGCTCCTATTCGGACTCGACCTTGCTACATTAGCTACACACGTCACGTGACCGAGCCAAGTTCAAAAAATATGAAGGAGCCTAGTACAATGGCTATGGAACTCTACTCTCGCCAAAAATGCCCCAACGATCTAAGACACCCAAGAACAGCTCTCTTGCTCCTTTTTTAGTGAGAGAGGCCAAAGATTAGTTTGAGCGAAACCAGAAACTAAACAATCTTGTCCTCTACTCGCCGAAGGTCACCATAGTTACCATCACGCACGCTGTCGTGAAGCCAGACACATGCCCCGGGTGCAGAGATAGTAAACCTTCATAAGTCTTCTGATCTTCCGCATGCCGAGCCATTGAAGAAGACGATCTACGTTAGATCAGCCATCGTGATGCTATGGGAGATATAAGTCTATTCTCTTGGATGCTTTTGTAGCGGCGACGAGTTTGATAAACCACGTCGAAGCTCGTACCAGATGGTTTCCTTCTTAGGGGAAACCAAGAGAATAACCACTTTGCACCAAAATATAGGGAGTATATGACATAAGACCCACAGAACTAGGTTTCTCCTAAGTACTCACATGGAATGGTAGAAAAACCACCCCGTTCCGCATGGGGTCCTATTTTTCGTATGACCGGGTGTTCTGGAAAAGAAACACCACTGAAACTCTGAGGTGTCACTCATTTCACAAACATGTCTATTTTACACGAATATTTTGGACTTTTGCAATAGCTTGAGCTCTTTTTTGGGCTGATCGCGTTCATGTGGCCTATCCTAGCACAAAAAAATTTATAAAGTGACATGGGATCACCACTTTGAACATAACTTTAGGGGTAGGCCACGTGGGCCCACATAATTGGGTTTTGCCTGGAATCACTTACATAATGGTCGAAACTTTCCCCATTTTGAATGGGGTCCTGGAAAGTGTATATAAGGGTAGTTCAAAGAGGAAAACCCAATACACCACGCTGTACTGACACTTTCTTCACAACCATTGCTATCGAGGAGGTTGATTGTAGACTTTTAGTGAAATACTCCCACATCGAGTCCACTTTCCTACTCTTGTAAAATTTGGACCCTTTTTTGGTTAAGTCGTGTTACTATGAACTATCCTAACAGAAGAAAAAAGAAATGTGATATGACACTTCGAACCAAAAAATAAGGGGCAGACGACACGAGCCATAAAATTGTGTTTCCCCTGAGAACACATGCTAAAAGGTATAAAACCCTTCTCCTGTCGCATGAGGCCCTAATTTTGATATTTCAGTGTGTTGTTAGAAAGGAAAAAACACTAAAAACTCTAAATTGCCACTTGTTTCACAAACATGACAATTTAGCATGAAGATTTTAGACTTAGAATGTGAAATTCCCACATCGAAGCCGCCGACCAAACTCTTGTAATAAGTTGGTATCTTTTTGGATTCGTCATGTTCCTATGTCCTATCCTAGCACGGAAGAATTGTAAAAGTGACATGGGATCACCAATCTTGGCAGAAACTTAGGGGTAGATGAGGCGGAGCACACATAGTAGGGCTTCTCCTGAAATTGAGCAAGGAAAGGTCGAAGCCCTCCACGCTTTTGTACAAGATCTTAAAAAAGGTTATGTAAGGGTGGTGTAAATATGTAAAGCCAATACACAACTATGAAGTGGCACTTGCTTCACAAACATTATTTTCAAGCATGAAGATTGTGGACTTATAACGCAAAACTCCCACATCGAGGCCATGGACCCAACACTAGTAACAATTTAGGATCTTTTTTAGGCAATTCACGATGATAGTTAGTAACATTGAAAATATGGTCACTAGTAGGAAATAGGCTACTGCTGGCGCACCTATTTTGCCTACCGCTGGCGCACGTTGGTGCGCCGGCGGGAACAAGCTAGTGGTATCAAAATACCGCTGGAGCACGTCCTGGTCCGCCGCCAGTATCTCGACTTATCGCCGCTGCACGTCCTGGTCCGCCAGCAGTAACTCGACTAGTGCGCCGATGGTATATTTTTCAAAATTCAATAAAGACGAATCTAGATCTAGATCTAGATCTCGCCTTATGTGTTCTCCACGTTTTCTCCACAGTGGCCAACGAGGGTTGAGGAGGTGGGTCACCGGACGGAAGGTCGCCGGCGAGCTTGAGGAGGTGGTTGCCGTGGAGGTTGAGGAGGTGGTCACCAGAGGGTCGCCGAAAGGAGTTCACGACGAGGTTGAGGAGGTGTCACCGGAAGGTCCCGACGAGGTTGAGGAGAGGTGGTCACCGGAGGTAGGAAGCTCGCCGGCTTGCGGAGGTCACCGGGTTGAGGAAGAGGAGGAGGAGAGAAAGAGGAGGAGGAGAAGGGGAAGAGGAGGAGGAGGAAAAGAGGTGATGGAGGATGAGGGGGAGGAGAGAAAGTGAGGAAGTGAAAGAAGAAGAGGCCGACCGGTGGTCTGGTTTGCATATATAGCAAAGGTTACTGCCGGCACACCACCATGCCCGTGCGCCTTTTTTGGTGCGCTGGTGGTAACCCTGAGCATGTAGCCTATTTCCTAGTAGTGAGTGAAGTTACTTTGGATCACCCTTTCGACATAATGCTCATGGGGTAGATGATATGAGGCCCACGAAACCAGGTTTTGCATGTAATCATGCTATCAAGGGTCGAAAATGCACCCACACTTGCATGGGGTCCCAAACACGAATGTAAGGGTGGCGAGAATAGGAAAAGCCACTTCTCGACAAGTTGCATGACTCGTGTAGTTCTCTGTTACTCCCACATTAACTCACCTTGCAGCCGTCGCAAGCACTACCCATACGTGTTGGATCGCAACCAATGACATGTCGAGCCACAACTCCACCTCATAGGGTTGTAGCCACACCGCAATGCAGGTCCTCCACCGACATGAAAAAATAGTCCTTGGACGCTGCCTCGACAACATCCCACCATCTATTAGAGCAAGTACAATAAGTCCTAGTCAGTGTTTATAAGGATTAAAATAGTATATTATTGCTTAGTTGGAGGAGAGAGGAGGAGAGAGAAGGAGAGTTGGCTCACCAAATAGAGTCATTCGACGTCTTTCTAAAGACTTTGTGAGAGTGAAAGGTGGGCCATACATTGATAAAATACTACATCTTTATAGCTCACTATTGTATATATTAGCTCTAAGTTAGCTATAGATGACATGGAATTTGGCTTATAGCCAGCAGCTGGCTACACTATTGGAATTGATCTTAGGAGGCAAACTATTTGATAGCATAACTTGGGATGGTGGAAAAATGTGACCATTCTCCAAGGTGACTCCTCACGTGGAACAACAAATAATAGTTTGACATTGACGTCGATCACACAATAAAACGAAGCTTGGTCCAACCCGGTTCCAATTGAATCAACGCCAGAGTGTTTACTTGTCTTGATGCCTTCATCGGTCCATAGCCATGGGTAGTTGGCTAGATGAATGCATTAAGGCACCGATCAATCAACAACTAGTGATGCCTCGATAACAAGCCAAGAAACAATTAAGGCATCGATCCAATGAATAGTCGATTGATGTTTTTTCATTTATCGTCTTTCTTGTGGAGACGCACCGTCGGTCGCTCTCCAGCCAATCTGCACCGTTCAAGCACAAACTCACGCACAGCAGCCAAAGCCAACCATTTCTCCCCCACCCAACCAAACCATAGCGCCCTAAAACGACAGACAGAGGCGGCGGCGACCACACGCAGGCGGAAATCCGGCAGCGTCCCGACGGGCTTGCTCGCTGGCGCGCGCGTGCATCCTCCCGCGGCGCTCCGTCGAGCTCACTTGGCTGCGCCGCGTCGCGCGCGTGGCCGGGGACGGCAGGACGCGGCGGCGACCCATCCGCACGGCGTCCTTCTTCCTGCTGCCGGCGGTGACCCAGCTGCCGCGTGCCGTCGCAGGCCGGTTTTTCCGGCATGCCGGCGACGGAAGTCCACAGAGTCCACGTCAAGCTCGCCTCACCGCATCACGCGGCGGGGATCCCCTTCCCCACATTCTCTCCACGACGCCGCTCAGCCATCCGGCCAGCAGACCCGCGAAGCAGCAGGAAGGCCGCGCCCGCAGGTGACGTATTCACTCCCTATCAACGAAACTAGGACGAGTCGAGTAGAATCGAGCCCATCTTGCCAGGCGAGTGGAAAAAATGAAGATTTTTCATTTGCTGCACTCTGATTTTTAGTCCTGGGAATAAGCAGCAGTTCAGTTCGTAGGGTCACACGAGCTATTTTACATGTACTACAATTACTTTGTACCAATTCACATTGGTTTGAGTATGAAAAAAAGCATACACGTGTCTTATTTAATCATCCAAGCTAATACGAGAACACACAGATGCGAAGGCATCCTAAAACTTTGGATTTCCCATATGACAGGCTTCGAACTCATTAATCAATTCTGTACCTAGATTAACTAAGTAACCGTGTCAAATCAGTTTATGTTACATCTGAATTGATTCGGTTTTCTGCAGGTTACCTTACTGTTCCGGTGGTGTTGGCATTCTGGTGCTGCTGCTGTCCACCAGAGCTCCTCGTAGTGCTGCCACCGTCCAACGGAGTTCCTGCCGGCCTCCATGTCGTGTCAACCTATCTGAAGGTCTCTATCTTGATTCCACCCATTTTCGTTGAAAAAGTGTGCTTGAGCAACTGCTCAGTGCGCACGCATATTGCCATCGTCCGTGCAATCTAGAGATACGAGAAGGCGCCCCTCGCGTGCAGACGATTAGCAGTGTGCGGCACATTAGTACAGCCGCGTCCGCTAATTATGTGCTAAGCGTAGGCAATGTAGCATAGGGGTTGACCTATCTTTTTATTTGTCTCCTACCCTCTGGGCTTGTGGGGCACCCACCCTGACTGTCTAGGCTTGTGGCTCACCACTGTTCCCTGCTCATGTCCGGCTCGGGTCTGCATCAAACTGAGCCAAATATGACTATTCAAGTATTGACTTCTGGCCGGCACTAATCGACCCTATTTCCCTTGCCAAATTCAACTAGGATGAGTACAAGTCGAAGAGATTTTTGAGGCAGCTACAAAGCTGAAGGCAGATATACGGAGGAAGGGACTGCCTATCATTCCCCTCCCCCCTCTCTCGTGTCGCTACAGTAGTTGGGCGAGTTTTTCCCAGATCCGGGTTAGACCAAGGCTCTCTGGCTCCGGTCACCGGAGTGTGAATAGGTTTAGGTGTTGGCTTTATGACATAGTTTGGAGTAGGGCGCCAATCTCCGTTGACCAGAGCTGGTACAGTCTAGGGTGGCTCTCCCTCGTCATCGAGGTCCGATGGTTGGAGGCACCGAGGCAGTGGTGAGCGTTGCCGCCGCAGCAATCTCCGTCAGTAAGGTCAAGCTTCGCCACTTCTGGATCTGGGTTGTTGTTAAGGTTGATGTGTTTCTGAACTTTTCTGAACTAGTGTTGATGTGTTTCTACATGTTTTTGTGGTGCCCACAAATACGGCATCTGGAATACTGCCCAAAATCAATGCCCTTGTTTTTAGGCATCTGGAATAGCTGCTCGTTTCGTTCCCAAAAATAGCAAAAGCGACGCCGTAAAACCAAAAAAGCAGCGCCCAAAAATATAGCGTTTGTTGGAGATGCTCATAGGAGCTGAGGCACTAACACACTTGTGCCAAGAGCTCGATTAATTTTGTGCATTTGTTTCTGGCGATAATATAGACATGTCCGTGCTAACAATCAACTGTCAAGGCAGGAACCTAATAGTCAAGGGTTGATTTATTTTTTCATTTTTGGTCGAGTCATGGGCCGAACAAGGACATATATAGAGACATAATCTGAACATGTGGTTGGGTCATGGGTTAGAGCCGGCCTACAAGGCCCAACAAGATTTTGAACTTACTGCTACCCGCCCATCATTAGCGAGTCTCGTTAACCTGCCAGTTGCGCACCTACTAAGAACGGCCGCAGTCCTTTTTGTTTTCCTTGGACTGTGTTGTGTATGAGAGTTGTCCCAGATAGGTGCATGCCTTGTATTTTTCTAGATGATATTAAGTACTTATTGTGCTGCTACTACTTCGCGGCTGGTTCTCTGTAGCTAGATTAATTAAGTAATTATGTGTTCCTCGATTTCTCACTTGCTTACATTCCGATATCTTGGATACACACGTGGATGTGGGCAGCAAGTGGATGTAAGCAGTATCATGCAGATTTCTTAGGGGATATTCTTATTGCTATAAGTCTAGATAATTACCATGATGCGCTTACCATGGTTTTTAATATTCTGGTACGTATTTCTATAAAAGTAACTTGGTACTCATGCTTTGATTTGATTTTGATCAGGTCACCATCCTTTTCCTATGTTCATGCCCTCTGGGGGTGCTGTGGCGATGACGTTGTCCACCGGAGCTCATGGTGCTCACTACGGCCTGCTGTCCCTGCCTTCTTTGAGTGTGACCTCTCCTACAACACCTTGTCATCCATCGGAAGGTCTCTCTTTCTCTTTCTCCCAGTTTCTCTAATTTCCTTGATGTGCCATGTTTGTTTTCATAGAAATGGTTTTTTTACTACGTACCCGGCGATGTAAAGCTATTGAACTGTGGTGATGATGAACGTGTTAATATGCAGTCCTTGCTGCATCTGTTTTGCTGGAGTGATTTCCAGAGCAAAACGATGCTATATTCTTTGGTTACTCTTAGGGTCTGATGACTCATCAACATTGACAGCAACCCAGATCAAATATTCATTTGGAGAAGAAGGACAATGGTCGGGCCGGTCTTTACTTTTCACCTGCAATATTATAAGTGCTCATCTCCCACATGACTTTAGTTTGTGTACTGTGAGCAAGGCATTTGGATCCATGGTGCCATAGTCAAGGTTAGGCATGGAACCACTTGTTGTATGTTGTGTTCAGAATTCTACAGAACAGGACCATGGACTTGAAAGGCATCAAACCTGGTAGGGCTTGACCACCTACCAGCATTTGACCCCATTGCATCCAGTGTTCTACAAGCAAGTGTTACATAAAGCATTTGACACCTTAACTGTCTCACATCCATGGTTGAGAATATTTTGAATGAACTAGTAAGCCCTCTCATGTGCAAAATTTTACACAACCTATGTCAGATCATGAACTTCTTTTTCTTATGAACATAGTTGGATGCTTTATCTACAATCGTGTCCATGATCTAACTTAGACTGATAATTTCTTGCACAGATTCAGTTAGTAAGTCTAAGAAGAAGGTGCAAGTTATAATTGCAGCTGCCGTCAGCGTTTGTGTATTGGCAGTTATTCTGGCCCTTACAGGGTTCTTCTTTTGGAAAAGAAAGAGGACAAAAGCAAGATCATCAGGTAACTCCAAATGATCTATGTGTCTCTTACTTCCAGAAATAAGAACATTAGCTCTCTTTAGTCAAAATATAAAAGAAGAATCCCAAGGAAAATAACTAACCTATTATTTTCTGATTTCATTTCTAAATTTGATGTTCCAGTAGAAACACCAAGTAAATGGAGTGGTGTTTTGCACAGTAGAACACTACACAGCGAAGGAACTAGTCATGGGGCTGACCTGGACCTGCCAATTTATAATTTGGAGACTATAGCAGCAGCCACAGAGGGCTTCTCAGCTGAAAATAAGCTTGGTGAAGGTGGCTGGGCCAGTATACAAGGTACTGAAGTTTCAAAGACAATTCATTAGTAGGTTTGAAGCATCGGGAAATTGGAACTTTAGCTCTCGCAAACAAGTATAACAATATGTCATCGGTAGTTAAAAACTCTCAAAATCCAAGATGGCCTTTCTAAGTTTTCATAGCAGAGCATTTGCATACATCTGATTAAGAATACTTGCTTTAAAAATACAGGGTTTGCTTGAAGATGGACAAAAAATAACTGTTAAAACGCTTTCGAAGGCATCAGCGCAGGGTCCCGATGAGTTCAAGAATGAGGTCATGTTGATAGCAAAACTCCAGAATCGGAATCTTGTTCGACTTATTGGTTACTCTTGATCAACATGCCTTGATTTGTCTTTTTCAGTAGACACTGGTCTTGGTTATTTTGGTTTTGTAATTGTTGCATTTTAAGTTCTTGCTCTGTTTTGCTCTATTGACTTGATTGCCATGTACAGGGGAGGCAACTCATCAATGTCAGCTTACACCACTGCAGAGCAAGGAGAGGGTGTTCTCCAGAGCATGGAGCTGGGCCAAGGAGCTCGCCGAGGGCAGGATGGAATGAGGTGGCCTTACTACACTAAAGTTTTGGAACCATAGGTCTCGTGTTGGACAGTTTCAGTTTCCACTGTCATTTATGAGCCTCACAGGTTAGCACACGATTATTTTGGGCAGTGATAGATATAGTGTTGCTATGTTCTCTCACTTGTATATTTAATCTTCCATACAGTGATGCTGGGATTTCTGTTGTTCCTTTTTTCCCAGGAGAAAACATGGCCGTGAGCTCCTTTTGATGGAACTTCAAGGTGTGCCTGTCTTGTGTGCTTTGTGGACGATGCCCTATTTTATCCTCTCCCTCTTTCCCTGAGTATATTTTGACCTATAGGTGTGGGTCCAAAGTCTGTCTTTACAATCAAGCGATGGGATGTCAATCTGGATGGAGATGCCAATCAGTTGGCTCATAAAAAAGTGAGTTGACTATGATTTCCTCTAAGCAATAACCTCTATTCATAAAATTGAGTTGACTATGATTTCCTCTAACCAATAACCTCTATCTAACAATGATTTAGAGAGCGATCATTTCATTTACTATTTTTGTCAAATGATGCAGATGATGTTTTGATCAATCAAAATTTTGCTACCTATGATAGTTGCAGCCTTCACATGCGATGTAAGCGTCATCACATTGTGGGACCCTGATAATAATGCACTTGTTGGTGTGATTTCAGAAGCATTATCGGTATTTTATTATTCCTCGTGCTGTACTTTTATCATTATACTTACATTTTCCCTTTCATGTGCAACCCATTGCCAAACTTCCCTTCATAGTTTTACATTAGTGTTCTGATGTCTCTATCTCAGAGTTCCAAGACCAAAGGTTGTAGTGTGGAATGCGTCGAATCTTTTCATACAGCGGTCTTACACCCTTTGTGCAGAAGGTATAAAACTATGATACCAGCTTGCTTGAAAATGACATGTAGATCATCCTGAATGTTTTACATTTGTTACTACCTATTATGCTTCCTGTATTGGGCAACCCAGTTATGGAGCTCTGAATTTTTGATTTCTAGAAGCATCAAGCTGCTTAGCCATGCCAACTGTTGGCACATTAAAATGATCTGGTGCAACCTTGTTCGATCCACTATTAATAGTTGCACGCTATAACTCTCCTTAAGTAGGCCCAGTATTACCATTCAGATATGTTTGGCCCCATCTTCAAGGGCTACCAAATGATAGCTCAAGTGACTCTGTTCCCGTGTAATGGTGCAAGTGGATGTGGTTCATGATCGAATAGTATTGCGCACTTGTATTATATGGAGTAAAGTAGCGCCCTATGGTTACTGTAGCTTTCCTTGTTCCCCTTTGAATCCACGGTTGACTATGTTGCCCCTGATATGTTAAAATAAATTAGAAGTGCTCCGTTGTAAACAGTGCCTTGTCTTGGATGTAATGTTAATTAATCATAAATAATAATATTCAGTGTCAAGCTATGGTTAAGCTATTGCATCTTCTCTATATGATGTTCACTCACGATGTGTTCATATTTAGTTGCTATACAGCTGACATCCTTCATTTCTCTGAATGACCTACCTAGGTGAGGATTACATGAGTTAAGGATGATATCGGATATCTCGTGGCTGCCAAGGGGTCATCAAGTCAAGGACTCCCATGTCACTCAAGATCAGTGTAGAAAGTGTGGCTCCACTCCGGTTCAGATTGCACCTGGGAGAAAAGCTACTATTCCTTCCTCTTCTCCCTGCCTTCCTCTGCAGATCTTTGTTTCGCTCTTTCGTTATATTTTTCCGGTCCATGTAATAATGTAGTTCCTTCTAATGGGCAGTATCATTTGTTGTAATCAGCATGCATCTTGACTGAATGTTGATCTCCTTTATTTGGTGTACCCATGTTGTAGTTGATGTACAAGTCATGCACATAGAAATGATCCTTGATGTGATGCAAAGGATCATGCCTGTGGAGGTAACAGTCAATCCATACACATCACCAGTTGTGCTCGTTGCATCCTCATGTGTATCCAACAAAGATCTTCGTGTAATGCAATATAGAAATGTTTCAGGCCGCAAAATTAGCCTTGATGTCTACTGTTTGGTGATTGGGAAATTCCTATTGATTGTATGTTTGTATATCAGATCGATTGGGTCTATTGGTGTGATTTGAAGTATATATTGTTTGTTGTGCAGGTTTGGATTTTGAAAAAAAGGGGCAAGTGCATGTCAAAAATTTAAATACCTTTGTTAATTATCCTCTATTTGATTAATTAGCTTAACCATTTCTTGACTAGTATTTGTTGAGAAGAGAATTGTTAAACAAGCTAGCTAGTAGGAGAAACAAGAAAAGCTGAACTGGTTTGGTGTCCATGGTAGAATGAAACAAAGTTTGCCCAGCTTTTGTTGAACAAAAAAGCTAGTGGTAGCTAGTAAGTAGCCAAGTTGTAGCTAACGGCGAGCAGAATATAATCCATCCAAGTCAATAGCAAATTCTGATTGCTACTGCTCTCACTTCATTGTGAGTTTTTTTCAACTAGTACTATACAAATGGACCAAAAAATATTGCATCTCCCTTTGTGGGATCTTGAAATCCATTTTAGGAGAAGAATTTTGATGATATCCATATTAGTTGCAGGAGCCGCTGATCTATGCTAGCATATGGGTGTGAAAAATGCTGAAAATCTGGCGCTCTGATTTAAGGAGATTAGTTTCCAATCCCGCTCCTCATAAATCTTTAACTCTCTCCTTTATTTTCTCGCCCTTCCTTCTTGTATATGCATCATACTCCTCGTTAACTGCAAATACCAACGCGTGTCGTGGCCCCTCTCGTGCATGGGCTCTGCACAACCAATCAACACCAGATTTAGAGGAAAACGATCCGGAGATATTTAATTGTCTATGCATGTGTTGTTCCTGGATTAATTGACAATGTAAACAGGAAGGATGGGTACTCTCGGGAGAAAGAAAATTGGAAAAATGGGAAAAAGTATTTACGCCTTAAATAAGGGAACGTAGGGAGCATGCAGTAGATTGCTAACTATTGTAAAGAAAGAACTTGGTAAGAGTTCACAGCCACATGACAAACAAATATGACAAGATTGAGATTGAGTTGCAGGTTTTCTAGATTGGGATTTTAGGGAGCATGCAGATTTAGGTAAGGCAACGCCGAATCAAGCTAGTCCCATCCGGTCCGTAACCCACAAAATAAGGACAATCGAGGAGACGCGTCCGACCATGATTATCGCTTTGATCGATTAGAGAATTCTGCCCCGTAATTAACCGAACTGCTTTGTTGATCTCATCACCGCTGTTTGATTTTTATGATGCACGTCTCCAAATTGCTATGATGCGCGTCTCCAAATTGTTTGATTTAGTTTCTATGTCCGTATGTTATGACTTTGCTGGAGGGCGAGTATGAAGTAGAAGAAAATACAGAGTTTCGGCAGGACGCATGAATTAAGGGAAGGACACACTAAAAGGTGGAGAAAAAAATTGCCTAAACCGTGGGATGTAGAATTAACGGAAGACGCATGAATGGTGGCACAAGTCATGAAAGAAGGAAAGCTGAGGAGACGCGCCCCATGATTATTGCTTCGGTTGACTACTAGGATTCTGTACCGTAACTAACTCAGCTGCTGTTGATCTCCTCACTGCTGTAACTATGGGCGGGCTTGTTTTGACGCCATGTCACCAATCCGTGGGATGACATATCTCGTCCGTCCAAAGCAGCAACCAGCAAGACGGGGATAACCAATGGATCTATATGCAAGCAGAGTCCTCTCAATTTTGAAGATCTCTTCCATCCAAAGAGAATCTATAAATAAAAGTCATGGCTAAAACCGCGGGCGGCAGCGCGTGCCGTGACTTATGACTTTGGACTTTGGCGAGGCGAGGAGAGGAGAGGAGAGGCCATGGCGCTCCGGGTCAATAACACTGGCGGGCGAAGTGTGGCATGGGCCGTTCGTTTCCGTCCTCATCATCTTCCATAGGATGGCTGGTCTGCCGGATGCGAGCAGATCATCTCCGTACTGCAGCAGGTAATTGACTTGCTCGCACTGCTTTTCTCCGGATGCATGGTTTCAGTCTTGGTTTTCTTCCTTTTGGATTTCTTACTGAGGGAGCACAGTCTGTTCCCTTGAGGTCGACGGCGCTGTTCTCGAACCGCTCTGGTTTAAACTCCTCCGGGTCGTCCCAGAACTTGGGGTCCCTGCCGATCGCCCACGCGTTTACGAGCACGATGAAGCCCTTCGGCACGTCGTACCCCATGATCTTGCACGACTCCTGGCACTGCCTTGGGACGAGCAGTGGCAGCACCGGGTGCAGCCTCAGGGTCTCCTTGACGACGAGCTTGAGGTACTTGAGGTCAGCCAGGTCGGCCTCGGCTACGGTCGGCTTCCTGCGGAGCTTATCGCGCAGCTCGGCCTGTGCTTTCTTCATCACTCGCGGGTTCCTCATCAGCTCTGACATGGCCCATTGAAGTGCATCTGATGATGTCTCGCTTCCGGCACCGAAGAGATCCTGTAGAATGTGAATTAGTGTTGGTTAGTCTGTTAATTACTACCTCTGTTCTAAAATAAGTGTTGCAACTTTATCTATATACCCACATATGTAGACGCCATTTCAATGTATAGATATATCCATATCTCGGTAAAGTTGCGACAATTATATATTTATATATTTTAAAACGGAAGGAGTAGTTTTGACGTTAGCATCACTTACAAGCAAGACAGCTTTGACGTTGCCAATGGTGAGCGGCACCCCGAGGTCACCCTCCTTGTGTATCCTCACGAGCTCGTCCATCAGTTCCTCCTCCTCCTCCTCTCCTGTCATGGCGTTCTTGGGCCGCGCCGGCGCTTCTACGGCCTCCCTCCGTTGCTGCCGCTGCCTCAAGGCGCTCTCCGCCAGGTCGTAGGTCGTGCGGTAACTCGCGTGGGCACGTCGCGGCGTGCTTCCGATGACGCGCGCGAGCCACGACGACGGGTAAAATTCGACCAAGGTAAAAGCCGATGCTATCCTCACGATCTCTGCCAGCACCACCAGGAACTCCTCCCTCCTCTCCAGCCTCTCTCCGATCATGGTGCGCGTCATGGAGTCCGTGATGACCCGGAAGATCCGCTCGCAGAGGTTCACCGCCTCGCCAGGCGGCGTCGAGGCGATGGCGGCGACCAGGCGGCCGGCCTCCTCCTCCCGCACGCGCCGGAACGCCTGGACGCGCCGGACGCTGAGCAGCTTCACGATGGCCACCTTGCGGAGCTGCCGCCACAGGGCGCCGTACGGCGCGAAGAAGATCCCCAACCCCATGGGGCGCAGGCTCTGAATCGTGGGTGGATACGGCCGCGAGGCGAACTTCTTGTCGTGCGTCTTCATGATCTCACGGGCGGCGTCGGCGGACGAGGCCACCACCACCGGGGCATCCCCGAGCTGGACATAAATGAGCGGCGCGTCCAGCTCTCGCGCGATGTCGGCCAGGGCGCGGTGAGCGAGAGGGCTGCGGCGGAGGTGGTGCAGGTTGCCGATGAACGGCAGCCGTGACGGGCTCGGTGGCAGGGTAATCTTCGTCGCCGCGTTGTTGTCGTTGCCACGCTTCCTCAGCTTCAGAAGCAGGAGAGCCAGGAAGGCGCAGAACAAACACGCCACTACTTGCTCCATGGGCATGGCCTATGCACAATGCGTTTAGGTTATGATCTGGAATGGAGGCTAGCAACCAGTCTGCTCTATTTATAAGCCATTTTCCCTTCTGAGCCGAGCACGACACTGTCTATTAACGAGGGGCAAGGAGATATAAAAAATACAGGTTAAACTATGGTCCGAGTTCCTTCAATTTTTTTTAAATTGGTCCAAAATTTACTAAAATTATTTAAATTTGAGCAAATTATCAAATACCGGTAAATACCATCCGGTATTTTCTTATACTGGCAGTAACCGGAAAACCTGTTTCCGGCGAAATCTCGAAAATACCGATGAAGAAAATAACCCATCACACAAGGGGTAACTTTTTTTTTTTTTGAAAGAAGACGAGACCTTGGGGACCTCAGTTTTTGGCTCCTATGTTTTAGCTCACTTCACCCCTGCTTGTCGAACGAATTGCTAAATATTTATTATTGAAGGAGCTGTAGGTGAATGCCTCGTGGTGTCAAATTTCTATTGGTGGTGATAAAACTCTAATTAATTAGGAAAAACTGCAGCAATCACGTTACACCCAATTTCCCCCGATAAAATTGTTGAATGTACGCAACCCATTCTAACAAAGCTCAAGACAAAAACTGTTCTTAACAAACCTTATCTTTAATGCCAAACAAGCCATCCTTTAGTAGCTAATGCTTATCAACACAAAATTATGTCCACATTTTTTTTTAGGAAAAATTAGTGCACGCAACAAACTTTTACTTTTGTCTACACGCACTTTACTTTTCTCGATAAACTTGTTCTAAGTACTCAACCATGCCTGACAAATCTCAGTACAACTTTTCCTAACAAACCATATTAAAACAAATGCCTGGTTAGTAACCATGCCTAACAAACCATATCATAACAAATGCCTAACAAACAATGTCTTAGTAACCCGTGCCTAACAAACCATGTGTGTGTGTTTCCTTTTTTTTTTCTCGCCAAATACCTTTTTGATAAACTTATTCCATGCATGGAAACCCATCTCTAACAAATATCAACGTAAGTTTTCTTAACAAACATATCTTCAAAAATTCCTAACTAACCATGTGCATGTAGTCCACGCCTATAGAAATATCTATAACAAACCATGTGTTTGTATCATGTGATTAAGAACACAATACAACAAAACATCTAAACAAATGTCTATAAAAACTTATTTTTACCTAACAAAACTTTCTTTCTTTCTTTTCTTTACAAACATTATTTAAACAAATGCCTAAAAATCCTTGTGTTAGTGACCCAAGCCAAACAAACCATGCATTAGTAGCTTGATATTAACAAGACACACAACAAATCATCTAAAGAAATTCCCCCAACAAATGTTATTCTCCTTAGAGAACGCAAGTGTATGCAACAAATCTTTCTTTTGTCTCTTGAAATCCCTTTACCACTTGGTAACCTTGTTCTATGTAGGCATCCCATCCATAACAAATCCAAACAAAACATCTTATTAACAAACCTTATCTAAACAAATGGGTGACAAACCATTGTCACTAGTTGTGCCTTATAAACAAACATAGAGAGTTGGTTAATGGACACTACTGACAAACTTATAATAGTTGTCCAGCACTTCTAACTAATTACAAAAAGAATTGCACTTTTTAGCAACATTAACATCCCTTTACTTCACCAGATAAACTTGTTCTACATATGCAACACATCCCTAACAATTCTTTCTATAACTTTTCTTAACAAAGATAATATAAGCAAACAAACCATCTAATGACCCCCTTGGCATAATGAATGATCACCGTGTGTTTATCTGCAGAACACGTGTACATGTATCAATGGAAAGCAATACTTCCCTCCCACCTTTATTGCTCTTTATTTGTTATCAAAAGTTTAGAGAGTAGTATTTTTGGTTGTCATGTTTATTACCTCCATAGTAACCATCTAATGTCCCCCTTTGTATGCTATCTCAACCTTTGGACCTATAAGATTGACCAATAACAAACATTGGAGATGCAATGGAATGTTTTTGAAGACATGAATTTTTTTCCAAATTTTTATCAATTTATGGTATTTTAGGTTAAACCTATATGAATAAAGTGAGTGAATAATAAGAGCTAATAAGTGTGCAATTGTCTCTCAAATTATCCATGCATGCAACAAGTCTTTCCCTCTCAAACAAACAGTTTAACAATGGAGAAACTACACAAACCAGTAAACGACCAGGTGAGAGAGGTGGCAACTTGTGCTGGAAGGGGTAGGGACAACATGTTCGACTGGTGGGACAATCAGTCATGCAATGGGACCGGAGGGCGATGCACTTGGCCAGGAAGACTTGGGCGGAGGTGAGTTGTGATGAGCATGTAAGGGGTTGCCCAATCAATATGCATATCATAATCGTTGACAATGACATCAACCTTGGAAGCGGTGGTCTGGAATTGAAAGCCCTTAAATCATGTAACTTCACTATGAGCATCAAAACAAAAAAGATAAACCAAAAGTTCATGGGGAAAATATTTTTTATTCTTGTTCAAGAGGAAGACATATTTAAATTATGCATATACATTGTTCATAGATACCGAACTAGGAGGTGACATTTGAGGTTTGTAGTGAGCTCAGATACTTTTGCTTGTGGAGGTCTCGGATTTTTGTAAGAGAGTCACACTTCAACTTCCAACTTCTTTAGCAAGTCATCAAAGGAAGCTCATCAACCTATGAACTTTTGATTTATCTAGGTTGCAGCATGTGGGTTCACACGAACAACTGGACACATATAAAGATCCTTCTTCCTTCGAACGGAAATGCCCATGTCCTCCGCCATATCTAGCTCAATGGGCAACGCCTTGCCGGGGAATTTCCAATCAAAGTGGTACAAGAGTGCAGCAAGCATGAGCTCCATATTGGCTTCTGCAAACATGATACCAGGGCATATCCTTCGGCCAGCTCCAAATGGCACAAATTCAAAGTCTGTACCCTTGTAGTCAATCATGGCGTTCTCAAACCGTTCTGGTTTGAAAGTCTTGGCGTCATCCCAGTACATGGGATCCCTGTTAATTGCCCATGCGTTCACAAACACGGTGGTATCTATCCAAAGTGGGCAACATTTGTGAAGACTATCTCGAAACCTAGCACCCCCAAACTTTGCGAGTTTGTGAAGAAACAAGAAGCTTGCCGAAAGACGTCGAGCGTGCATTTGGTGTCCTCCAGAGATTTGCCGTCCGGTTCCCACTATGACTTGGTCCAAAGATCAGATGTGGGAGATGAAATTGTTGTGCACACAATATGATTATTGAAAATGAGCGAAAACATCCGGTTCTCTGGTGAGCAACAAGCACCATATGAGAGAGGGACCTCACAGCCTAATCACTAGGTGCCGACATCATGGGCCGCCTTCATTGCTATGCGTCGGAGATCCGAGACTCTACAATGCATAACATGCAAGATGATCTGGTGGAGCACATATGGACGCTCCGAGGGCAACGCCGCCGCCAACTAGTCTTTCTTTATTTTGTTTCAAAACTTGTGAAATTGTGTGCTTCATTTGTTTCAGCACTTGTTAAACATTGTACTGATTTTCGTCGAATTTGTTTCAACAATTTTCTGAATCTTGTTTGCCAAACTTATTAAATTTTATGTCGAATTTGTTGGAAATATGTCAAATGTCCCAGTTGGGGGTGTCCTGCCGGATGGACGGCTGGAACTTCGGCTCCTCCAATCCGAATGAAACTTTCGCCGTATTTGGGCGTGAGGAGCGCCAACTAGTGGATATGCTCTAATAAACGGAGAAGAAATGCAGTAGAAGGAAAACGACACAGGTCTCACACGCTCCTCCCGTGGTCGACTCTGCAGTCCTATATGCTCTAATAAACGGAGAAGAAATGCAGATTTGCTGTCGTCCGGTTCCCCACTATGACTTGGTCCAAGGAAAACGATAAATTTTTATCAATTTATGGCATTTTAGGTTCAACCTATATGAGTAAAGTGAGTGAATAATAAGAGCTAATAAGTGTGCAATCGTCTCTCAAATTATCCATGCATGCAACAAGTCTTTCCCTGTCAAACAAACAGTTTACCAATGGAGAAACTACACAAACCAGTAAACGATCAGGTGAGAGAGGTGGCAACTTGTGCTGGAAGGGGTAGGGACAACATGCTAGACTGGTGGGACAATCAGTCATGCAGTGGGATTGGAGGGCGATGCACTTGGCCAGGAAGACTTGGGCGGAGGTGAGTTGTGATGAGAATGTAAGGGGTTGCCCAATCAATATGCATATCATAATCGTTGACAATAACATCAACCTTGGGAGGTCGCCCGTGAGGTCTTGGCGTGGGCGTTGACGCGGTGGAACAGGTTGGAGTGGATGCCTGGAGCGGGCTCTGAGATAGTGCACTGGCGGACCTCGCTTCATTGCCCCATTGCGGTGCGCAGGGACTTGTGGACGGCGGTCATCCTTGTTTTCTGGTGTATCTGGATGCATAGGAATGACGTGGTGTTCAATGGCGCCACCCCAGCGGTGGAGACCATTCGGCATAGGATTAGGGGGGAGTTTCAGAGGTGGCGTGTAGCTAGGCTTTTCCGCTCGGAGTCCTTCGGATTTCCCAAGCCTTTTCCTTTTTCGTGGCGGGGTGGAGATTAGGCTTTCGTTTTTGTAGGGGAGCAGCCACCCCCTGTTGGCAGCAGTACTCGTGGCTCGGGCTTTCTTGCCCTTTCTTCTATATGATTAGTACACCTTCCAGGCTGTATTATCGAAAAAAAAACATCAACCTTGGGAGCGGTGGTCTGGAATTGAAAGCCCTTAAACCATGTAACTTCACTATGAGCATAAAAAAAGATAAAACAAAAGGGCAAATATTTTTTATTCTTGTTCAAGAGGAAGACATATTTAAATTATGCATATACATTGTTCATAGATACCGAACTATGAGGTGACATTTGAGGTTTGTAGTGAGCTCAGGTACTTTTGTTTGCGGAGGTCTCAGATTTTTGTAAGAGACTCACACTTCAACTTCCAACTTCTTTAGCAAGTCATCAAAGGAAGCTCATCAACCTATGAACTTTTGATTTATCTAGGTTGCATCATGTGGGTTCACACGAACAACTGGGCACATATAAAGATCCTTCTTCCTTCGAACGGAAATGCCCATGTCCTCCGCCATATCTAGCTCAATGGGCAACGCCTTGCCGGGGAATTTCCAATCAAAGTGGTACAAGAGTGCAGCAAGCATGAGCTCCATATTGGCTTCTGCAAACATGATACCAGGGCATATCCTTCGGCCAGCTCCAAATGGCACAAATTCAAAGTCTGTACCCTTGTAGTCAATCGTGGCGTTCTCAAACCGTTCTGGTTTGAAAGTCTCGGCGTCGTCCCAGTACCTAGGATCCCTGTTAATCGCCCATGCGTTCACCAACACGGTGGTTCCCTTGGGAACGTGGTACCCCATGATAGTGCATGTCTCCCGACATTCCCTTGGGAGAAGCAGAGGCAGCACCGAGTGCAATCTTAGAGTTTCCTTGATGACGAGTTTCATGTACTTCAAGTTAGCCAAGTCATCCTCAGTCACCTTCAGCTTTCCAGAGAGGCTATTTCGCACCTCAGTTTGCGCCTTGTGCATCACTAGTGGGTTCCTGACTAGCTCTGACATTGCCCATTGGAGCGTATTCGCTGATGTCTCACTCCCGGCATTGAAAAGGTCCTGGATGCAGTTTTGCAAACTCTGTATCAACTGTTGAAGGGAATAATAATGGCGGCAAAGTATCTTTTTTTATTGTGGAATAAGGTAAGCATTTTCTAGCGCTTTATTGCTTAAAATTATATATCTCAGTCATCTAACATTTCAAGCTGCTAAGCCTAAAACTGCATCTTTAGTGAAAGTAGATACAACCATTGAAATTCTCGATGCAAAGAAGGGTGATAGCAACTACTTTGATTGTTTTGCAAAGAATGGTGATAGAGACTTACAAGGATGACGGCTTTGATGTTGCCCGTGGTGAGAGGCACCTCGAGGCTACCTTCCTTCTGTACCCTAAGGAGCACGTCCACAAGGTCCTCGTCATCTTCCTTGGTGGCGCTGTCAGCTAGAGCCTCTTTCCTCTGCTGATGCTGTCGGAACACGCAGTCCATGAGGTCGTACGTCGTTCGGTGGTTCGCCTCGGCGCGGCGTGTCATGCCGCCTACTGCGCTCGCGATCTTCCAGGACGGGAACATGTTGTCAAGGCTGAATCCCGAGCCGACCTTGATGATCTCCGCCAGCGCCTCCAGGAACTCCTCCCGACTCTCGAATCTATCCCCAACCATGGATCGCATCGTGGAGTCCGCCACGGCCGCGGTGACGAGCTCGCTGAGGTTCACGGCGTCGCCTGACCTCGCGGAGTTCGCCACAGCGGCGACAAGGCGGCTGGCCTCGTCCTCCCGAGCACGCCGGAACGACCGGACGCGCCGGGCGCTGAGCAGCTCCACGACGCAGAGCTTGCGGAGCTGTCGCCACATGGCGCCGTAGCGCGCGAAGACGAGGCCCTCGCCGTCCGCCCTCAGGCGCCGCGTGGTGGCGTTCCAGGGGCGCGTGGCGAAGCTGGCGTCGTGCGTCTTCATGATCTCGCGCGCGGCGTCGGCGGAGGAGGCGACGACGGCGCGGATCTCCCCGAGCTCGAGGTACATGAGGGGAGCCTCGAGCCGGCGCGCAAGGTCGGCCATGGTGCGGTGGACGAGCGGCCCGCCGCGCATGACCTGGTGGAGGTTGCCGATGACCGGAAGCCTCCATGGGCTCGGCGGGAGGTTGAAGCCGTCGTTGCGGCGACGTCTCATGAGATTGAGAAACAGGGGAGGGAGAAGCAGAACCACCACGAGGATGCAGAGGCAGTAGGCGACTTGCTCCATGATCATGGCCATGGCGTTCAGCAGGGCATACAGCGGGATGGTGAACGCATACAGCACATATGCTCGGGTATTAGTGAGGTGAACATGCATGACAAAGCATGTGACAACAGGTGACAAAGAAGCCACGCCACTCCATCCAAACATTGTTGCTACATGAGTGAGTGATGGCTCACGAGCGAAATTTGTCATATTGCTAGTTGAGTTGGCGTCATTGGGAACTCGGCCGGGGTTAGTGGGCATTTTGGCTCCTGGGCGCGTGCATTTTGGCCCATTGGAGTGCAGCTGGGTCTGGTTTACAAGGAACGACGACGCACCTCTCCAACACGGCGCGACGCACGCACCTCTCCAAGACGGCGCGACGCACCGAATGTCTTCCCTTCTTTCTTTTGTCAGACACCCGCGCCCGCGCTCGTGAAACACCCCGTCCAACCCCGCCCCCGCGTCACTCCTTTGGTGGTCACGCCTGCCTGCTCTCACGGAGCGTGGACGAGTCAACTGACTGCGGCCTTTTTGATTGCCCCGCGCGCACGGAGCGATGTTGATTGCGTGACGAGTCAACTGGCTGCCTTTTTGATTGCCCCGCGCACTTTCCTTCCTGTATCTCTCTCTACACACCCTCGCTAATTTAACGAACCCGCTTAATTTCCTGCAGCTCACTCCTGCCTACCTACGTGATTCACCCAAGGAAACGAGCTGGATTAATAATCCAATCACACCCCTGCTCACTCGCACTCGCTAATCGAATCCTTCCTAGCTTCACTGCTGCTTTTCTCTTCTACTCACCACGCCTTTTTTTTTCGCACGCGCGCGCGTATGGAATGGAGGTGCCAGCCCAATTACCACCCTTTCCCTTCGTTTCTGCCAGATTATTACAAAGTCGTAATAATGAAGAAAAATAAGGATGGGCCTCGTTCCGTTTCAGTGGCCTGGCAATCCACCCAATTAAGAGACGCGACGGAAAAAACAATATGCATTTCATTTGGTTGGGCTAGCTCACTTCGTTTCACTAGGCTTTTCTTTTTTCTATTTAATTTCCCTACATCAACAAGTACGTACGCACGCCTTTTTTTTCTTCTTCTTTCCGATAACAGTTAAGCACGTACACGTGCATGTTTGTGAAAATAAATACTCACTCCTATTCATATGAATTTGACTCAAACACATATGTATTTAGTCAACAATTTATGATGTATTCAGACAAACTTAAGTCAATTTATGACGGAAAAAAACAAATTTATGAGGAGCCACCACGGAGTTGTGCATCAGATTTTTTTTCTTTTTTTGAGAATTCGGCAGGTGAGCTGCACGATATATTTATAGAAGAAGATTTGGCTCAGTTAATTAGGGAAACCGGGACCAAAAACCTTACGGAGCGGCCGAGTTTATGAGAAAAGCCGGCCCACAAACCGCACAATAATCGGAGCCTCATCGTCCACACGATACCAGACCGCCGACGACCAAACATGCCAGCCACACCGACCGCCCCGACATGCGAGCCACACCGACCGTCCCGTCGCGTAGGTCGGGCCGGCGAGCTCGCTACCCACGTAGCACCAACACGCCGCCCATGCCTTGCTAGACCATGACCACACCCCATGAAGTAATCGCTGCAAGACCATCCGAGGCCACCGCCTCGGCGCACGTGAACCGTCCGGGGCCGCCGCCCCGGCATCCACCACCCTCGATGACAAGGCAACCAAGCACAACTACGAATAAATTTAATTCCGTACACCCCGCGCCAGGCTGTCCCCTGCCAATAAATTTAATTCCGCGCCAGCCTGCTGACCGCGCTCGCTTCCATCGAATGGAATGGACGAAATAAAGAGGCAATCCTTGATTTATTAATCAAAACGGAAAGACGCCCGCACATGCACAGCTTGGATCGCTACCATGGAATGGAAGAGAGAAAAAAACGATAGCCTCTCCCTTCGATTCGCTTCGCACCCCCGCGCTCTGCCTCCCTTTTGTTCATGCATCAACTCTTGTTTTTTCTCACGCAAACTCACTCACAACCTACCTACCCGCTCTATTTCTTCTACTACTACGCTGTATCACTCATTGCTACGTTTGCAGTCTGAAGAAAACCGTGTTCATTCATTCCGGTCGATGCCATACTAGCCACACCAGCGACCAGTCACAGGGTTTCGCCATTATTTGTTCTCTTCAACGGCAAACGCATGAGCGATTTGGTTCCAGGACGGGAGGACAGACCAAAGCTATATGACTCTCATTTAAAAACCATACTGACAAACAGATACATACATCGATCAACACTGACAGTGTGCGTCTCAAGCCAAGTGAGGCGGCTGACATGGCGGAGTAGATATACCTAGGGGTGGTGGCGCTGGTTAAGCACGACCACCTAGACGACGACCGTAAGAGAATCTCCACAGGGAAGCCCAATTGCGCCCCTGTTAGCGATTTGGGGGGCGACGGTAAAATTGAGCTCGCACGAACGCGCCCAATAAAGCACCGGCACCGTTTCAAGCCTAATAAAACCGCCAGCAACCACGTGCCGGTTCCTTCTCGCAGGGCATCAAACGGGTGCACAGGCGCCTCGTGCCATGTAGGAAAACACTCGTAGGCTAGCCATGTCAACAACTCAATCTGGGGAAGTCAGGTTGTCGTCTTCGATGGACGCAACGATTTCCTAGGCGACTAAGAGACGGCGATGTGACAACAAGGGACTCCGGCAACTTCGTTGACCGCCGAACCTTCTCCACCACCGGCGCCGAAAGAGGAGGAGGACTAGGAGTTCTCCGATGATGAAAGCAGCGCAGAAAGCGGCGACTACAACGCCTTCGGCCACCACTAGATTGTAGTTGCGTTCAACATCTTTTTTACAAACTCGCCATATTTTCTAGAAATCAAATGAAATTGGCCGTCTTTTGTGTGTTTCGTTTTTTTTTGTTTAAAAATGTATATTGGGGCTGCCGGTGTGGGGAAGATTTCCCCAAACTAAGGAAGCCGCGCCGATGTCCCCCATTAACACGTGCTGGCACATATTTGGGGATGCCGGTGGAGATACTCTAAGCAATTCTAGAAATATAAGGCCGGAAGGTACCAAATTAATCAGCAAAAGATTATCATAAACATTACAAAGCCGGAAGGTTTATTTAACCTCGCTAGTCGCTGCTACTGGACGACAGAATACTACAGCGCCATCAACCATTCATAACAGTCATCCACAAATACACACACATGCCAGCCAGGGAGCTCGCCGTTTAAGAAACCTCTTCGTTGGCTGCACCCGCATCAACACACAAATACCAAGCCAGTAAGCCACGTTTAGGATTTCTTCTTCTTAAATAAATACTCCCTCGTTTCTCTCAATAAAAAAACTCCCTCTGCTCCTTAATAGTTGCTCTTCTTCCTTTGGTATTCCTAGCTGTTAGTTCCTGCGCCGCTATAAAATCGTTGCTGATTGGGTGGGCTTGCTCTGCATGCGCGAGGTTGTTTATGGCATGCCTGTAATCGAGGAGACTCTGCGCAAAAAATTAGAGAGATATTTAAGGAGAACGGGGAGACTTTTCAGGGCCAAGTTTGGTAGGTATTTCGCTCGAAATCACTCCTTAATAATCCAAACGCCAAAAGACATTCTTCACCGTAACTCCGGAGGGAGCACAACAAACAAAAGCACTACGTAGTACTGGAGTACTCCCTCTGTTCGGGTATAGAGGTCCGGAGAGCAGAATCGGCAATACCAAGATTTGCGCTGGAAACAAGGAGCTAAAGTTGGGACGGTTTGGATTCTATTAATTGCAACCGTAATCTCTCCACTTAAATAGGTTAGCTGATCTCCTTTTCCTCCTTCCTTTTGCATCGCACGGTTGAAAGGAAAGCAATCCACGGGGACGGTTACTCTCCAATCCATCGCCAGGAAAATAGCGCATGCATTGGGCAGTTTTTGTTGTCCACGGATCGCCTCCTTCCTCCTCTAACTAAACACCATGGCCGTCCCTTGCATGCTGCACCTATATAGCTCGCGGATTCCTCCTCTCCTTGTAGCAACACCACCATGGCCGGCTTCGATCTACCAGAGGGAGAAATAGAGGGTGCTGGACGAGCAGGAGGAGGAAACGGAGGTGGAGGAAGAGGCACTCACGACCATGAAGCCGGCGGGAGCAGGAGCGTGAGGCAGCCGCCGCTTGGCTTCGCCGGCACGCACGACCATGAAGCCGGCGGGAGCGGCAGCAGCAGCGGGAACGGGAGCGCGAGGCAGTCGCGGCTGGGCCTCGCAGGTCGCGGCCGAGCTTGTTCCCAGTACAATGCCGGCGGGAGAATCTTTGGCGCGAGCTCGCGGCTGGGCCTCGCAGGTCGGGGCCGAGCTTGTTCCCAGTACAACGCCGGCGGGAGCTTCTTCGACGCGAGCGACAACTCGCGGACTGGCCGCCTAGGTCTCGCCGGGCGCGGCCGAGGCTTCTTCGACGTGCGCGGCAATGTGTCCACTGCGAGCCCTTCTGCCCGTCTCGGCCTCGCTGGCCGTGGCTGCGGTCAAGGCGACTGGTCGGACTTCCATGAATCCACTACGCATAAACGTGGTAGGGAGGAGGGCGACCATGTTGGAGGAGGAGGTCATGAGGGTCCGGTCTTCGGCAGCGACGATCATCTGGATGACACCGGTGGTGGCAATGACGAAGAACTTGAAGAAGAGTACACTACCGGCATCGACCTAAGTAAGAAGCCGTAGCATGTTTCTGTTGCCATTTGGTTTAAATATGCTAGTACTGCTATGCTAATCGTTGATCACATGGAGAAAACATGGATTAGCTCATTGTTTTAGATCACGCTGTCTTAGTTTTTTTCATATTTCTTTCCAGATGAGTTTGCGAACAAAAAGAGAAGGACATTTTACAGCGATGATACCAAGCGTTCTTTTTACTGCATGATCTTAGCAAGGAATGGGCCTGGTCATCTCAAGTTTGGTGTAACAAAGCAGTTATCCCAGGAACTTGAGGTGCCGGATAGGGTATTGCGGCGCATTTGGAAAAACGGCCTAGGGGGTATTGGAAATGTTGTTAACAAGAAGGCTGGTAGATGTGGGCGTAAACGTGTTGAGTTGGATGCAGCTTCCTTGGTCGCCATTCCTCTTCCTCAGCGTACGACTTTACGTGACGTAGCAGCGAACCTGAACATGTCTTTAACCACCGTTCATGCACGTCTTCAACAAAAAGAATTTCGTCATCACACGAGCGATCTCAAGCCTGATCTCACGCTAGCTAATCTGAAGGCCCGTATTCGGTATTGTCTCGACAATCTTGAGCCGCATAGCTTGCCGGATGACCCCACTTTCAAGGCTATGTTCAATGTTGTCCACATTGATGAAAAATGGTTCTACCGCACCAGGAAGAGCCAAGGTTTCTATATGGGCAACAATGAAGAGAACCCCAAGAGATCAACCCGAAACAAAAATTACATTGAGAAGATCATGTTCTTGGCTGCTGTAGCTAGACCGCGATTTGATAGTGATGGAAATTGCACGTTTGATGGAAAGATAGGTATTCAAATTTGAATTTTTATTAATTTTAATTTACGTCATCTTTACATTTTAATCCAAACGCCAAAAAGATATATACACATTCTTCACCGTAACTCCGGAGGGAGCACAAGAAACAAAAGCACTAAGTAGTACCGGAGTAGTTCAGCTAACTAACCAAATCAAGTTCAATCAGCAGCCATGACCTCTCTGACCTTTTTCAAACATCCAGACCATGATTCATGCAGCAAGAACAGTAAAAAGTGCGTGAGAAGCACAACTAAAAACGGCAGCACCAAGCTCAAGCACTAGTACCGGAAATCTACCAAAATATTCACCCGAATCCTAGCAACAGCACTTCTTTTACTATCTGATTGGTTGGTGGTAGCAAAGCGACCAGAATAAACCTACAGCCTCAATACAACTCATTCAACTTTTACAACAACCATGATACTGCTACTAGGCCATAGAAATGATGTAGACATACCAGATGATCAACGGAAATGACGAACCAGCAATGTACTTGTTTAGTCCTCGTTATCCTCCAACAAAGAACAGAGCATGGTCAGGTCAGAAAAGCAAACACTGGCATTTATTTAGACAAGACTCAAAATATAACAGCCGCTAATAAACACACTCGTACCATTGATTCATTCAATACCAAGCAATAAAAAACACTTGAAAACAAGAAGCATGCCAGTATGTATGTACTACTTGAAACTAAAACATAGTTCAACGAGGCCTAAACTTCAGGCTAGATTAGATACCCGTTAGTGCCACGACACCGGCAACTCTTCTAATCAGATTGATTAATAGCAGCCAAGTGAGAAAATGGCTTGGGCAACTTAAATAAAAGCCACTTTAAACAAACCAAACACTAGTGTTCTCTAAAAAACAAACAGGGGCATGTTTTGTTCTTCCTAGCTGTCTGGGAAAGAGTGCAAATGTGTTCAAACACACTTGTACTGTTCATTCATTCATTCATTGACTCATGACCCAGCAAGCAAAAACATTAGAACCAAAAGTTGCATGCCCAATATGTATGCAATACTTGAACCAAATCAGAGATACACGAGTCCTAAAAATCACACAAGATGACCTATTTGTCAGTGACCGAAACACGCCCACATACGTAGTTCAAAGATTGAGAAAGAAGCCATAGGGTTTGCAAATAGACTAGAGAATTACAGGCTGATGCTTTGACCATACAGTTCACAGTAACTTAAACATGAACTTGGAAAATAAGCATCTCCAAGGTGACAAGATCATCATCATCAACATAATTCAGATAAGGGCCATCGAGCCAATGGCCAGAACATAGAGAGGAACCAAAATCTTACCTAAAAACAACATGGAGTCAAAAAACAAGGCCACCTCTGTCCTTCAGCCCTCCTCGTTGTTCCTCGAACAGAAAAAAAAAACAGATGGTTAGCTCCAGAGAAAATATTTAGCAAAACAAAATTCACAAGAGCGTTTTTACTTAAATCCACGCGGCACCAACAGACCGCAATATCTTCAAGCTAGTACACGCACTAGATGATTAATTACACAAGACTACCAGAACAGTATTGCACCGCACAATCAAAAGAGCATGAATTTAATAAAGGTAAGTAACATATCAGAGACCACAAAGCATTCAAATTGACCACAATTAAGCTATGGTTCAAGTATTAGAAGGGAAACCTGGTTTCTTTGTTGACAGATAACCATACTTTTTAGCACAAGTATAATCAGTTGGCATCACAACCAGGAGACAATAAGACCAGGACACATACAAGTTTAATCATTGCAAGCTGACAAAACAAAAACTAGTGCTAAACTTCACCTGCCAGTACCCAGCGACTAGAGGGAAAAATATAATCCAGAACCACCATAACGCACAACTTATAACCTTCATGCTTGATCCCCTAGTTTGCCAAGCACACTAGAAGGCTACACTATCAAACCAAACCAAGAGTATGCATCCGATTACTAGCTTCAGACCAGCACAAAAATAGAAACGTGGAATTATGAGCGATGTGCAACCACACGTGGCAACCATGTGCAATTCTTCTTCCCAAAAAAAATTCCTGCAGCTCGAGGAGTTGGCCTCACGTGCGGCGTCCCAACAGTGCATCAATGGACAGCAGAGACCATCAACAGCACATCCCGCCTAGCTCCTTCCGCTGCCTGCACAAGAAAGCAAAATAAGATTTCAGCTAACACTCAATCGGTTTAGCTAACTACTTAGGTGCAGTTAAGTACAGCTAGCTAACACCAGAAAATTGCAGGATTAATATACTAATCAGAAGCAGACTAAATGTCCTTTTCTCAATTTCTCAAACTGGACATATACGGAAGCTTCACAAAGCGCTGATTTGCATATATGTGCAACCAAAACGTGACAAGCAAATGCAATTTCTTGCAGCTACAAGCCACTGAGCAGATCGAGGAGTTGGCCTCACCTGCGCCATCATACCACTGCAACCCGCGGACGGTGGCCACTATCAGCAGCACATCCCGCCTCTCTCCTCCGGCTGCCTGCACAAGAGAAAGATGCGATTTTTCAAGCGAGGAGAAGCGGGTTGGGGGGTGCAGGTTAGCGCGCAGCTCATACCAGTTGCGGTTGTCGACGTCCCGGAGCCGGCGAGGACGGGGGAATCCTCCCCCACGGCCACAGCGTCCAGGCGCAAGGAACCGGTGGTGAAGATCGCGCGCACCGGGACGGAGCAGCGAGGCGACGCCGGGGAAGCGGAAGACCAGGGGAGCGGTGCCGCGCGTGGGCTGGCCTGCGTCGTCCTCGACGCCGGCCGGCGACCTAGGGTTTCGCGGCGGCGCAGTTGAGGGTCGATTGGAGGTGGGGATTCGGCAGGGGGACGGCGCCGGAGCTTCGCCGAACGGTGGCGAGGTCGAGGTTGCCCGGCAGGCGGCGGGTATGGAGCGGGAGCGCCGAAGCTGGGATCCCACGCAAGGACAGGGGCGGAGGGATCTCGGGAGAGAACTGGGAGGAGGAGGTGGTAGGAGAAGTCTGGCGCCAGCGACGGAAGATGGACGGCCGGCCGGCGGCGTAGGTGAGGAGACGTGGTGGCCGGCGGCTGTCGGTGGAGGTGAGAGGAATCGGAACTCGGGCTGGTGTGGGTGTGGATGGGAGGGGAAAAGAAGGGAACCAAATGTTTCGTCGGCAATCAAATTCTTTTCGTTTTGGCGCTTCTAATTAAGTGAAACAAGCATGCAAATATCAATGCACGGCGAGTTCGGGTGGCAAGTGACAAGTGACTGTCCATTGTCGAACGGTGGTTCAAAACATACCAAGTATGTAGGTCTATGCGCATGTGATAACATGAAATAAAACACTCGATGACAGCCTTTGATCATATCACGGTTTGTCATGAGAGTAGGATCTTCAATAAAGAAGCTCATTGTCTAGCCACAAGGGTAGTGCTAGATGTTCGAGGAGCATCTCCCTAAACATCATACACTTTTCATGAAACAACATGCTGACGATGCCAGAGAATTAATCAATTCTGTTGATGGTGCTATTATTCGGTATTCTGCTCTTTCCTGGTCTCACGACCAACTATAGGAGATAATGCAAGCTCGTGTGATCATGCACAAAATGATCATCGAGAATGGCCGCAAGACTCTAGCCAGGCATGTTGGTCCATACTCGCCATGCATACGGAAATCCGTGACAGCAATGTTCAAACTCAGCTGCAATATGATCTCCTAGAGCATCTATTGAGGCTCAGAGGAGAGGCATCAACTGTGCCCGGCGCCTTGATCTAGCCCCCCAAACGGTCAATCCCGACGCGGCTTGGGGGATACGACTGAGATGCTCTTAGATAGATGCTTACAAGCATAAATCAGGCTTTTTGTTTGCTTATTTCTATAGTATATGTGCCTAGCTAAGCATCTTCCTTGTATAAATAAGCATTATTGCTTAAGAAAAACCGGTTGAGAATCTCCCTAAACACCTTACACTATACATGCCTAAACACCTTAATCAGCCCGAGGGCTTATGTATTCCTGAATTTGCTGAAGTTTAAATAAACGACGGTTTCCCCTCAAAACAAAATTAAGTGAAACAAGCATGTTGTATGATTGGTTGGACAGATAGGATGAGTAGGTGTTATCGGTGGGTGGCTCCAAAAATTGTACACCCTCATTTTGTCCTACTTTTGTTAAAATATGCATATATCTTGATTGTATATCTTAACAAAGTTGAGACATCTTTTTGTGAAAAGATGGAATATATTCCTTCTGTGGAAAGCTCTCTACTCAGTATCTCACTTTTAGTTTGGTTTTAGTTTGGTTTGGCGCTTGTTCTATTCAACCAATGGATTGATGCACGCTCTGGTAGCTAGCTTCATTTGTGTGTGTATATACATATGGATCTACTAGAACGTGTGATGATTTTGTGAACACGCAAAGAATTGATCCTTGCTAGTTAATCCCCCCCAGGTCTTATGTATTCCTGATTGTGGCAGAAAACGCACATGGAATTATGTAATCAAACCAAGTCGACACCTTTTATCTAAAAAAATAATATGGCTCCTATTCGGACTCGACCTTGCTACATTAGCTACACACGTCACGTGACCGAGCCAAGTTCAAAAAATATGAAGGAGCCTAGTACAATGGCTATGGAACTCTACTCTCGCCAAAAATGCCCCAACGATCTAAGACACCCAAGAACAGCTCTCTTGCTCCTTTTTTAGTGAGAGAGGCCAAAGATTAGTTTGAGCGAAACCAGAAACTAAACAATCTTGTCCTCTACTCGCCGAAGGTCACCATAGTTACCATCACGCACGCTGTCGTGAAGCCAGACACATGCCCCGGGTGCAGAGATAGTAAACCTTCATAAGTCTTCTGATCTTCCGCATGCCGAGCCATTGAAGAAGACGATCTACGTTAGATCAGCCATCGTGATGCTATGGGAGATATAAGTCTATTCTCTTGGATGCTTTTGTAGCGGCGACGAGTTTGATAAACCACGTCGAAGCTCGTACCAGATGGTTTCCTTCTTAGGGGAAACCAAGAGAATAACCACTTTGCACCAAAATATAGGGAGTATATGACATAAGACCCACAGAACTAGGTTTCTCCTAAGTACTCACATGGAATGGTAGAAAAACCACCCCGTTCCGCATGGGGTCCTATTTTTCGTATGACCGGGTGTTCTGGAAAAGAAACACCACTGAAACTCTGAGGTGTCACTCATTTCACAAACATGTCTATTTTACACGAATATTTTGGACTTTTGCAATAGCTTGAGCTCTTTTTTGGGCTGATCGCGTTCATGTGGCCTATCCTAGCACAAAAAAATTTATAAAGTGACATGGGATCACCACTTTGAACATAACTTTAGGGGTAGGCCACGTGGGCCCACATAATTGGGTTTTGCCTGGAATCACTTACATAATGGTCGAAACTTTCCCCATTTTGAATGGGGTCCTGGAAAGTGTATATAAGGGTAGTTCAAAGAGGAAAACCCAATACACCACGCTGTACTGACACTTTCTTCACAACCATTGCTATCGAGGAGGTTGATTGTAGACTTTTAGTGAAATACTCCCACATCGAGTCCACTTTCCTACTCTTGTAAAATTTGGACCCTTTTTTGGTTAAGTCGTGTTACTATGAACTATCCTAACAGAAGAAAAAAGAAATGTGATATGACACTTCGAACCAAAAAATAAGGGGCAGACGACACGAGCCATAAAATTGTGTTTCCCCTGAGAACACATGCTAAAAGGTATAAAACCCTTCTCCTGTCGCATGAGGCCCTAATTTTGATATTTCAGTGTGTTGTTAGAAAGGAAAAAACACTAAAAACTCTAAATTGCCACTTGTTTCACAAACATGACAATTTAGCATGAAGATTTTAGACTTAGAATGTGAAATTCCCACATCGAAGCCGCCGACCAAACTCTTGTAATAAGTTGGTATCTTTTTGGATTCGTCATGTTCCTATGTCCTATCCTAGCACGGAAGAATTGTAAAAGTGACATGGGATCACCAATCTTGGCAGAAACTTAGGGGTAGATGAGGCGGAGCACACATAGTAGGGCTTCTCCTGAAATTGAGCAAGGAAAGGTCGAAGCCCTCCACGCTTTTGTACAAGATCTTAAAAAAGGTTATGTAAGGGTGGTGTAAATATGTAAAGCCAATACACAACTATGAAGTGGCACTTGCTTCACAAACATTATTTTCAAGCATGAAGATTGTGGACTTATAACGCAAAACTCCCACATCGAGGCCATGGACCCAACACTAGTAACAATTTAGGATCTTTTTTAGGCAATTCACGATGATAGTTAGTAACATTGAAAATATGGTCACTAGTAGGAAATAGGCTACTGCTGGCGCACCTATTTTGCCTACCGCTGGCGCACGTTGGTGCGCCGGCGGGAACAAGCTAGTGGTATCAAAATACCGCTGGAGCACGTCCTGGTCCGCCGCCAGTATCTCGACTTATCGCCGCTGCACGTCCTGGTCCGCCAGCAGTAACTCGACTAGTGCGCCGATGGTATATTTTTCAAAATTCAATAAAGACGAATCTAGATCTAGATCTAGATCTCGCCTTATGTGTTCTCCACGTTTTCTCCACAGTGGCCAACGAGGGTTGAGGAGGTGGGTCACCGGACGGAAGGTCGCCGGCGAGCTTGAGGAGGTGGTTGCCGTGGAGGTTGAGGAGGTGGTCACCAGAGGGTCGCCGAAAGGAGTTCACGACGAGGTTGAGGAGGTGTCACCGGAAGGTCCCGACGAGGTTGAGGAGAGGTGGTCACCGGAGGTAGGAAGCTCGCCGGCTTGCGGAGGTCACCGGGTTGAGGAAGAGGAGGAGGAGAGAAAGAGGAGGAGGAGAAGGGGAAGAGGAGGAGGAGGAAAAGAGGTGATGGAGGATGAGGGGGAGGAGAGAAAGTGAGGAAGTGAAAGAAGAAGAGGCCGACCGGTGGTCTGGTTTGCATATATAGCAAAGGTTACTGCCGGCACACCACCATGCCCGTGCGCCTTTTTTGGTGCGCTGGTGGTAACCCTGAGCATGTAGCCTATTTCCTAGTAGTGAGTGAAGTTACTTTGGATCACCCTTTCGACATAATGCTCATGGGGTAGATGATATGAGGCCCACGAAACCAGGTTTTGCATGTAATCATGCTATCAAGGGTCGAAAATGCACCCACACTTGCATGGGGTCCCAAACACGAATGTAAGGGTGGCGAGAATAGGAAAAGCCACTTCTCGACAAGTTGCATGACTCGTGTAGTTCTCTGTTACTCCCACATTAACTCACCTTGCAGCCGTCGCAAGCACTACCCATACGTGTTGGATCGCAACCAATGACATGTCGAGCCACAACTCCACCTCATAGGGTTGTAGCCACACCGCAATGCAGGTCCTCCACCGACATGAAAAAATAGTCCTTGGACGCTGCCTCGACAACATCCCACCATCTATTAGAGCAAGTACAATAAGTCCTAGTCAGTGTTATAAGGATTAAAATAGTATATTATTGCTTAGTTGGAGGAGAGAGAGGAGAGAGAGAGGAGAGTGGCTCTAGAAGTCACTAAGCGCTCTGTGAGAGTGAAAGGTGGGCCATACATTGATAAAATACTACATCTTTATAGCTCACTATTGTATATATTAGCTCTAAGTTAGCTATAGATGACATGGAATTTGGCTTATAGCCAGCAGCTGGCTACACTATTGGAATTGATCTTAGGAGGCAAACTATTTGATAGCATAACTTGGGATGGTGGAAAAATGTGACCATTCTCCAAGGTGACTCCTCACGTGGAACAACAAATAATAGTTTGACATTGACGTCGATCACACAATAAAACGAAGCTTGGTCCAACCCGGTTCCAATTGAATCAACGCCAGAGTGTTTACTTGTCTTGATGCCTTCATCGGTCCATAGCCATGGGTAGTTGGCTAGATGAATGCATTAAGGCACCGATCAATCAACAACTAGTGATGCCTCGATAACAAGCCAAGAAACAATTAAGGCATCGATCCAATGAATAGTCGATTGATGTTTTTTCATTTATCGTCTTTCTTGTGGAGACGCACCGTCGGTCGCTCTCCAGCCAATCTGCACCGTTCAAGCACAAACTCACGCACAGCAGCCAAAGCCAACCATTTCTCCCCCACCCAACCAAACCATAGCGCCCTAAAACGACAGACAGAGGCGGCGGCGACCACACGCAGGCGGAAATCCGGCAGCGTCCCGACGGGCTTGCTCGCTGGCGCGCGCGTGCATCCTCCCGCGGCGCTCCGTCGAGCTCACTTGGCTGCGCCGCGTCGCGCGCGTGGCCGGGGACGGCAGGACGCGGCGGCGACCCATCCGCACGGCGTCCTTCTTCCTGCTGCCGGCGGTGACCCAGCTGCCGCGTGCCGTCGCAGGCCGGTTTTTCCGGCATGCCGGCGACGGAAGTCCACAGAGTCCACGTCAAGCTCGCCTCACCGCATCACGCGGCGGGGATCCCCTTCCCCACATTCTCTCCACGACGCCGCTCAGCCATCCGGCCAGCAGACCCGCGAAGCAGCAGGAAGGCCGCGCCCGCAGGTGACGTATTCACTCCCTATCAACGAAACTAGGACGAGTCGAGTAGAATCGAGCCCATCTTGCCAGGCGAGTGGAAAAAATGAAGATTTTTCATTTGCTGCACTCTGATTTTTAGTCCTGGGAATAAGCAGCAGTTCAGTTCGTAGGGTCACACGAGCTATTTTACATGTACTACAATTACTTTGTACCAATTCACATTGGTTTGAGTATGAAAAAAAGCATACACGTGTCTTATTTAATCATCCAAGCTAATACGAGAACACACAGATGCGAAGGCATCCTAAAACTTTGGATTTCCCATATGACAGGCTTCGAACTCATTAATCAATTCTGTACCTAGATTAACTAAGTAACCGTGTCAAATCAGTTTATGTTACATCTGAATTGATTCGGTTTTCTGCAGGTTACCTTACTGTTCCGGTGGTGTTGGCATTCTGGTGCTGCTGCTGTCCACCAGAGCTCCTCGTAGTGCTGCCACCGTCCAACGGAGTTCCTGCCGGCCTCCATGTCGTGTCAACCTATCTGAAGGTCTCTATCTTGATTCCACCCATTTTCGTTGAAAAAGTGTGCTTGAGCAACTGCTCAGTGCGCACGCATATTGCCATCGTCCGTGCAATCTAGAGATACGAGAAGGCGCCCCTCGCGTGCAGACGATTAGCAGTGTGCGGCACATTAGTACAGCCGCGTCCGCTAATTATGTGCTAAGCGTAGGCAATGTAGCATAGGGGTTGACCTATCTTTTTATTTGTCTCCTACCCTCTGGGCTTGTGGGGCACCCACCCTGACTGTCTAGGCTTGTGGCTCACCACTGTTCCCTGCTCATGTCCGGCTCGGGTCTGCATCAAACTGAGCCAAATATGACTATTCAAGTATTGACTTCTGGCCGGCACTAATCGACCCTATTTCCCTTGCCAAATTCAACTAGGATGAGTACAAGTCGAAGAGATTTTTGAGGCAGCTACAAAGCTGAAGGCAGATATACGGAGGAAGGGACTGCCTATCATTCCCCTCCCCCCTCTCTCGTGTCGCTACAGTAGTTGGGCGAGTTTTTCCCAGATCCGGGTTAGACCAAGGCTCTCTGGCTCCGGTCACCGGAGTGTGAATAGGTTTAGGTGTTGGCTTTATGACATAGTTTGGAGTAGGGCGCCAATCTCCGTTGACCAGAGCTGGTACAGTCTAGGGTGGCTCTCCCTCGTCATCGAGGTCCGATGGTTGGAGGCACCGAGGCAGTGGTGAGCGTTGCCGCCGCAGCAATCTCCGTCAGTAAGGTCAAGCTTCGCCACTTCTGGATCTGGGTTGTTGTTAAGGTTGATGTGTTTCTGAACTTTTCTGAACTAGTGTTGATGTGTTTCTACATGTTTTTGTGGTGCCCACAAATACGGCATCTGGAATACTGCCCAAAATCAATGCCCTTGTTTTTAGGCATCTGGAATAGCTGCTCGTTTCGTTCCCAAAAATAGCAAAAGCGACGCCGTAAAACCAAAAAAGCAGCGCCCAAAAATATAGCGTTTGTTGGAGATGCTCATAGGAGCTGAGGCACTAACACACTTGTGCCAAGAGCTCGATTAATTTTGTGCATTTGTTTCTGGCGATAATATAGACATGTCCGTGCTAACAATCAACTGTCAAGGCAGGAACCTAATAGTCAAGGGTTGATTTATTTTTTCATTTTTGGTCGAGTCATGGGCCGAACAAGGACATATATAGAGACATAATCTGAACATGTGGTTGGGTCATGGGTTAGAGCCGGCCTACAAGGCCCAACAAGATTTTGAACTTACTGCTACCCGCCCATCATTAGCGAGTCTCGTTAACCTGCCAGTTGCGCACCTACTAAGAACGGCCGCAGTCCTTTTTGTTTTCCTTGGACTGTGTTGTGTATGAGAGTTGTCCCAGATAGGTGCATGCCTTGTATTTTTCTAGATGATATTAAGTACTTATTGTGCTGCTACTACTTCGCGGCTGGTTCTCTGTAGCTAGATTAATTAAGTAATTATGTGTTCCTCGATTTCTCACTTGCTTACATTCCGATATCTTGGATACACACGTGGATGTGGGCAGCAAGTGGATGTAAGCAGTATCATGCAGATTTCTTAGGGGATATTCTTATTGCTATAAGTCTAGATAATTACCATGATGCGCTTACCATGGTTTTTAATATTCTGGTACGTATTTCTATAAAAGTAACTTGGTACTCATGCTTTGATTTGATTTTGATCAGGTCACCATCCTTTTCCTATGTTCATGCCCTCTGGGGGTGCTGTGGCGATGACGTTGTCCACCGGAGCTCATGGTGCTCACTACGGCCTGCTGTCCCTGCCTTCTTTGAGTGTGACCTCTCCTACAACACCTTGTCATCCATCGGAAGGTCTCTCTTTCTCTTTCTCCCAGTTTCTCTAATTTCCTTGATGTGCCATGTTTGTTTTCATAGAAATGGTTTTTTTACTACGTACCCGGCGATGTAAAGCTATTGAACTGTGGTGATGATGAACGTGTTAATATGCAGTCCTTGCTGCATCTGTTTTGCTGGAGTGATTTCCAGAGCAAAACGATGCTATATTCTTTGGTTACTCTTAGGGTCTGATGACTCATCAACATTGACAGCAACCCAGATCAAATATTCATTTGGAGAAGAAGGACAATGGTCGGGCCGGTCTTTACTTTTCACCTGCAATATTATAAGTGCTCATCTCCCACATGACTTTAGTTTGTGTACTGTGAGCAAGGCATTTGGATCCATGGTGCCATAGTCAAGGTTAGGCATGGAACCACTTGTTGTATGTTGTGTTCAGAATTCTACAGAACAGGACCATGGACTTGAAAGGCATCAAACCTGGTAGGGCTTGACCACCTACCAGCATTTGACCCCATTGCATCCAGTGTTCTACAAGCAAGTGTTACATAAAGCATTTGACACCTTAACTGTCTCACATCCATGGTTGAGAATATTTTGAATGAACTAGTAAGCCCTCTCATGTGCAAAATTTTACACAACCTATGTCAGATCATGAACTTCTTTTTCTTATGAACATAGTTGGATGCTTTATCTACAATCGTGTCCATGATCTAACTTAGACTGATAATTTCTTGCACAGATTCAGTTAGTAAGTCTAAGAAGAAGGTGCAAGTTATAATTGCAGCTGCCGTCAGCGTTTGTGTATTGGCAGTTATTCTGGCCCTTACAGGGTTCTTCTTTTGGAAAAGAAAGAGGACAAAAGCAAGATCATCAGGTAACTCCAAATGATCTATGTGTCTCTTACTTCCAGAAATAAGAACATTAGCTCTCTTTAGTCAAAATATAAAAGAAGAATCCCAAGGAAAATAACTAACCTATTATTTTCTGATTTCATTTCTAAATTTGATGTTCCAGTAGAAACACCAAGTAAATGGAGTGGTGTTTTGCACAGTAGAACACTACACAGCGAAGGAACTAGTCATGGGGCTGACCTGGACCTGCCAATTTATAATTTGGAGACTATAGCAGCAGCCACAGAGGGCTTCTCAGCTGAAAATAAGCTTGGTGAAGGTGGCTGGGCCAGTATACAAGGTACTGAAGTTTCAAAGACAATTCATTAGTAGGTTTGAAGCATCGGGAAATTGGAACTTTAGCTCTCGCAAACAAGTATAACAATATGTCATCGGTAGTTAAAAACTCTCAAAATCCAAGATGGCCTTTCTAAGTTTTCATAGCAGAGCATTTGCATACATCTGATTAAGAATACTTGCTTTAAAAATACAGGGTTTGCTTGAAGATGGACAAAAAATAACTGTTAAAACGCTTTCGAAGGCATCAGCGCAGGGTCCCGATGAGTTCAAGAATGAGGTCATGTTGATAGCAAAACTCCAGAATCGGAATCTTGTTCGACTTATTGGTTACTCTTGATCAACATGCCTTGATTTGTCTTTTTCAGTAGACACTGGTCTTGGTTATTTTGGTTTTGTAATTGTTGCATTTTAAGTTCTTGCTCTGTTTTGCTCTATTGACTTGATTGCCATGTACAGGGGAGGCAACTCATCAATGTCAGCTTACACCACTGCAGAGCAAGGAGAGGGTGTTCTCCAGAGCATGGAGCTGGGCCAAGGAGCTCGCCGAGGGCAGGATGGAATGAGGTGGCCTTACTACACTAAAGTTTTGGAACCATAGGTCTCGTGTTGGACAGTTTCAGTTTCCACTGTCATTTATGAGCCTCACAGGTTAGCACACGATTATTTTGGGCAGTGATAGATATAGTGTTGCTATGTTCTCTCACTTGTATATTTAATCTTCCATACAGTGATGCTGGGATTTCTGTTGTTCCTTTTTTCCCAGGAGAAAACATGGCCGTGAGCTCCTTTTGATGGAACTTCAAGGTGTGCCTGTCTTGTGTGCTTTGTGGACGATGCCCTATTTTATCCTCTCCCTCTTTCCCTGAGTATATTTTGACCTATAGGTGTGGGTCCAAAGTCTGTCTTTACAATCAAGCGATGGGATGTCAATCTGGATGGAGATGCCAATCAGTTGGCTCATAAAAAAGTGAGTTGACTATGATTTCCTCTAAGCAATAACCTCTATTCATAAAATTGAGTTGACTATGATTTCCTCTAACCAATAACCTCTATCTAACAATGATTTAGAGAGCGATCATTTCATTTACTATTTTTGTCAAATGATGCAGATGATGTTTTGATCAATCAAAATTTTGCTACCTATGATAGTTGCAGCCTTCACATGCGATGTAAGCGTCATCACATTGTGGGACCCTGATAATAATGCACTTGTTGGTGTGATTTCAGAAGCATTATCGGTATTTTATTATTCCTCGTGCTGTACTTTTATCATTATACTTACATTTTCCCTTTCATGTGCAACCCATTGCCAAACTTCCCTTCATAGTTTTACATTAGTGTTCTGATGTCTCTATCTCAGAGTTCCAAGACCAAAGGTTGTAGTGTGGAATGCGTCGAATCTTTTCATACAGCGGTCTTACACCCTTTGTGCAGAAGGTATAAAACTATGATACCAGCTTGCTTGAAAATGACATGTAGATCATCCTGAATGTTTTACATTTGTTACTACCTATTATGCTTCCTGTATTGGGCAACCCAGTTATGGAGCTCTGAATTTTTGATTTCTAGAAGCATCAAGCTGCTTAGCCATGCCAACTGTTGGCACATTAAAATGATCTGGTGCAACCTTGTTCGATCCACTATTAATAGTTGCACGCTATAACTCTCCTTAAGTAGGCCCAGTATTACCATTCAGATATGTTTGGCCCCATCTTCAAGGGCTACCAAATGATAGCTCAAGTGACTCTGTTCCCGTGTAATGGTGCAAGTGGATGTGGTTCATGATCGAATAGTATTGCGCACTTGTATTATATGGAGTAAAGTAGCGCCCTATGGTTACTGTAGCTTTCCTTGTTCCCCTTTGAATCCACGGTTGACTATGTTGCCCCTGATATGTTAAAATAAATTAGAAGTGCTCCGTTGTAAACAGTGCCTTGTCTTGGATGTAATGTTAATTAATCATAAATAATAATATTCAGTGTCAAGCTATGGTTAAGCTATTGCATCTTCTCTATATGATGTTCACTCACGATGTGTTCATATTTAGTTGCTATACAGCTGACATCCTTCATTTCTCTGAATGACCTACCTAGGTGAGGATTACATGAGTTAAGGATGATATCGGATATCTCGTGGCTGCCAAGGGGTCATCAAGTCAAGGACTCCCATGTCACTCAAGATCAGTGTAGAAAGTGTGGCTCCACTCCGGTTCAGATTGCACCTGGGAGAAAAGCTACTATTCCTTCCTCTTCTCCCTGCCTTCCTCTGCAGATCTTTGTTTCGCTCTTTCGTTATATTTTTCCGGTCCATGTAATAATGTAGTTCCTTCTAATGGGCAGTATCATTTGTTGTAATCAGCATGCATCTTGACTGAATGTTGATCTCCTTTATTTGGTGTACCCATGTTGTAGTTGATGTACAAGTCATGCACATAGAAATGATCCTTGATGTGATGCAAAGGATCATGCCTGTGGAGGTAACAGTCAATCCATACACATCACCAGTTGTGCTCGTTGCATCCTCATGTGTATCCAACAAAGATCTTCGTGTAATGCAATATAGAAATGTTTCAGGCCGCAAAATTAGCCTTGATGTCTACTGTTTGGTGATTGGGAAATTCCTATTGATTGTATGTTTGTATATCAGATCGATTGGGTCTATTGGTGTGATTTGAAGTATATATTGTTTGTTGTGCAGGTTTGGATTTTGAAAAAAAGGGGCAAGTGCATGTCAAAAATTTAAATACCTTTGTTAATTATCCTCTATTTGATTAATTAGCTTAACCATTTCTTGACTAGTATTTGTTGAGAAGAGAATTGTTAAACAAGCTAGCTAGTAGGAGAAACAAGAAAAGCTGAACTGGTTTGGTGTCCATGGTAGAATGAAACAAAGTTTGCCCAGCTTTTGTTGAACAAAAAAGCTAGTGGTAGCTAGTAAGTAGCCAAGTTGTAGCTAACGGCGAGCAGAATATAATCCATCCAAGTCAATAGCAAATTCTGATTGCTACTGCTCTCACTTCATTGTGAGTTTTTTTCAACTAGTACTATACAAATGGACCAAAAAATATTGCATCTCCCTTTGTGGGATCTTGAAATCCATTTTAGGAGAAGAATTTTGATGATATCCATATTAGTTGCAGGAGCCGCTGATCTATGCTAGCATATGGGTGTGAAAAATGCTGAAAATCTGGCGCTCTGATTTAAGGAGATTAGTTTCCAATCCCGCTCCTCATAAATCTTTAACTCTCTCCTTTATTTTCTCGCCCTTCCTTCTTGTATATGCATCATACTCCTCGTTAACTGCAAATACCAACGCGTGTCGTGGCCCCTCTCGTGCATGGGCTCTGCACAACCAATCAACACCAGATTTAGAGGAAAACGATCCGGAGATATTTAATTGTCTATGCATGTGTTGTTCCTGGATTAATTGACAATGTAAACAGGAAGGATGGGTACTCTCGGGAGAAAGAAAATTGGAAAAATGGGAAAAAGTATTTACGCCTTAAATAAGGGAACGTAGGGAGCATGCAGTAGATTGCTAACTATTGTAAAGAAAGAACTTGGTAAGAGTTCACAGCCACATGACAAACAAATATGACAAGATTGAGATTGAGTTGCAGGTTTTCTAGATTGGGATTTTAGGGAGCATGCAGATTTAGGTAAGGCAACGCCGAATCAAGCTAGTCCCATCCGGTCCGTAACCCACAAAATAAGGACAATCGAGGAGACGCGTCCGACCATGATTATCGCTTTGATCGATTAGAGAATTCTGCCCCGTAATTAACCGAACTGCTTTGTTGATCTCATCACCGCTGTTTGATTTTTATGATGCACGTCTCCAAATTGCTATGATGCGCGTCTCCAAATTGTTTGATTTAGTTTCTATGTCCGTATGTTATGACTTTGCTGGAGGGCGAGTATGAAGTAGAAGAAAATACAGAGTTTCGGCAGGACGCATGAATTAAGGGAAGGACACACTAAAAGGTGGAGAAAAAAATTGCCTAAACCGTGGGATGTAGAATTAACGGAAGACGCATGAATGGTGGCACAAGTCATGAAAGAAGGAAAGCTGAGGAGACGCGCCCCATGATTATTGCTTCGGTTGACTACTAGGATTCTGTACCGTAACTAACTCAGCTGCTGTTGATCTCCTCACTGCTGTAACTATGGGCGGGCTTGTTTTGACGCCATGTCACCAATCCGTGGGATGACATATCTCGTCCGTCCAAAGCAGCAACCAGCAAGACGGGGATAACCAATGGATCTATATGCAAGCAGAGTCCTCTCAATTTTGAAGATCTCTTCCATCCAAAGAGAATCTATAAATAAAAGTCATGGCTAAAACCGCGGGCGGCAGCGCGTGCCGTGACTTATGACTTTGGACTTTGGCGAGGCGAGGAGAGGAGAGGAGAGGCCATGGCGCTCCGGGTCAATAACACTGGCGGGCGAAGTGTGGCATGGGCCGTTCGTTTCCGTCCTCATCATCTTCCATAGGATGGCTGGTCTGCCGGATGCGAGCAGATCATCTCCGTACTGCAGCAGGTAATTGACTTGCTCGCACTGCTTTTCTCCGGATGCATGGTTTCAGTCTTGGTTTTCTTCCTTTTGGATTTCTTACTGAGGGAGCACAGTCTGTTCCCTTGAGGTCGACGGCGCTGTTCTCGAACCGCTCTGGTTTAAACTCCTCCGGGTCGTCCCAGAACTTGGGGTCCCTGCCGATCGCCCACGCGTTTACGAGCACGATGAAGCCCTTCGGCACGTCGTACCCCATGATCTTGCACGACTCCTGGCACTGCCTTGGGACGAGCAGTGGCAGCACCGGGTGCAGCCTCAGGGTCTCCTTGACGACGAGCTTGAGGTACTTGAGGTCAGCCAGGTCGGCCTCGGCTACGGTCGGCTTCCTGCGGAGCTTATCGCGCAGCTCGGCCTGTGCTTTCTTCATCACTCGCGGGTTCCTCATCAGCTCTGACATGGCCCATTGAAGTGCATCTGATGATGTCTCGCTTCCGGCACCGAAGAGATCCTGTAGAATGTGAATTAGTGTTGGTTAGTCTGTTAATTACTACCTCTGTTCTAAAATAAGTGTTGCAACTTTATCTATATACCCACATATGTAGACGCCATTTCAATGTATAGATATATCCATATCTCGGTAAAGTTGCGACAATTATATATTTATATATTTTAAAACGGAAGGAGTAGTTTTGACGTTAGCATCACTTACAAGCAAGACAGCTTTGACGTTGCCAATGGTGAGCGGCACCCCGAGGTCACCCTCCTTGTGTATCCTCACGAGCTCGTCCATCAGTTCCTCCTCCTCCTCCTCTCCTGTCATGGCGTTCTTGGGCCGCGCCGGCGCTTCTACGGCCTCCCTCCGTTGCTGCCGCTGCCTCAAGGCGCTCTCCGCCAGGTCGTAGGTCGTGCGGTAACTCGCGTGGGCACGTCGCGGCGTGCTTCCGATGACGCGCGCGAGCCACGACGACGGGTAAAATTCGACCAAGGTAAAAGCCGATGCTATCCTCACGATCTCTGCCAGCACCACCAGGAACTCCTCCCTCCTCTCCAGCCTCTCTCCGATCATGGTGCGCGTCATGGAGTCCGTGATGACCCGGAAGATCCGCTCGCAGAGGTTCACCGCCTCGCCAGGCGGCGTCGAGGCGATGGCGGCGACCAGGCGGCCGGCCTCCTCCTCCCGCACGCGCCGGAACGCCTGGACGCGCCGGACGCTGAGCAGCTTCACGATGGCCACCTTGCGGAGCTGCCGCCACAGGGCGCCGTACGGCGCGAAGAAGATCCCCAACCCCATGGGGCGCAGGCTCTGAATCGTGGGTGGATACGGCCGCGAGGCGAACTTCTTGTCGTGCGTCTTCATGATCTCACGGGCGGCGTCGGCGGACGAGGCCACCACCACCGGGGCATCCCCGAGCTGGACATAAATGAGCGGCGCGTCCAGCTCTCGCGCGATGTCGGCCAGGGCGCGGTGAGCGAGAGGGCTGCGGCGGAGGTGGTGCAGGTTGCCGATGAACGGCAGCCGTGACGGGCTCGGTGGCAGGGTAATCTTCGTCGCCGCGTTGTTGTCGTTGCCACGCTTCCTCAGCTTCAGAAGCAGGAGAGCCAGGAAGGCGCAGAACAAACACGCCACTACTTGCTCCATGGGCATGGCCTATGCACAATGCGTTTAGGTTATGATCTGGAATGGAGGCTAGCAACCAGTCTGCTCTATTTATAAGCCATTTTCCCTTCTGAGCCGAGCACGACACTGTCTATTAACGAGGGGCAAGGAGATATAAAAAATACAGGTTAAACTATGGTCCGAGTTCCTTCAATTTTTTTTAAATTGGTCCAAAATTTACTAAAATTATTTAAATTTGAGCAAATTATCAAATACCGGTAAATACCATCCGGTATTTTCTTATACTGGCAGTAACCGGAAAACCTGTTTCCGGCGAAATCTCGAAAATACCGATGAAGAAAATAACCCATCACACAAGGGGTAACTTTTTTTTTTTTTGAAAGAAGACGAGACCTTGGGGACCTCAGTTTTTGGCTCCTATGTTTTAGCTCACTTCACCCCTGCTTGTCGAACGAATTGCTAAATATTTATTATTGAAGGAGCTGTAGGTGAATGCCTCGTGGTGTCAAATTTCTATTGGTGGTGATAAAACTCTAATTAATTAGGAAAAACTGCAGCAATCACGTTACACCCAATTTCCCCCGATAAAATTGTTGAATGTACGCAACCCATTCTAACAAAGCTCAAGACAAAAACTGTTCTTAACAAACCTTATCTTTAATGCCAAACAAGCCATCCTTTAGTAGCTAATGCTTATCAACACAAAATTATGTCCACATTTTTTTTTAGGAAAAATTAGTGCACGCAACAAACTTTTACTTTTGTCTACACGCACTTTACTTTTCTCGATAAACTTGTTCTAAGTACTCAACCATGCCTGACAAATCTCAGTACAACTTTTCCTAACAAACCATATTAAAACAAATGCCTGGTTAGTAACCATGCCTAACAAACCATATCATAACAAATGCCTAACAAACAATGTCTTAGTAACCCGTGCCTAACAAACCATGTGTGTGTGTTTCCTTTTTTTTTTCTCGCCAAATACCTTTTTGATAAACTTATTCCATGCATGGAAACCCATCTCTAACAAATATCAACGTAAGTTTTCTTAACAAACATATCTTCAAAAATTCCTAACTAACCATGTGCATGTAGTCCACGCCTATAGAAATATCTATAACAAACCATGTGTTTGTATCATGTGATTAAGAACACAATACAACAAAACATCTAAACAAATGTCTATAAAAACTTATTTTTACCTAACAAAACTTTCTTTCTTTCTTTTCTTTACAAACATTATTTAAACAAATGCCTAAAAATCCTTGTGTTAGTGACCCAAGCCAAACAAACCATGCATTAGTAGCTTGATATTAACAAGACACACAACAAATCATCTAAAGAAATTCCCCCAACAAATGTTATTCTCCTTAGAGAACGCAAGTGTATGCAACAAATCTTTCTTTTGTCTCTTGAAATCCCTTTACCACTTGGTAACCTTGTTCTATGTAGGCATCCCATCCATAACAAATCCAAACAAAACATCTTATTAACAAACCTTATCTAAACAAATGGGTGACAAACCATTGTCACTAGTTGTGCCTTATAAACAAACATAGAGAGTTGGTTAATGGACACTACTGACAAACTTATAATAGTTGTCCAGCACTTCTAACTAATTACAAAAAGAATTGCACTTTTTAGCAACATTAACATCCCTTTACTTCACCAGATAAACTTGTTCTACATATGCAACACATCCCTAACAATTCTTTCTATAACTTTTCTTAACAAAGATAATATAAGCAAACAAACCATCTAATGACCCCCTTGGCATAATGAATGATCACCGTGTGTTTATCTGCAGAACACGTGTACATGTATCAATGGAAAGCAATACTTCCCTCCCACCTTTATTGCTCTTTATTTGTTATCAAAAGTTTAGAGAGTAGTATTTTTGGTTGTCATGTTTATTACCTCCATAGTAACCATCTAATGTCCCCCTTTGTATGCTATCTCAACCTTTGGACCTATAAGATTGACCAATAACAAACATTGGAGATGCAATGGAATGTTTTTGAAGACATGAATTTTTTTCCAAATTTTTATCAATTTATGGTATTTTAGGTTAAACCTATATGAATAAAGTGAGTGAATAATAAGAGCTAATAAGTGTGCAATTGTCTCTCAAATTATCCATGCATGCAACAAGTCTTTCCCTCTCAAACAAACAGTTTAACAATGGAGAAACTACACAAACCAGTAAACGACCAGGTGAGAGAGGTGGCAACTTGTGCTGGAAGGGGTAGGGACAACATGTTCGACTGGTGGGACAATCAGTCATGCAATGGGACCGGAGGGCGATGCACTTGGCCAGGAAGACTTGGGCGGAGGTGAGTTGTGATGAGCATGTAAGGGGTTGCCCAATCAATATGCATATCATAATCGTTGACAATGACATCAACCTTGGAAGCGGTGGTCTGGAATTGAAAGCCCTTAAATCATGTAACTTCACTATGAGCATCAAAACAAAAAAGATAAACCAAAAGTTCATGGGGAAAATATTTTTTATTCTTGTTCAAGAGGAAGACATATTTAAATTATGCATATACATTGTTCATAGATACCGAACTAGGAGGTGACATTTGAGGTTTGTAGTGAGCTCAGATACTTTTGCTTGTGGAGGTCTCGGATTTTTGTAAGAGAGTCACACTTCAACTTCCAACTTCTTTAGCAAGTCATCAAAGGAAGCTCATCAACCTATGAACTTTTGATTTATCTAGGTTGCAGCATGTGGGTTCACACGAACAACTGGACACATATAAAGATCCTTCTTCCTTCGAACGGAAATGCCCATGTCCTCCGCCATATCTAGCTCAATGGGCAACGCCTTGCCGGGGAATTTCCAATCAAAGTGGTACAAGAGTGCAGCAAGCATGAGCTCCATATTGGCTTCTGCAAACATGATACCAGGGCATATCCTTCGGCCAGCTCCAAATGGCACAAATTCAAAGTCTGTACCCTTGTAGTCAATCATGGCGTTCTCAAACCGTTCTGGTTTGAAAGTCTTGGCGTCATCCCAGTACATGGGATCCCTGTTAATTGCCCATGCGTTCACAAACACGGTGGTATCTATCCAAAGTGGGCAACATTTGTGAAGACTATCTCGAAACCTAGCACCCCCAAACTTTGCGAGTTTGTGAAGAAACAAGAAGCTTGCCGAAAAGACGTCGAGCGTGCATTTGGTGTCCTCCAGCAGAGATTTGCTGTCGTCCGGTTCCCCACTATGACTTGGTCCAAAGATCAGATGTGGGAGGTGATGAACTGTGTGTGTGCCTACACAATATGATTATTGAAAATGAGCGAAAACATCCGGTTCCTCTCGCTGAGCAACAAGCACCATATGAGAGAGAGGACCTCTTGCACAGCCTAATCACTAGGTGCCGACATCATGGGCCGCCTTCATTGCTATGCGTCAGGAGATCCGAGACTCTACAATGCATCAACAGCTGCAAGATGATCTGGTGGAGCACATATGGACGCTCCGAGGCAACGCCAACGCCGACGCCAACTAGTCTGTCTTTATTTATTTGTTTCAAAACTTGTGAAATTGTGTGCTTCATTTGTTTCAGCACTTGTTAAACATTGTACTGATTTTCGTCGAATTTGTTTCAACAATTTTCTGAATCTTGTTTGCCAAACTTATTAAATTTTATGTCGAATTTGTTGGAAATATGTCAAATGTCCCAGTTGGGGGTGTCCTGCCGGATGGACGGCTGGAACTTCGGCTCCTCCAATCCGAATGAAACTTTCGCCGTATTTGGGCGTGAGGAGCGCCAACTAGTGGATATGCTCTAATAAACGGAGAAGAAATGCAGTAGAAGGAAAACGACACAGGTCTCACACGCTCCTCCCGTGGTCGACTCTGCAGTCCTATATGCTCTAATAAACGGAGAAGAAATGCAGATTTGCTGTCGTCCGGTTCCCCACTATGACTTGGTCCAAGGAAAACGATAAATTTTTATCAATTTATGGCATTTTAGGTTCAACCTATATGAGTAAAGTGAGTGAATAATAAGAGCTAATAAGTGTGCAATCGTCTCTCAAATTATCCATGCATGCAACAAGTCTTTCCCTGTCAAACAAACAGTTTACCAATGGAGAAACTACACAAACCAGTAAACGATCAGGTGAGAGAGGTGGCAACTTGTGCTGGAAGGGGTAGGGACAACATGCTAGACTGGTGGGACAATCAGTCATGCAGTGGGATTGGAGGGCGATGCACTTGGCCAGGAAGACTTGGGCGGAGGTGAGTTGTGATGAGAATGTAAGGGGTTGCCCAATCAATATGCATATCATAATCGTTGACAATAACATCAACCTTGGGAGGTCGCCCGTGAGGTCTTGGCGTGGGCGTTGACGCGGTGGAACAGGTTGGAGTGGATGCCTGGAGCGGGCTCTGAGATAGTGCACTGGCGGACCTCGCTTCATTGCCCCATTGCGGTGCGCAGGGACTTGTGGACGGCGGTCATCCTTGTTTTCTGGTGTATCTGGATGCATAGGAATGACGTGGTGTTCAATGGCGCCACCCCAGCGGTGGAGACCATTCGGCATAGGATTAGGGGGGAGTTTCAGTAGCTAGGCTTTTCCGCTCGGAGTCCTTCGGATTTCCCAAGCCTTTTCCTTTTTCGTGGCGGGGTGGAGATTAGGCTTTCGTTTTTGTAGGGGAGCAGCCACCCCCTGTTGGCAGCAGTACTCGTGGCTCGGGCTTTCTTGCCCTTTCTTCTATATGATTAGTACACCTTCCAGGCTGTATTATCGAAAAAAAAACATCAACCTTGGGAGCGGTGGTCTGGAATTGAAAGCCCTTAAACCATGTAACTTCACTATGAGCATAAAAAAAGATAAAACAAAAGGGCAAATATTTTTTATTCTTGTTCAAGAGGAAGACATATTTAAATTATGCATATACATTGTTCATAGATACCGAACTATGAGGTGACATTTGAGGTTTGTAGTGAGCTCAGGTACTTTTGTTTGCGGAGGTCTCGGATTTTTGTAAGAGACTCACACTTCAACTTCCAACTTCTTTAGCAAGTCATCAAAGGAAGCTCATCAACCTATGAACTTTTGATTTATCTAGGTTGCATCATGTGGGTTCACACGAACAACTGGGCACATATAAAGATCCTTCTTCCTTCGAACGGAAATGCCCATGTCCTCCGCCATATCTAGCTCAATGGGCAACGCCTTGCCGGGGAATTTCCAATCAAAGTGGTACAAGAGTGCAGCAAGCATGAGCTCCATATTGGCTTCTGCAAACATGATACCAGGGCATATCCTTCGGCCAGCTCCAAATGGCACAAATTCAAAGTCTGTACCCTTGTAGTCAATCGTGGCGTTCTCAAACCGTTCTGGTTTGAAAGTCTCGGCGTCGTCCCAGTACCTAGGATCCCTGTTAATCGCCCATGCGTTCACCAACACGGTGGTTCCCTTGGGAACGTGGTACCCCATGATAGTGCATGTCTCCCGACATTCCCTTGGGAGAAGCAGAGGCAGCACCGAGTGCAATCTTAGAGTTTCCTTGATGACGAGTTTCATGTACTTCAAGTTAGCCAAGTCATCCTCAGTCACCTTCAGCTTTCCAGAGAGGCTATTTCGCACCTCAGTTTGCGCCTTGTGCATCACTAGTGGGTTCCTGACTAGCTCTGACATTGCCCATTGGAGCGTATTCGCTGATGTCTCACTCCCGGCATTGAAAAGGTCCTGGATGCAGTTTTGCAAACTCTGTATCAACTGTTGAAGGGAATAATAATGGCGGCAAAGTATCTTTTTTTATTGTGGAATAAGGTAAGCATTTTCTAGCGCTTTATTGCTTAAAATTATATATCTCAGTCATCTAACATTTCAAGCTGCTAAGCCTAAAACTGCATCTTTAGTGAAAGTAGATACAACCATTGAAATTCTCGATGCAAAGAAGGGTGATAGCAACTACTTTGATTGTTTTGCAAAGAATGGTGATAGAGACTTACAAGGATGACGGCTTTGATGTTGCCCGTGGTGAGAGGCACCTCGAGGCTACCTTCCTTCTGTACCCTAAGGAGCACGTCCACAAGGTCCTCGTCATCTTCCTTGGTGGCGCTGTCAGCTAGAGCCTCTTTCCTCTGCTGATGCTGTCGGAACACGCAGTCCATGAGGTCGTACGTCGTTCGGTGGTTCGCCTCGGCGCGGCGTGTCATGCCGCCTACTGCGCTCGCGATCTTCCAGGACGGGAACATGTTGTCAAGGCTGAATCCCGAGCCGACCTTGATGATCTCCGCCAGCGCCTCCAGGAACTCCTCCCGACTCTCGAATCTATCCCCAACCATGGATCGCATCGTGGAGTCCGCCACGGCCGCGGTGACGAGCTCGCTGAGGTTCACGGCGTCGCCTGACCTCGCGGAGTTCGCCACAGCGGCGACAAGGCGGCTGGCCTCGTCCTCCCGAGCACGCCGGAACGACCGGACGCGCCGGGCGCTGAGCAGCTCCACGACGCAGAGCTTGCGGAGCTGTCGCCACATGGCGCCGTAGCGCGCGAAGACGAGGCCCTCGCCGTCCGCCCTCAGGCGCCGCGTGGTGGCGTTCCAGGGGCGCGTGGCGAAGCTGGCGTCGTGCGTCTTCATGATCTCGCGCGCGGCGTCGGCGGAGGAGGCGACGACGGCGCGGATCTCCCCGAGCTCGAGGTACATGAGGGGAGCCTCGAGCCGGCGCGCAAGGTCGGCCATGGTGCGGTGGACGAGCGGCCCGCCGCGCATGACCTGGTGGAGGTTGCCGATGACCGGAAGCCTCCATGGGCTCGGCGGGAGGTTGAAGCCGTCGTTGCGGCGACGTCTCATGAGATTGAGAAACAGGGGAGGGAGAAGCAGAACCACCACGAGGATGCAGAGGCAGTAGGCGACTTGCTCCATGATCATGGCCATGGCGTTCAGCAGGGCATACAGCGGGATGGTGAACGCATACAGCACATATGCTCGGGTATTAGTGAGGTGAACATGCATGACAAAGCATGTGACAACAGGTGACAAAGAAGCCACGCCACTCCATCCAAACATTGTTGCTACATGAGTGAGTGATGGCTCACGAGCGAAATTTGTCATATTGCTAGTTGAGTTGGCGTCATTGGGAACTCGGCCGGGGTTAGTGGGCATTTTGGCTCCTGGGCGCGTGCATTTTGGCCCATTGGAGTGCAGCTGGGTCTGGTTTACAAGGAACGACGACGCACCTCTCCAACACGGCGCGACGCACGCACCTCTCCAAGACGGCGCGACGCACCGAATGTCTTCCCTTCTTTCTTTTGTCAGACACCCGCGCCCGCGCTCGTGAAACACCCCGTCCAACCCCGCCCCCGCGTCACTCCTTTGGTGGTCACGCCTGCCTGCTCTCACGGAGCGTGGACGAGTCAACTGACTGCGGCCTTTTTGATTGCCCCGCGCGCACGGAGCGATGTTGATTGCGTGACGAGTCAACTGGCTGCCTTTTTGATTGCCCCGCGCACTTTCCTTCCTGTATCTCTCTCTACACACCCTCGCTAATTTAACGAACCCGCTTAATTTCCTGCAGCTCACTCCTGCCTACCTACGTGATTCACCCAAGGAAACGAGCTGGATTAATAATCCAATCACACCCCTGCTCACTCGCACTCGCTAATCGAATCCTTCCTAGCTTCACTGCTGCTTTTCTCTTCTACTCACCACGCCTTTTTTTTTCGCACGCGCGCGCGTATGGAATGGAGGTGCCAGCCCAATTACCACCCTTTCCCTTCGTTTCTGCCAGATTATTACAAAGTCGTAATAATGAAGAAAAATAAGGATGGGCCTCGTTCCGTTTCAGTGGCCTGGCAATCCACCCAATTAAGAGACGCGACGGAAAAAACAATATGCATTTCATTTGGTTGGGCTAGCTCACTTCGTTTCACTAGGCTTTTCTTTTTTCTATTTAATTTCCCTACATCAACAAGTACGTACGCACGCCTTTTTTTTCTTCTTCTTTCCGATAACAGTTAAGCACGTACACGTGCATGTTTGTGAAAATAAATACTCACTCCTATTCATATGAATTTGACTCAAACACATATGTATTTAGTCAACAATTTATGATGTATTCAGACAAACTTAAGTCAATTTATGACGGAAAAAAACAAATTTATGAGGAGCCACCACGGAGTTGTGCATCAGATTTTTTTTCTTTTTTTGAGAATTCGGCAGGTGAGCTGCACGATATATTTATAGAAGAAGATTTGGCTCAGTTAATTAGGGAAACCGGGACCAAAAACCTTACGGAGCGGCCGAGTTTATGAGAAAAGCCGGCCCACAAACCGCACAATAATCGGAGCCTCATCGTCCACACGATACCAGACCGCCGACGACCAAACATGCCAGCCACACCGACCGCCCCGACATGCGAGCCACACCGACCGTCCCGTCGCGTAGGTCGGGCCGGCGAGCTCGCTACCCACGTAGCACCAACACGCCGCCCATGCCTTGCTAGACCATGACCACACCCCATGAAGTAATCGCTGCAAGACCATCCGAGGCCACCGCCTCGGCGCACGTGAACCGTCCGGGGCCGCCGCCCCGGCATCCACCACCCTCGATGACAAGGCAACCAAGCACAACTACGAATAAATTTAATTCCGTACACCCCGCGCCAGGCTGTCCCCTGCCAATAAATTTAATTCCGCGCCAGCCTGCTGACCGCGCTCGCTTCCATCGAATGGAATGGACGAAATAAAGAGGCAATCCTTGATTTATTAATCAAAACGGAAAGACGCCCGCACATGCACAGCTTGGATCGCTACCATGGAATGGAAGAGAGAAAAAAACGATAGCCTCTCCCTTCGATTCGCTTCGCACCCCCGCGCTCTGCCTCCCTTTTGTTCATGCATCAACTCTTGTTTTTTCTCACGCAAACTCACTCACAACCTACCTACCCGCTCTATTTCTTCTACTACTACGCTGTATCACTCATTGCTACGTTTGCAGTCTGAAGAAAACCGTGTTCATTCATTCCGGTCGATGCCATACTAGCCACACCAGCGACCAGTCACAGGGTTTCGCCATTATTTGTTCTCTTCAACGGCAAACGCATGAGCGATTTGGTTCCAGGACGGGAGGACAGACCAAAGCTATATGACTCTCATTTAAAAACCATACTGACAAACAGATACATACATCGATCAACACTGACAGTGTGCGTCTCAAGCCAAGTGAGGCGGCTGACATGGCGGAGTAGATATACCTAGGGGTGGTGGCGCTGGTTAAGCACGACCACCTAGACGACGACCGTAAGAGAATCTCCACAGGGAAGCCCAATTGCGCCCCTGTTAGCGATTTGGGGGGCGACGGTAAAATTGAGCTCGCACGAACGCGCCCAATAAAGCACCGGCACCGTTTCAAGCCTAATAAAACCGCCAGCAACCACGTGCCGGTTCCTTCTCGCAGGGCATCAAACGGGTGCACAGGCGCCTCGTGCCATGTAGGAAAACACTCGTAGGCTAGCCATGTCAACAACTCAATCTGGGGAAGTCAGGTTGTCGTCTTCGATGGACGCAACGATTTCCTAGGCGACTAAGAGACGGCGATGTGACAACAAGGGACTCCGGCAACTTCGTTGACCGCCGAACCTTCTCCACCACCGGCGCCGAAAGAGGAGGAGGACTAGGAGTTCTCCGATGATGAAAGCAGCGCAGAAAGCGGCGACTACAACGCCTTCGGCCACCACTAGATTGTAGTTGCGTTCAACATCTTTTTTACAAACTCGCCATATTTTCTAGAAATCAAATGAAATTGGCCGTCTTTTGTGTGTTTCGTTTTTTTTTGTTTAAAAATGTATATTGGGGCTGCCGGTGTGGGGAAGATTTCCCCAAACTAAGGAAGCCGCGCCGATGTCCCCCATTAACACGTGCTGGCACATATTTGGGGATGCCGGTGGAGATACTCTAAGCAATTCTAGAAATATAAGGCCGGAAGGTACCAAATTAATCAGCAAAAGATTATCATAAACATTACAAAGCCGGAAGGTTTATTTAACCTCGCTAGTCGCTGCTACTGGACGACAGAATACTACAGCGCCATCAACCATTCATAACAGTCATCCACAAATACACACACATGCCAGCCAGGGAGCTCGCCGTTTAAGAAACCTCTTCGTTGGCTGCACCCGCATCAACACACAAATACCAAGCCAGTAAGCCACGTTTAGGATTTCTTCTTCTTAAATAAATACTCCCTCGTTTCTCTCAATAAAAAAACTCCCTCTGCTCCTTAATAGTTGCTCTTCTTCCTTTGGTATTCCTAGCTGTTAGTTCCTGCGCCGCTATAAAATCGTTGCTGATTGGGTGGGCTTGCTCTGCATGCGCGAGGTTGTTTATGGCATGCCTGTAATCGAGGAGACTCTGCGCAAAAAATTAGAGAGATATTTAAGGAGAACGGGGAGACTTTTCAGGGCCAAGTTTGGTAGGTATTTCGCTCGAAATCACTCCTTAATAATCCAAACGCCAAAAGACATTCTTCACCGTAACTCCGGAGGGAGCACAACAAACAAAAGCACTACGTAGTACTGGAGTACTCCCTCTGTTCGGGTATAGAGGTCCGGAGAGCAGAATCGGCAATACCAAGATTTGCGCTGGAAACAAGGAGCTAAAGTTGGGACGGTTTGGATTCTATTAATTGCAACCGTAATCTCTCCACTTAAATAGGTTAGCTGATCTCCTTTTCCTCCTTCCTTTTGCATCGCACGGTTGAAAGGAAAGCAATCCACGGGGACGGTTACTCTCCAATCCATCGCCAGGAAAATAGCGCATGCATTGGGCAGTTTTTGTTGTCCACGGATCGCCTCCTTCCTCCTCTAACTAAACACCATGGCCGTCCCTTGCATGCTGCACCTATATAGCTCGCGGATTCCTCCTCTCCTTGTAGCAACACCACCATGGCCGGCTTCGATCTACCAGAGGGAGAAATAGAGGGTGCTGGACGAGCAGGAGGAGGAAACGGAGGTGGAGGAAGAGGCACTCACGACCATGAAGCCGGCGGGAGCAGGAGCGTGAGGCAGCCGCCGCTTGGCTTCGCCGGCACGCACGACCATGAAGCCGGCGGGAGCGGCAGCAGCAGCGGGAACGGGAGCGCGAGGCAGTCGCGGCTGGGCCTCGCAGGTCGCGGCCGAGCTTGTTCCCAGTACAACGCCGGCGGGAGCTTCTTCGACGCGAGCGACAACTCGCGGACTGGCCGCCTAGGTCTCGCCGGGCGCGGCCGAGGCTTCTTCGACGTGCGCGGCAATGTGTCCACTGCGAGCCCTTCTGCCCGTCTCGGCCTCGCTGGCCGTGGCTGCGGTCAAGGCGACTGGTCGGACTTCCATGAATCCACTACGCATAAACGTGGTAGGGAGGAGGGCGACCATGTTGGAGGAGGAGGTCATGAGGGTCCGGTCTTCGGCAGCGACGATCATCTGGATGACACCGGTGGTGGCAATGACGAAGAACTTGAAGAAGAGTACACTACCGGCATCGACCTAAGTAAGAAGCCGTAGCATGTTTCTGTTGCCATTTGGTTTAAATATGCTAGTACTGCTATGCTAATCGTTGATCACATGGAGAAAACATGGATTAGCTCATTGTTTTAGATCACGCTGTCTTAGTTTTTTTCATATTTCTTTCCAGATGAGTTTGCGAACAAAAAGAGAAGGACATTTTACAGCGATGATACCAAGCGTTCTTTTTACTGCATGATCTTAGCAAGGAATGGGCCTGGTCATCTCAAGTTTGGTGTAACAAAGCAGTTATCCCAGGAACTTGAGGTGCCGGATAGGGTATTGCGGCGCATTTGGAAAAACGGCCTAGGGGGTATTGGAAATGTTGTTAACAAGAAGGCTGGTAGATGTGGGCGTAAACGTGTTGAGTTGGATGCAGCTTCCTTGGTCGCCATTCCTCTTCCTCAGCGTACGACTTTACGTGACGTAGCAGCGAACCTGAACATGTCTTTAACCACCGTTCATGCACGTCTTCAACAAAAAGAATTTCGTCATCACACGAGCGATCTCAAGCCTGATCTCACGCTAGCTAATCTGAAGGCCCGTATTCGGTATTGTCTCGACAATCTTGAGCCGCATAGCTTGCCGGATGACCCCACTTTCAAGGCTATGTTCAATGTTGTCCACATTGATGAAAAATGGTTCTACCGCACCAGGAAGAGCCAAGGTTTCTATATGGGCAACAATGAAGAGAACCCCAAGAGATCAACCCGAAACAAAAATTACATTGAGAAGATCATGTTCTTGGCTGCTGTAGCTAGACCGCGATTTGATAGTGATGGAAATTGCACGTTTGATGGAAAGATAGGTATTCAAATTTGAATTTTTATTAATTTTAATTTACGTCATCTTTACATTTTAATCCAAACGCCAAAAAGATATATACACATTCTTCACCGTAACTCCGGAGGGAGCACAAGAAACAAAAGCACTAAGTAGTACCGGAGTAGTTCAGCTAACTAACCAAATCAAGTTCAATCAGCAGCCATGACCTCTCTGACCTTTTTCAAACATCCAGACCATGATTCATGCAGCAAGAACAGTAAAAAGTGCGTGAGAAGCACAACTAAAAACGGCAGCACCAAGCTCAAGCACTAGTACCGGAAATCTACCAAAATATTCACCCGAATCCTAGCAACAGCACTTCTTTTACTATCTGATTGGTTGGTGGTAGCAAAGCGACCAGAATAAACCTACAGCCTCAATACAACTCATTCAACTTTTACAACAACCATGATACTGCTACTAGGCCATAGAAATGATGTAGACATACCAGATGATCAACGGAAATGACGAACCAGCAATGTACTTGTTTAGTCCTCGTTATCCTCCAACAAAGAACAGAGCATGGTCAGGTCAGAAAAGCAAACACTGGCATTTATTTAGACAAGACTCAAAATATAACAGCCGCTAATAAACACACTCGTACCATTGATTCATTCAATACCAAGCAATAAAAAACACTTGAAAACAAGAAGCATGCCAGTATGTATGTACTACTTGAAACTAAAACATAGTTCAACGAGGCCTAAACTTCAGGCTAGATTAGATACCCGTTAGTGCCACGACACCGGCAACTCTTCTAATCAGATTGATTAATAGCAGCCAAGTGAGAAAATGGCTTGGGCAACTTAAATAAAAGCCACTTTAAACAAACCAAACACTAGTGTTCTCTAAAAAACAAACAGGGGCATGTTTTGTTCTTCCTAGCTGTCTGGGAAAGAGTGCAAATGTGTTCAAACACACTTGTACTGTTCATTCATTCATTCATTGACTCATGACCCAGCAAGCAAAAACATTAGAACCAAAAGTTGCATGCCCAATATGTATGCAATACTTGAACCAAATCAGAGATACACGAGTCCTAAAAATCACACAAGATGACCTATTTGTCAGTGACCGAAACACGCCCACATACGTAGTTCAAAGATTGAGAAAGAAGCCATAGGGTTTGCAAATAGACTAGAGAATTACAGGCTGATGCTTTGACCATACAGTTCACAGTAACTTAAACATGAACTTGGAAAATAAGCATCTCCAAGGTGACAAGATCATCATCATCAACATAATTCAGATAAGGGCCATCGAGCCAATGGCCAGAACATAGAGAGGAACCAAAATCTTACCTAAAAACAACATGGAGTCAAAAAACAAGGCCACCTCTGTCCTTCAGCCCTCCTCGTTGTTCCTCGAACAGAAAAAAAAAACAGATGGTTAGCTCCAGAGAAAATATTTAGCAAAACAAAATTCACAAGAGCGTTTTTACTTAAATCCACGCGGCACCAACAGACCGCAATATCTTCAAGCTAGTACACGCACTAGATGATTAATTACACAAGACTACCAGAACAGTATTGCACCGCACAATCAAAAGAGCATGAATTTAATAAAGGTAAGTAACATATCAGAGACCACAAAGCATTCAAATTGACCACAATTAAGCTATGGTTCAAGTATTAGAAGGGAAACCTGGTTTCTTTGTTGACAGATAACCATACTTTTTAGCACAAGTATAATCAGTTGGCATCACAACCAGGAGACAATAAGACCAGGACACATACAAGTTTAATCATTGCAAGCTGACAAAACAAAAACTAGTGCTAAACTTCACCTGCCAGTACCCAGCGACTAGAGGGAAAAATATAATCCAGAACCACCATAACGCACAACTTATAACCTTCATGCTTGATCCCCTAGTTTGCCAAGCACACTAGAAGGCTACACTATCAAACCAAACCAAGAGTATGCATCCGATTACTAGCTTCAGACCAGCACAAAAATAGAAACGTGGAATTATGAGCGATGTGCAACCACACGTGGCAACCATGTGCAATTCTTCTTCCCAAAAAAAATTCCTGCAGCTCGAGGAGTTGGCCTCACGTGCGGCGTCCCAACAGTGCATCAATGGACAGCAGAGACCATCAACAGCACATCCCGCCTAGCTCCTTCCGCTGCCTGCACAAGAAAGCAAAATAAGATTTCAGCTAACACTCAATCGGTTTAGCTAACTACTTAGGTGCAGTTAAGTACAGCTAGCTAACACCAGAAAATTGCAGGATTAATATACTAATCAGAAGCAGACTAAATGTCCTTTTCTCAATTTCTCAAACTGGACATATACGGAAGCTTCACAAAGCGCTGATTTGCATATATGTGCAACCAAAACGTGACAAGCAAATGCAATTTCTTGCAGCTACAAGCCACTGAGCAGATCGAGGAGTTGGCCTCACCTGCGCCATCATACCACTGCAACCCGCGGACGGTGGCCACTATCAGCAGCACATCCCGCCTCTCTCCTCCGGCTGCCTGCACAAGAGAAAGATGCGATTTTTCAAGCGAGGAGAAGCGGGTTGGGGGGTGCAGGTTAGCGCGCAGCTCATACCAGTTGCGGTTGTCGACGTCCCGGAGCCGGCGAGGACGGGGGAATCCTCCCCCACGGCCACAGCGTCCAGGCGCAAGGAACCGGTGGTGAAGATCGCGCGCACCGGGACGGAGCAGCGAGGCGACGCCGGGGAAGCGGAAGACCAGGGGAGCGGTGCCGCGCGTGGGCTGGCCTGCGTCGTCCTCGACGCCGGCCGGCGACCTAGGGTTTCGCGGCGGCGCAGTTGAGGGTCGATTGGAGGTGGGGATTCGGCAGGGGGACGGCGCCGGAGCTTCGCCGAACGGTGGCGAGGTCGAGGTTGCCCGGCAGGCGGCGGGTATGGAGCGGGAGCGCCGAAGCTGGGATCCCACGCAAGGACAGGGGCGGAGGGATCTCGGGAGAGAACTGGGAGGAGGAGGTGGTAGGAGAAGTCTGGCGCCAGCGACGGAAGATGGACGGCCGGCCGGCGGCGTAGGTGAGGAGACGTGGTGGCCGGCGGCTGTCGGTGGAGGTGAGAGGAATCGGAACTCGGGCTGGTGTGGGTGTGGATGGGAGGGGAAAAGAAGGGAACCAAATGTTTCGTCGGCAATCAAATTCTTTTCGTTTTGGCGCTTCTAATTAAGTGAAACAAGCATGCAAATATCAATGCACGGCGAGTTCGGGTGGCAAGTGACAAGTGACTGTCCATTGTCGAACGGTGGTTCAAAACATACCAAGTATGTAGGTCTATGCGCATGTGATAACATGAAATAAAACACTCGATGACAGCCTTTGATCATATCACGGTTTGTCATGAGAGTAGGATCTTCAATAAAGAAGCTCATTGTCTAGCCACAAGGGTAGTGCTAGATGTTCGAGGAGCATCTCCCTAAACATCATACACTTTTCATGAAACAACATGCTGACGATGCCAGAGAATTAATCAATTCTGTTGATGGTGCTATTATTCGGTATTCTGCTCTTTCCTGGTCTCACGACCAACTATAGGAGATAATGCAAGCTCGTGTGATCATGCACAAAATGATCATCGAGAATGGCCGCAAGACTCTAGCCAGGCATGTTGGTCCATACTCGCCATGCATACGGAAATCCGTGACAGCAATGTTCAAACTCAGCTGCAATATGATCTCCTAGAGCATCTATTGAGGCTCAGAGGAGAGGCATCAACTGTGCCCGGCGCCTTGATCTAGCCCCCCAAACGGTCAATCCCGACGCGGCTTGGGGGATACGACTGAGATGCTCTTAGATAGATGCTTACAAGCATAAATCAGGCTTTTTGTTTGCTTATTTCTATAGTATATGTGCCTAGCTAAGCATCTTCCTTGTATAAATAAGCATTATTGCTTAAGAAAAACCGGTTGAGAATCTCCCTAAACACCTTACACTATACATGCCTAAACACCTTAATCAGCCCGAGGGCTTATGTATTCCTGAATTTGCTGAAGTTTAAATAAACGACGGTTTCCCCTCAAAACAAAATTAAGTGAAACAAGCATGTTGTATGATTGGTTGGACAGATAGGATGAGTAGGTGTTATCGGTGGGTGGCTCCAAAAATTGTACACCCTCATTTTGTCCTACTTTTGTTAAAATATGCATATATCTTGATTGTATATCTTAACAAAGTTGAGACATCTTTTTGTGAAAAGATGGAATATATTCCTTCTGTGGAAAGCTCTCTACTCAGTATCTCACTTTTAGTTTGGTTTTAGTTTGGTTTGGCGCTTGTTCTATTCAACCAATGGATTGATGCACGCTCTGGTAGCTAGCTTCATTTGTGTGTGTATATACATATGGATCTACTAGAACGTGTGATGATTTTGTGAACACGCAAAGAATTGATCCTTGCTAGTTAATCCCCCCCAGGTCTTATGTATTCCTGATTGTGGCAGAAAACGCACATGGAATTATGTAATCAAACCAAGTCGACACCTTTTATCTAAAAAAATAATATGGCTCCTATTCGGACTCGACCTTGCTACATTAGCTACACACGTCACGTGACCGAGCCAAGTTCAAAAAATATGAAGGAGCCTAGTACAATGGCTATGGAACTCTACTCTCGCCAAAAATGCCCCAACGATCTAAGACACCCAAGAACAGCTCTCTTGCTCCTTTTTTAGTGAGAGAGGCCAAAGATTAGTTTGAGCGAAACCAGAAACTAAACAATCTTGTCCTCTACTCGCCGAAGGTCACCATAGTTACCATCACGCACGCTGTCGTGAAGCCAGACACATGCCCCGGGTGCAGAGATAGTAAACCTTCATAAGTCTTCTGATCTTCCGCATGCCGAGCCATTGAAGAAGACGATCTACGTTAGATCAGCCATCGTGATGCTATGGGAGATATAAGTCTATTCTCTTGGATGCTTTTGTAGCGGCGACGAGTTTGATAAACCACGTCGAAGCTCGTACCAGATGGTTTCCTTCTTAGGGGAAACCAAGAGAATAACCACTTTGCACCAAAATATAGGGAGTATATGACATAAGACCCACAGAACTAGGTTTCTCCTAAGTACTCACATGGAATGGTAGAAAAACCACCCCGTTCCGCATGGGGTCCTATTTTTCGTATGACCGGGTGTTCTGGAAAAGAAACACCACTGAAACTCTGAGGTGTCACTCATTTCACAAACATGTCTATTTTACACGAATATTTTGGACTTTTGCAATAGCTTGAGCTCTTTTTTGGGCTGATCGCGTTCATGTGGCCTATCCTAGCACAAAAAAATTTATAAAGTGACATGGGATCACCACTTTGAACATAACTTTAGGGGTAGGCCACGTGGGCCCACATAATTGGGTTTTGCCTGGAATCACTTACATAATGGTCGAAACTTTCCCCATTTTGAATGGGGTCCTGGAAAGTGTATATAAGGGTAGTTCAAAGAGGAAAACCCAATACACCACGCTGTACTGACACTTTCTTCACAACCATTGCTATCGAGGAGGTTGATTGTAGACTTTTAGTGAAATACTCCCACATCGAGTCCACTTTCCTACTCTTGTAAAATTTGGACCCTTTTTTGGTTAAGTCGTGTTACTATGAACTATCCTAACAGAAGAAAAAAGAAATGTGATATGACACTTCGAACCAAAAAATAAGGGGCAGACGACACGAGCCATAAAATTGTGTTTCCCCTGAGAACACATGCTAAAAGGTATAAAACCCTTCTCCTGTCGCATGAGGCCCTAATTTTGATATTTCAGTGTGTTGTTAGAAAGGAAAAAACACTAAAAACTCTAAATTGCCACTTGTTTCACAAACATGACAATTTAGCATGAAGATTTTAGACTTAGAATGTGAAATTCCCACATCGAAGCCGCCGACCAAACTCTTGTAATAAGTTGGTATCTTTTTGGATTCGTCATGTTCCTATGTCCTATCCTAGCACGGAAGAATTGTAAAAGTGACATGGGATCACCAATCTTGGCAGAAACTTAGGGGTAGATGAGGCGGAGCACACATAGTAGGGCTTCTCCTGAAATTGAGCAAGGAAAGGTCGAAGCCCTCCACGCTTTTGTACAAGATCTTAAAAAAGGTTATGTAAGGGTGGTGTAAATATGTAAAGCCAATACACAACTATGAAGTGGCACTTGCTTCACAAACATTATTTTCAAGCATGAAGATTGTGGACTTATAACGCAAAACTCCCACATCGAGGCCATGGACCCAACACTAGTAACAATTTAGGATCTTTTTTAGGCAATTCACGATGATAGTTAGTAACATTGAAAATATGGTCACTAGTAGGAAATAGGCTACTGCTGGCGCACCTATTTTGCCTACCGCTGGCGCACGTTGGTGCGCCGGCGGGAACAAGCTAGTGGTATCAAAATACCGCTGGAGCACGTCCTGGTCCGCCGCCAGTATCTCGACTTATCGCCGCTGCACGTCCTGGTCCGCCAGCAGTAACTCGACTAGTGCGCCGATGGTATATTTTTCAAAATTCAATAAAGACGAATCTAGATCTAGATCTAGATCTCGCCTTATGTGTTCTCCACGTTTTCTCCACAGTGGCCAACGAGGGTTGAGGAGGTGGGTCACCGGACGGAAGGTCGCCGGCGAGCTTGAGGAGGTGGTTGCCGTGGAGGTTGAGGAGGTGGTCACCAGAGGGTCGCCGAAAGGAGTTCACGACGAGGTTGAGGAGGTGTCACCGGAAGGTCCCGACGAGGTTGAGGAGAGGTGGTCACCGGAGGTAGGAAGCTCGCCGGCTTGCGGAGGTCACCGGGTTGAGGAAGAGGAGGAGGAGAGAAAGAGGAGGAGGAGAAGGGGAAGAGGAGGAGGAGGAAAAGAGGTGATGGAGGATGAGGGGGAGGAGAGAAAGTGAGGAAGTGAAAGAAGAAGAGGCCGACCGGTGGTCTGGTTTGCATATATAGCAAAGGTTACTGCCGGCACACCACCATGCCCGTGCGCCTTTTTTGGTGCGCTGGTGGTAACCCTGAGCATGTAGCCTATTTCCTAGTAGTGAGTGAAGTTACTTTGGATCACCCTTTCGACATAATGCTCATGGGGTAGATGATATGAGGCCCACGAAACCAGGTTTTGCATGTAATCATGCTATCAAGGGTCGAAAATGCACCCACACTTGCATGGGGTCCCAAACACGAATGTAAGGGTGGCGAGAATAGGAAAAGCCACTTCTCGACAAGTTGCATGACTCGTGTAGTTCTCTGTTACTCCCACATTAACTCACCTTGCAGCCGTCGCAAGCACTACCCATACGTGTTGGATCGCAACCAATGACATGTCGAGCCACAACTCCACCTCATAGGGTTGTAGCCACACCGCAATGCAGGTCCTCCACCGACATGAAAAAATAGTCCTTGGACGCTGCCTCGACAACATCCCACCATCTATTAGAGCAAGTACAATAAGTCCTAGTCAGCTGGCTATAAGGATTAAAATAATATATTATAATTGGAGAGAGGAGGAGAGAAGGAGAGTGGGCCTCACGCAAGAGCCAGCAAAGACGCGCTCCTAGCACTTTGTGAGAAAAGGTGGGCCATACATTGATAAAATACTACATCTTTATAGCTCACTATTGTATATATTAGCTCTAAGTTAGCTATAGATGACATGGAATTTGGCTTATAGCCAGCAGCTGGCTACACTATTGGAATTGATCTTAGGAGGCAAACTATTTGATAGCATAACTTGGGATGGTGGAAAAATGTGACCATTCTCCAAGGTGACTCCTCACGTGGAACAACAAATAATAGTTTGACATTGACGTCGATCACACAATAAAACGAAGCTTGGTCCAACCCGGTTCCAATTGAATCAACGCCAGAGTGTTTACTTGTCTTGATGCCTTCATCGGTCCATAGCCATGGGTAGTTGGCTAGATGAATGCATTAAGGCACCGATCAATCAACAACTAGTGATGCCTCGATAACAAGCCAAGAAACAATTAAGGCATCGATCCAATGAATAGTCGATTGATGTTTTTTCATTTATCGTCTTTCTTGTGGAGACGCACCGTCGGTCGCTCTCCAGCCAATCTGCACCGTTCAAGCACAAACTCACGCACAGCAGCCAAAGCCAACCATTTCTCCCCCACCCAACCAAACCATAGCGCCCTAAAACGACAGACAGAGGCGGCGGCGACCACACGCAGGCGGAAATCCGGCAGCGTCCCGACGGGCTTGCTCGCTGGCGCGCGCGTGCATCCTCCCGCGGCGCTCCGTCGAGCTCACTTGGCTGCGCCGCGTCGCGCGCGTGGCCGGGGACGGCAGGACGCGGCGGCGACCCATCCGCACGGCGTCCTTCTTCCTGCTGCCGGCGGTGACCCAGCTGCCGCGTGCCGTCGCAGGCCGGTTTTTCCGGCATGCCGGCGACGGAAGTCCACAGAGTCCACGTCAAGCTCGCCTCACCGCATCACGCGGCGGGGATCCCCTTCCCCACATTCTCTCCACGACGCCGCTCAGCCATCCGGCCAGCAGACCCGCGAAGCAGCAGGAAGGCCGCGCCCGCAGGTGACGTATTCACTCCCTATCAACGAAACTAGGACGAGTCGAGTAGAATCGAGCCCATCTTGCCAGGCGAGTGGAAAAAATGAAGATTTTTCATTTGCTGCACTCTGATTTTTAGTCCTGGGAATAAGCAGCAGTTCAGTTCGTAGGGTCACACGAGCTATTTTACATGTACTACAATTACTTTGTACCAATTCACATTGGTTTGAGTATGAAAAAAAGCATACACGTGTCTTATTTAATCATCCAAGCTAATACGAGAACACACAGATGCGAAGGCATCCTAAAACTTTGGATTTCCCATATGACAGGCTTCGAACTCATTAATCAATTCTGTACCTAGATTAACTAAGTAACCGTGTCAAATCAGTTTATGTTACATCTGAATTGATTCGGTTTTCTGCAGGTTACCTTACTGTTCCGGTGGTGTTGGCATTCTGGTGCTGCTGCTGTCCACCAGAGCTCCTCGTAGTGCTGCCACCGTCCAACGGAGTTCCTGCCGGCCTCCATGTCGTGTCAACCTATCTGAAGGTCTCTATCTTGATTCCACCCATTTTCGTTGAAAAAGTGTGCTTGAGCAACTGCTCAGTGCGCACGCATATTGCCATCGTCCGTGCAATCTAGAGATACGAGAAGGCGCCCCTCGCGTGCAGACGATTAGCAGTGTGCGGCACATTAGTACAGCCGCGTCCGCTAATTATGTGCTAAGCGTAGGCAATGTAGCATAGGGGTTGACCTATCTTTTTATTTGTCTCCTACCCTCTGGGCTTGTGGGGCACCCACCCTGACTGTCTAGGCTTGTGGCTCACCACTGTTCCCTGCTCATGTCCGGCTCGGGTCTGCATCAAACTGAGCCAAATATGACTATTCAAGTATTGACTTCTGGCCGGCACTAATCGACCCTATTTCCCTTGCCAAATTCAACTAGGATGAGTACAAGTCGAAGAGATTTTTGAGGCAGCTACAAAGCTGAAGGCAGATATACGGAGGAAGGGACTGCCTATCATTCCCCTCCCCCCTCTCTCGTGTCGCTACAGTAGTTGGGCGAGTTTTTCCCAGATCCGGGTTAGACCAAGGCTCTCTGGCTCCGGTCACCGGAGTGTGAATAGGTTTAGGTGTTGGCTTTATGACATAGTTTGGAGTAGGGCGCCAATCTCCGTTGACCAGAGCTGGTACAGTCTAGGGTGGCTCTCCCTCGTCATCGAGGTCCGATGGTTGGAGGCACCGAGGCAGTGGTGAGCGTTGCCGCCGCAGCAATCTCCGTCAGTAAGGTCAAGCTTCGCCACTTCTGGATCTGGGTTGTTGTTAAGGTTGATGTGTTTCTGAACTTTTCTGAACTAGTGTTGATGTGTTTCTACATGTTTTTGTGGTGCCCACAAATACGGCATCTGGAATACTGCCCAAAATCAATGCCCTTGTTTTTAGGCATCTGGAATAGCTGCTCGTTTCGTTCCCAAAAATAGCAAAAGCGACGCCGTAAAACCAAAAAAGCAGCGCCCAAAAATATAGCGTTTGTTGGAGATGCTCATAGGAGCTGAGGCACTAACACACTTGTGCCAAGAGCTCGATTAATTTTGTGCATTTGTTTCTGGCGATAATATAGACATGTCCGTGCTAACAATCAACTGTCAAGGCAGGAACCTAATAGTCAAGGGTTGATTTATTTTTTCATTTTTGGTCGAGTCATGGGCCGAACAAGGACATATATAGAGACATAATCTGAACATGTGGTTGGGTCATGGGTTAGAGCCGGCCTACAAGGCCCAACAAGATTTTGAACTTACTGCTACCCGCCCATCATTAGCGAGTCTCGTTAACCTGCCAGTTGCGCACCTACTAAGAACGGCCGCAGTCCTTTTTGTTTTCCTTGGACTGTGTTGTGTATGAGAGTTGTCCCAGATAGGTGCATGCCTTGTATTTTTCTAGATGATATTAAGTACTTATTGTGCTGCTACTACTTCGCGGCTGGTTCTCTGTAGCTAGATTAATTAAGTAATTATGTGTTCCTCGATTTCTCACTTGCTTACATTCCGATATCTTGGATACACACGTGGATGTGGGCAGCAAGTGGATGTAAGCAGTATCATGCAGATTTCTTAGGGGATATTCTTATTGCTATAAGTCTAGATAATTACCATGATGCGCTTACCATGGTTTTTAATATTCTGGTACGTATTTCTATAAAAGTAACTTGGTACTCATGCTTTGATTTGATTTTGATCAGGTCACCATCCTTTTCCTATGTTCATGCCCTCTGGGGGTGCTGTGGCGATGACGTTGTCCACCGGAGCTCATGGTGCTCACTACGGCCTGCTGTCCCTGCCTTCTTTGAGTGTGACCTCTCCTACAACACCTTGTCATCCATCGGAAGGTCTCTCTTTCTCTTTCTCCCAGTTTCTCTAATTTCCTTGATGTGCCATGTTTGTTTTCATAGAAATGGTTTTTTTACTACGTACCCGGCGATGTAAAGCTATTGAACTGTGGTGATGATGAACGTGTTAATATGCAGTCCTTGCTGCATCTGTTTTGCTGGAGTGATTTCCAGAGCAAAACGATGCTATATTCTTTGGTTACTCTTAGGGTCTGATGACTCATCAACATTGACAGCAACCCAGATCAAATATTCATTTGGAGAAGAAGGACAATGGTCGGGCCGGTCTTTACTTTTCACCTGCAATATTATAAGTGCTCATCTCCCACATGACTTTAGTTTGTGTACTGTGAGCAAGGCATTTGGATCCATGGTGCCATAGTCAAGGTTAGGCATGGAACCACTTGTTGTATGTTGTGTTCAGAATTCTACAGAACAGGACCATGGACTTGAAAGGCATCAAACCTGGTAGGGCTTGACCACCTACCAGCATTTGACCCCATTGCATCCAGTGTTCTACAAGCAAGTGTTACATAAAGCATTTGACACCTTAACTGTCTCACATCCATGGTTGAGAATATTTTGAATGAACTAGTAAGCCCTCTCATGTGCAAAATTTTACACAACCTATGTCAGATCATGAACTTCTTTTTCTTATGAACATAGTTGGATGCTTTATCTACAATCGTGTCCATGATCTAACTTAGACTGATAATTTCTTGCACAGATTCAGTTAGTAAGTCTAAGAAGAAGGTGCAAGTTATAATTGCAGCTGCCGTCAGCGTTTGTGTATTGGCAGTTATTCTGGCCCTTACAGGGTTCTTCTTTTGGAAAAGAAAGAGGACAAAAGCAAGATCATCAGGTAACTCCAAATGATCTATGTGTCTCTTACTTCCAGAAATAAGAACATTAGCTCTCTTTAGTCAAAATATAAAAGAAGAATCCCAAGGAAAATAACTAACCTATTATTTTCTGATTTCATTTCTAAATTTGATGTTCCAGTAGAAACACCAAGTAAATGGAGTGGTGTTTTGCACAGTAGAACACTACACAGCGAAGGAACTAGTCATGGGGCTGACCTGGACCTGCCAATTTATAATTTGGAGACTATAGCAGCAGCCACAGAGGGCTTCTCAGCTGAAAATAAGCTTGGTGAAGGTGGCTGGGCCAGTATACAAGGTACTGAAGTTTCAAAGACAATTCATTAGTAGGTTTGAAGCATCGGGAAATTGGAACTTTAGCTCTCGCAAACAAGTATAACAATATGTCATCGGTAGTTAAAAACTCTCAAAATCCAAGATGGCCTTTCTAAGTTTTCATAGCAGAGCATTTGCATACATCTGATTAAGAATACTTGCTTTAAAAATACAGGGTTTGCTTGAAGATGGACAAAAAATAACTGTTAAAACGCTTTCGAAGGCATCAGCGCAGGGTCCCGATGAGTTCAAGAATGAGGTCATGTTGATAGCAAAACTCCAGAATCGGAATCTTGTTCGACTTATTGGTTACTCTTGATCAACATGCCTTGATTTGTCTTTTTCAGTAGACACTGGTCTTGGTTATTTTGGTTTTGTAATTGTTGCATTTTAAGTTCTTGCTCTGTTTTGCTCTATTGACTTGATTGCCATGTACAGGGGAGGCAACTCATCAATGTCAGCTTACACCACTGCAGAGCAAGGAGAGGGTGTTCTCCAGAGCATGGAGCTGGGCCAAGGAGCTCGCCGAGGGCAGGATGGAATGAGGTGGCCTTACTACACTAAAGTTTTGGAACCATAGGTCTCGTGTTGGACAGTTTCAGTTTCCACTGTCATTTATGAGCCTCACAGGTTAGCACACGATTATTTTGGGCAGTGATAGATATAGTGTTGCTATGTTCTCTCACTTGTATATTTAATCTTCCATACAGTGATGCTGGGATTTCTGTTGTTCCTTTTTTCCCAGGAGAAAACATGGCCGTGAGCTCCTTTTGATGGAACTTCAAGGTGTGCCTGTCTTGTGTGCTTTGTGGACGATGCCCTATTTTATCCTCTCCCTCTTTCCCTGAGTATATTTTGACCTATAGGTGTGGGTCCAAAGTCTGTCTTTACAATCAAGCGATGGGATGTCAATCTGGATGGAGATGCCAATCAGTTGGCTCATAAAAAAGTGAGTTGACTATGATTTCCTCTAAGCAATAACCTCTATTCATAAAATTGAGTTGACTATGATTTCCTCTAACCAATAACCTCTATCTAACAATGATTTAGAGAGCGATCATTTCATTTACTATTTTTGTCAAATGATGCAGATGATGTTTTGATCAATCAAAATTTTGCTACCTATGATAGTTGCAGCCTTCACATGCGATGTAAGCGTCATCACATTGTGGGACCCTGATAATAATGCACTTGTTGGTGTGATTTCAGAAGCATTATCGGTATTTTATTATTCCTCGTGCTGTACTTTTATCATTATACTTACATTTTCCCTTTCATGTGCAACCCATTGCCAAACTTCCCTTCATAGTTTTACATTAGTGTTCTGATGTCTCTATCTCAGAGTTCCAAGACCAAAGGTTGTAGTGTGGAATGCGTCGAATCTTTTCATACAGCGGTCTTACACCCTTTGTGCAGAAGGTATAAAACTATGATACCAGCTTGCTTGAAAATGACATGTAGATCATCCTGAATGTTTTACATTTGTTACTACCTATTATGCTTCCTGTATTGGGCAACCCAGTTATGGAGCTCTGAATTTTTGATTTCTAGAAGCATCAAGCTGCTTAGCCATGCCAACTGTTGGCACATTAAAATGATCTGGTGCAACCTTGTTCGATCCACTATTAATAGTTGCACGCTATAACTCTCCTTAAGTAGGCCCAGTATTACCATTCAGATATGTTTGGCCCCATCTTCAAGGGCTACCAAATGATAGCTCAAGTGACTCTGTTCCCGTGTAATGGTGCAAGTGGATGTGGTTCATGATCGAATAGTATTGCGCACTTGTATTATATGGAGTAAAGTAGCGCCCTATGGTTACTGTAGCTTTCCTTGTTCCCCTTTGAATCCACGGTTGACTATGTTGCCCCTGATATGTTAAAATAAATTAGAAGTGCTCCGTTGTAAACAGTGCCTTGTCTTGGATGTAATGTTAATTAATCATAAATAATAATATTCAGTGTCAAGCTATGGTTAAGCTATTGCATCTTCTCTATATGATGTTCACTCACGATGTGTTCATATTTAGTTGCTATACAGCTGACATCCTTCATTTCTCTGAATGACCTACCTAGGTGAGGATTACATGAGTTAAGGATGATATCGGATATCTCGTGGCTGCCAAGGGGTCATCAAGTCAAGGACTCCCATGTCACTCAAGATCAGTGTAGAAAGTGTGGCTCCACTCCGGTTCAGATTGCACCTGGGAGAAAAGCTACTATTCCTTCCTCTTCTCCCTGCCTTCCTCTGCAGATCTTTGTTTCGCTCTTTCGTTATATTTTTCCGGTCCATGTAATAATGTAGTTCCTTCTAATGGGCAGTATCATTTGTTGTAATCAGCATGCATCTTGACTGAATGTTGATCTCCTTTATTTGGTGTACCCATGTTGTAGTTGATGTACAAGTCATGCACATAGAAATGATCCTTGATGTGATGCAAAGGATCATGCCTGTGGAGGTAACAGTCAATCCATACACATCACCAGTTGTGCTCGTTGCATCCTCATGTGTATCCAACAAAGATCTTCGTGTAATGCAATATAGAAATGTTTCAGGCCGCAAAATTAGCCTTGATGTCTACTGTTTGGTGATTGGGAAATTCCTATTGATTGTATGTTTGTATATCAGATCGATTGGGTCTATTGGTGTGATTTGAAGTATATATTGTTTGTTGTGCAGGTTTGGATTTTGAAAAAAAGGGGCAAGTGCATGTCAAAAATTTAAATACCTTTGTTAATTATCCTCTATTTGATTAATTAGCTTAACCATTTCTTGACTAGTATTTGTTGAGAAGAGAATTGTTAAACAAGCTAGCTAGTAGGAGAAACAAGAAAAGCTGAACTGGTTTGGTGTCCATGGTAGAATGAAACAAAGTTTGCCCAGCTTTTGTTGAACAAAAAAGCTAGTGGTAGCTAGTAAGTAGCCAAGTTGTAGCTAACGGCGAGCAGAATATAATCCATCCAAGTCAATAGCAAATTCTGATTGCTACTGCTCTCACTTCATTGTGAGTTTTTTTCAACTAGTACTATACAAATGGACCAAAAAATATTGCATCTCCCTTTGTGGGATCTTGAAATCCATTTTAGGAGAAGAATTTTGATGATATCCATATTAGTTGCAGGAGCCGCTGATCTATGCTAGCATATGGGTGTGAAAAATGCTGAAAATCTGGCGCTCTGATTTAAGGAGATTAGTTTCCAATCCCGCTCCTCATAAATCTTTAACTCTCTCCTTTATTTTCTCGCCCTTCCTTCTTGTATATGCATCATACTCCTCGTTAACTGCAAATACCAACGCGTGTCGTGGCCCCTCTCGTGCATGGGCTCTGCACAACCAATCAACACCAGATTTAGAGGAAAACGATCCGGAGATATTTAATTGTCTATGCATGTGTTGTTCCTGGATTAATTGACAATGTAAACAGGAAGGATGGGTACTCTCGGGAGAAAGAAAATTGGAAAAATGGGAAAAAGTATTTACGCCTTAAATAAGGGAACGTAGGGAGCATGCAGTAGATTGCTAACTATTGTAAAGAAAGAACTTGGTAAGAGTTCACAGCCACATGACAAACAAATATGACAAGATTGAGATTGAGTTGCAGGTTTTCTAGATTGGGATTTTAGGGAGCATGCAGATTTAGGTAAGGCAACGCCGAATCAAGCTAGTCCCATCCGGTCCGTAACCCACAAAATAAGGACAATCGAGGAGACGCGTCCGACCATGATTATCGCTTTGATCGATTAGAGAATTCTGCCCCGTAATTAACCGAACTGCTTTGTTGATCTCATCACCGCTGTTTGATTTTTATGATGCACGTCTCCAAATTGCTATGATGCGCGTCTCCAAATTGTTTGATTTAGTTTCTATGTCCGTATGTTATGACTTTGCTGGAGGGCGAGTATGAAGTAGAAGAAAATACAGAGTTTCGGCAGGACGCATGAATTAAGGGAAGGACACACTAAAAGGTGGAGAAAAAAATTGCCTAAACCGTGGGATGTAGAATTAACGGAAGACGCATGAATGGTGGCACAAGTCATGAAAGAAGGAAAGCTGAGGAGACGCGCCCCATGATTATTGCTTCGGTTGACTACTAGGATTCTGTACCGTAACTAACTCAGCTGCTGTTGATCTCCTCACTGCTGTAACTATGGGCGGGCTTGTTTTGACGCCATGTCACCAATCCGTGGGATGACATATCTCGTCCGTCCAAAGCAGCAACCAGCAAGACGGGGATAACCAATGGATCTATATGCAAGCAGAGTCCTCTCAATTTTGAAGATCTCTTCCATCCAAAGAGAATCTATAAATAAAAGTCATGGCTAAAACCGCGGGCGGCAGCGCGTGCCGTGACTTATGACTTTGGACTTTGGCGAGGCGAGGAGAGGAGAGGAGAGGCCATGGCGCTCCGGGTCAATAACACTGGCGGGCGAAGTGTGGCATGGGCCGTTCGTTTCCGTCCTCATCATCTTCCATAGGATGGCTGGTCTGCCGGATGCGAGCAGATCATCTCCGTACTGCAGCAGGTAATTGACTTGCTCGCACTGCTTTTCTCCGGATGCATGGTTTCAGTCTTGGTTTTCTTCCTTTTGGATTTCTTACTGAGGGAGCACAGTCTGTTCCCTTGAGGTCGACGGCGCTGTTCTCGAACCGCTCTGGTTTAAACTCCTCCGGGTCGTCCCAGAACTTGGGGTCCCTGCCGATCGCCCACGCGTTTACGAGCACGATGAAGCCCTTCGGCACGTCGTACCCCATGATCTTGCACGACTCCTGGCACTGCCTTGGGACGAGCAATGGCAGCACCGGGTGCAGCCTCAGGGTCTCCTTGACGACGAGCTTGAGGTACTTGAGGTCAGCCAGGTCGGCCTCGGCTACGGTCGGCTTCCTGCGGAGCTTATCGCGCAGCTCGGCCTGTGCTTTCTTCATCACTCGCGGGTTCCTCATCAGCTCTGACATGGCCCATTGAAGTGCATCTGATGATGTCTCGCTTCCGGCACCGAAGAGATCCTGTAGAATGTGAATTAGTGTTGGTTAGTCTGTTAATTACTACCTCTGTTCTAAAATAAGTGTTGCAACTTTATCTATATACCCACATATGTAGACGCCATTTCAATGTATAGATATATCCATATCTCGGTAAAGTTGCGACAATTATATATTTATATATTTTAAAACGGAAGGAGTAGTTTTGACGTTAGCATCACTTACAAGCAAGACAGCTTTGACGTTGCCAATGGTGAGCGGCACCCCGAGGTCACCCTCCTTGTGTATCCTCACGAGCTCGTCCATCAGTTCCTCCTCCTCCTCCTCTCCTGTCATGGCGTTCTTGGGCCGCGCCGGCGCTTCTACGGCCTCCCTCCGTTGCTGCCGCTGCCTCAAGGCGCTCTCCGCCAGGTCGTAGGTCGTGCGGTAACTCGCGTGGGCACGTCGCGGCGTGCTTCCGATGACGCGCGCGAGCCACGACGACGGGTAAAATTCGACCAAGGTAAAAGCCGATGCTATCCTCACGATCTCTGCCAGCACCACCAGGAACTCCTCCCTCCTCTCCAGCCTCTCTCCGATCATGGTGCGCGTCATGGAGTCCGTGATGACCCGGAAGATCCGCTCGCAGAGGTTCACCGCCTCGCCAGGCGGCGTCGAGGCGATGGCGGCGACCAGGCGGCCGGCCTCCTCCTCCCGCACGCGCCGGAACGCCTGGACGCGCCGGACGCTGAGCAGCTTCACGATGGCCACCTTGCGGAGCTGCCGCCACAGGGCGCCGTACGGCGCGAAGAAGATCCCCAACCCCATGGGGCGCAGGCTCTGAATCGTGGGTGGATACGGCCGCGAGGCGAACTTCTTGTCGTGCGTCTTCATGATCTCACGGGCGGCGTCGGCGGACGAGGCCACCACCACCGGGGCATCCCCGAGCTGGACATAAATGAGCGGCGCGTCCAGCTCTCGCGCGATGTCGGCCAGGGCGCGGTGAGCGAGAGGGCTGCGGCGGAGGTGGTGCAGGTTGCCGATGAACGGCAGCCGTGACGGGCTCGGTGGCAGGGTAATCTTCGTCGCCGCGTTGTTGTCGTTGCCACGCTTCCTCAGCTTCAGAAGCAGGAGAGCCAGGAAGGCGCAGAACAAACACGCCACTACTTGCTCCATGGGCATGGCCTATGCACAATGCGTTTAGGTTATGATCTGGAATGGAGGCTAGCAACCAGTCTGCTCTATTTATAAGCCATTTTCCCTTCTGAGCCGAGCACGACACTGTCTATTAACGAGGGGCAAGGAGATATAAAAAATACAGGTTAAACTATGGTCCGAGTTCCTTCAATTTTTTTTAAATTGGTCCAAAATTTACTAAAATTATTTAAAGAGGAGAGAAAGAGGAGGAGGAGAAGGGGAAGAGGAGGAGGAGGAAAAGAGGTGATGGAGGATGAGGGGGAGGAGAGAAAGTGAGGAAGTGAAAGAAGAAGAGGCCGACCGGTGGTCTGGTTTGCATATATAGCAAAGGTTACTGCCGGCACACCACCATGCCCGTGCGCCTTTTTTGGTGCGCTGGTGGTAACCCTGAGCATGTAGCCTATTTCCTAGTAGTGAGTGAAGTTACTTTGGATCACCCTTTCGACATAATGCTCATGGGGTAGATGATATGAGGCCCACGAAACCAGGTTTTGCATGTAATCATGCTATCAAGGGTCGAAAATGCACCCACACTTGCATGGGGTCCCAAACACGAATGTAAGGGTGGCGAGAATAGGAAAAGCCACTTCTCGACAAGTTGCATGACTCGTGTAGTTCTCTGTTACTCCCACATTAACTCACCTTGCAGCCGTCGCAAGCACTACCCATACGTGTTGGATCGCAACCAATGACATGTCGAGCCACAACTCCACCTCATAGGGTTGTAGCCACACCGCAATGCAGGTCCTCCACCGACATGAAAAAATAGTCCTTGGACGCTGCCTCGACAACATCCCACCATCTATTAGAGCAAGTACAATAAGTCCTAGTCAGCTGATAAGGATTAAAATAGTATATTATTAGTTAGGAGAGAGGAGAGAGAAGAGAATGGCCTCACGCAAGAGCCACTTAGCGTCCTAGGACTTTGTGAGAGGTGGTGGGCCATACATTGATAAAATACTACATCTTTATAGCTCACTATTGTATATATTAGCTCTAAGTTAGCTATAGATGACATGGAATTTGGCTTATAGCCAGCAGCTGGCTACACTATTGGAATTGATCTTAGGAGGCAAACTATTTGATAGCATAACTTGGGATGGTGGAAAAATGTGACCATTCTCCAAGGTGACTCCTCACGTGGAACAACAAATAATAGTTTGACATTGACGTCGATCACACAATAAAACGAAGCTTGGTCCAACCCGGTTCCAATTGAATCAACGCCAGAGTGTTTACTTGTCTTGATGCCTTCATCGGTCCATAGCCATGGGTAGTTGGCTAGATGAATGCATTAAGGCACCGATCAATCAACAACTAGTGATGCCTCGATAACAAGCCAAGAAACAATTAAGGCATCGATCCAATGAATAGTCGATTGATGTTTTTTCATTTATCGTCTTTCTTGTGGAGACGCACCGTCGGTCGCTCTCCAGCCAATCTGCACCGTTCAAGCACAAACTCACGCACAGCAGCCAAAGCCAACCATTTCTCCCCCACCCAACCAAACCATAGCGCCCTAAAACGACAGACAGAGGCGGCGGCGACCACACGCAGGCGGAAATCCGGCAGCGTCCCGACGGGCTTGCTCGCTGGCGCGCGCGTGCATCCTCCCGCGGCGCTCCGTCGAGCTCACTTGGCTGCGCCGCGTCGCGCGCGTGGCCGGGGACGGCAGGACGCGGCGGCGACCCATCCGCACGGCGTCCTTCTTCCTGCTGCCGGCGGTGACCCAGCTGCCGCGTGCCGTCGCAGGCCGGTTTTTCCGGCATGCCGGCGACGGAAGTCCACAGAGTCCACGTCAAGCTCGCCTCACCGCATCACGCGGCGGGGATCCCCTTCCCCACATTCTCTCCACGACGCCGCTCAGCCATCCGGCCAGCAGACCCGCGAAGCAGCAGGAAGGCCGCGCCCGCAGGTGACGTATTCACTCCCTATCAACGAAACTAGGACGAGTCGAGTAGAATCGAGCCCATCTTGCCAGGCGAGTGGAAAAAATGAAGATTTTTCATTTGCTGCACTCTGATTTTTAGTCCTGGGAATAAGCAGCAGTTCAGTTCGTAGGGTCACACGAGCTATTTTACATGTACTACAATTACTTTGTACCAATTCACATTGGTTTGAGTATGAAAAAAAGCATACACGTGTCTTATTTAATCATCCAAGCTAATACGAGAACACACAGATGCGAAGGCATCCTAAAACTTTGGATTTCCCATATGACAGGCTTCGAACTCATTAATCAATTCTGTACCTAGATTAACTAAGTAACCGTGTCAAATCAGTTTATGTTACATCTGAATTGATTCGGTTTTCTGCAGGTTACCTTACTGTTCCGGTGGTGTTGGCATTCTGGTGCTGCTGCTGTCCACCAGAGCTCCTCGTAGTGCTGCCACCGTCCAACGGAGTTCCTGCCGGCCTCCATGTCGTGTCAACCTATCTGAAGGTCTCTATCTTGATTCCACCCATTTTCGTTGAAAAAGTGTGCTTGAGCAACTGCTCAGTGCGCACGCATATTGCCATCGTCCGTGCAATCTAGAGATACGAGAAGGCGCCCCTCGCGTGCAGACGATTAGCAGTGTGCGGCACATTAGTACAGCCGCGTCCGCTAATTATGTGCTAAGCGTAGGCAATGTAGCATAGGGGTTGACCTATCTTTTTATTTGTCTCCTACCCTCTGGGCTTGTGGGGCACCCACCCTGACTGTCTAGGCTTGTGGCTCACCACTGTTCCCTGCTCATGTCCGGCTCGGGTCTGCATCAAACTGAGCCAAATATGACTATTCAAGTATTGACTTCTGGCCGGCACTAATCGACCCTATTTCCCTTGCCAAATTCAACTAGGATGAGTACAAGTCGAAGAGATTTTTGAGGCAGCTACAAAGCTGAAGGCAGATATACGGAGGAAGGGACTGCCTATCATTCCCCTCCCCCCTCTCTCGTGTCGCTACAGTAGTTGGGCGAGTTTTTCCCAGATCCGGGTTAGACCAAGGCTCTCTGGCTCCGGTCACCGGAGTGTGAATAGGTTTAGGTGTTGGCTTTATGACATAGTTTGGAGTAGGGCGCCAATCTCCGTTGACCAGAGCTGGTACAGTCTAGGGTGGCTCTCCCTCGTCATCGAGGTCCGATGGTTGGAGGCACCGAGGCAGTGGTGAGCGTTGCCGCCGCAGCAATCTCCGTCAGTAAGGTCAAGCTTCGCCACTTCTGGATCTGGGTTGTTGTTAAGGTTGATGTGTTTCTGAACTTTTCTGAACTAGTGTTGATGTGTTTCTACATGTTTTTGTGGTGCCCACAAATACGGCATCTGGAATACTGCCCAAAATCAATGCCCTTGTTTTTAGGCATCTGGAATAGCTGCTCGTTTCGTTCCCAAAAATAGCAAAAGCGACGCCGTAAAACCAAAAAAGCAGCGCCCAAAAATATAGCGTTTGTTGGAGATGCTCATAGGAGCTGAGGCACTAACACACTTGTGCCAAGAGCTCGATTAATTTTGTGCATTTGTTTCTGGCGATAATATAGACATGTCCGTGCTAACAATCAACTGTCAAGGCAGGAACCTAATAGTCAAGGGTTGATTTATTTTTTCATTTTTGGTCGAGTCATGGGCCGAACAAGGACATATATAGAGACATAATCTGAACATGTGGTTGGGTCATGGGTTAGAGCCGGCCTACAAGGCCCAACAAGATTTTGAACTTACTGCTACCCGCCCATCATTAGCGAGTCTCGTTAACCTGCCAGTTGCGCACCTACTAAGAACGGCCGCAGTCCTTTTTGTTTTCCTTGGACTGTGTTGTGTATGAGAGTTGTCCCAGATAGGTGCATGCCTTGTATTTTTCTAGATGATATTAAGTACTTATTGTGCTGCTACTACTTCGCGGCTGGTTCTCTGTAGCTAGATTAATTAAGTAATTATGTGTTCCTCGATTTCTCACTTGCTTACATTCCGATATCTTGGATACACACGTGGATGTGGGCAGCAAGTGGATGTAAGCAGTATCATGCAGATTTCTTAGGGGATATTCTTATTGCTATAAGTCTAGATAATTACCATGATGCGCTTACCATGGTTTTTAATATTCTGGTACGTATTTCTATAAAAGTAACTTGGTACTCATGCTTTGATTTGATTTTGATCAGGTCACCATCCTTTTCCTATGTTCATGCCCTCTGGGGGTGCTGTGGCGATGACGTTGTCCACCGGAGCTCATGGTGCTCACTACGGCCTGCTGTCCCTGCCTTCTTTGAGTGTGACCTCTCCTACAACACCTTGTCATCCATCGGAAGGTCTCTCTTTCTCTTTCTCCCAGTTTCTCTAATTTCCTTGATGTGCCATGTTTGTTTTCATAGAAATGGTTTTTTTACTACGTACCCGGCGATGTAAAGCTATTGAACTGTGGTGATGATGAACGTGTTAATATGCAGTCCTTGCTGCATCTGTTTTGCTGGAGTGATTTCCAGAGCAAAACGATGCTATATTCTTTGGTTACTCTTAGGGTCTGATGACTCATCAACATTGACAGCAACCCAGATCAAATATTCATTTGGAGAAGAAGGACAATGGTCGGGCCGGTCTTTACTTTTCACCTGCAATATTATAAGTGCTCATCTCCCACATGACTTTAGTTTGTGTACTGTGAGCAAGGCATTTGGATCCATGGTGCCATAGTCAAGGTTAGGCATGGAACCACTTGTTGTATGTTGTGTTCAGAATTCTACAGAACAGGACCATGGACTTGAAAGGCATCAAACCTGGTAGGGCTTGACCACCTACCAGCATTTGACCCCATTGCATCCAGTGTTCTACAAGCAAGTGTTACATAAAGCATTTGACACCTTAACTGTCTCACATCCATGGTTGAGAATATTTTGAATGAACTAGTAAGCCCTCTCATGTGCAAAATTTTACACAACCTATGTCAGATCATGAACTTCTTTTTCTTATGAACATAGTTGGATGCTTTATCTACAATCGTGTCCATGATCTAACTTAGACTGATAATTTCTTGCACAGATTCAGTTAGTAAGTCTAAGAAGAAGGTGCAAGTTATAATTGCAGCTGCCGTCAGCGTTTGTGTATTGGCAGTTATTCTGGCCCTTACAGGGTTCTTCTTTTGGAAAAGAAAGAGGACAAAAGCAAGATCATCAGGTAACTCCAAATGATCTATGTGTCTCTTACTTCCAGAAATAAGAACATTAGCTCTCTTTAGTCAAAATATAAAAGAAGAATCCCAAGGAAAATAACTAACCTATTATTTTCTGATTTCATTTCTAAATTTGATGTTCCAGTAGAAACACCAAGTAAATGGAGTGGTGTTTTGCACAGTAGAACACTACACAGCGAAGGAACTAGTCATGGGGCTGACCTGGACCTGCCAATTTATAATTTGGAGACTATAGCAGCAGCCACAGAGGGCTTCTCAGCTGAAAATAAGCTTGGTGAAGGTGGCTGGGCCAGTATACAAGGTACTGAAGTTTCAAAGACAATTCATTAGTAGGTTTGAAGCATCGGGAAATTGGAACTTTAGCTCTCGCAAACAAGTATAACAATATGTCATCGGTAGTTAAAAACTCTCAAAATCCAAGATGGCCTTTCTAAGTTTTCATAGCAGAGCATTTGCATACATCTGATTAAGAATACTTGCTTTAAAAATACAGGGTTTGCTTGAAGATGGACAAAAAATAACTGTTAAAACGCTTTCGAAGGCATCAGCGCAGGGTCCCGATGAGTTCAAGAATGAGGTCATGTTGATAGCAAAACTCCAGAATCGGAATCTTGTTCGACTTATTGGTTACTCTTGATCAACATGCCTTGATTTGTCTTTTTCAGTAGACACTGGTCTTGGTTATTTTGGTTTTGTAATTGTTGCATTTTAAGTTCTTGCTCTGTTTTGCTCTATTGACTTGATTGCCATGTACAGGGGAGGCAACTCATCAATGTCAGCTTACACCACTGCAGAGCAAGGAGAGGGTGTTCTCCAGAGCATGGAGCTGGGCCAAGGAGCTCGCCGAGGGCAGGATGGAATGAGGTGGCCTTACTACACTAAAGTTTTGGAACCATAGGTCTCGTGTTGGACAGTTTCAGTTTCCACTGTCATTTATGAGCCTCACAGGTTAGCACACGATTATTTTGGGCAGTGATAGATATAGTGTTGCTATGTTCTCTCACTTGTATATTTAATCTTCCATACAGTGATGCTGGGATTTCTGTTGTTCCTTTTTTCCCAGGAGAAAACATGGCCGTGAGCTCCTTTTGATGGAACTTCAAGGTGTGCCTGTCTTGTGTGCTTTGTGGACGATGCCCTATTTTATCCTCTCCCTCTTTCCCTGAGTATATTTTGACCTATAGGTGTGGGTCCAAAGTCTGTCTTTACAATCAAGCGATGGGATGTCAATCTGGATGGAGATGCCAATCAGTTGGCTCATAAAAAAGTGAGTTGACTATGATTTCCTCTAAGCAATAACCTCTATTCATAAAATTGAGTTGACTATGATTTCCTCTAACCAATAACCTCTATCTAACAATGATTTAGAGAGCGATCATTTCATTTACTATTTTTGTCAAATGATGCAGATGATGTTTTGATCAATCAAAATTTTGCTACCTATGATAGTTGCAGCCTTCACATGCGATGTAAGCGTCATCACATTGTGGGACCCTGATAATAATGCACTTGTTGGTGTGATTTCAGAAGCATTATCGGTATTTTATTATTCCTCGTGCTGTACTTTTATCATTATACTTACATTTTCCCTTTCATGTGCAACCCATTGCCAAACTTCCCTTCATAGTTTTACATTAGTGTTCTGATGTCTCTATCTCAGAGTTCCAAGACCAAAGGTTGTAGTGTGGAATGCGTCGAATCTTTTCATACAGCGGTCTTACACCCTTTGTGCAGAAGGTATAAAACTATGATACCAGCTTGCTTGAAAATGACATGTAGATCATCCTGAATGTTTTACATTTGTTACTACCTATTATGCTTCCTGTATTGGGCAACCCAGTTATGGAGCTCTGAATTTTTGATTTCTAGAAGCATCAAGCTGCTTAGCCATGCCAACTGTTGGCACATTAAAATGATCTGGTGCAACCTTGTTCGATCCACTATTAATAGTTGCACGCTATAACTCTCCTTAAGTAGGCCCAGTATTACCATTCAGATATGTTTGGCCCCATCTTCAAGGGCTACCAAATGATAGCTCAAGTGACTCTGTTCCCGTGTAATGGTGCAAGTGGATGTGGTTCATGATCGAATAGTATTGCGCACTTGTATTATATGGAGTAAAGTAGCGCCCTATGGTTACTGTAGCTTTCCTTGTTCCCCTTTGAATCCACGGTTGACTATGTTGCCCCTGATATGTTAAAATAAATTAGAAGTGCTCCGTTGTAAACAGTGCCTTGTCTTGGATGTAATGTTAATTAATCATAAATAATAATATTCAGTGTCAAGCTATGGTTAAGCTATTGCATCTTCTCTATATGATGTTCACTCACGATGTGTTCATATTTAGTTGCTATACAGCTGACATCCTTCATTTCTCTGAATGACCTACCTAGGTGAGGATTACATGAGTTAAGGATGATATCGGATATCTCGTGGCTGCCAAGGGGTCATCAAGTCAAGGACTCCCATGTCACTCAAGATCAGTGTAGAAAGTGTGGCTCCACTCCGGTTCAGATTGCACCTGGGAGAAAAGCTACTATTCCTTCCTCTTCTCCCTGCCTTCCTCTGCAGATCTTTGTTTCGCTCTTTCGTTATATTTTTCCGGTCCATGTAATAATGTAGTTCCTTCTAATGGGCAGTATCATTTGTTGTAATCAGCATGCATCTTGACTGAATGTTGATCTCCTTTATTTGGTGTACCCATGTTGTAGTTGATGTACAAGTCATGCACATAGAAATGATCCTTGATGTGATGCAAAGGATCATGCCTGTGGAGGTAACAGTCAATCCATACACATCACCAGTTGTGCTCGTTGCATCCTCATGTGTATCCAACAAAGATCTTCGTGTAATGCAATATAGAAATGTTTCAGGCCGCAAAATTAGCCTTGATGTCTACTGTTTGGTGATTGGGAAATTCCTATTGATTGTATGTTTGTATATCAGATCGATTGGGTCTATTGGTGTGATTTGAAGTATATATTGTTTGTTGTGCAGGTTTGGATTTTGAAAAAAAGGGGCAAGTGCATGTCAAAAATTTAAATACCTTTGTTAATTATCCTCTATTTGATTAATTAGCTTAACCATTTCTTGACTAGTATTTGTTGAGAAGAGAATTGTTAAACAAGCTAGCTAGTAGGAGAAACAAGAAAAGCTGAACTGGTTTGGTGTCCATGGTAGAATGAAACAAAGTTTGCCCAGCTTTTGTTGAACAAAAAAGCTAGTGGTAGCTAGTAAGTAGCCAAGTTGTAGCTAACGGCGAGCAGAATATAATCCATCCAAGTCAATAGCAAATTCTGATTGCTACTGCTCTCACTTCATTGTGAGTTTTTTTCAACTAGTACTATACAAATGGACCAAAAAATATTGCATCTCCCTTTGTGGGATCTTGAAATCCATTTTAGGAGAAGAATTTTGATGATATCCATATTAGTTGCAGGAGCCGCTGATCTATGCTAGCATATGGGTGTGAAAAATGCTGAAAATCTGGCGCTCTGATTTAAGGAGATTAGTTTCCAATCCCGCTCCTCATAAATCTTTAACTCTCTCCTTTATTTTCTCGCCCTTCCTTCTTGTATATGCATCATACTCCTCGTTAACTGCAAATACCAACGCGTGTCGTGGCCCCTCTCGTGCATGGGCTCTGCACAACCAATCAACACCAGATTTAGAGGAAAACGATCCGGAGATATTTAATTGTCTATGCATGTGTTGTTCCTGGATTAATTGACAATGTAAACAGGAAGGATGGGTACTCTCGGGAGAAAGAAAATTGGAAAAATGGGAAAAAGTATTTACGCCTTAAATAAGGGAACGTAGGGAGCATGCAGTAGATTGCTAACTATTGTAAAGAAAGAACTTGGTAAGAGTTCACAGCCACATGACAAACAAATATGACAAGATTGAGATTGAGTTGCAGGTTTTCTAGATTGGGATTTTAGGGAGCATGCAGATTTAGGTAAGGCAACGCCGAATCAAGCTAGTCCCATCCGGTCCGTAACCCACAAAATAAGGACAATCGAGGAGACGCGTCCGACCATGATTATCGCTTTGATCGATTAGAGAATTCTGCCCCGTAATTAACCGAACTGCTTTGTTGATCTCATCACCGCTGTTTGATTTTTATGATGCACGTCTCCAAATTGCTATGATGCGCGTCTCCAAATTGTTTGATTTAGTTTCTATGTCCGTATGTTATGACTTTGCTGGAGGGCGAGTATGAAGTAGAAGAAAATACAGAGTTTCGGCAGGACGCATGAATTAAGGGAAGGACACACTAAAAGGTGGAGAAAAAAATTGCCTAAACCGTGGGATGTAGAATTAACGGAAGACGCATGAATGGTGGCACAAGTCATGAAAGAAGGAAAGCTGAGGAGACGCGCCCCATGATTATTGCTTCGGTTGACTACTAGGATTCTGTACCGTAACTAACTCAGCTGCTGTTGATCTCCTCACTGCTGTAACTATGGGCGGGCTTGTTTTGACGCCATGTCACCAATCCGTGGGATGACATATCTCGTCCGTCCAAAGCAGCAACCAGCAAGACGGGGATAACCAATGGATCTATATGCAAGCAGAGTCCTCTCAATTTTGAAGATCTCTTCCATCCAAAGAGAATCTATAAATAAAAGTCATGGCTAAAACCGCGGGCGGCAGCGCGTGCCGTGACTTATGACTTTGGACTTTGGCGAGGCGAGGAGAGGAGAGGAGAGGCCATGGCGCTCCGGGTCAATAACACTGGCGGGCGAAGTGTGGCATGGGCCGTTCGTTTCCGTCCTCATCATCTTCCATAGGATGGCTGGTCTGCCGGATGCGAGCAGATCATCTCCGTACTGCAGCAGGTAATTGACTTGCTCGCACTGCTTTTCTCCGGATGCATGGTTTCAGTCTTGGTTTTCTTCCTTTTGGATTTCTTACTGAGGGAGCACAGTCTGTTCCCTTGAGGTCGACGGCGCTGTTCTCGAACCGCTCTGGTTTAAACTCCTCCGGGTCGTCCCAGAACTTGGGGTCCCTGCCGATCGCCCACGCGTTTACGAGCACGATGAAGCCCTTCGGCACGTCGTACCCCATGATCTTGCACGACTCCTGGCACTGCCTTGGGACGAGCAGTGGCAGCACCGGGTGCAGCCTCAGGGTCTCCTTGACGACGAGCTTGAGGTACTTGAGGTCAGCCAGGTCGGCCTCGGCTACGGTCGGCTTCCTGCGGAGCTTATCGCGCAGCTCGGCCTGTGCTTTCTTCATCACTCGCGGGTTCCTCATCAGCTCTGACATGGCCCATTGAAGTGCATCTGATGATGTCTCGCTTCCGGCACCGAAGAGATCCTGTAGAATGTGAATTAGTGTTGGTTAGTCTGTTAATTACTACCTCTGTTCTAAAATAAGTGTTGCAACTTTATCTATATACCCACATATGTAGACGCCATTTCAATGTATAGATATATCCATATCTCGGTAAAGTTGCGACAATTATATATTTATATATTTTAAAACGGAAGGAGTAGTTTTGACGTTAGCATCACTTACAAGCAAGACAGCTTTGACGTTGCCAATGGTGAGCGGCACCCCGAGGTCACCCTCCTTGTGTATCCTCACGAGCTCGTCCATCAGTTCCTCCTCCTCCTCCTCTCCTGTCATGGCGTTCTTGGGCCGCGCCGGCGCTTCTACGGCCTCCCTCCGTTGCTGCCGCTGCCTCAAGGCGCTCTCCGCCAGGTCGTAGGTCGTGCGGTAACTCGCGTGGGCACGTCGCGGCGTGCTTCCGATGACGCGCGCGAGCCACGACGACGGGTAAAATTCGACCAAGGTAAAAGCCGATGCTATCCTCACGATCTCTGCCAGCACCACCAGGAACTCCTCCCTCCTCTCCAGCCTCTCTCCGATCATGGTGCGCGTCATGGAGTCCGTGATGACCCGGAAGATCCGCTCGCAGAGGTTCACCGCCTCGCCAGGCGGCGTCGAGGCGATGGCGGCGACCAGGCGGCCGGCCTCCTCCTCCCGCACGCGCCGGAACGCCTGGACGCGCCGGACGCTGAGCAGCTTCACGATGGCCACCTTGCGGAGCTGCCGCCACAGGGCGCCGTACGGCGCGAAGAAGATCCCCAACCCCATGGGGCGCAGGCTCTGAATCGTGGGTGGATACGGCCGCGAGGCGAACTTCTTGTCGTGCGTCTTCATGATCTCACGGGCGGCGTCGGCGGACGAGGCCACCACCACCGGGGCATCCCCGAGCTGGACATAAATGAGCGGCGCGTCCAGCTCTCGCGCGATGTCGGCCAGGGCGCGGTGAGCGAGAGGGCTGCGGCGGAGGTGGTGCAGGTTGCCGATGAACGGCAGCCGTGACGGGCTCGGTGGCAGGGTAATCTTCGTCGCCGCGTTGTTGTCGTTGCCACGCTTCCTCAGCTTCAGAAGCAGGAGAGCCAGGAAGGCGCAGAACAAACACGCCACTACTTGCTCCATGGGCATGGCCTATGCACAATGCGTTTAGGTTATGATCTGGAATGGAGGCTAGCAACCAGTCTGCTCTATTTATAAGCCATTTTCCCTTCTGAGCCGAGCACGACACTGTCTATTAACGAGGGGCAAGGAGATATAAAAAATACAGGTTAAACTATGGTCCGAGTTCCTTCAATTTTTTTTAAATTGGTCCAAAATTTACTAAAATTATTTAAATTTGAGCAAATTATCAAATACCGGTAAATACCATCCGGTATTTTCTTATACTGGCAGTAACCGGAAAACCTGTTTCCGGCGAAATCTCGAAAATACCGATGAAGAAAATAACCCATCACACAAGGGGTAACTTTTTTTTTTTTTGAAAGAAGACGAGACCTTGGGGACCTCAGTTTTTGGCTCCTATGTTTTAGCTCACTTCACCCCTGCTTGTCGAACGAATTGCTAAATATTTATTATTGAAGGAGCTGTAGGTGAATGCCTCGTGGTGTCAAATTTCTATTGGTGGTGATAAAACTCTAATTAATTAGGAAAAACTGCAGCAATCACGTTACACCCAATTTCCCCCGATAAAATTGTTGAATGTACGCAACCCATTCTAACAAAGCTCAAGACAAAAACTGTTCTTAACAAACCTTATCTTTAATGCCAAACAAGCCATCCTTTAGTAGCTAATGCTTATCAACACAAAATTATGTCCACATTTTTTTTTAGGAAAAATTAGTGCACGCAACAAACTTTTACTTTTGTCTACACGCACTTTACTTTTCTCGATAAACTTGTTCTAAGTACTCAACCATGCCTGACAAATCTCAGTACAACTTTTCCTAACAAACCATATTAAAACAAATGCCTGGTTAGTAACCATGCCTAACAAACCATATCATAACAAATGCCTAACAAACAATGTCTTAGTAACCCGTGCCTAACAAACCATGTGTGTGTGTTTCCTTTTTTTTTTCTCGCCAAATACCTTTTTGATAAACTTATTCCATGCATGGAAACCCATCTCTAACAAATATCAACGTAAGTTTTCTTAACAAACATATCTTCAAAAATTCCTAACTAACCATGTGCATGTAGTCCACGCCTATAGAAATATCTATAACAAACCATGTGTTTGTATCATGTGATTAAGAACACAATACAACAAAACATCTAAACAAATGTCTATAAAAACTTATTTTTACCTAACAAAACTTTCTTTCTTTCTTTTCTTTACAAACATTATTTAAACAAATGCCTAAAAATCCTTGTGTTAGTGACCCAAGCCAAACAAACCATGCATTAGTAGCTTGATATTAACAAGACACACAACAAATCATCTAAAGAAATTCCCCCAACAAATGTTATTCTCCTTAGAGAACGCAAGTGTATGCAACAAATCTTTCTTTTGTCTCTTGAAATCCCTTTACCACTTGGTAACCTTGTTCTATGTAGGCATCCCATCCATAACAAATCCAAACAAAACATCTTATTAACAAACCTTATCTAAACAAATGGGTGACAAACCATTGTCACTAGTTGTGCCTTATAAACAAACATAGAGAGTTGGTTAATGGACACTACTGACAAACTTATAATAGTTGTCCAGCACTTCTAACTAATTACAAAAAGAATTGCACTTTTTAGCAACATTAACATCCCTTTACTTCACCAGATAAACTTGTTCTACATATGCAACACATCCCTAACAATTCTTTCTATAACTTTTCTTAACAAAGATAATATAAGCAAACAAACCATCTAATGACCCCCTTGGCATAATGAATGATCACCGTGTGTTTATCTGCAGAACACGTGTACATGTATCAATGGAAAGCAATACTTCCCTCCCACCTTTATTGCTCTTTATTTGTTATCAAAAGTTTAGAGAGTAGTATTTTTGGTTGTCATGTTTATTACCTCCATAGTAACCATCTAATGTCCCCCTTTGTATGCTATCTCAACCTTTGGACCTATAAGATTGACCAATAACAAACATTGGAGATGCAATGGAATGTTTTTGAAGACATGAATTTTTTTCCAAATTTTTATCAATTTATGGTATTTTAGGTTAAACCTATATGAATAAAGTGAGTGAATAATAAGAGCTAATAAGTGTGCAATTGTCTCTCAAATTATCCATGCATGCAACAAGTCTTTCCCTCTCAAACAAACAGTTTAACAATGGAGAAACTACACAAACCAGTAAACGACCAGGTGAGAGAGGTGGCAACTTGTGCTGGAAGGGGTAGGGACAACATGTTCGACTGGTGGGACAATCAGTCATGCAATGGGACCGGAGGGCGATGCACTTGGCCAGGAAGACTTGGGCGGAGGTGAGTTGTGATGAGCATGTAAGGGGTTGCCCAATCAATATGCATATCATAATCGTTGACAATGACATCAACCTTGGAAGCGGTGGTCTGGAATTGAAAGCCCTTAAATCATGTAACTTCACTATGAGCATCAAAACAAAAAAGATAAACCAAAAGTTCATGGGGAAAATATTTTTTATTCTTGTTCAAGAGGAAGACATATTTAAATTATGCATATACATTGTTCATAGATACCGAACTAGGAGGTGACATTTGAGGTTTGTAGTGAGCTCAGATACTTTTGCTTGTGGAGGTCTCGGATTTTTGTAAGAGAGTCACACTTCAACTTCCAACTTCTTTAGCAAGTCATCAAAGGAAGCTCATCAACCTATGAACTTTTGATTTATCTAGGTTGCAGCATGTGGGTTCACACGAACAACTGGACACATATAAAGATCCTTCTTCCTTCGAACGGAAATGCCCATGTCCTCCGCCATATCTAGCTCAATGGGCAACGCCTTGCCGGGGAATTTCCAATCAAAGTGGTACAAGAGTGCAGCAAGCATGAGCTCCATATTGGCTTCTGCAAACATGATACCAGGGCATATCCTTCGGCCAGCTCCAAATGGCACAAATTCAAAGTCTGTACCCTTGTAGTCAATCATGGCGTTCTCAAACCGTTCTGGTTTGAAAGTCTTGGCGTCATCCCAGTACATGGGATCCCTGTTAATTGCCCATGCGTTCACAAACACGGTGGTATCTATCCAAAGTGGGCAACATTTGTGAAGACTATCTCGAAACCTAGCACCCCCAAACTTTGCGAGTTTGTGAAGAAACAAGAAGCTTGCCGAAAAGACGTCGAGCGTGCATTTGGTGTCCTCCAAAGAGATTTGCTTGTCGTCCGGTTCCCCACTATGACTTGGTCCAAAGATCAGATGTGGGAGGTGATGAACTGTTGTGTGTGCCTACACAATATGATTATTGAAAATGAGCGAAAACATCCGGTTCCTCTGGCTGAGCAACAAGCACCATATGAGAGAGAGGGACCTCTTGCACAGCCTAATCACTAGGTGCCGACATCATGGGCCGCCTTCATTGCTATGCGTCAGGAGATCCGAGACTCTACAATGCATCAACAGCTGCAAGATGATCTGGTGGAGCACATATGGACGCTCCGAGGCAACGCCAACGCCGACGCCAACTAGTCTGTCTTTATTTATTTGTTTCAAAACTTGTTTCAAAACTTGTGAAATTGTGTGCTTCATTTGTTTCAGCACTTGTTAAACATTGTACTGATTTTCGTCGAATTTGTTTCAACAATTTTCTGAATCTTGTTTGCCAAACTTATTAAATTTTATGTCGAATTTGTTGGAAATATGTCAAATGTCCCAGTTGGGGGTGTCCTGCCGGATGGACGGCTGGAACTTCGGCTCCTCCAATCCGAATGAAACTTTCGCCGTATTTGGGCGTGAGGAGCGCCAACTAGTGGAGATGCTCTAATAAACGGAGAAGAAATGCAGTAGAAGGAAAACGACACAGGTCTCACACGCTCCTCCCGTGGTCGACTCTGCAGTCCACACGCGGCTGCTTCCACCACCTCATCTCCCTCGTGTGAGTCTTGCTCCACACCCGGCGGCCGCCGTCCGATCGGCGCCGGGGGAGCCGTGGTCCTCTGCCCCATGTTCCGCGGTCATGCCCCTCTACACCGGCTCCCCCTCGCCGGCGGCGGTCGCCGCTCTCCGCAACGCATCCCCGTCGTGCCGCACTGTCACGCATGTGAGCAACTTCTGTCTGTGCACTGTTACCTGGGCTGCTTTCATTTTACCTCTTTGGTTTTCCGATTCAGAGCTCGCATACATGTGTTTGATGTAGACGGAGAGGCCAGATTTGGTGTTGCTAATTCATGTTCTGCTAGTACTAGTACTACTACTTCTTTACTAGTAGAAATTTCAAAAAATCTAAAAATAAATCTAGACATAGTAAATGACGTAATCTACAAGCTTGTAAAATTTTAATATGAAATTCTTTATATTTTAGGCTACATAAAAAAATCTGTTAAAATTTGGATATTTGAAATATGCATACCCAGATCCGCACATTTGTCATTTTTGTGTAGCCCAGCATTTGAAATTGAAATTTGGCACGTTTATGGGATAATTCAGTGGCTACACCATGATTTTTTTTCTAATTTTTTAAAAACACATAAGTATGACTTTTTTATTTTTTATAAACAGCAGGAGCACTGGTGCCCACCATGAGCCAAAAATCTCTGTCCGGCTTTCATAATATGAATTCCTTTTATAGTGTGTTAAATATCGCAAAATCTTTAGCTTCTACATTACTAATACTCCTTCAGCGTAAAGTAAAGCTTTGGCAGCACCTTATCTCCATCACCACAGTGGCCAACACTTGGTCCTTGCTGGACACCACCGCCGCCAGCCGTCCCCCTTGGTCCTTGCTCTAAACCACCACCGCCCGCCGTCAGCGGACATGCCTCCACCATCCATGGTGCAATGAATCCAAACGCCGCAGGAGCTCGCTCCGCAACATCACGCCGTGGATGGTGGAGGCATGCGGCATGCCTGCGTGGCACCTTCCGAGTGTGTCCTCACGCTGGGGCATGTTCAGGTACCCGCCGAGCGTTGTAGAACTGGTGCCGGCAGAAGTGGCACCAGAACAGCTGCTCAGCCTCCGCTGACACCGCCAGCAGAGCACACCCAGAGTGGCAACCTTAAAAGATGAACCAAACAGTCTGAACTATCATAGAGGGCATATGATATCATATACTCGCAGGCAGTATCATCAGGTCAAACGAAAGCACAAGAGAAATGATCGCATGACAATCAAATGAAATTCTTCCAATCAATTTTTGCAAAGGTGTGCTGTAACAAAGTACATACACATGCACATGTGCTTTCAGTGGCATGTTTCGAAGGTAGGAGCGAAAACATAACAGACAATCATTTTCGTGCTTGAGGTTCTTTAGTTCGACACATGCATATTTTTGGTATAGTAATATGTAGGAGTTTGAGATATGTGGAACTTACACAATGAGGCAATCACGGTCAACAGAAGACATCAATGTTTGAGAGATCATCTCAAACAGTTCTTCAGGTTCCTTTACCAAACAAAAATTTGAACAAATCGTCAAATTTGCAGTACAAAACCAGACAACGGAAATTACTAACCACAACAGGTATTAGTTTTATGATATCACATATCATGATGTCCACATTTCTCAAGTAAACAAACCATGCCTGGTTAATACATGGACTCATGAGCACCATGTAATGATCCAAAGCAGTGCCTGGAAACAACAGAATCTTTTGCCAGTTCCATGCGTAAAGGAAGCACTTTTAATCACATTACCTGCTACATATATAATAGCTAAATAAGAAGCCAGCATTAGGCTTCACAAGAATCAATATTATCATGTTTCAATAGACATGGCATGAAGCACTACGGTCCCAGGAAAGTACAGATCAGATGGAAAATGGATATTGGCATTTACTACATTAACAAGATAGTATGTATGGCTCCTGACCAGCCCTGAAACAATATAACCCTTCCAAATCATTTGCCTGATAATATATAGTCCAATATTAAGTCATTTATTTGTTCTTAGTGCATTGTATGCCTTAGTTTGCTGTTTTATGAAGTTCACTGTTTAATATCCATGTTTTTGCAGGGAAGGCACTCTCCATACATCTTACAGTTATCATTGCCATCTTTTAGTTCGTGGAGTAAATTTAATAGAAATAAGGAGCAAATGGAAGGCAATTGACAAATAATACATCTTGACCGCCGATTAAATACATGTGAGGATTATGACTGAGCCAAAGCTGATAAAGAGAATATTCTTCAGTATCATACACATGCCCGTGGGAAATCATATACATGGAACTGGAAGTATCTGGATGAAACATAGCACACAGACATATCCAAATCAAATGGAATATTGAGAAGACAGCAACACACAAAAAGTCACAGAAAGACAAGACCTTATACATACTTGGCACCAATGCAGTCCTATAAATGACTAATTGTTTTATCCTACCCCAGCAATAATTGGTTGACAGAAATATCATCTTATGTGATGTTATCCTACATATCATGAACTAAAGATGTTAGCCATCTCCACAATTCAGGAAATAGAAGGGGTTGTAATAAGACAGAAGGTCATGTATAAAATAACAGCAATGCCACAAACCTCCTACAGATTTCAGCTAATCAAAAATATGATTTATGAACCAGATGGAGAAAATAAAGGACACATAACAACAAGGAGCATTGCACAACGGCATCAGCATAACTACAAAAGGCATTGACCTATATATCTGAGGATAACATTTCAAACTAAACCACCACAATATCATCATTTTTTAAATCACAAATGTTCATAGCAATTCAGTTCAATAAGTCACAAATTTACTTCATATTATCAGCAGTTGTCCATGTTTTCACATGAATCAGTACTCTTAAGTCCATTCCCGTTGCGCGCGGCTACAAATCAGGTTACCATGGCTTGGAAATTCTCACCTTTTTCGGTCTGAACTCATCTATAAGAATACCCCCGCAACTACAACTCATCTTATATGATTCCTGCAACTAAAGTCAGTTCTGCCAGCAACTAATGTCAGTTCCGCCTGCAACTAATCTAGTTCCGTCTTCTTGGTCTGAACACATCTATAGGACTACCCCTCAACTACAACTCATCTTATATGATGTCTGCAACTAAAGTCTGTAGTTCTGCCAGAAACTAATGTTAGTTTCGCCTGCAACTAATGTAGTTCCATCTTCTCGGTCTGAACACATCTGTAGAAATACCCCTCAACTACAACTCATCCTATAGGATGCCTGCAACTAATGTCAATTCTGCAAGCAACTAATCTAGTTCAGTGTTGTTGGGGTAAACTCATCCACAAATACCCCTCAAATGCAACTCATCCTATTGGATGCCTCCAACTAAAGTCGGTTTTTCCTGCAACTAATGTCAGTTCTGACTACAACTAATCGAGTTTTGTGTTGTCGGACTAAACTCATCTATAGGATACCCCTCAACTGCAAATCAGTCATCCTATAGGATGCCTGCAACTAATGTCAGTTCTACCCGCAATTAATCTGGTTGTGTGTTGTCGGGCTGAACTCATCCATAGGGATAACCCTCAAACTACAATTCATCCTATATGGTGTCCTGCAACTAATATCAGTTCTGCCTGTAACTAATGCATGAAAAGGCAACTTAAGAGGAACAATAAAGACAATTAATAAAAATGGGACAAGCAACTAATTTCTGGTTAAAGCAACTAAAAATAAACTGCAAAACAACTACATATAGTGTGTGCAGAAACTTGGAACATGCTAAAAAGCAAACTAAATGCACACTGTAAAATAACAACATGTTGTGCATCCAGCAGCTTGGAACATGCGAAGAAAGCAACTAATTATGCGCTGTGAAACAACTAGGTGATCTGATAAGCACAACTTAGTTAAACCTATAAACTCAAGAACCTTCAAAGACTTGGATCACTCAAGAAAAAAAAAAGCAGGGTGATCTTACAACATGCACAAGTTTTCAGCAATAACACAAGAGAAGGGCAGTTGCAAAATTACCTCGACCCGACGATTAGGTTGGCCGCCGAGCCCAGGAGTGACCAGGAGTGCGAGGCTGCCACCCGCGCACCGAGTAGCAGGACTGAAGCAAAATACAGAGCATTCTGTATGCCAGATAAGTGGTGCATATATTGACACGCATGAGTTACGAATTATGACTTGGAAAAGAAATGTTCAACTGTTAATGTTCTTTCTAATGATTGGCCGGTTCGAAAGAAGTTCTGGACCTGATAGTGTGGCTACCAATCTATAATACCTTCAGAGTTGATAACACAGCCAATCCAAGCTAAATTAGATCACCTGACAAGCTGAGCTGCAGTGGGGTATGTTTTTTAATCAATGGGGAAGGACAAGAACTAACCAGTAGGGATATTCGACGCCACGCTAGAGAGGAAAAGGATCCCCAACAAAAGGTTGACTACCCGGTCAGCGTGTTGATGCGCGCATATGGCTCCATGAAGGCATGAACTCCCAGAATGCGCTGGGAATGCCGGTCTTATTGAAGCCGTCGACGGTGATGAACACCCCGCAGCAGTGGGTATGAGACCTGAAATTTGTTTGCCAGCAACGCCATAGTAAGCAACAATAGGGTACAGATAAACAACACCGACCTACCATCTCTGGGATTGCAATTAACCATTGGTTAGACCGATATGTTAAGCTTTCAATCAATTGCAACTGGTAATTGGAGTGTGAATTTTAGTGTCAGAAAGATCACAGTGGAAAATTTGCATGTGTGGCTAATCTTAAATTCAATTCAACTGCAGACAGACAGATACTGCACAGTGGAAAATGTCTCCTAGGAGACCTGTAAACAAACTTCTTCTTTTTCAATGAAATGAAACGCAGAGGTCTTTTGCGTTTTCTTGAAAAAAGACAGATATACACCTGAAGCAGAAGCAATTGGTTAGTTATCTTCTCGAGGCATGATCGGACATTCTTGAAGTCGAGGACAATGAGCGCGAGGAGGCGGTAATGGCGCTCCAGCACATGTTGACCAGCAGCAGTAGGGCAACCGGCATGCCCAAGGTGATGGAGAACATGCACGTCTTCCACTCCTCCTTCTCCGCCACCGAGCTGTACTTTTCCTCCTGTACTTCCTTTCCGCACATCGGGCCTGTATTTCTGCAGAGACCAAATAATCGCGCACAAACGTCACGATTTCGTGATTCGTCGCAAGCTACAGTAACGTGGCCGTGAAAAATTGGAATCAATCACCAGGTATCTCGCCTCAAAATCAGGCCAAGTAAGCGAGGTGGAGGCTACAAATGGTCACCTGATGATGCGCTTGATCTGGGGGGTGGAGGAGGGTGCCCTGCGGTTGGGGGCGGCGGGAAGAATGGGAAGTATAGCAGCCGGGTCGGATTGAGGAAGAGGAGGAGTCGACACGGTGCGAAGATGGGCGGCGCAGCGGCATTACGGCGGCTGCAGCGCGAGGCGGGGTCGTCGATGCCGCCACTGGAGATGAATGGGGAACCCAGATGGAAACATGTCGGAACCGATGCGGGACGCGGGGCGTGATCCAGGAAGAGTATGCTCAATCGAGTTGGGAGCGAACGCTAGGCAATCGGCAACCGGCCGATCTAGTTAAGTGAGTGATTTTCGCGCATCCAGTCGTGGTATAAAAACGGTTTGCATGTAACAAATTGTTTTAGTACTACCTCAGATCATAAATAGACGTTTTTATTTAGTGTCTAGATACATCCATATTTAGATAAATCTAAGTCATCTATTTATGGACAGAGCGAGTATGTAACATCGGTGTCCAATTTTTTTTATTTATTCACGAAATAATGGCATAATTTTTTTGCCAATGGTACAAAAAATTCTCGAAAGTAACATTTTTCTCTATCGTATGTAACATTTTCGAAAATATGATATTGTTATACAACATTTCGCTGCAATACATCTACCATTTTGGTCTAATATATCCAACATTACACGACAACATATGGAACATTGGTGAAAAAAATTATACGAAATTGAGTGTACCACTTTTGCCCATACTAACACACCAAAAATTATGCACACATGTAACAAATCACAATGTCGTATGTAACATCGAGAAAAACTCCCGAAAAATTGACCTTCCCCAAATGTTCACGGAGGCATCGCCGTGACCAAATTCGAGCTTGAAGGAGAGGTCAATCAGATCCAGATCAGATCAATTCCCCATTGATACGTCCAATTTGCATCACTATTTTGTATCATAATTTACTGTTATTCATTGATATATTTCATATTGGGATACAATACTTATGTTATTTCATCTATTTTGCATGTTTCATCATTATTGGAGGATCAAGCACCGGAGCCAGGATTCTGCTGGAAAAAGCACCGTCAGAACGCAATATTTCGGAAGATCAACTGTGGAAGGAAATTTCACGTAAATTCCTATTTTTCCAGATGACGGAGGGAGCCAGAAGGGGAAGAAGAGTGGGCCCAGACCACAGGCCGGCGCGGCCCATGGCCTGGCCGCGCCACCCTGTGGTGTGGGGGCCCCACAGCCCCTTTCGCCTCCTTTTCTTCGCGTACTCCTTCGTCCCGAAAACCTAAGCCACAGAGAGGACCTCACGAAGGTTACAGCAAGCGGGCGGAGAACACCAGAGAGAAAAGAGCTCTCCGGCGGGCAGAATCTGGGAAATTCCCTCCGGAGGGGGAAATCGACGCCATCGCCATCGTCATCGAGCGGGACATCATCTCCACCATCATCATCATCGTCTCCACCATCTACACCGCCATCACCACCGCTGCACCTCGTCACCGCTGTAACAATTTGGGTTAAATCTTGATTGTATGATAGGGGAAACTCTCCCGGCATTATTCTCTACTTGTTATAGATGCTATTGAGTGAAACCATTGAACCAAGGTTTATGTTCAGATTGTTATTCATCATCATATCACCTCTGATTGTATTCCATATGATGTCTCGTGAGTAGTTCGTTTAGTTCTTGAGGACATGGGTGAAGTCTAGATGCTAGTAGTGAATTATGGTTGAGTAATATTCAATGTTATGATATTTAAGTTGTGGTGTCATTTTTCTAGTGGTGTCGTGTGAACGTCTACACGACACTTCACCATTTATGGGCCTAGGGGAGTGCATCTTGTATTCGGTTGCTAATTGCGGGGTTGCTGGAGTGACAGAAACCTGAGCCCCCGTTAGTATATCGATGCAAGAGGGATCGCAGGATCTCAGAGTTTAAGGCTGTGGTTAGATTTATCTTAATTACTTTCTTGTAGTTGCGGATGCTTGCAAGGGGTATAATCACAAGTATGTATTAGTCCTAGGAAGGGCGGTGCATTAGCATAGGTTCACCCACACAACACTTATCAAAACAATGAAGATTACTAAGCCACATGAAGCGAAAGTACTAGACTAAAATCCCCGTGTGTCCTCAAGAACGCTTGGTCATTATAAGTAAACAAACCGGCTTGTCCTTGTGCTAAAAAGGATTGGGCCACTCGCTGCAATTATTTCTCTCGCATTTTACTTACTCGCACTTTATTCATCTGTTACATCAAAACTCCTTGAATACTTGTTTGTGAGCATTTACAGTGAATCCTTCATCGAAACTGCTGCCAACACCTTCTGCTCCTCGTTGGGATCGACATTCTTATTTATCGAAGATACTACGATACACCCCCTATACTTGTGGGTCATCAAGACTATTTTCCGCGCCGTTGTGAGTGAAGCGCTATTGGTAAGCGGAATTGGTAAGGAAAACCTTTACTGTTTGTGCTGATTTTATTTCTGCCTGCTGCTATAAGTCATTATGGAGAGATCTTCTCTTCAATTTCTATTTGGGAAATCTACTACTACTGCAACGGTAGTGGATGAAGCGCCAGGTGAGGAAGTAGTACCATATAAAATACCTATGAAAATTATTGAACGTGTTATGGATAACCGCTATGAAGGGGATGGAACTGTTCATCCTGGTGATCATTTATTGTTTTTGCATGAATTATGCGGGTTATTCAAATGTGCAGGTATTTCTATGAATGAAGTTAGAAAGAAACTATTCACTATATCGCTGTCTGGTAAAGCGGCGCACTGGTATAAATTGCTGAAGAATGGTGATTCTATTGATTGGGAGGACATTGTACCTTTATTTTATTCCAAATTTTATCCTCCAAGTGAAATTCACAAAGATCGGAACCGCATATATAATTTCTTGCCTCATGATGGAGAGAGTATTGCCCAAGCTTGGGGAGATTGAAGTCTTTAATGCTCAAATGTCCCATTCATGAGCTTCCTGGTAATGTTATTATTGATAATTTCTATGCAAGACTTTCTTTTCAAGACAAGACCTTGCTGGATACTTCTTGTTCTGGATCATTTACACGCAACAAAGAAGAGTTTAAAAGGGACCTTCTTGATCGGATCCAAGAAAATACTGAAGGATGGGAGAACGACAAAGATAGAGAATCAGGTATAATTTATGATTATAAATGCATTGAAGCTTTTATGGATACTGATAAATTTCGTAATATGAGTGCTACATATGGTCTTGATTCCCAAGTTGTTGCAAATATTTATAAAGCTTTTGCCTCTCATTATGAATTGCCTAAGAAGAATTTTGATAAGTATCATGAACCGTATAAAGATAAAGTTGATTCATCTGTAAACAAATGTGTAGTGATTGAAACTGTTGATAATGTTATTCCTGAAGCTTATATTGAGAAAACTCATTTCCCTGCTAAAATGAAGGAGTACTCTGTCATATCTAGTGCTGTTAATAAAAGTGAAAAGAAACCTAAAGAACCTGAAGAACAAATTAAAATTGAACCTGTGTTGCAATAGTTAAAGATCTTGTGACTGAAAATGTGGAGGATGGTCATATTATTTTCTGTGAAGATGCTTCTAATATTGTTTCACATCCTAATAAACCCAAACAAGTTAGTGTTCCTATGCTATCTGTTAGAATTGGTGATCATTGCTATTATGGTTTATGTGATATTGGTGCAAGTGTTAGTGCTATTCCTTATGAGCTTTACACGGAGATTATGCACGAAATTGGTTCTTGTGAACTTGAAGATATTGATGTGGTTATTCATCTGGCTAATAGAGAAACTATTTCTCCAATTGGTATTGTTCGAGATGTGGAAGTTCTATGTGGTAAGATTAAATATCCTGCTGACTTTTTGGTACTTGGTTCTGCTAGTAGTGATTGTCCTATCATTTTTGGTAGACCTTTTCTAAATACTTGTGGAGCTATTATAGATTGTAAGAAAGAGAAAATTTTGACTAGATTTGCTGGTGAACCTTATGAATTTAACTTTTCTAAATTTACCAAAACTCCTTATAAAGCTGACTTGCCTAGTAATGATTTTAAAATGGAGCAGTGTGCATCTATTGTTCTTGTTCCTAATAATCCTTTGCAGCAACATTTGGAGAATAGTGAAAGTGAAGCTTTTAGGAAAGAAAGAGATGAGCTTGAGGAAATTTTTCTTCGCCAACCTATTCTCAAGCATGATTTACCGGTGGAAGATTTGGGTACAACACCGCCACCAAAGGAAGATCCTGTTTTTGATCTAAAGCCTTTACATAATCTTAAATATGCTCATATTGATGATAAGAAAATATATCCTGTTATTATTAGTTCTAAGCTTTCAGAGATTGAGGAAGAAAGGTTATTGGAAATATTGAAGAAACACCGAGGAGCTATTGGCTATACTCTTGATGATTTGAAAGGGATTTCTCCTTCTATTTGCCAACATGCTATTAATATGGAAGATGATGCAAAGCCTGTTGTTGAACATCAACGTCGTCTAATTCCGAAGATGAAAGAGGTGGTAAGGAACGAGGTATTAAAACTTCTTGAAGCTGGTATTATATATCCTATTGCTGATAGTAGATGGGTTAGTCCTGTGCATTGTGTTCCTAAGAAAGGAGGAATGACTGTTGTGCCTAATGATAATGATGAGCTTATTCCTCAAAGAATAGTTGTAGGTTATAGAATGTGCATTGATTTTCGAAAAGTTAATAAAGTTACTAAGAAAGATCATTACCCTTTACCCTTTATTGATCAAATGCTAGAAAGGTTATCTAAAAATACTCATTTTTGTTTTCTTGATGGTTATTCTGGGTTTTCACAAATTGCTGTTAAAGCTAAAGATCAAGAGAAAACCACGTTTACTTGTCCTTATGGAACTTATGCTTATAGGCGTATGCCTTTTGGTTTATGTAATGCTCCTGCTACTTTTCAAAGATGCATGTCTGCTATTTTTCATGGTTTTTGCGAAAGTATTGTAGAGGTGTTCATGGATGATTTTTCTGTCTATGGGAATTCTTTTGATAATTGCCTGCGAAACCTCGATAAAGTTTTGCAGAGATGTGAAGAAACTAACCTTGTTCTTAATTGGGAGAAATGCCACTTTATGGTTAATGAAGGAATTGTATTGGGACATAAAATTTCCGAGAGAGGTATTGAAGTTGATAGAGCTAAAGTTGAAGCAATTGAGAAGATGCCTTATCCGAGGGATGTTAAAGGTATTCGTAGTGTTCTTGGTCATGCTGGGTTTTATAGGAGATTTATTAAAGATTTCTCTAAAATTTCAAAGCCTCTTACTAATCTTCTTCAAAAAGATGTACCTTTTGTTTTTGATGATGATTGTAAGGAAGCTTTTGAAACTCTAAAGAAAGCCTTAACAACTGCTCCTGTAGTCGAACCTCCTGATTGGAATTTGCCTTTTGAAATTATGTGTGATGCTAGTGATTTTGCTGTAGGCGCTGTTCTTGGACAGCGAGTAGATAAAAAATTAAATGTTATTCATTATGCTAGTAAGACTCTTGATGCTGCTCAAAGAAATTATGCTACAACTGAAAAGGAATTGTTAGCTGTAGTCTTTGCTTGTGATAAGTTTAGACCCTATATTGTTGATTCGAAAGTTACAATTCATACTGATCATGCTGCAATTAGATACCTTATGACAAAGAAAGATGCTAAGCCAAGACTTATTAGATGGGTACTTCTTGCAAGAATTTGATTTACATATTATAGATAGGAAAGGTGCTGATAATCCTGATAATTTGTCTAGATTGGAAAATATTGCTTATGATCCTGTTCCTGTTAATGATAGTTTTCCAAATGAACAATTGGCTGTAATAAAGGTGAGCTCGCGAGAGAGCCCTTGGTATGCAGATTATGCTAACTTTATTGTTTCAAGTATTTGCCTCCAACCTTTTCAGCTCAGCAAAGGAGGAAATTCTTTTATGACTTAAGGCATTATTTTTGGGATGACCCACTGATGTCTACGGGTGCTTCTATTCTTGTAGACAGTGTTGGGCCTCCAAGAGCAGAGGTTTGTAGAACAGCAGCAAGTTTCCCTTAAGTGGATTACCCAAGGTTTATCGAACTCAGGGAGGAAGAGGTCAAAGATATCCTCTCAAGCAACCCTGTAATCACAAAGCAAGAAGTCTCTTGTGTCCCCAACACACCAAATACACTTGTTAGGTGTATAGGTGCACTAGTTCGGCGAAGAGATAGTGAAATACAAGTAATATGGATGTATATGAGTGGTAATAGCAATCTGAATAAAATATGGCAGCAAGTAAACATGCAGTAGAACAGTAAATAAACGGTGTTTGCAGTTTTGGAAACAAGGCCTAGGGATCATACTTTCACTAGTGGACACTCTCAACATTGATCGCATAATAAATAACTCTTTCTCATATGTGCTACATACACTCTTGTTTGATAATGAATACCATTCGTTGCGTAGGATTACACGAACCCTCAATGCCGGAGTTAACAAGCTCCACAACATTCGATATTCATGTTTAAGTAACCTTAGAGCATAATAGATCTTTGCAAAATAAACCAAGAACTAACATAGTGCACACACTGTCCACATTACACTATGAAGGAGGAATAGATCACATCAATACTATCATAATGATAATTAACTCCACAATCTACAAGAGATCATGATCATAATCTACGACAAGAACCACACGGTGCACACACTAATCACCTTTACACCATGCAGGAGGAATAGACTACTTTAATAACATCACATGAGTAGCACATAACTAGTAGCGATACAAAGCTCATCATATGGATCTCAATCATGTAAGCAGCTCATGAGATCATTGTATTGAAGTACATAGGAGAGAGATTAACCACATAGCTACCGGTACAGCCCCGAGCCTCAATGGAGATCTACTCCCTCCTCATGGGAGCAGCAGCGTTGATGAAGATGGCGGTGAAGATGGCAGCGGGTGTCGATGGAGAAGCCTTCCGGGCACTTCCCGTCCGGCAGGGTGCCGGAACAGAGACTCCTGTCCCCCAGATCTTGGCTTCGCGATGGCGGCGGCTCTGGAACTTTTCTCGTATCGTGGCTTCCTCTGTCGGGGTTTTTAGGTCAGGACCTTTAAATAGGCGAAAGGGGAGCCTCGGAGGGGGGGGGCCACCACACCATAGGGCGGCGCGCCCCTCTCGGCCGCGCCAGGTGGGTGTGGGGCCCCGTGGCTTCCTCGGGCGGCTCTCGGGTGTTCTGGATGGTTCCGGGAAAAATAGGAACCTGGGCGTTGATTTCGTCCGATTCCGAGAATATTTCGTTACTAGGATTTCTGAAACCAAAAACAGCAGAAAGGAACTGGCACTTCGGCATCTTGTTAATAGGTTAGTTCCGAAAATGCACAAATATGACATAAAGTGTGCATAAAACATGTAGGTATCATCAATAAAGTAGCATGGAACATAAGAAATTATCGATACGTTGGAGACGTATCAGCATCCCCAAGCTTAGTTCTGCTCGTCCCGAGGTAAAACGATAACAAAGATAATTTCTGAAGTGACATGCCGTCATAAACTTGATCATATTGTAAACATATGTAATGAATGCAGCGATCAAAACAATGGTAATGACATGAGTAAACAAGTGAAACATAAAGCAAAGACTTTTCATGAATAGTACTTCAAGACAAGCATCAATAAGTCTTGCATAAGAGTTAACACATAAAGCAATAATTCAAAGTAAAGGTATTGAAGCAACACAAAGGAAGATTAAGTTTCAGCGGTTGCTTTCAACTTATAACATGTATATCTCATGGATATTGTCAACATAAAGTAATATAACAAGTGCAATATGCAAGTATGTAGGAATCAATGCACAGTTCACACAAGTGTTTGCTTCTTAAGGTGGAGGGAGATAGGTAAACTGACTCAACAATAAAAGTAAAAGAATGGTCCTTCAAAGAGGAAAGCATCGATTGCTGTATTTGTGCTAGAGCTTTTATTTTGAAAACATGAAACAATTTTGTCAACGGTAGTAATAAAGCATATGAGTTATGTAAATTATATCTTACAAGTTGCAAGCCTCATGCATAGTATACTAATAGTGCCCGCACCTCGTCCTACTTAGCTTGGACTACCGGATCTTTGCATGCCATGTTTCAACCAAGTGTCACAAAGGGGTACCTCCATGCCGCCTGTACAAAGGTCTAAGGAGAATGCTCGCATTTTGGATTTCTCGCTTTTGATTATTATCAACTTAGACATCCATACCGGGACAACATGGACAACAGATAATGGACTCCTCTTAAATGCATAAGCATGTAGCAATGATTATTATTCTCATATGAGATTGAGGATATATGTCCAAACTGAAACTTCCACCATGATTCATGGCTTTAGTTAGCGGCCCAATGTTCTTCTCTAACAATTTGCATGCTCCAATCATTAAGGTGATAGATCCTTCAGACAAGACGGACATGCATAGCAACTCACATGATATTCAACAATAGTTGATGGCGTTCCCCAGAAGCATGGTTATCGCACAACAAGCAACTTAATAAAAGATAAAGTGCATAAGTACATATTCAATACTACGATAGTTTTTAAGGCTATTTTGTCCCATGAGCTATATATTGCAAAGGTGAATGATGGAATTTTAAAGGTAGCACTCAAGCAATTTACTTTGGAATGGCGGAGAAATACCATGTAGTAGGTAGGTATGGTGGACACAAATGGCATAGTGGTTGGCTCAAGGATTTTGGATGCATGAGAAGTATTCTCTCTCGATACAAGGTTTAGGCTAGCAAGGTTATTTGAAGCAAACTCAAGGATGAACCGGTGCAACAAAACTCACATAAAAGAAAGACATATTGTAAACATTATAAGACTCTACACCGTCTTCCTTGTTGTTCAAACTCTTTACTAGAAATTATCTAGACCTTAGAGAGACCAATTATGCAAACCAAATTTTAGCAAGCTCTATGTATTCCTTCATTAATAGGTGCAAGGTATATGATGCAAGAGCTTAAACATGAGCACAACGATTGCCAAGTATCACATTATCCAAGACATTCTACCAATTACTACATGTAGCATTTTCCAATTCCAACCATATAACAATTTAACGAAGAGGAAACTTCGCCATGAATATTATGAGCTAAGAACACATGTGTTCATACGAACCAGCGGAGCGTGTCTCTCTCCCACACAGGATGAACTTATTCAGAGAACTAAGATAACAAAACAAAATAAAAGCACACACAAACGCTCCAAGTAAAATACATAAGATGTGACTGAATAAAAATATAGTTTCAAGAGAAGGAACCTGATACTTTGTCGATGAAGAAGGGGATGCCTTGGGCATCCCCAAGCTTAGATGCTTGAGTCTTCTTGAGATATGCAGGGGTGAACCACGGGGCATCCCCAAGCTTAGAGCTTTCACTCCTCTTGATCATAGTATATCATACTCCTCTCTTGACCCTTGAAAACTTCCTTCACACCAAACTTCAAGCAAACTCATTAGAGGGTTAGTGCATAATCAAAAATTCAGATGTTCAGAGGTGACACAAACATTCTTTTCACTTCTGGACATTGCATAAAGCTACTGGACATTAATGGATCAAAGAAATTCATCCAACATAGCAAAAGAGGCAATGCGAAATAAAAGGCAGAATCTGTCAAAACAGAACAGTCCGTAAAGACGAATTTTAAGATGGCACCAGACTTGCTCAAATGGAAAAACTCAAAACTAATGAAAGTTGCGTACATATCTGAGGATCACGCTAAATTGGCAGATTTTGTCGAATTTTCTACAGAGACTTGTGCCCAGATTCGTGACAGACAGCAATGCTGTTTCTGCGCAGCGATCCCAAATATAACATCAACTTTGACATAGAAACTTTACTTGGCACAAAAACATGATAAGGAGAGGTTGCTACAGTAGTAAACAACTTCCAAGACACAAATATAAAACAAAGTACTGTAGTAAAAAACACATGGGTTATCTCCCAAGAAGTTCTTTCTTTATAGCCATTAAGATGGGCTCAGCAGTTTTAATGATGCACTCGCAAGAAATAGAAGTTGAAGCAAAAGAGAGCATCAAGAGGCAAATTCAAAACACATTTAAGTCTAACATGCTTCCTATGCATAGGAATCTTGTAAATAAACAAGTTCATGAAGAGCAAAGTAACAAGCATAGGAAGATAAAACAAGTGTAGCTTCAAAAATTTCAGCACATAGAGAGGTGTTTTAGTAACATGAAAATTTCTACAACCATATTTTCCTCTCTCATAATAACTTTCAGTAGCAACATGAGCAAACTCAACAATATAACTATCACATAAAGCATTCTTATCATGAGTCTCATGCATAAAATTATTCTCCACATAAGCATAGTCATTCTTATTAATTGTAGTGGGAGCAAATTCAACAAAGTAGCTATCAAATATAGGAGGTATATTGTAATCATAATCAAATTTATCCTCCATAACAGGTGGTAACAAAAGACTACTATCATTATAATCATCATAAATAGGAGGCAAAGTATCATCAAAGTAAATTTTCTCCTCAATGCTTGGGGGACTAAAAATATCATGCTCATCGCTTCCCCAAGCTTAGAATTTTCCATAGCATTAGCAACAATAGTGTTCAAAGCATTCATATTAATATGTTCCATGGGTTTTTTAATTTTCGCATCAAACCATCCATGTCTTAAATCAGGAAATAGAATAAAAAGGTCATTGTTGTCCATTATGCCTAACTAGTGTAAACAAGAAACCAAATGTCGCAATTGCAGAGTCTAAAGGAAATAGCTTCGAGCACACACACAATGGCACCAGAAAAGTACTGTTACCTGGAACCGAAGTATGAGTGCCTTTTACCTTTCCTCCCCGGCAACGGCGCCAGAAAAGTGCTTGATGTCTACGGGTGCTTCTATTCTTGTAGACAGTGTTGGGCCTCCAAGAGCAGAGGTTTGTAGAACAGCAGCAAGTTTCCCTTAAGTGGATTACCCAAGGTTTATCGAACTCAGGGAGGAAGAGGTCAAAGATATCCCTCTCAAGCAACCCCTAATCACAAAGCAAGAAGTCTCTTGTGTCCCCAACACACCAAATACACTTGTTAGGTGTATAGGTGCACTAGTTCGGCGAAGAGATAGTGAAATACAAGTAATATGGATGTATATGAGTGGTAATAGCAATCTGAATAAAATATGGCAGCAAGTAAACATGCAGTAGAACAGAAATAAACGGTGTTTGCATTGGAAACAAGGCCTAGGGATCATACTTTCACTAGTGGACACTCTCAACATTGATCGCATAATAAATAACTCTTTCTCATATGTGCTACATACACTCTTGTTTGATAATGAATACCATTCGTTGCGTAGGATTACACGAACCCTCAATGCCGGAGTTAACAAGCTCCACAACATTCGATATTCATGTTTAAGTAACCTTAGAGCATAATAGATCTTTGCAAAATAAACCAAGAACTAACATAGTGCACACACTGTCCACATTACACTATGAAGGAGGAATAGATCACATCAATACTATCATAATGATAATTAACTCCACAATCTACAAGAGATCATGATCATAATCTACGACAAGAACCACACGGTGCACACACTAATCACCTTTACACCATGCAGGAGGAATAGACTACTTTAATAACATCACATGAGTAGCACATAACTAGTAGCGATACAAAGCTCATCATATGGATCTCAATCATGTAAGCAGCTCATGAGATCATTGTATTGAAGTACATAGGAGAGAGATTAACCACATAGCTACCGGTACAGCCCCGAGCCTCAATGGAGAACTACTCCCTCCTCATGGGAGCAGCGCGTTGATGAAGATGGCGGTGAAGATGGCAGCGGTGTCGATGGAGAAGCCTTCCGGGCACTTCCCGTCCGGCAGGTGCCGGAACAGAGACTCCGTCCCCGCATCTTGGCTTCGATGGCGGCGGCTCGGAACTTTTCTCGTATCGTGGCTTCCTCTGTCGGGGTTTTTAGGTCAGGACCTTTAAATAGGCGAAAGGGGAGCCTCGGAGGGGCCACCACACCATAGGGCGGCGCGGCCCCCCTCCGGCCACGCCAGGGTGTGGTGTGGGGCCCCTGGGCTTCCGCGGCTCTCGGGTGTTCTGGATGGTTCCGGGAAAAATAGGAACCTGGGCGTTGATTTCGTCCGATTCCGAGAATATTTCTTACTAGGATTTCAAACCAAAACAGCAGAAAACAGGAACTGGCACTTCGGCATCTTGTTAATAGGTTAGTTCCAGAAAATGCACAAATATGACATAAAGTGTGCATAAAACATGTAGGTATCATCAATAAAGTAGCATGGAACATAAGAAATTATCGATACGTTGGAGACGTATCACCCACACTTATATAAAGAAGGAGTGGATGGTATTATGCGAAGATGTGTTCCTGAATATGAACAACAGGAGATATTGAGTAAATGTCATGGTAGTGTTTATGGAGGACATCACGCCGGAGATAGAACCGCGCAAAAGGTTCTACAATCAGGTTTTTATTGGCCAACACTCTTCAAAGATGCAAGGAAATTTATTTTATCTTGTGATGAATGTCAAAGAGTTGGTAATATCTCTAGACGCAATGAAATGCCTATGAATTATACTCTTGTTATTGAACCATTCGATTGTTGGGGATTCGACTTCATGGGTCCTTTCCCTTCTTCAGATGGTAACACTCATATACTTGTCGCTGTTGATTATGTTACTAAATGGGTAGAAGCTATACCTACAAAAAGTGCTGATGGTGAGACCTCTATAAAAATGCTTGTAGATGTTATATTTCCTAGATTTGGAGTACCTAGATATATTATGACTGATGGAGGTTCTCATTTTATTCATGGAGGTTTTAGAAAAACTCTTGCTAAGTATGGTATTAATCATAGAATTGCTTCTGCTTATCACCCTCAAACTAGTGGCCAAGTAGAATTATCAAATAGAGAGATTAAAGCTATCTTAGGAAAGACTGTTAATAAATCTAGAAAGAATTGGGCTAGCAAATTGAAAGAAGCACTATGGGCTTATAGAACTGCTTATAAAAATCCTATGGGAATGTCACCTTATAAAATGGTTTATGGAAAAGCTTGTCATTTACCTTTAGAACTAGAGCACAAAGCTTATTGGGCTGTTAGAGAACTAAATAAAGATCCTAAATTAGCCGGTAATAAGAGGTTGTTGCAATTAAGTTCTCTAGATGAATGGAGAAGTGAAGCTTATGAAAATGCTAAACTCTTTAAAGAAAAAGTTAAGAAGTGGCATGATAGAAGGATCATCAAAAGAGAGTTTAATATTGGGGATAAAGTCCTATTGTATCGGTCTCGTCTCAGATTCTTTGCAGGGAAATTACTCTCGAAGTGGGAAGGACCATATGTTGTTGAGGAGGTGTATCGTTCAGGAGCAATTAAAATTAGCTCTCTCCAAGGCAATGCTACCCAAGTGGTGAATGGACAAAGACTCAAGCATTATATCTCGGGTGATTCTTATAATGTTGATATTGATATTATTCAAGTGGAAACACCGGAGGCTTTCATCAAAGGACAAATTGACAGTCCGCCAGAACTCGACTTTGAATAGGTAACAGTACAGGTAATAAAAAGTCCGCGTTTACCTTTCCGAACATTATTTCTGCTGTTTTTGGAAAATATGAAAAATTACGAGTTCGAAACGGAGTGGAAAGGACGCACGAGGGCGTGCCACCATAGGCCGGCGCGGCCTAACCTGGGCCCGCGCCGACCTATGGTCTGGCCGCCTCGTTGCCCCTTTCCGACTCTGGTTCGATCTGGTACTTTCCTTATGTCGTGAAAATTTTTGCTATATAATCCCCCGACCCCTGGAGGTCCGTATATCGTTTTCTCGTCGTGTTTTGTTTCGAGCTGTTTTCTGCCAGATTTGTTTTGATCTAGAAGCACCATGGTCTCCAACAACAAAGACAAGGGGCCTTGGAGGGAAGAGATGGATGAAAGGATCAATAAGGAGAAGGAGAAGATAGCATCAGCAAAAGGAGAGTGGGAAACTACGAGGAGTAAGCCAATCTTGGTGGGATCGGTTAACACTGGGCGTTCTTTTTCTCATAACTTGCAGGGAGCTCTTCCGCCTGCTCTGGACCTCGACTCTTTCCCTTGTGTGGAGGAAGCAATACGGGTTGCTGATGAGTTTTGTGATCAATATCGTGCTCTTAAAAGGGAAGTGGAGATACTTCAAGAGGAGAACCAGCGACTTCGCAGAATGCTGGAATATTACTCAATTCCCAGCACAAGGCCGTCACCGCCACCCTCGGATAACAATAAGTCTCTTCAAATTTTGGTGCAGAATTGCAAAATTGAAAAACTGAAGCTGAAGGAGATCCTTATGAAGCGCGAGAAGAATCCATCGCCATCATCACCGAAGGAGTAATTCATCATCGGTATTGGCATCCCCTTGGTTTGTTCCAAGCTTGGGGGAGTGCCGCGGTATCACATCATCATTACCTTTATCTTTTACTATCAAGTAGTGTCATATCATGAGTAGGGAAGTTATCATATGGAATAGTATGCAATGTGGAAGTATCTCTCTTAGTTAGTTATCTATGTATCCGTTGGTGTGAGTTATCGTTATGGAATATTAATGAGAAGTCTTATCATTTACTTTTTGCACACCTTATTTTAGTTTGCAATCTCCATTATATGATTACTCTTGACATGAGTATTGATATCACTTTGGGAGCATCAAGTAAATCTATTTGGTTTTGGCAAACTTAGCATTGGTCAATAGCAACAACACTCTGATGTTTAAATAAAAGAGAGAAATACACTTAGATATACTACTCTATTACCTCTATGCTAATGAGCTTAGTATTCTTAAGTTAAAATTGCTTGTGCTTATGAGAAAGATGCATGATTGTTCTATCATATGTATATTTGTTTGTTTCCCTCAACCTTTATGCTTGCTATCAAACCTTGCTAGCCAAAGACCTGTATCGAGAGGGAATGCTTCTCATACATCCATAACCTTAGACCAAACCTATGCCATTTGTGTCCACCATACCTACCTACTACATGGTATTTTCTGCCATTCCAAGTAAATACTTCATGTGCTACCTTTAAATTATTCAAACTACTACTCCTTATTTGTGTCAATGTTCTATAGCTCATGAGGAAGTATGTGGTGTTTTATCTTTCAATCTTGTTGGGCGGACTTTCACCAATGGACTAGCGGCACATCCGCTTATCCAATAATTTTGCAATAAGAGCTGGCAACGGGGTTCCCAGCCCCAATTAATAAACTTTCATTAATAATTCTCTTCACATGTTTTGCTCTGATTTATCAGTAAGCAACTTAATTTTGCAATAGACACTCCTCCATGGTATGTGAATGTTGGAAGGCACCCGAGGATTCGGTTAGCCATGGATTGAGAAAGCCAAGGTTGGGGGGAGTGTCATCCTTAATAAAACTAAAATACATGTGTAAACAAAAGAGAAGGGGGATGATCTACCTTGATGGTAGAGATGCCGTCCCTCATGGGAGCCGCTCTTTGAAGGTTCGTTTGGCAAGGGGGTTAGAGTGCCCGCTACCATTCGTTGACAACAACAAACACCGCTCAAAATCTTACTTTTATGCTCTTTATATGATTTCAAAACTTGAAAAGCTCTAGCACATGATTTAATCCCTGCTTCCCTCTGCGAAGGGCCTATCTTTTACTTTTATGTTGAGTCAGTAAACCTATTTCTCTCTATCTCAAGCAAGCAATTGAGTTGTTGTGAACCAATCATTTATGCTATGATTCAGTTAATCATGTCTTTTATACTTTCTTGTTTAGTACCAATTTTATCTGAATGAATATGACTTCGAAGTTATCAATGATTATGAAGAGATTGTTATGCTTGAATATGAAGGCTCAGTTATAAAATCTAATATGAAAGCTTTGCTTAGAAGTACAATCCGTTAGTAGTTCTCTGACCAAGAACAAAGTTTGCCATCACCAACTATGATTTCTCATGCACCTTTACTTGTGATTTCTCTTTACCTATTTCAAGATGAGTTATATGAGGAAGTTGTTTACTAGAATGTCTTGTGTGAATGAATATGATGCTTCTTGTCCGTATTTTATTTATCGACTCTTCACTCCATAAACATGTGGTCTTGTTTATCGAGCTCAGTTTCGCTTGGGGACAAGCGAGGTCTAAGCTTGGGGGGAGTTGATACGTCCAATTTTCATCACTATTTTGTATCATAATTTACTGTTATTCATTGATATATTTCATATTGGGATACAATACTTATGTTATTTCATCTATTTTGCATGTTTCATCATTATTGGAGGATCAAGCACCGGAGCCAGGATTCTGCTGGAAAAAGCACCGTCGAACGCAATATTTCGGAAGATCAACTGTGGAAGGAAATTTCATGTAAATTCCTATTTTTCCGATGACGGAGGGAGCCGGAAGGGGGAGAAGAGGGAGCCTGGCCCACCACAGGCCGGCGCGGCCCATGGCCTGGCCGCGCCACCCCGTGGTGTGGGGGCCCACAACCCCTTTCGCCTCCTTTCTTCGCGTACTCCTTCGTCCCGAAAACCTAAGCCACAGAGACCTCACGAAGGGTTATAGCCGCCTCTGCGGGGCGGAGAACACCAGAGAGAAAGAGCTCTCCGGCGGGCAGGAATCCGCCGGGGAAATTCCCTCCCGGAGGGGGAAATCGACGCCATCGCCATCGTCATCGAGCGGGACATCATCTCCACCATCATCATCATCGTCTCCACCATCTACACCGCCATCACCACCGCTGCACCTCGTCACCGTTGTAACAATTTGGGTTAAATCTTGATTGTATGATAGGGGAAACTCTCCCGGCATTATTCTCTACTTGTTATAGATGCTATTGAGTGAAACCATTGAACCAAGGTTTATGTTCAGATTGTTATTCATCATCATATCATCTCTGATTGTATTCCATATGATGTCTCATGAGTAGTTCGTTTAGTTCTTGAGGACATGGGTGAAGTCTAAATGCTAGTAGTGAATTATGGTTGAGTAATATTCAATGTTATGATATTTAAGTTGTGGTGTCATTCTTCTAGTGGTGTCGTGTGAACGTCGACTACACGACACTTCACCATTTATGGGCCTAGGGGAGTGCATCTTGTATTCGGTTGCTAATTGCGGGGTTGCCGGAGTGACAGAAACCTGAGCCCCCGTTAGTATATCGATGCAAGAGGGATCGCAGGATCTCAGAGTTTAAGGCTGTGGTTAGATTTATCTTAATTACTTTCTTGTAGTTGCGGATGCTTGCAAGGGGTATAATCACAAGTATGTATTAGTCCTAGGAAGGGCGGTGCATTAGCATAGGTTCACCCACACAACACTTATCAAAACAATGAAGATTACTAAGCCACATGAAGCGAAAGTACTAGACTAAAATCCCCGTGTGTCCTCAAGAACGCTTGGTCATTATAAGTAAACAAACCGGCTTGTCCTTGTGCTAAAAAGGATTGGGCCACTCGCTGCAATTATTTCTCTCGCATTTTACTTACTCGCACTTTATTCATCTGTTACATCAAAACTCCTTGAATACTTGTTTGTGAGCATTTACAGTGAATCCTTCATCGAAACTGCTGCCAACACCTTCTGCTCCTCGTTGGGATCGACATTCTTATTTATCGAAGATACTACGATACACCCCCTATACTTGTGGGTCATCACCCATCAATCCACAAATTGGACACATCAGGAGTCGACAACGTCCTCGTGGTCACTGTCCACGTCCTATTATGTTGAGGCGTCGTCCGCCGTTCCAGCCAGCGGTGGAGGAGCGTGCGGCAGCGGGACCGCTCAGCCGCGTGAGAGCCAGCGGCAGCGAAACGAGTGGTGGGGAGTGAGCGTCGGCGGTGCCAGCCAGCGGCAGCAGGGCGCGCAGCGGGGAGTGCGCGTCGGCGGGAGCGCGCAGTGGGAAGTACACGTCAGCGGCTCATGCCAGCAGAGAGACGCGATATTTTTATTTTATATTGCGCCAGTCTTGAACTCAAGACCTCTTGGCTCTGATACCATGTAGAACTGCATGCTCTAACCAATGCAGCCAAAAGACCGATCTGATGGAAGAGATTAGGCAATGCATTTATACTTCAACACCTACAACGGGATTCTTTATCTCCATACCTCTTCCTGCTATATGCCGAGGGATACACTAGATTATTACAACAAGCCGAGTTAGAGGAGAATTGTAGGAGGTTTGTGTATGTCGCGAATCGCGGTGAACCTAATGTTTCCACCTTGCCCTTTGCAGACGACTTACTTATCCTCATGCATGCAAGTATCTAGAATGAGAATTATGTGAAGAATATTTTGGATCAATATTGTCTAGCTTTGGGGTAGTTGGTTAGTAGAGAGAAATCAAGTGTTTTCTTTCGTGAAAGATCGAGATGTCGCCTAGAGGGGGGGGGTGAATAGGCAATTACAAACTCTTTCGGATTTGTCTTGTAAGAATGCGGAATTAAACTATCGTTTAGTTTACAAGCACAAACCCTAGATATGCTAAGCTCAACTAGGTATAACAATAACAACTAGAGCTAAGCAAGATAGGCACAAGATATATGTAGCACAAGTGATAGCAAGATATATATATACTTCAAGCACGATGGCTATCACAAGGAAAGAGAGCTCGGGTATAGAAATAACCGAGGCACGCGGAGACGAGGATGTATTCCCGTGTTCCCTTGCTTTGCAACAAGGTACGTCACGTTTGGAGGAGTGGAGGTCCCACGAAGGATTCCCCGCGCCACGAAGGCTCACCCTATTCTCCGAACCACACCCACGAAGGATAATGGCCCTTTCCTTATGGTTAGCTTTTCCTCCGCTCCGGAGATGGCAAGCTCCACAACCACTTCACAAGCTCCACGAAGGAGAAGCCCGGGCCTCTTCACAATCTTCTTGAAGAGATCACCGGAGCACCAACCGCCAAGCCAACTAGGAGGTTTCCCTCCAAGAGTAACAAGCTCACGGTCTCTCACTCGAACTAATCGTGGTGGAGAGCTCAACACTATGCAATGATGCAAAGCAAGAACACTAGAGGTGTTCAAGTCCTTCACACTCAAATCCCACCAAAGCAACGAATGCTAGGATGAGATTGGAGAGGAAGAACAAGGGGAAAAGTCAACCAAAGACTCCAAGATCTAGATCCCAAGAGATTCCCTCACTTAGAGAAGAAATGGTTTGGTGGAAGTGTAGATCTAGATCTCCTCTCTCAAATCCTCAAATATGAGCAAGAATGGTTGGAGGAATCAAGGGGAAGAGCAAGTTCTTCAAATAGCAACAATGGAGGTGAGAGAATGGGAAGAACTGGTTGTCTCAAGGTGGAAGAAAGCTATTTATAGCAAGGGAGGAAGAAATAACCGTTACAATCTCCCCCATTTTGGTAATTGATGACAACCACAATAAGAGGGTTTATATAATGAATATTAGAAACAAGTACGCAACTTATCCGAGGATAAGTTGTATACAAGAGGTTGTATTTGATATGGTCAAGTAACACAAAGCTACTAGCCCATATCAAGACCGGCTCTACTCACACAACTACAACTAATGCAAGGGATGTGAGTAGAGCCAATATATATAGAGCAAACTCCCCCACAATGTATGCACGTGTGATGAACATGAATTCATTGCATACATTGTCAAGATTAACCTTTGGGACAATTTCCACTATATATATACAACCATGCAAGACATATAAATATGGAATGCATGAGAGGCAAAACACTTAAGCACAAACCAAACTTAAGTATAAAACCATTCCCTTAAACCCTCTAAACTTCTCCCCCATTGGCATCGATTGTCAAAATGGGTGAAAATTTTAGAAGGCCAATATAATGTGAGTTCCTCCCCAAAGTGTGCACTTCTCATAATTTGAGTGGAATCAAGTGCACATATCCAATGATGAATACTTGAAGGAAGTCAAACTATATTGAGGATCAAAGATTGCATAAAGATAACATGGTGAAGTGAGCTTCAACAAATAAAGCAAGCAATCAAAGATCCAATTGGACAAACAAAGATATCATGATAAGAGAGATATAGTGCTCTAAATAAAATAAGAAAGCTCCCCAAGGTTCGTGCACAATTTATAATGTTTGCATTTGAATACAATATGCACAAACATGGAATCCTCACTCCCTCTATATTATTTAGAACATACTGATACGTCTCCAACGTATCGATAATTTCTTATGTTCCATGCTACTTTATTGATGATACCTACATGTTTTATGCACATTATATGTCATATTTATGCATTTTCTGGACTAACCTATTAACAAGATGCCGAAGAGCCAGTTGTTTTCTGCTTTTTTGGTTTCAGAAATCCTAGTAAAGAAATATTCTCGGAATTGGACGAAACTTTCGCCCAGGGTCCTATTTTTGCACGAAGCTTCCAAGACCGAAGACTAACGTGGGGCCACGAGGCGGCCAGAGGGAGGCCGGCGCGGCCCAGGCCCTGGCCGCGCCGACCTACCCCCTGGGCCCCTCGTGTGGCCCCCGCGTTGACCCTCCGCCTACTTAAAGCCTCCGTCGCGAAACCCCCAACGAGAGCCACGATACGGAAAACCTTACAGAGACGCCGCCGCGAATCCCATCTCGGGGATTCTGGAGATCGCCTCCGGCACCCTGCCGGAGAGGGGATTCATCTCCCGGAGGACTCTACACCGCCATGGTCGCCTCCGGAGTGATGAGTGAGTAGTTCACCCCTGGACCATGGGTCCATAGCAGTAGCTAGATGGTCGTCTTCTCCGTGTTGTGCTTCATTGTTGGATCTTGTGAGCTGCCTAACATGATCAAGATCATCTATCTGTAATACTATATGTTGTGTTTGTCGGGATCCGATGGATAGAGAGTACTATGATTATGGTGATTATCAATCTATTGTTTATGTGTTGTTTATGATCTTGCATGCTCTCCGTTATTAGTAGAGGCTCTGGCCACGTTTTTGCTCTTAACTCCAAGAGGGGGTATTTATGCTCGATAGTGGGTTCATGCCTTCATTGAATCTGGGATCGTGACAGTAGGTTCTAAGGTTGTGATGTGCTGTTGCCACTAGGGATAAAACATTGATGCTATGTCTAAGGATGTAGTTGTTGATTACATTACGCACCATACTTAATGCAATTGTCTGTTGCTTTGCAACTTAATACTGGAGGGGGTTCGGACGATAACCTGAAGGTGGACTTTTTAGGCATAGATGCAGTTGGATGGCGGTCTATGTACTTTGTCGTAATGCCCGGATTAAATCTCACTATATTTACCATGTCATGTATATGCATTGTTATGCCTTTCTCTATTTGTCAATTGCCCGACTGTAATTTGTTCACCCAACATGCTTTATCTTATGGGAGAGACACCTCTAGTGAACTGTGGACCCCGGTCCTATTCTTTACATAACATACAATCTACTTGTTTTACTGTTTTCTTTGCAAACATCTTCCACTCGATACGTTTAATCCTTTGTTACAGCAAGCCGGTGAGATTGACAACCTCACGTTTCGTTGGGACAAAGTACTTGGGTTGTGTTGTGCAGGTTCCGCGTTGGCGCCGGAATCCCTGGTGTTGCGCCGCATCACATTTCGCGACCATCAACCTTCAACGTGCTTCTTGGCTCCTCCTGGTTCGATTAAACCTTGGTTTCTTTCTGAGGGAAAACTTGCTACTGTGCGCATCATACCTTCCTCTTGGGGTTCCCAACGAACGTGTGAGTTACACGCCATCACATACCCAAGATAAAAATAATATGCTTATCAAGAATAACTTGAGTCCAACAATTACGAGATATGAGTGCATGAAGAAAAACAAGTAAACCAAGCACTCATAAATCTTCTTTACCAACACCACTAAAAGCAAAAGGGTAAAAGATGATTGGCAAGGAACAAGGATATCAAGTTGATGGATTAACGCTCTCATGTATATAAGTTTCTAAAGTGGACATAGTGATCCATAAAGAAACATGCACACACAAGAGGTTAACAAAATAAATAAGACATGATATCCAAGATGAAGTCATAAAATATACCAAGGATGTTTGCTTAAAAAGCATATATAGCCTATGGCTCCAATTTACACACTTGTGGTATATGAATGAGCTTCAACCAAGAAAATCTCAAAAACATCACAACTAACAATAAGGGAAGTAAAGCTAGTTGGAATGTTTTGAGAGAGGCAACAAGTATCACAAATACGGATTTATTTCACAATTTCATCAATATTGTACACAAGAGCTCTTTGAGGAATTGATATGCAATAAATTGCTAGAGGGCATATTTGTGATAGGTGAATCATAAAATATGATATATATATATAACCTATCATATGCATCTTCTCAAATTACTCAAATGTACAATAAGAAGTTTTTCTTTTAAAAGTATTTTTCAAGAATCGCAATTCGAAATAAAGAATTTCATGCCAAGATGCAACCTACAAGAGGTTGGATGCTATATGAGTATGCATGAATAAGATACTTGTTACCGAGATAGCAATGGCATGATGTAGTAGATACGAGTTCATCGAACATCCTAGCTTGACTCCAATTATCATATGGTGACAACACCTTCCTTATAAATGAGACAAGCCTCCATTGCATCTCCAATGTACCTAAAACATCATTCAAGTACATCTTGGTCCCCAAACTCATTGGGTCCAACATGGTTAGACTAACCACAATACATAGGATACACTCCATATCAATATGTGCATATTTATAGATGAAATTTGAATTTCATGCACATCTTAGCCGTTTAGGATTTGATGGAGTATACCCTATATAATGGATCGAAGAAAGAAAGCATGCTATAAATATAAATAAATTGCATATAAGCACGCACAAAGACTTTTAAAGATCCAAGAAAGATATACTTTGGACAAAACACCAAATGAATTGAATAAGGCATAAAGGTGTGACCAAACAAATTTGTTGTCCAAATAATATCAAAGACGCAAATCACAAAAGATTTGTTCAACAAAGTTCAACAAATGAACTAAGAAGAAACCATTGAGCATAAAGGATGAAATAAAGCAAACATGCTCAAAGATTTATCTCATTCAACAAATAAAGCATAGAAGAAGGAATGAGATAGCAAAACTCCCAAAAAGAGCAAGGTTCGAACAAATAAACCAAACCCTCTACACTTTTCACAATGGCACAATGTACCGTAAGGAAAAAGGTTTGTCTTCCAAAACAAACACTTGATATGAATCAAGAGAATTTATCAAAAGATTTTTCAAAGGGACAAGGAAGACACGTGGGAGCAACAAAGATTTCTTGGAAATAAAATAAGTAAATAAGAAGCAATCCAAGGTGAAGATGATCCATGAATTCAACCACATACAAGGTTATCAATTGTCAAAGACAATGAGTATATTGGAAATAATTTCCGGTGGTGAATTTACAATGATAGTAAGGATCAACTTCACAATAAAAGGCATAGGATAAGTATATAGAATTAAGCACTATGCACGGATGAAGATTCTTGATAGCTTCAATTAGTCAAACAATCACGCACGACAATGATTAGAATAACTTGAAGCAAATGGTGTCCCAAATAAGATATAGAGATATGTATTTGAGGAAAACCGTACCAAGAATTTCTTAATCAAACAAGAATCCATAGGATGAGCCAATAAGAGCTTTTTAATAGAAGTGGAGCTTGTTTGAGCAAACATGCCACCTAGGAACAAGATAATTACGTGTATCAACTCCAAGTGGCATAACCTCATATGGTCACATTTTCTTAGGTTTGTGATATGTACAAAACATATTACTCCCCCATAATGTGATAAAACATTTCTTCTAAACAAGAGGCAACTAAAATTCGACTAGAGATGATTAATGGACATTTAGAATTTGAATTTCTCATGAGTATGACACACCACATAGTGACTAGATAATCTTGCAATATCAATACTAAGTGGTGGTACCCATGTACACACATTTTAAAGAAAGAGAGATGCACAATGCATATCACTCCCCCAAAATGGGATGTTCCATTAATCACTCAAAGAGAGCCAAATAAGATATTATCAAGATGCATTAGGCTCAAAACAATACACTAGTATATGGTGAGTCAAACAATCATACTTGAATACACAAGATAGGCAAGTAAGACTCAACACATACAAACACATATTTGATACAAAACCAAACATGCAAAGGGGCAAGTAACTTACAATGAATATGAAGAGTTGAAGTATAAGTTACCGCAAGGAGGAACATTGGATATAAGATATAGATGATGATCCATACGACTTGGCTTGGTCAAAATATAATATATGAAGATCCCTTAATTCTTCATGAATTAGCCAAGTCTCCAATGACCTCCACATGCACCTATTGATCACGTTTGAGCTTGTTGGTCCCCAACCAAGTTGGGTCCTAAGAGGTTAGTCACAATAGGCTTGGCAACCCAAATGGTTCTTTTCTTGAAGCCACTTTGAGTTCCAACAAATTTGGCAAACACATTGCCATCCTTATCCTTACCAAGAGAATAATCATTATCAACAATGATAGGGTTGGATAAGGTACCACTTAAACATGAAGAAGCAAAGTGCCCCTTCACACGGCATAAGTAGCAAGTGTTCCCCTTTCTCTTCTTTATTGATTTCTTCTCTTGGGGAACAATATCTTGATTCTTCTTGGGAAGTGGCCTATCTTCAACTTGAGGTCGAGCATGAGCTTGACCTTGACCTTGTGGCCGTTTCCCTTGTTGTTTCTCACTCAAGTGCTTCTTCTTCTTCAATGGGCATGATCTAACATGATGCCCTTCAACCTTGCACTTGAAGCAAACCAACTTGGCCGGATCCTTGACTTTGTCTTGGCCCTTCTTCTTGTTGTTCTTGCTCTTGGACTTGTTCTTGTTATTGGAGTTGAATCCAAGTCCACTCTTGTCATTGGGGGATTGTTGCACACTTAGCATCTTGTCAAGTGTGGATTTCCCTTCATGACGCTTTTCCAAGTCTTTCTTCAAAGAAAGGACTTGGGCCTCGAGCTCTTTTATTTCCTCTACATGGTTAGTAGAAATACAAGTACTAGAGGAAGTAGAAGCTTCATTGTTAGAGCAACAAGGCAAGGCAAGTAATCCAACACAAGGTGTATCACTAGTTTGACTAGATGGACTACTAGGACTAGCACATGTCGATATAGCATTTGTAGTAGAGATTGTGCTAATGTCCACATGAGGCTCACAAGATGTTACCTTAGTGATACAAGCCTCATGAGCTAACTTTAGCCCATCATAGGAAATTAGAAGGTCATCATGAGAGCCCGAGAGCTTTTTATGACTTTCTTCCAATTCCCTATAATTGCTAGTTAGCAACTCAAGTTGAGCCCTTAACTCAACATTCTCCTTTAAGATAGATGCTTCACAAGAAGTAGAGTTAGTAGCACAAGCATCAACAATAGTTTTCTCATTTTCATGCTTATAGGATTCAAATTTTTGTGTGAGCATAAAATTAGTATGCTTCTCATCTTTTAGCTCATGCTTGAGGAGAGTGAATCTCATTTCCCCATTTTCAACATGGGACTCCAACTCCACTATGGTTTCCCTATATTTACTCAAGGTATCCATAGAGTGTTCGAGATTAGCACGAGCTTCTTTATTACCATGAAGAGAAGCATATACCATTGCCATATTATGCACCAATATATTATATTCTTCATCATTATCATCATCATCACTCTCATCATTAGAGGAAGTGTTAGGAGTCAAAGTAGGAGATACCTTTGATCCATTTGCCATAAGGCACATGTGCATACCGGAGGATGAAGATGAAGAAATTCTTGAATCCTTATTTGAAAACATGTCTTGATCCATAGAGTGTTCGGTTTCCTCTACATTGTTAGTCAAACAACTAGAGGAGATAGAAGCATTTTGATTATGGGAGCAAGACAAGGCAAGCATATCATCATGGGATTTATGTGAGCAATTTACACATGATATGCGAGGACTATCAACACAAGCATGTAGATTATTTTCAATGCTAGATGTGTTTAAGTCCAAAGAGGAAGCATTGCAATGGGATAGAGATGAAGAATCATCACTATTGAGCACAATATCAACATTGCAATTTTTCTCACCACTCACCATATCATTACCTCGTGTCTTGCTACACGTTGGTGAAGTGGAAGAAGATGAGAACTCATCACGGCCGGAGGTGGAAGCAACTTGGAGCTCTTCATGATGTGAAGGGGAAGAGAGCTCCTCGGAGTCACCACCAACCAAATGAGAAGTGGATCCACCAAACATTTCCTTAAGCTTGATCCACATCTCATGAGACGATTTTCGCTTTATATATATCAAGAACCTATGAAAATCTGGTCTCAAAGAGAATACAAGCTCATTAGATACTTGAGCTTCAAGATGTAAGTTTTTCTCATCCTCTAAAGATAGATTTTGAGGGTCCATCGGAGGAGAAAAACCTACATCTAGAAATTGCTCAATGTTTGGACACAAGGTCCGAAGTTTGCAAAGCAAGCAATTTCGCCACAAAAGATAATTTGTGCCAACAAAGATAATTGTGTCATTGTGCACTAAGTTACTAGCCGACATCTTTACTCTCAAGGCGGTGAAGCCTTAAACAAGGAGAGACCTTGCTCTGATACCAATTGAAAGATCGAGATGTCGCCTAGAGGGGGGGTGAATAGGCAATTACAAACTCTTTCGGATTTGTCTTGTAAGAATGCGGAATTAAACTATCGTTTAGTTTACAAGCACAAACCCTAGATATGCTAAGCTCAACTAGGTATAACAATAACAACTAGAGCTAAGCAAGATAGGCACAAGATATATGTAGCACAAGTGATAGCAAGATATATATATACTTCAAGCACGATGGCTATCACAAGGAAAGAGAGCTCGGGTATAGAAATAACCGAGGCACGCGGAGACGAGGATGTATTCCCGTGTTCCCTTGCTTTGCAACAAGGTACGTCACGTTTGGAGGAGTGGAGGTCCCACGAAGGATTCCCCGCGCCACGAAGGCTCACCCTATTCTCCGAACCACACCCACGAAGGATAATGGCCCTTTCCTTATGGTTAGCTTTTCCTCCGCTCCGGAGATGGCAAGCTCCACAACCACTTCACAAGCTCCACGAAGGAGAAGCCCGGGCCTCTTCACAATCTTCTTGAAGAGATCACCGGAGCACCAACCGCCAAGCCAACTAGGAGGTTTCCCTCCAAGAGTAACAAGCTCACGGTCTCTCACTCGAACTAATCGTGGTGGAGAGCTCAACACTATGCAATGATGCAAAGCAAGAACACCGGAGGTGTTCAAGTCCTTCACACTCAAATCCCACCAAAGCAACGAATGCTAGGATGAGATTGGAGAGGAAGAACAAGGGGAAAAGTCAACCAAAGACTCCAAGATCTAGATCCCAAGAGATTCCCTCACTTAGAGAAGAAATGGTTTGGTGGAAGTGTAGATCTAGATCTCCTCTCTCAAATCCTCAAATATGAGCAAGAATGGTTGGAGGAATCAAGGGGGAGAGCAAGTTCTTCAAATAGCAACAATGGAGGTGAGAGGAAGTGAAGAACTTCTTGCTCAAGGTGGAAGAAGGGCTATTTATAGTCTAGGGAGAAAAATAACCGTTGGAGAAAAAAACTGTGTGCAAATCGCATAAAAAACGCCCTGAGAAAGAGCCCACCGGTTGCCGGCCGGTCGACCGAGCCTGGGCCGGAGAGGCCGGTGGCCTGCCGGTCCGACCGGCCCAGCAGCGGGCGAGGCCTGTGCTGCGCTGGGCGGCGAATAAGGCTCAGGGGGCGCGCAGGGGCAGCGGCCGCGTGGGCTGAGCGGCGGGAAGGCGGCCCAGCAGTGCGGGCGGCGCGGAGCAGAGCGGGCCGCGCGGGGGAGGCGGCCCTCCGGCGGGCGGCGCGGAGCAAGGCGGCGCGCGGGGGTGGGCCGCGCGGGGCACTAAGGCCCAGCCGGCGTGGAGGCCGGTCCGGCCGGACCTGGCACCGGGAGGGCCGGGGTGCCGGGCCAGCCGGGCGTGGGCCGGCCGTCGGCCCGCAAGCCCGAGCGGCCGCCCCAACCGTCCCTTTTTCCTTTTCTTTTCTTTTTCTTCTTTTACTCTTTCTTTAATAACTTTTGCTCCCGAACCCCGATTCGAATGAAACCAGTTTTGTTTGGAAGATAATAACAAATGCTATCCTATGGAAAGTGAAAACACAAGAATCTATAGGAGGGGATTTTATCATGAATATAAAAGGTAGAACCTTATATCATGAATAACCGGTAAAATCACCCAACCTCGAAAACGCAATAGAAGATGCATGCGGATTCCGTTTTCGATGAACTTGGGCTTGTTGTAAAGCTAGCAACAAGCTCAAGAACCTCACACAGAGAAACACCAAGAAGCAATACGGATATGCAAAGTATGCAAAGGATTGAGCTCCCTAAGACGATGTGATCAAGTTACCCAACCGAAAGCCCCTCTTAATAGTGCGGCTATCTATCCTATAATCCGGTCTCCCATCAACCACCTTGAGACCGGTAAAAGGAAAACCTATCAAGGTCATACCTTTGCCTTGCGCATCCCGCTTGATCTTGATGATAACTCTTCAAGCTCTACACAAGCCGGAATGCCTTACTTGATCATCGTTGCTTCGTGAAGACTCGCAAATGCTCCCCCATACACCATGATGGGAAAGCTCCATTGATGCACATCTTCATATGTCCAATGTCACCAAATGGACGGCAAGCTTCAAGCATGTGATCCACTTGAGATGCTCATCTTGAACTTGCACGACTCAACCTTGTATCTTCTAACCGATGATCTTGATGCCAATACACAAGGTATATCTTTATCTTCATGGCATCCATACTTGAATCCAACATATGGAGTACAAGTAGTTCCTATGGAATATTCCTTCATATAAACTCAATGAAAACATTAGTCCATAGGGGTTGTCATTAATTACCAAAACCACACATAGGGGCAATATACCCTTACATTTCGCGTGAGTACACATGTGGATAGAAGGGCGGAAACTGGATATTATGACAGAGTGCCTTACAGATAAGTAATTAGGCCTCCCAAAGATGTTGGGGATGGACCGAAGTGACTACTTTCAGTTTATAGTTGAGAGAGTTTGCAAGAGAATAAATGGATGGATGGAGAAATTTCTATCAACGGGAGGGAAAGAAGTGCTCCTAAAAGCAATTGTACAAGATATACCAACATATGTGATGTTGGCTTTTAATATTCCAAAACAAATATTGAAATGAATCACAAACACGAAGTCTTAGTATTTGATGGAGTGATGATGCTAATCGCAAGAAGATGCACTGACTAGCCTACTGGAAAATGTGTGTCCCAAAGAAGAAAGGAGGCATGGATTTCCTTGGTATCCACTGTTTTAATCTTGTCCTCCTTCCAAAACAAGCATGATATCTTGTTCAAGAATCTGATTCATTGTGTGTTAGGATTCTTCGAGCAAGGTACTTTCCATCATGTGATCTACTAAATGCAGAATTGAAGAAAGGGGGTTCATTTATGTGGCAAAGCATATGTTCCGGTATTCAGACATTGAAGAAAGGCCACATATGGCGAGTGGGTGATGGGAGATTGATGACCCACAAGTATAGGGGTGTATCGTAGTACTTTCGATAAATAAGAGTGTCGAACCCAACGAGGAGCAGAAGGTGTTGACAAGCAGTTTCGATGAAGGATTCACTGTAAATGCTCACAGACAAGTATTCAGGGGGTTTTGATATAGCAGATAAATAAAGTACAAGTAAATAAAATGCGAGAGAAATAATTGCAGCGAGTGGCCCAATCCTTTTTAGCACAAAGTACAAGCCGGTTTGTTTACTTATAATGACCAAACGTTCTTGAGGACACACGTGGATTTTAGTCTAGTGCTTTCGCTTCATACGGCTGATTAATCTTCATTGTTTTGATAAGTGTTGTGTGGGTGAACCTATGCTAATGCACCGCCCTTCCTAGGACTAATACATACTTGTGATTATACCCCTTGCAAGCATCCGCAAATACAAGAAAGTAATTAAGATAAATCTAACCACAACCTTAAACTCTGAGATCCTGCTATCCCTCCTGCACCGATATACTAACGGGGGTTTAGGTTGCTGTCACTCCGGCAACCCCACAATTAGCAAACGAATACAAGATGTACTCCCCTAGGCCCATAAAGGTGAAGTATCATGTAGTCGACGTTCACATGACACCACTAGAAGAGTAACACCACAACTTAAATATCATAACATTGAATACTACTCAACAATAATTCACTACTAACATTTAGACTTCACCCATGTCCTCAAGAACTAAACGAACTACTCACAAGACATCATATGGAACATGATCAGAGGTGATATAATGATGAATAACAATCTGAACATAAACCTTGGTTCAATGGTTTCACTCAATAGCATCAATAACAAGTAGTAATCAACACCGGGAGAGTTTCCCCTATCAAACAATCAAGATCCAACCCAAATCGTTACAGCGGTGACGAGATGCAGCGGTGGAGATGGCGGTGTAGATGATGGAGATGATGGTGATGACGATGGAGATGATGTCCAGCTCGATGACGATGGCGATGGCGTTGATTTCCCCCTCCGGGAGGGAATTTCCCGGATTCCTGCCCGCCGGAGAGCTCTTTCTCTCTCTGGTGTTTCTCCGCCCCAGGCGGCTTTGTCAATTCTCCGTCACTCCCGGGGCTTAGGTTTTCGGGACGAAGAAGTACGCGAAGGAGAGGTGGCCGAGGGGGCTGTGGGCCCCCTCCCCACATGGCGGCGCGGCCAGGCCTGGGCCCGCGCCGGCCTATGGGGGGCCCATGGTGGCCCCTCTCGGCCCCTCCTTTTGGCTCCCTTCGTCTTCTGGAAAAATAGGAATTTTTCGTATAATTGCCGTCAATTGTTGATCTTCAGAAATATGGTGTCCTGACGGTGCTTTTTCCAGCAGAATCCTGACTCCGGTGAATAATTCTCCAATGATCATGAAACATGCAAAATAGGTGAAATAACATAAGTATCATCTCTAAATATGAAATATATCAATGAATAACAGCAAATTATGATATAAAATAGTGATGCAAAATGGACGTATCAACTCCCCCAAGCTTAGACCTCGCTTGTCCCCAAGCGAAACTGAGCTCAATAAACAAGACCACATGTTTATGGAGTGAAGAGTCGATAAATAAAATACGGACAAGAAGCATCATATTGATTCACACAAGATATTCTAGTAAACATTCTCCTCATATAACTCATCTTGAAATAAGTAAAGAGAAATCACAAATAGAGGTGCATAGGAAATCATGATTGGTTATGGCAAACTTTGTTCTTGGTCAGAGAACTATTAACATATTGTACTTATCTTCTAATAATCATTTATATGGCAGGACTTTCATCCAAGAATTAGGCCGGGAGTGATCTCCGCGTGCACCAGGTTCCGTTTCCGTTGCGGCCGGGCCGTGGTCGATGAGCAGGTCGGACGTTGCGGTCCGGTCGGGTCAGACGCTAGGCGCGATTGTTGCAGATGTACTCAAAGATTTTTCGTTCTCTAATGTGGATTTTTAGATTTTTAGTAGGAGTATAAAAGTAATATAGATAACATTATATATTTCGAGACGTCTTAGTGGCATGACACGACAATAATAAATAAATAAAAGTTAAATCATATAACTATGTTACCCTAACATCACACATTCCAACCATGGACGGACCTACCCCTAAATTTCTGACCCACGTGAAACGGAGAAAGGCATCCAGGTCCAAGACGAACTCGTGGTCGATCCCCTCCTGGCCTCCTCCGCTTGACCGCTCCAGCCTCCAGACCAGACGGCGCGGCGGCGGTCGATCTTCCTGCCGGCATACGGCCGACGGGCCATGGTAGTCGATCCCCGCCCCTTCTCCTCGCCGGCTGATGACCCACAAGTATAGGGGGTGTATCGTAGTACTTTCGATAAATAAGAGTGTCGAACCCAACGAGGAGCAGAAGGTGTTGACAAGCAGTTTCGATGAAGGTTGTAAACAAGTATTCAGGGGGTTTTGATATTGCAGATAAATAAAGTACAAGTAAATAAAATGCGAGAGAAATAATTGCAGCGAGTGGCCCAATCCTTTTTAGCACAAAGGACAAGCCGGTTTGATTACTTATAATGACCAAACGTTCCTGAGGACACACGGGGATTTTAGTCTAGTGCTTTCGCTACATACAGCTGATTAATCTTCATTGTTTTGATAAGTGTTGTGTGGGTGAACCTATGCTAATGCACCGCCCTTCCTAGGACTAATACATACTTGTGATTATACCCCTTGCAAGCATCCGCAACTACAAGAAAGTAATTAAGATAAATCTAACCACAGCCTTAAACTCTGAGATCCTGCGATCCCTCCTGCATCGATATACTAACGGGGGCTTAGGTTTCTGTCACTCCGGCAACCCCGCAATTAGCAACCGAATACAAGATGCACTCCCCTAGGCCCATAAATGGTGAAGTGTCGTGTAGTCGACGTTCACACGACACCACTAGAAGAATGACACCACAACTTAAATATCATAACATTGAATATTACTCAACCATAATTCACTACTAGCATTTAGACTTCACCCATGTCCTCAAGAACTAAACGAACTACTCACGAGACATCATATGGAATACAATCAGAGGTGATATGATGATGAATAACAATCTGAACATAAACCTTGGTTCAATGGTTTCACTCAATAGCATCTACAACAAGTATAGAATAACACCGGGAGAGTTTCCCCTATCAAACAATCAAGATTTAACCCGAATTGCTACAGCGATGACGAGGTGCAGCGGTGGTGATGGCGGTGTAGATGATGGAGATGATGATGATGATGATGGAGATGATGTCCCGCTCGATGACGATGGCGATGGCGTCGATTTCCCCCTCCGGGAGGGAATTTCCCCGGATTCCTGCCCGCCGGAGAGCTCTTTTCTCTCGTGTTCTCCGCCCCGCAGAGGCGGCTGTAACCCTTCGTGAGGATCCCTCTGTGGCTTAGGTTTTCGGGACGAAGGAGTACGCGAAGAAAAGGAGGCGAAAGAGGCTGTGGGGCCCCCAGAGCATAGGGTGGCGGGGCCAGGGCCTGGGCCGCGCCGCCCTATGGTCTGGGCCCACAGTGGCCCCTCTCTTCTTCCCCTTCTGGCTCCCTCCGTCATCTGGAAAATAGGAATTTTCGTGAAATTCCCTTCCACAGTTGATCTTCCGAAATATTGCGTTCTGACGGTGCTTTTTCCAGCAGAATCCTGGCTCCGGTGCTTGATCCTCCAATGATGATGAAACATGCAAAATAGATGGAATAACATAAGTATTGTGTCCCAATATGAAATATATCAATGAATAACAGCAAATTATGATACAAAATAGTGATGCAAATTGGACGTATCAACTCCCCCCAAGCTTAGACCTCGCTTGTCCCCAAGCGAAACTGAGCTCGATAAACAAGACCACATGTTTATGGAGTGAAGAGTCGATAAATAAAATACGGACAAGAAGCATCATATTCATTCACACAAGACATTCTAGTAAACAACTTCCTCATATAACTCATCTCGAAATAAGTAAAGAGAAATCACAAGTAAAGGTGCATAAGAAATCATAGTTGGTGATGGCAAACTTTGTTCTTGGTCAGAGAACTGCTAACGGATTGTACTTCTAAGCAAAGCTTTCATATTAGAATTTATAGCTGAGCCTTCATATTTAAGCATAACAATCTCTTCATAATCATTGATAACTTCAAAGTCATATTCATTCAGATAAAATTGGTACTAAACAAGAAAGTATAAAAGACATGATCAACTGAATCATAGCATAAATGATTGGTTCACAACAACTCAATTGCTTGCTTGAGATAGAGGGAAATAGGTTTACTGACTCAACATAAAAGTAAAAGATAGGCCCTTCGCAGAGGGAAGCAGGGATTAAATCATGTGCTAGAGCTTTTCAAGTTTTGAAATCATATAAAGAGCATAAAAGTAAGATTTTGAGCGGTGTTTGTTGTTGTCAACGAATGGTAGCGGGTACTCTAACCCCCTTGCCAAACGAACCTTCAAAGAGCGGCTCCCATGAGGGACGGTATCTCTACCAGCAAGGTAGATCATCCCCCTTCTCTTTTGTTTACACATGTATTTTAGTTTTATTATGGGTGACACTCCCCCCAACCTTGGCTTTCTCAATCCATGGCTAACCGAATCCTCGGGTGCCTTCCAACATTCACATACCATGGAGGAGTGTCTATTGCAAAATTAAGTTGCTTACTGATAAGTCAGAGCAAAACATGTGAAGAGAATTATTAATGAAAGTTATTAATTGGGGCTGGGAACCCCGTTGCCAGCTCTTATTGCAAAATTATTGGATAAGCGGATGTGCCGCTAGTCCATTAGTGAAAGTCCGCCCAACAAGATTGAAAGATAAAACACCACATACTTCCTCATGAGCTATAAAACATTGACACAAATAAGGAGTAGTATAGTTTGAATAATTTAAAGGTAGCACATGAAGTATTTACTTGGAATGGCAGAAAATACCATGTAGTAGGTAGGTATGGTGGACACAAATGGCATAGGTTTGGTCTAAGGTTATGGATGTATGAGAAGCATTCCTCTCGATACAGGTCTTTGGCTAGCAAGGTTTGATAGCAAGCATAAAGGTTGAGGGAAACAAACAAATATACATATGATAGAAACAATCATGCATCTTTCTCATAAGCACAAGCAATTTTAACTTAAGAATACTAAGCATAGAGATAATGGAGTAATGTATCTAAGTGTATTTCTCTCTTCTATTAAACATCAAGATGTTGTTGCTATTGACCAATGCTAAGTTTGCCAAAACCAAATAGATTTACTCGATGCTCCCAAAGTGATATCAATACTCATGTCAAGAGTAATCATATAATGGAGATTGCAAACTAAAATAAGGTGTGCAAAAAGTAAATGATAAGACTTCTCATTAATATTCCATAACGATAACTCACACCAACGGATACATAGATAACTAACTAAGAGAGATACTTCCACATTGCATACTATTCTATATGATAACTTCCCTACTCATGATATGACACTACTTGATAGTAAAAGATAAAGGTGGTGGTGATGTGATACCGCGGCACTCCCCCAAGCTTGGAACAAACCAAGGGGATGCCAATACCGACGATGAATTACTCCTTCGGTGATGATGGTGAATCTTTGTCGTCATCAGACTTCCATGGAAGAGGCCCTCCATCAACAAAAGACATCTTGGTTTCCGGAAACCTGAAACTAGCAGCATGACTTATGCGCTTAAACCTGTTTTCATACTCACAGTTCTGATTATGGACATCATAGAGTTGAGCTTGGAGTTTGTTGGTGGTGTCGTGAAGTGAGAAGATATCGTCCCACAGCTTTGCAGTCTCCTTCTTGTGTCCATCAATGAGTTCAGACACAATCTTGTGAAAGATATCCACTTCACGCTCAGCCATCTTCTTGTAGTTGAAAACCTCTTGTTCCAGCTTCTCCATCCTGTCTTCCAAGCTCCCTTCTCCCTTAGGACCCTGGACATCTTTGATCTGCAACTCTCCATCCACGAGCTGCAACTCTTTGGGGTGCATCTTCAGCTCGTTCATGTACGGGTTGACGACGTCCTCAAAGAAGCTGTCCTTCTGAGTTCCCGACGAAGACATGATGGATCTAGATCCGAAGCAGATCCTGGCAGAAAACAGCTCGAAACAAAACGCGACGAGAAAACGATATTACGGACCTCCAGGGGTCCGGGGGATTATATAGCAAATATTTTTACGACAAAAGGAAGGTTCCAGGTCGAAAACGAGTCGGAAAGGGGCAACGAGGCGGCCAGACCATAGGTCGGCGCGGGCCCAGGTCAGGCCGCGCCGGCCTATGGTGGCACCCCCTCGTGCGTCTTTTCCACTCCGTTTCGATTCCGTAATTTTTCATATTTTCCAAAAACAGCAAAAATAATGTTCGGAAAGGTAAACGCGGACTTTTTATTACCTATACTGTTACCTATTCAAAGTCCAGTTCTGGCGGACTGTCAATTTGTCCTTTGATGAAAGCCTCCGGTGTTTCCACTTGAATAATATCAACATCAACATTATAAGAATCGCCCGAGATATAATGCTTGAGTCTTTGTCCATTCACCACTTGTGTGGCATTGCCTTGGAGAGAGCTAATTTTAATTGCTCCTGAACGATACACCTCCTCAACAACATATGGTCCTTCCCACTTCGAGAGTAATTTCCCTGCAAAGAATCTGAGACGAGACCGATACAATAGAACTTGATCTCCAACATTAAATTCTCTTTTGATGATCCTTCTATCATGCCATTTCTTAACTTTTTCTTTAAAGAGTTTAGCATTTTCATAAGCTTCACTTCTCCATTCATCTAGAGAACTTAATTGCAACAACCTCTTATTACCGGCTAATTTAGGATCTTTATTTAGTTCTCTAACAGCCCAATAAGCTTTGTGCTCTAGTTCTAAAGGTAAATGACAAGCTTTTCCATAAACCATTTTATAAGGCGACATTCCCATAGGATTTTTATAAGCAGTTCTATAAGCCCATAACGCTTCTTTCAATTTGCTAGGCCAATTCTTTCTAGATTTATTAACAGTCTTACCCAAGATAGCTTTAATCTCTCTATTTGATAATTCTACTTGACCGCTAGTTTGAGGGTGATAAGCAGAAGCAATTCTATGATTAATACCATACTTAGCAAGAGTTTTTCTAAAACCTCCATGAATGAAATGAGAACCTCCATCAGTCATAATATATCTAGGTACTCCAAATCTAGGAAATATAATATCTACAAGCATTTTTATAGAGGTCTCACCATCAGCACTTTTTGTAGGTATAGCTTCTACCCATTTAGTAACATAATCAACAGCGACAAGTATATGAGTGTTACCGTCTGAAGAAGGGAAAGGTCCCATGAAGTCGAATCCCCAACAATCGAATGGTTCAATAACAAGAGTATAATTCATAGGCATTTCATTGCGTCTAGAGATATTACCAACCCTTTGACATTCATCACAAGATAAAATAAATTTCCTTGCATCTTTGAAGAGTGTTGGCCAATAAAAACCTGATTGTAGAACCTTTTGCGCGGTTCTATCTCCAGCGTGATGTCCTCCATAAACACTTCCATGACATTTATTCAATATCTCCTGTTGTTCATATTCAGGAACACATCTTCGCATAATACCATCCACTCCTTCTTTATATAAGTGTGGGTCATCCCAAAAATAATGCCTCAAGTCATAAAAGAATTTCCTCCTTTGCTGAGCTGAAAAGGTTGGAGGCAAATACTTCGAAACAATAAAGTTAGCATAATCTGCATACCAAGGGCTCTCTCGCGAGCTCACCTTTATTACAGCCAATTGTTCATTTGGAAAACTATCATTAACAGGAACAGGATCATAAGCAATATTTTCCAATCTAGACAAATTATCAGCAACAGGATTATCAGCACCTTTCCTATCTATAATATGTAAATCAAATTCTTGCAACAGAAGTACCCATCTAATAAGCCTTGGCTTAGCATCTTTCTTTGTCATAAGGTATCTAATTGCAGCATGATCAGTATGAATTGTAACTTTTGAATCAACAATATAAGGTCTAAACTTATCACAAGCAAAGACTACAGCTAACAATTCTTTTTCAGTTGTAGCATAATTTCTTTGAGCAGCATCAAGAGTCTTACTAGCATAATGAATAACATTTAATTTTTTATCTACTCGCTGTCCAAGAACAGCGCCTACAGCAAAATCACTAGCATCACACATAATTTCAAAAGGCAAATTCCAATCAGGAGGTTCAACTACAGGAGCAGTTGTTAAGGCTTTCTTTAAAGTTTCAAAAGCTTCCTTACAATCATCATCAAAAACAAAAGGTACATCTTTTTGAAGAAGATTAGTAAGAGGCTTTGAAATTTTAGAGAAATCTTTAATAAATCTCCTATAAAACCCAGCATGACCAAGAACACTACGAATACCTTTAACATCCCTCGGATAGGGCATCTTCTCAATCGCTTCAACTTTAGCTCTATCAACTTCAATACCTTTCTCAGAAATTTTATGTCCCAATACAATTCCTTCATTAACCATAAAATGGCATTTCTCCCAATTAAGAACAAGGTTAGTTTCTTCACATCTCTGCAAAACTTTATCGAGGTTTCGCAAGCAATTATCAAAAGAATTCCCATAGACAGAAAAATCATCCATGAACACCTCTACAATACTTTCGCAAAAACCATGAAAAATAGCAGACATGCATCTTTGAAAAGTAGCAGGAGCATTACATAAACCAAAAGGCATACGCCTATAAGCATAAGTTCCATAAGGACAAGTAAAAGTGGTTTTCTCTTGATCTTTAGCTTTAACAGCAATTTGTGAAAACCCAGAATAACCATCAAGAAAGCAAAAATGAGTATTTTTAGACAACCTCTCTAACATTTGATCAATAAAGGGTAAAGGGTAATGATCTTTCTTAGTAACTTTATTAACTTTTCGAAAATCAATGCACATTCTATAACCTACAACTATTCTTTGAGGAATAAGCTCATCATTATCATTAGGCACAACAGTCATTCCTCCTTTCTTAGGAACACAATGCACAGGACTAACCCATCTACTATCAGCAATAGGATATATAATACCAGCTTCAAGCAGTTTTAATACCTCATTCCTTACCACTTCCTTCATCTTCGGAATTAGACGACGTTGATGTTCAACAACAGGCTTTGCATCTTCTTCCATATTAATAGCATGTTGGCAAATAGAAGGAGAAATCCCTTTCAAATCATCAAGAGTATAGCCAATAGCCCCTCGGTGTTTCTTCAATATTTCCAATAACCTTTCTTCCTCAATCTCTGAAAGCTTAGAACTAATAATAACAGGATATATTTTCTTATCATCAATATGAGCATATTTAAGATTATCAGGTAAAGGCTTTAGATCAAAAACAGGATCTTCCTTCGGTGGTGGTGTTGTACCCAGATCTTCCACCGGTAAATCATGCTTGAGAATAGGTTGGCGACGAAAAATTTCCTCAAGCTCATCTCTTTCTTTCCTAAAAGCTTCACTTTCACTATTCTCCAAATGTTGCTGCAAAGGGTTATTAGGAACAAGAACAATAGATGCACACTGCTCCATTTTAAAATCATTACTAGGCAAGTCAACTTTATAAGGAGTTTTGGTAAATTTAGAAAAGTTAAATTCATAAGGTTCACCAGCAAATCTAGTCAAAATTTTCTCTTTCTTACAATCTATAATAGCTCCACAAGTATTTAGAAAAGGTCTACCAAAAATGATAGGACAATAATCACTAGCAGCAGAACCAAGTACCAAAAAGTCAGCAGGATATTTAATCTTACCACATAGAACTTCCACATCTCGAACAATACCAATTGGAGAAATAGTTTCTCTATTAGCCAGATGAATAACCACATCAATATCTTCAAGTTCACAAGAACCAATTTCGTGCATAATCTCCGTGTAAAGTTCATAAGGTATAGCACTAACACTTGCACCAATATCACATAAACCATAATAGCAATGATCACCAATTCTAACAGATAGCATAGGAACACTAACTTGTTTGGGTTTATTAGGATGTGAAACAATATTAGAAGCATCTTCACAGAAAATAATATGACCATCCTCCACATTCTCAGTCACAAGATCTTTAACTATTGCAACAGCAGGTTCAATTTTAATTTGTTCTTCAGGTTCTTTAGGTTTCTTTTCACTTTTATTAACTGCACTAGATATGACAGAGTACTCCTTCATTTTAGCAGGGAAAGGAGTTTTTTCAATATAAGCTTCAGGAATAACATTATCAACAGTTTCAATCACTACACATTTGTTTACAGATGAATCAATTTTATCTTTATACGGTTCATGATACTTATCAAAATTCTTCTTAGGCAGTTCATAATGAGAGGCAAAAGCTTTATAAAGATTTGCAACAACTTGGGAATCAAGACCATATGTAGCACTCATATTACGAAATTTATCAGTATCCATAAAAGCTTCAATACATTTATAATCATAAATTATACCTGATTCTCTATCTTTGTCGTTCTCCCATCCTTCAGTATTTTCTTGGATCCGATCAAGAAGGTCCCTTTTAAACTCTTCATTCTTGCGTGTAAATGATCCAGAACAAGAAGTATCCAGCAAGGTCTTGTCTTGAAAAGAAAGTCTTGCATAGAAATTATCAATAATAACATTACCAGGAAGCTCATGAATGGGGCATTTGAGCATTAAAGACTTCAATCTCCCCCAAGCTTGGGCAATACTTTCTCCATCATGAGGCCAGAAATTATATATGCGGTTCCGATCTTTGTGAATTTCACTTGGAGGATAAAATTTGGAATAGAATAAAGGCACAATGTCCTCCCAATCAATAGAATCACCATTCTTCAGCAATTTATACCAGTGCGCCGCTTTACCAGACAGCGATATAGTGAATAGTTTCTTCCTAACTTCATTCATGGAAATACCTGCACATTTGAATAACCCGCATAATTCATGCAAAAATAGTAAATGATCACCAGGATGGACAGTTCCATCCCCTTCATAGCGGTTATCCATAACACGTTCAATAATTTTCGTAGGTATTTTATATGGTACTACTTCCTCACCTGGCGCTTCATCCACTACCGTTGCAGTAGTAGTAGATTTCCCAAATAGAAATTGAAGAGAAGATCTCTCCATAATGATTATAGCAGCAGGCAGAAATAAAATCAGCACAAACAGTAAAGGTTTTCCTTACCAATTCCACTTACCAATAGCGCTTCACTCCCCGGCAACGGCGCCAGAAAATAGTCTTGATGACCCACAAGTATAGGGGGTGTATCGTAGTACTTTCGATAAATAAGAGTGTCGAACCCAACGAGGAGCAGAAGGTGTTGACAAGCAGTTTCGATGAAGGTTTCACTGTAAATGCTCACAGACAAGTATTCAGGGGGTTTTGATATTGCAGATAAATAAAGTACAAGTAAATAAAATGCGAGAGAAATAATTGCAGCGAGTGGCCCAATCCTTTTTAGCACAAAGGACAAGCCGGTTTGATTACTTATAATGACCAAACGTTCCTGAGGACACACGGGGATTTTAGTCTAGTGCTTTCGCTACATACAGCTGATTAATCTTCATTGTTTTGATAAGTGTTGTGTGGGTGAACCTATGCTAATGCACCGCCCTTCCTAGGACTAATACATACTTGTGATTATACCCCTTGCAAGCATCCGCAACTACAAGAAAGTAATTAAGATAAATCTAACCACAGCCTTAAACTCTGAGATCCTGCGATCCCTCCTGCATCGATATACTAACGGGGGCTTAGGTTTCTGTCACTCCGGCAACCCCGCAATTAGCAACCGAATACAAGATGCACTCCCCTAGGCCCATAAATGGTGAAGTGTCGTGTAGTCGACGTTCACACGACACCACTAGAAGAATGACACCACAACTTAAATATCATAACATTGAATATTACTCAACCATAATTCACTACTAGCATTTAGACTTCACCCATGTCCTCAAGAACTAAACGAACTACTCACGAGACATCATATGGAATACAATCAGAGGTGATATGATGATGAATAACAATCTGAACATAAACCTTGGTTCAATGGTTTCACTCAATAGCATCTACAACAAGTATAGAATAACACCGGGAGAGTTTCCCCTATCAAACAATCAAGATTTAACCCGAATTGCTACAGCGATGACGAGGTGCAGCGGTGGTGATGGCGGTGTAGATGGTGGAGATGATGATGATGATGATGGAGATGATGTCCCGCTCGATGACGATGGCGATGGCGTCGATTTCCCCCTCCGGGAGGGAATTTCCCCGGCGGATTCCCGCCGGAGAGCTCTTTTCTCTCTGGTGTTCTCCGCCCCGCAGAGGCGGCTGTAACCCTTCGTGAGGATCCCTCTGTGGCTTAGGTTTTCGGGACGAAGGAGTACGCGAAGAAAAGGAGGCGAAAGAGGCTGTGGGGCCCCCAGAGCATAGGGTGGCGCGGCCAGGGCCTGGGCCGCGCCGCCCTATGGTCTGGGCCCACAGTGGCCCCTCTCTTCTTCCCCTTCTGGCTCCCTCCGTCATCTGGAAAAATAGGAATTTTCGTGAAATTCCCTTCCACAGTTGATCTTCCGAAATATTGCGTTCTGACGGTGCTTTTTCCAGCAGAATCCTGGCTCCGGTGCTTGATCCTCCAATGATGATGAAACATGCAAAATAGATGGAATAACATAAGTATTGTGTCCCAATATGAAATATATCAATGAATAACAGCAAATTATGATACAAAATAGTGATGCAAATTGGACGTATCACCTCGCGGGTCGTCCCTACTGATGTGGGCATTACCCTTCGGGTAACTAATGTTGCACTACCTCTTACGGCCCAACCAGGGGTCCATGAGGACACTCGATGTGGACCGCTACACGGTTACTAAAAAGGATTCTTGAAGAACAAGGCAAGAGGGCGAAGAATACAAGGAAAGATTAGACCTAGGACTCTTTGTAACCTAGTCGTACCCGGACAGACCTCTCGAGACCTGGCTCCCAATATAAGGGCCAGGAGAGGGGCAGGGACACACAATCATAGTATTCATAACCATCATTGATGCGTGAGTAGTTCATCCTTGGACTATGGGTCCATAGCAGTAGCTAGATGGTTGTCTTCTCCGCTTGTGCTATCATTGTTTAGATCTTGTGAGCTGCCTAACATGATCAAGATCATCTATTTGTAATGCTACATGTTGTGTTTGGCGGGATCCGATGGATATAGAATATTATGTCAAGTTGATTATCAATCTATCATATATGTGTTGTTTATGTTCTTGCATGCTCTCCGTTGCTAGTAGAGGCTCTGGCCAAGTTGATACTTGTAACTCCAAGAGGGGTATTTATGCTCGATAGTGGGTTCATGCCTCCATTGAATCTGGGACAGTGACAGAAAGTTCTAAGGTTGTGGATGTGTTGTTGCTACTAGGGATAAAACATCAATGCTTTGTCTAAGGATATTTGTGTTGATTACATTACGCACCATACTTAATGCAATTATCTGTTGTTTACAACTTAATACTGGAAGGGGTGCGGATGCTAACCTGAAGGTGGATTATTTAGGCATAGATGCATGCTGGATAGCGGTCTATGTACTTTGTCGTAATGCCCTGATTAAATCTCATAGTAATCATCATTGATATGTATTGAATCTTTATTTGTCAATTGCCCACCTGTAATTTGTTCACCCAGCATGTTAGTTATCTTATTGGAGAGACACCACTAGTGAACTGTGGACCCCGGTCCATTCTTTTACATCTGAATACAATCTACTGCAATCATTGTTCTCTACTGTTCTTTGCAAACAAACATCATCTTCCACTCGATACGTTTAATCCTTTGTTTTCAGCAAGCCGGTGAGATTGACTACGTTGGGGCAAAGTATCTTGATTGTGTTGTGCAGGTTCCACGTTGGCGCCGGTTTCACTGGTGTTGCGCCGCACTACACTCCTCCACCAACAACCTTCACGTGCTTCTTGGCTCCTACTGGTTCGATAACCTTGGTTTCATACTGAGGGAAACTTGCTTCTATACGCATCATACCTTCCACTTGGGGTTCCCAACGGACGTGTGCTCCGTGAGATATACATGTTGAAAGTTGAAAGCAATTGCTGAAACTTAAATCTTCCCTTGTGTTGCTTCAATGTCTCTTATTAAGAATCTATTGCTTTATGAGTTAACTCTTATGCAAGTCTTTTTGATACTTGTCTTGAAAGTACTATTCATGAAAAGTTTTTGCTATATGATTCAGTTGTTTAGTCATTATCTTTTGTTAGCAAACTATATACCATTGCTTTGAATCACTTCATTCATCTCATATGCTTTACAATAGTATTGATCAAGATTGTGTTGGTAGCATGTCACTTCAGAAATTATTGTTTTTATCGTTTACCTACTCGAGGGCGAGTAGGAACTAAGCTTGGGGATGCTTGATACGTCTCCAACGTATCTATAATTTCTTATGTTCCATGCTAGTTTTATGACAATACCAACATGTTTTAGTCATACTTTATAATGTTTTTATGCATTTTCCGAGACTAACCTATTAACAAGATGCCGCAGTGCCAGTTCCTGTTTTCTATTTTTTATTTCAGAAAAGTTAGTTTACGAATATTCTCGGAATTGGACGAAACAAAAGCCCACGGTCTTATTTTCCACGGAGCCTTCCAGAACACCGAAGAGGAGACGAAGAGGGTACGCGAGGTGGCCACACCATAGGCGGCACGGCCCCACCTCTGGCCGCGCCGCCTATGGGCCCTCGGGCGCCCCCGACGCTGCCCCTTCGCCTATTTATTCCTTCCGTCGCGAAAACTAGTACCGAGAGCCACGATACGGAAAATTTCCAGAGACGCCGCCGTCAACCCCATCTCGGGGGTTCAGGAGATCGCCTCCGGCACCCTGCCGGAGAGGGGAATCATCACCGGAGGGCTCTACATCACCATGCCCGCCTCCGGACTGATGCGTGAGTAGTTCATCCTTGGACTACGGGTCCATAGCAGTAGCTAGATGGTTGTCTTCTCCTCTTGTGCTATCATGTTTAGATCTTGTGAGCTGCCTATCATGATCAGGATCATCTATTTGTAATGCTACATGATAAGGGGTGGCCCGATCTTCTCAGTAAGCAACGGTGGTGATGATGATCACGGGTGATGGCAGCGGAGATACACGACGATGAAGTGGATGATAACTTGTATGACGCAACGAGATCTCTCGATTGGTCCCTGTCGCCAATGCAACAGCTCTCAACCCTGCAAGATATTCGCAACTCCACACACTTGCGCACGTAGCCGCCGACCACGAAGCGGTAAGTTGCAACCGTCTAATTCCCAATGGAACAGCAGATCACACAAGACTTAAACAGGATCTACACAATATCCAAGCAATATGGTGTAGGGAATTCAATAGTTTTGCAGAGCAAACAACTAAGAACTAGGGTTTATCTTAAACGTGGTCTAAAGCAACTTGTGGGGCGTCCCAGGGACTTATATAGGCGTCTGGGACGACCTCAGGTCCAAAAAGTACGAAAATAACCGACCCAGAATAGATCTGGTCGAGACAGACTCGGACTGGTCCGGTCTGGGATCCGGTCGACCGGGCTGTGGACCGGCCGGTCCGGTTGGCGGCCGGTCAACCGGGCTGTGGACCGGCGGTCAGTGGTCCGGTCAACCGGGCTGTGGACCGGAAAACTGCGAAGTTTCCGGTTTCCGTCCGGTACGAGGGGCTCCGTCCGGTTGACGTCCGGTTGGCGACCGGTCGACCGGGCCAGGGACCGGGCTGGCCGGTCTGGGGGCCGGTCTGACCGGGTTCTGGACCGGCCTGGACTTCTTCTTCTCCTCTCGCGCATGCCTCCCGCTCCTCCCTCGCGCGTCCATGAGATATCTTCATGTCCAGCTCCATGTCCAGCTTCACGGCCATCTTGACGTCCGTCTTCATGTCCAGCTGCTCCTCTCCTCGTGCGATGCTCGTCTCCTCTTGATACCTGATGATACATAAGTAATAGGACTTAGGCAGTATAAAGTTCTCATCAATCAAAGTATCGTTTAGGAACAAGTTCACCTGTTGTTTAAGTAGCTTCGCACGAGCTCGTGTCATTGGTCCAATCCTGACTTCATTGGACTTGAGCTTCACAGCAGGTTCATCTTCAGTTGGTAATGACGGAGGTAGTAGTGAGGTAGGGATGTCCTCATCATCTCCCCCCTTCAAAAGGCGTCGACCCCGACGCTCCAAGGTCTTCTCCGTCATATGGTGTCAAATCAGCAACATTGAAAGAATTACTGACACCAAACTCATCCTCTGGAAGATCTATCGAGTATGCATTATCATTGATCTTGGCAAGCACTTTGTAAGGACCAGCACCACGAGGCTTCAACTTAGACTTCCTCAGCTTCGGGAACCTATCCTTGCGAAAATGTACCCAGACCAAATCACCAGGCTTGAACAACATCTCTTTGCGCTTCTTATTCATCCTTGCAGCATTGCTCTTGCCTTTCTTCTCAATCAACTCTTTAGTCTTCTCATGAATCTTCTTCACATAATCTGCCCTCTTTGATGCCTCCATATTAACTCTCTCATGTATGGGCAAAGGCAACAAGTCAAGTGGAGTAATGGGTTTGAAACCATACACCACCTCAAAAGGACACAGCTCCGTGGTAGAATGTACCGCCCTGTTGTAAGCAAACTCCACATGCGGCAAACACTCTTCCCACTCCTTCAAGTTCTTCTTGATCATGGATCTCAACAGTTGTGACAATGTTCTATTCACCACTTCAGTTTGACCATCAGTTTGGGGATGACAAGTAGTGCTGAACAGCAGCTTCGTCCCCAGCTTTCTCCAAAGCGTCTTCCAGAAGTAGCTCATAAACTTCACGTCACGATCAGAAACAATAGTCTTCGGAACTCCATGTAGACGTACAATCTCCCTGAAAAACAGGTTAGCAATATGCGACGCATCGTCGCTCTTGTGGCAGGCAATAAAGTGTGACATCTTAGAAAATCTATCCACTACCACAAATATAGAATCATGGCCTCTCTTAGTACGCGGCAAACCCAACACAAAATCCATACTAATATCCTCCCATGGTGTAGTAGGTGCCGGTAAAGGAGTATACAAACCGTGAGGCTTCAGCTTGGACTTAGACTTGTTGCAAGTAATGCATCTTCGCACATATCTATCCACGTCCCGCCTCATCTTTGGCCAATAAAAGTGGTCAGCTAGCATGAGTAGCGTCTTCTCACGCCCAAAGTGACCCATCAAACCTCCAGCATGTGATTCCTGCAATAAGAGCAAACGCACAGACGATTCTGGAACACATAGTTTGTTAGCCCTAAACAAGAAACCATCATGTATGTGATATTTTTCCCATGCTTTACCAAGAGCACATAAGCGATATGGTTCAGCAAAATCATGATCAGTGGCATACAAATCACATAGTATCTCTAAACCAGGAATTTTAACATCAAGTTGAGTTAATAGCATATTCTTCCTAGATAGAGCATCAGCAACAATATTATCTTTTCCCTTCTTATGCTTAATAATGTATGGAAAAGACTCAATAAACTCAACCCACTTAGCTAGACGCTTATGCAAAGTAGATTGGGCTTTCAGGTATTTCAAAGCTTCATGATCAGAATGTATGATAAACTCTTTTGGCCACAAGTAATGTTGCCAAACCTCAAGAACTCTAATTAAAGCATACAATTCTTTATCATATATAGGATAGTTCAACTTAGCACCAGAAAGTTTCTCAGAAAAATATGCAATTGGGCGACCCTCTTGCATCAACACACCACCAATTCCAATACCACTAGCATCACATTCAATCTCAAATTGCTTATTGAAATCAGGAAGTGCAAGCAACGGTGCAGAAGTTAACAATCTCTTAAGTTCATCAAAAGCATGATCTTGGGCTGCGCCCCACTCAAAGACAACACCCTTTTTAGTTAAATCATTCAAAGGTGCAGCAATAGTACTAAAGTTGGGCACAAATCTTCTATAAAACCCAGCTAGACCATGGAAACTTCTTACTTGACTCACATTCATGGGAGTAGGCCAATTTTGAATAGCTTCAATTTTAGACACATCTACTTCTACTCCATGCTTAGAGACAACATAACCCAGAAATATGACCTTATCTTTGCAAAATGTGCACTTCTCAAGATTACCATAGAGTTGATTATCACGCAACACTTGCAAAACATGTCGAATATGTATAGTATGATCAGATTCATTGCGGCTGTAGATTAATATGTCATCAAAATACACAACCACAAATTTGCCAATAAATTCACGCAAAACATGGTTCATCAGTCTCATGAAAGTGCTAGGTGCATTAGTTAAACCAAAAGGCATGACTAACCACTCATATAAACCAAATTTTGTTTTAAAGGCTGTTTTCCACTCATCCCCTTCTTTCATCCTAATTTGATGATAGCCACTACGCAAATCAATTTTAGAGAACACAGCAGCACCACTCAATTCATCTAGCATATCCTCTAAACGGGGAATAGGATGACGATATCGAATAGTAATGTTGTTTATAGCTCTACAATCTACGCACATACGCCAAGTACCATCTTTCTTAGGAACTAGAATAACAGGAACAGCACAAGGACTAAGGCTTATGCGAATATAACCTTTGTCGAGTAGCGCTTGTACTTGCTTCTGTATCTCCTTCGTCTCTTCGGGATTAGTGCGATATGGCGCCCTATTGGGCAGCGATGCTCCGGGAATCAAGTCAATTTGATGCTCAATACCTCGCAATGGTGGTAGTCCTGCGGGTACCTCCTCCGGAAACACGTCGCCAAATTCCTGCAAAACATTAGAAACACCAAGAGGAAGAGGGGTCATGTCGTTAGAAACCAAAACCGTACCCCTGTACAAAAGCACAAGAGGCATGGCCGTAGGATCCTCACTAAATTCTCTCATGTCTTCTTTGGTGGCTAATGAGACTAAGGAATTCACTCTCTCACTTTTCGTTATATCACTCACGACATTACAATTCTCTCGCCTATCTAGAGGTGCATCCTCCAAATTCACTTCGATCTTCTGACGAGACTCATTGACAATTTGTTGTGGTGACATAGGCTGTAAGTTAATTTTCTTGCCCTTGTACTCCAAGTGATATGTATTGGCACGGCCATTGTGTTGCACAGAACGGTCATAGAGCCAAGGCCGACCCAATAAGAGGTGACAAACCGTCATAGGAACCACATCAAAGTCAATGCAATCCTTATACGGTCCAATCGCAAACTCAACACGCACCATGTGGTTTACCTTCATCTCACCATTGTCGCTCAACCACTGAATATAATATGGATGCGGGTGCGGTAGATACTTCAACTTCAGCTTGGTACATAACTCCTTGCTTGCTAAATTGCGGCAACTCCCGCCATCAATAATGACCTTGCAAGCCTTGTCAGGACCAACTAAAGCTTTGGTTTGGAACAAATTGCAGCGCTGAGTAGATGCACTAGGCAACACATTAAGAGCACGCTGCGACACAACAATGGTGCGAGCATCAGAAGGATATGCATCTTCACCATCAGTGTCATAGTCATCATTGTCTGGAGCATTTGGATCAGCATCATCTCCAGTCTCATACTCATTGTCCTCATTGATAAACATGACTTTGCGGTTAGGACAATCTCTCTTGAAGTGACCCTTGCCACCACATGTATGGCAAAGCATATCACGGTTGCGCGTTGTAGACGCACCAGAACCACTCGTACTTGCAGCAGATTCGGACTTCTTTGCATTAGATACATTGGAGACCGGTTTGCTAGGCGGAGTAGAGTAAGGAGCGGAGCGCGTCGAAGGCGCCGGCGCTGTAGAGGGCGCGCGGGGTGTAAAACGCCCAGCTCCCGTAGCACGTCCCTTAACCTTTGCTTCTTCAGCCAACTGTGATTCAGCTTCTCTTGCATGATGTAACAATTGATTCATATTGGTGTAGGTGTAATGACGAACAATGCCTTTAACATCATACTTCAGTCCATTCAGAAAACGCTGCATTGTCATCTCTAGAGACTCACGGACACGACCACGCTGCATAAGCATCTCCATCTCCATGTAGTACTCATCAACAGTCTTCACACCTTGCCTCAATAGTGTTAGCTTATCAAATATGTTCCGCATGTAATTTGTAGGCACAAAACGAGAAGTCATTGCCTCTTTCATAGCACGCCATGTACGGATAGGTTGTGCACCATCTTCATCGAGGTTACGAACCAAAGAATCCCACCAACGCAATGCATAACCATCAAATTCAGAAGACGCAAGCTTGATCTTCCTATCTTCAGAGTAGTGTGGATGTAGGCTCCATAATTTCTCAATCTTGAGCTCCCAAGTGAGGTATTCTTCAACATCAGCTCCTCCTTCAAACTTGGGTATGGAAAACTTAGGCTTACCCAATCCATCTTCTTCATCTTGTCCACGACCATTGCGGCCAAGTGGAACCCAGCCACGAGGACGATGACCACGAGGCGCACCACGAGCATTGTGTGCGTCATCTTCAAGTTCAGGATCTTCATCATCTTCTTGTTGTTGTTGTTGTAGTACAGTCAAGTTCTCAATAGCGAGACGCATATCCGCAATATTGCGCTGTATATCCGTCATTTGATCAGACAATCCAGTGACGGTGACATTAGTAGCATCCAGCGTTTGTTTGATCTCATCAACTGTACTCTTAAGCTCATCATCGTTAGTGCGGAATTCACGTCGCATCTCATTACGAAGAGCTTCATACTCCCTCCATGTGATGATATCTGCCGAATTCTTGTTCTCCTGGTTAACAATCTTATTATCACTAGCAGACATGATTAGTAGGTTAGTGCACTAAATCAAAAATATATGGTGGTACTCTCACAACTCACTCAAAACTGATAAGAAAAGGAAATCTTACCGTTCCAAAGTGAATTAGTGTTGCTTACCACTTGTAGTAACAACTAGTGCACGGATGTAGCGAAGCGAATATCAAGGGTATAAGAACAATCACACGACAAAGCAGGGTATATGTGGGGCTGTAGGTAGGCTACCTATTTGCACCAATAACAAGCTCTAGCGCTGACCGTAGACAACCAAAGATACTCACACAAGGCGATATAATGGGGCAATGCAACTATATGGAGGAAAGGTTGCAATGCACAAGAGAGACGCTAGCAAAGCTCAATGAGACAGGCACAAGATTGCTCAACTACGGATGCAGTAAAGAAAACTTAGGCCTTTCACTTGATTTCAACTAGCACACACTTTTCTTTTTGTATTTTCTTTTTGTAACACACGCAGCTATGTAGCTCTTTTTGCTTCTTTTCAATTTTCTCTTTTTTTTTGATTTTATGACTCAACTCCTTGATAACACGGCCAACAAGATATGCAAAGCACCAAACCCTAATGAGCAGCCTGTCGAGCGGTAAAACTAGTCTCTTCTGGGGAAGTTCCTAGTCACGTATATCGAAAGGCTGTGTCTATGGTTGGAAACAAGCACACTGTACGCTATGTGGACTCGGAGTAACAAAACTGACACTAGAAGATAAACTAGATGATAGAGAAAACACAAACCCTAACAATTCTACTAGAAGAAAGATAAAGGTACGCAAAAACAACTACGAAAAGCAACTAAAACTCGAAATTAGTGCAAGCTATGGCTATGGCAAACCCTAACCCTAAATATTTTTGGCTTTTTCTGGATAGGAAAACACTCACAACTCAACTATGGGGTGGATTGTGGATGGCTTACCGAGGAAAACTGGAAATCTGATACCAAGATGATAAGGGGTGGCCCGATCTTCTCAGTAAGCAACGGTGGTGATGATGATCACGGGTGATGGCAGCGGAGATACACGACGATGAAGTGGATGATAACTTGTATGACGCAACGAGATCTCTCGATTGGTCCCTGTCGCCAATGCAACAGCTCTCAACCCTGCAAGATATTCGCAACTCCACACACTTGCGCACGTAGCCGCCGACCACGAAGCGGTAAGTTGCAACCGTCTAATTCCCAATGGAACAACAGATCACACAAGACTTAAACAGGATCTACACAATATCCAAGCAATATGGTGTAGGGAATTCAATAGTTTTGCAGAGCAAACAACTAAGAACTAGGGTTTATCTTAAACGTGGTCTAAAGCAGCTAGGGGGGGCGTCCCAGGGACTTATATAGGCGTCTGGGACGACCTCAGGTCCAAAAAGTACGAAAATAACCGACCCAGAATAGATCTGGTCGAGACAGACTCGGACTGGTCCGGTCTGGGATCCGGTCGACCGGGCTGTGGACCGGCCGGTCCGGTTGGCGGCCGGTCAACCGGGCTGTGGACCGGGCTGTCCGGTCAGTGGTCCGGTCAACCGGGCTGTGGACCGGAAAACTGCGAAGTTTCCGGTTTCCGTCCGGTACGAGGGGCTCCGTCCGGTTGACGTCCGGTTGGCGACCGGTCGACCGGGCCAGGGACCGGGCTGGCCGGTCAGGGGGCCGGTCTGACCGGGTTCTGGACCGGCCTGGACTTCTTCTTCTCCTCTCGCGCATGCCTCCCGCTCCTCCCTCGCGCGTCCATGAGATATCTTCATGTCCAGCTCCATGTCCAGCTTCACGGCCATCTTGACGTCCGTCTTCATGTCCAGCTGCTCCTCTCCTCGTGCGATGCTCGTCTCCTCTTGATACCTGATGATACATAAGTAATAGGACTTAGGCAGTATAAAGTTCTCATCAATCAAAGTATCGTTTAGGAACAAGTTCACCTGTTGTTTAAGTAGCTTCGCACGAGCTCGTGTCATTGGTCCAATCCTGACTTCATTGGACTTGAGCTTCACAGCAGGTTCATCTTCAGTTGGTAATGACGGAGGTAGTAGTGAGGTAGGGATGTCCTCATCATACATGTTGTGTTTGTTTGGATCCGATGAATATGGAATACTATGTCAAGTTGATTATTGATCTATCATATATGTGTTATTTATGTTCTTGCATGCTCTCCGTTGCTAGTAGAGGCTCTGGCCAAGTTGATACTTGTGACTCCAAGAGGGAGTATTTATGCTAGATAGTGGGTTCATGTCTCCATTGAATCTGGGGGAGTGACAGCAACCCCTAAGGTTGTGGATGTGCTGTTGCCACTAGGGATAAAACATCAATGCTTTGTCTAAGGATATTTGTATTGTTTACATTACGCACAATACTTAATGCAATTGTCTGTTGTTTGCAACTTAATACTGGAAGGGGTGCGGATGCTAACCCGAAGGTGGACTTTTTAGGCATAGATGCATGCTGGATGGCGGTCTATGTTCTTTGTCGTAATGCCCTAAGTAAATCTCATAGTAGTCATCATGATATGTATATGCATCTCTATTTGTCAATTGCCCAACTGTAATTTGTTCACCCAACATGCTATTTATCTTATTAGAGAGACACCACTAGTGAACTGTGGACCCCGGTCCATTCTTTACATCTGAAATACAATCTACTGCAATCATTGTTCTCTGTTGTTTTCTGCAAGCAAACATAATTCGCCACACCATACGTTAAATCCTTTGTTTTCAGCGGTGAGATTGACAACCTCACTGTTAAGTTGGGACAAAGTAGTTTGATTGTGTTGTGCAGGTTCCATGTTGGCGCCGGAATCACTGGTGTTGTGCCGCACTACACTCCTTCACCAACAACCTTCACGTGGCCTTCATCTCCTACTGGTTCGATAAACCTTGGTTTCTTACTGAGGGAAAACTCGCTGTTGTACTCATCATACCTTCCTCTTGGGGTTCCCAACGGACGTGTGCTTTACCGTCACAAGGAGCTGCCTCACACAAGCAGCAGTGGGCAGCGCGGCTCCTCCAGGCCGCCTCGATTTCCGGCCGGGGCAGAGGCCCCGAGCCCTTCGAGCCCACATCTGTCCCAGATCGGTTGGCACCGACAGCCATGGGGGTGAAGGTGACCGTTTTGCAAGTGGAGTGTCCTCCCGTCGCCAGATGAGCGGTGGCTGGCCTACGCCTAGATGAGCGTTCGGTGGCCTCACACGCCGTCCCGCGGTTCCCCCGGGTTGACAAGTGCTTGGGTGGGATACCGGGCGGCAGCCCCGGACGGTGGGAGTCTTGTTGGTCGGCGGGCGTGTCGTGACACCGATGTTGGCCGGATCCTCGGCCGTGGGGACGGCGTGGTGACGGCGAGTCGTGTGGTGTGATGGTGGTACGGCTGTTGCGAGGCGACGGTCGCTACCCGTGTGGTTAATAAACCGTATCGTCGACGGGTCCAACATGTCATCCTCTCGAAAGATAAAACTTTCCTTTCTTAGATTTATTTTTGACGCCTAATTTCAGGCTATTTGCCTTTTCTTTCGATCCTCTGCCGCATTTGAAACGATGAGACCGCTCCTGCAAAATGGGACTCATATGTCATCCTCTGAACGATAAATATTGAGGTGTGTTGCATGTAAAATGCATACATGAACTTTGTCCTTTATTATATTGAATTCCACATATTTGCAACATATATGATGATAATACCATGTTTTACATTGATTTATGGGGATTTACCAATGATCCCCTTTATTTGGTTTATAACCCCAGAACAGGAAAATCTTGTTTCGCGTACTTTTCACTTTCGAGACCTATACGGAGTCAAATTGACCTGAGATTTTGGAGCATCATTTTTACCGTAGGAACATAACGGACTTGTGGTAATGAATGAAATACCACAATAGGAGCCTCTCCTACTGTGTCTTTGTCAAAAACGGACTTTTGGAGCACACAGAGGCCCGAGGAGCGAACGAGGCCAGGTGGTGCGGCCCAACTTCGGCCACGCTACCTACCTCCCTTCGCACCTCGATCGTCCGATTGCTCGATTCTTTCTCCCGCCAACGTACTTTTCCCTAAAAACGATTATACATATGGCCCCGAAGAGTTCTCGCGAGAAGAGCGCCGTAGAAAGACGAAACACCAAAACAGAGGATGTCGCCGAGAAGATTGGGGGGGAAACTCCGAGGGATCCCCACCTTCTCCAATGTCTTCATCATCATCACCATGACCAAGAGGGAGTAGTCCACCTCTGGACTACGGGTTTGTGGCGGTACCTTGATCTATTTCTCTCATATTTTTCATAGTACTTGATACGTCCAATTTGCATCACTATTTTATATCATAATTTGCTGTTATTCATTGATATATTTCATATTGGGACACAATACTTATGTTATTTCATCTATTTTGCATGTTTCATCATTATTGGAGGATCAAGCACCGGAGCCAGGATTCTGCTGGAAAAAGCACCGTCAGAACGCAATATTTCGATAGATCAACTGTGGAGGGAAATTACACGTAAATTCCTATTTTTCCAGATGACGGAGGGAGCCAGAAGGGGGAGAAGAGGGGACCCAAGGTGGGCCCAGACCATAGGGCGGCGCGGCCCATGGCCTGGCCGCGCCACCTTGTGGTGTGGGGGCCCCACAGCCCCTTTCGCCTCCTTTTCTTCGCGTACTCCTTCGTCCCGAAAACCTAAGCCACAGAGGGTACCTCACGAAGAGTTACAGCCGCCTCTGCGGGGCGGAGAACACCAGAGAGAAAAGAGCTCTCCGGTGGGCAGGAATCCGCCGGGGAAATTCCCTCCCGGAGGGGGAAATCGACGCCATCGCCATCGTCATCGAGCTGGACATCATCTCCATCATCATCATCATCATCTCCACCATCTACACCGCCATCACCACCGCTGCACCTCGTCACCGCTGTAACAATTTGGGTTGGATCTTGATTGTTTGATAGGGGAAACTCTCCCGGCGTTATTCTCTACTTGTTATTGATGCTATTGAGTGAAACCATTGAACCAAGGTTTATGTTCAGATTGTTATTCATCATCATATCACCTCTGATTGTATTCCATATGATGTCTCGTGAGTAGTTCGTTTAGTTCTTGAGGACATGGGTGAAGTCTAAATGTTAGTAGTGAACTATGGTTGAGTAATATTCAATGTTATGATATTTAAGTTGTGGTGTCATTCTTCTAGTGGTGTCGTGTGAACGTCGACTACACGACACTTCACCATTTATGGGCCTAGGGGAGTGCATCTTGTATTCGGTTGCTAATTGCGGGGTTGCCGGAGTGACAGAAACCTAAGCCCCCGTTAGTATACCGATGCAAGAGGGATCGCAGGATCTCAGAGTTTAAGGCTGTGGTTAGATTTATCTTAATTACTTTCTTGTAGTTGCGGATGCTTGCAAGGGGTATAATCACAAGTATGTATTAGTCCTAGGAAGGGCGGTGCATTAGCATAGGTTCACCCACACAACACTTATCAAAACAATGAAGATTATTTAGCCACATGAAGCGAAAGCACTAGACTAAATTCCCGTGTGTCCTCAAGAACGTTTGGTCATTATAAGTAAACAAACCGGCTTGTCCTTTGTGCTAAAAAGGATTGGGCCACTCGCTGCAATTATTTCTCTCGCATTTTACTTACTCGTACTTTATTCATCTATTACATCAAAACCCCTTGAATACTTGTTTGTGAGCATTTACAGTGAATCCTTCATCGAAACTGCTGTCAACACCTTCTGCTCCTCGTTGGGATCGACATTCTTACTTATCGAAGATACTACGATACACCCCCTATACTTGTGGGTCATCAAGACTATTTTCTGGCGCCGTTGCCGGGGAGTGAAGCGCTATTGGTAAGTGGAATTGGTAAGGAAAACCTTTACTGTTTGTGCTGATTTTATTTCTGCCTGCTGCTATAAGTCATTATGGAGAGATCTTCTCTTCAATTTCTATTTGGGAAATCTACTACTACTGCAACGGTAGTGGATGAGGCGCCAGGTGAGGAAGTGATACCATATAAAATACCTATGAAAATTATTGAACGTGTTATGGATAACCGCTATGAAGGGGATGGAACTGTCCATCCTGGTGATCATTTACTGTTTTTGCATGAATTATGCGGGTTATTCAAATGTGCAGGTATTGCTATGAATGAAGTTAGAAAGAAACTATTCACTATATCGCTGTCTGGTAAAGCGGCGCATTGGTATAAATTGCTGAAGAATGGTGATTCTATTGATTGGGAGGACATTGTGCCTTTATTTTATTCCAAATTTTATCCTCCAAGTGAAATTCACAAAGATCGGAACCGCATATATAATTTTTGGCCTCATGATGGAGAAAGTATTGCCCAAGCTTGGGGGAGATTGAAGTCTTTAATGCTCAAATGCCCCATTCATGAGCTTCCTAGTAATGTTATTATTGATAATTTCTATGCAAGACTTTCTTTTCAAGACAAGACCTTGCTGGATACTTCTTGTTCTGGATCATTTACACGCAACAAAGAAGAGTTTAAAAGGGACCTTCTTGATCGGATCCAAGAAAATACTGAAGGATGGGAGAACGACAAAGATAGAGAATCAGGTATAATTTATGATTATAAATGCATTGAAGCTTTTATGGATACTGATAAATTTCGTAATATGAGTGCTACATATGGTCTTGATTCCCAAGTTGTTGCAAATCTTTATAAAGCTTTTGCCTCTCATTATGAATTGCCTAAGAAGAATTTTGATAAGTATCATGAACCGTATAAAGATAACGTAGATTCATCTGTAAACAAATGTGTAGTGATTGAAACTGTTGATAATGTTATTCCTGAAGTTTATATTGAAAAAACTCCTTTCCCTGCTAAAATGAAGGAGTACTCTGTCATATCTAGTGCGGTTAATAAAAGTGAAAAGAAACCTAAAGAACCTGAAGAACAAATTAAAATTGAACCTGCTGTTGCAATAGTTAAAGATCTTGTGACTGAAAATGTGGAGGATGGTCATATTATTTTCTGTGAAGATGCTTCTAATATTGTTTCACATCCTAATAAACCCAAACAAGTTAGTGTTCCTATGCTATCTGTTAGAATTGGTGATCATTGCTATTATGGTTTATGTGATATTGGTGCAAGCGTTAGTGCTATTCCTTATGAGCTTTATACGGAGATTATGCACGAAATTGATTCTTGTGAACTTGAAGATATTGATGTGGTTATTCAGCTGGCTAATAGAGAAACTATTTCTCCAATTGGTATTGTTCGAGATGTGGAAGTTCTATGTGGTAAGATTAAATATCCTGCTGACTTTTTGGTACTTGGTTCTGCTGCTAGTGATCATTGTCCTATCATTTTTGGTAGACCTTTTCTAAATACTTGTGGAGCTATTATAGATTGTAAGAAAGAGAAAATTTTGACTAGATTTGCTGGTGAACCTTATGAATTTAACTTTTCTAAATTTACCAAAACTCCTTATAAAGCTGACTTGCCTAGTAATGATTTTAAAATGGAGCAGTGTGCATCTATTGTTCTTGTTCCTAATAATCCTTTGCAGCAACATTTGGAGAATAGTGAAAGTGAAGCTTTTAGGAAAGAAAGAGATGAGCTTGAGGAAATTTTTCTTCGCCAACCTATTCTCAAGCATGATTTACCGGTGGAAGATTTGGGTACAACACCGCCACCAAAGGAAGATCCTGTTTTTGATTTAAAGCCTTTACCTGATAATCTTAAATATGCTCATATTGATGATAAGAAAATATATCCTGTTATTATTAGTTCTAAGCTTTCAGAGATTGAGGAAGAAAGGTTATTGGAAATATTGAAGAAACACCGAGGAGCTATTGGCTATACTCTTGATGATTTGAAAGGGATTTCTCCTTCTATTTGCCAACATGCTATCAATATGGAAGATGATGCAAAGCCTGTTGTTGAACATCAACGTCGTCTAATTCCGAAGATGAAAGAGGTGGTAAGGAACGAGGTATTAAAACTTCTTGAAGCTGGTATTATATATCCTATTGCTGATAGTAGATGGGTTAGTCATGTGCATTGTGTTCCTAAGAAAGGAGGAATGACTGTTGTGCCTAATGATAATGATGAGCTTATTCCTCAAAGAGTAGTTGTAGGGTATAGAATGTGCATTGATTTTCGAAAAGTTAATAAAGTTACTAAGAAAGATCATTACCCTTTACCCTTTATTGATCAAATGCTAGAAAGGTTATCTAAAAATACTCATTTTTGCTTTCTTGATGGTTATTCTGGGTTTTCACAAATTGCTGTTAAAGCTAAAGATCAAGAGAAAACCACGTTTACTTGTCCTTATGGAACTTATGCTTATAGGCGTATGCCTTTTGGTTTATGTAATGCTCCTGCTACTTTTCAAAGATGCATGTCTGCTATTTTTCATGGTTTTTGCGAAAGTATTGTAGAGGTGTTCATGGATGATTTTTCTGTCTATGGGAATTCTTTTGATAATTGCTTGCGAAACCTCGATAAAGTTTTGCAGAGATGTGAAGAAACTAACCTTGTTCTTAATTGGGAGAAATGCCACTTTATGGTTAATGAAGGAATTGTATTGGGACATAAAATTTCCGAGAGAGGTATTGAAGTTGATAGAGCTAAAGTTGAAGCAATTGAGAAGATGCCCTATCCGAGGGATGTTAAAGGTATTCGTAGTGTTCTTGGTCATGCTGGGTTTTATAGGAGATTTATTAAAGATTTCTCTAAAATTTCAAAGCCTCTTACTAATCTTCTTCAAAAAGATGTACCTTTTGTTTTTGATGATGATTGTAAGGAAGCTTTTGAAACTCTAAAGAAAGCCTTAACAACTGCTCCTGTAGTTGAACCTCCTGATTGGAATTTGCCTTTTGAAATTATGTGTGATGCTAGTGATTTTGCTGTAGGCGCTGTTCTTGGACAGCGAGTAGATAAAAAATTAAATGTTATTCATTATGCTAGTAAGACTCTTGATGCTGCTCAAAGAAATTATGCTACAACTGAAAAGGAATTGTTAGCTGTAGTCTTTGCTTGTGACAAGTTTAGACCCTATATTGTTGATTCAAAAGTCACGATTCATACTGATCATGCTGCAATTAGATACCTTATGACAAAGAAAGATGCTAAGCCAAGGCTTATTAGATGGGTACTTCTTTTGCAAGAATTTGATTTACATATTATAGATAGGAAAGGTGCTGATAATCCTGTTGCTGATAATTTGTCTAGATTGGAAAATATTGCTTATGATCCTGTTCCTGTTAATGATAGTTTTCCAAATGAACAATTGGCTGTAATAAAGGTGAGCTCGCGAGAGAGCCCTTGGTATGCAGATTATGCTAACTTTATTGTTTCGAAGTATTTGCCTCCAACCTTTTCAGCTCAGCAAAGGAGGAAATTCTTTTATGACTTAAGGCATTATTTTTGGGATGACCCACACTTATATAAAGAAGGAGTAGATGGTATTATGCGAAGATGTGTTCCTGAATATGAACAACAGGAGATATTGAGTAAATGTCATGGTAGTGTTTATGGAGGACATCATGCTGGAGATAGAACCGCGCAAAAGGTTCTACAATCAGGTTTTTATTGGCCAACACTTTTCAAAGATGCAAGGAAGTTTATCTTATCTTGTGATGAATGTCAAAGAGTTGGTAATATCTCTAGACGCAATGAAATGCCTATGAATTATACTCTTGTTATTGAACCATTCGATTGTTGGGGATTCGACTTCATGGGTCCTTTCCCTTCTTCAGAAGGTAACACTCATATACTTGTCGCTGTTGATTATGTTACTAAATGGGTAGAAGCTATACCTACAAAAAGTGCTGATGGTGAGACCTCTTTAAAAATGCTTTTAGATATTATTTTTCCTAGATTTGGAGTACCTAGATATATTATGACTGATGGAGGTTCTCATTTTATTCATGGAGGTTTTAGAAAAACTCTTGCTAAGTATGGTATTAATCATAGAATTGCTTCTGCTTATCACCCTCAAACTAGTGGTCAAGTAGAATTATCAAATAGAGAGATTAAATCTATTTTGGGAAAGACTGTTAATAAATCTAGAAAGAATTGGGCTAGCAAATTGAAGGAAGCACTATGGGCTTATAGAACTGCTTATAAAAATCCTATGGGAATGTCACCTTATAAAATGGTTTATGGAAAAGCTTGTCATTTACCTTTAGAACTAGAGCACAAAGCTTATTGGGCTGTTAGAGAACTAAATAAAGATCCTAAATTAGCCGGTAATAAGAGGTTGCTGCAATTAAGTTCTCTAGATGAATGGAGAAGTGAAGCTTATGAAAATGCTAAACTCTTTAAAGAAAAAGTTAAGAAATGGCATGATAGAAGGATTATCAAAAGAGAGTTTAATATTGGGGATAAAGTCCTATTGTATCGGTCTCGTCTCAGATTCTTTGCAGGGAAATTACTCTCGAAGTGGGAAGGACCATATGTTGTTGAGGAGGTGTATCGTTCAGGAGCAATTAAAATTAGCTCTCTCCAAGGCAATGCCACACAAGTGGTGAATGGACAAAGACTCAAGCATTATATCTCGGGTGATTCTTATAATGTTGATGTTGATATTATTCAAGTGGAAACACCGGAGGCTTTCATCAAAGGACAAATTGACAGTCCGCCAGAACTCGACTTTGAATAGGTAACAGTACTAATAAAAGTCCGCAATTTACTTTCCGAACAATATTTCTGCTGTTTTTGGAAAATATGAAAAATTACGGGATCGAAACGGAGTGGAGGAGACGCACGAGGGCGTGCCCCCATAGGCCGGCGCGGGCCCCACCTGGCCGCGCCGACCTATGAGGACACCGCCTCGTCGTCCCTTTTCCACTCGTTTTCGGCCTGGAACCTTCCTTTTATCGTAAAAATATTTGCTATATAATCCCCCGGACCCCTGGAGGTCCGTATATCGTTTTCTCGTCGTGTTTTGTTTCGAGCTGTTTTCTGCCAGGATCTGCTTCGGATCTAGATCCACCATGTCCTCGTCGGGAACTCAGAAGGACAGCTTCTTTGAGGACGTCGTCAACCCGTACATGAACGAGCTGAAGATGCACCCCAAAGAATTGCTGCTCGTGGATGGAGAGTTGCAGATCAAAGATGTCCAGGGTCCTAAGGGAGAAGGGAGTTTGGAAGACAGGATGGAGAAACTGGAACAAGAGGTCTTCAACTACAAGAAGATGGCTGAGCGTGAAGTGGACATCTTTCACAAGATTGTGTCTGAACTCATTGATGGACACAAGAAGGAGACTGCAAAGTTGTGGGACGATATCTTCTCACTTCACGACACCACCAACAAACTCCAAGCTCAACTCTATGATGTTCATAATCAAAACTGTGAGTATGAAAACAGGTTTAAGCGCATAAGTCATGCTGCTAGTTTCAGGTTTCCGGAGACCAAGATGTCTTTTGTTGATGGAGGGCCTCTTCCATGGAAGTCTGATGACGGCAAAGATTCACCATCATCACCGAAGGAGTAATTCATCATCGGTATTGGCATCCCCTTGGTTTGTTCCAAGCTTGGGGGAGTGCCGCGGTATCACATCATCACTACCTTTATCTTTTACTATCAAGTAGTGTCATATCATGAGTAGGGAAGTTATCATATGGAATAGTATGCAATGTGGAAGTATCTCTCTTAGTTGGTTATCTATGTATCCGTTGGTGTGAGTTATCGTTATGGAATATTAATGAGAAGTCTTATCATTTACTTTTTGCACACCTTATTTTAGTTTGCAATCTCCATTATATGATTACTCTTGACATGAGTATTGATATCACTTTGGGAGCATCAAGTAAATCTATTTGGTTTTGGCAAACTTAGCATTGGTCAATAGCAACAACACCCTGATGTTTAAATAGAAGAGAGAAATACACTTAGATATATTACTCTATTATCTCTATGCTAATGAGTTTAGTATTCTGAAGTAAAATTGCTTGTGCTTATGAGAAAGATGCATGATTGTTCTATCATATGCATATTTGTTTGTTTCCCTCAACCTTTATGCTTGCTATCAAACCTTGCTAGCCAAAGACCTGTATCGAGAGGGAATGCTTCTCATACATCCATAACCTTAGACCAAACCTATGCCATTTGTGTCCACCATACCTACCTACTACATGGTATTTTCTGCCATTCCAAGTAAATACTTCATGTGCTACCTTTAAATAATTCAAACTATACTACTCCTTATTTGTGTCAATGTTTTATAGCTCATGAGGAAGTATGTGGTGTTTTATCTTTCAATCTTGTTGGGCGGACTTTCACCAATGGACTAGTGGCACATCCGCTTATCCAATAATTTTGCAATAAGAGCTGGCAACGGGGTTCCCAGCCCCAATTAATAACTTTCATTAATAATTCTCTTCACATGTTTTGCCCTGATTTATCAGTAAGCAACTTAATTTTGCAATAGACACTCCTCCATGGTATGTGAATGTTGGAAGGCACCCGAGGATTCGGTTAGCCATGGATTGAGAAAGCCAAGGTTGGGGGAGTGTCATCCTTAATAAAACTAAAATACATGTGTAAACAAAAGAGAAGGGGGATGATCTACCTTGCTGGTAGAGATGCCGTCCCTCATGGGAGCGTTTGGCAAGGGGGTTAGAGTGCCCGCTACCATTCGTTGACAACAACAAACACCGCTCAAAATCTTACTTTTATGCTCTTTATATGATTTCAAAACTTGAAAAGCTCTAGCACATGATTTAATCCCTGCTTCCCTCTGCGAAGGGCCTATCTTTTACTTTTATGTTGAGTCAGTAAACCTATTTCCCTCTATCTCAAGCAAGCAATTGAGTTGTTGTGAACCAACTATTTATGCTATGATTCAGTTAATCATGTCTTTTATACTTTCTTGTTTAGTACAAATTTTATCTGAATGAATATGACTTTGAAAGTTATCAATGATTATGAGGAGATTGTTATGATTGAGAATGAAAGCCCTGCTATATAAATTCTAATATGAAAGCCTTGCTTATTAAATAAGAGCAATCCGTTAGTAGTTCTCTGACCAAGAACAAAGTTTGCCATAACCATTTATGATTTCCTATGCACCTTTACTTGTGATTTCTCTTTACTTATTTCAAGATGAGTTATATGAGGAAGTTGTTTACTAGAATGTCTTGTGTGAATGAATATGATGCTTCTTGTCCGTATTTTATTTATCGACTCTTCACTCCATAAACATGTGGTCTTGTTTATCGAGCTCAGTTTCGCTTGGGGACAAGCGAGGTCTAAGCTTGGGGGAGTTGATACGTCCAATTTGCATCACTATTTTATATCATAATTTGCTGTTATTCATTGATATATTTCATATTGGGACACAATACTTATGTTATTTCATCTATTTTGCATGTTTCATCATTATTGGAGGATCAAGCACCGGAGCCAGGATTCTGCTGGAAAAAGCACCGTCAGAACGCAATATTTCGGAAGATCAACTGTGGAAGGAAATTACACGTAAATTCCTATTTTTCCAGATGACGGAGGGAGCCAGAAGGGGGAGAAGAGGGGACCCAAGGTGGGCCCAGACCATAGGGCGGCGCGGCCCATGGCCTGGCCGCGCCACCTTGTGGTGTGGGGGCCCCACAGCCCCTTTCGCCTCCTTTTCTTCGCGTACTCCTTCGTCCCGAAAACCTAAGCCACAGAGGGTACCTCACGAAGAGTTACAGCCGCCTCTGCGGGGCGGAGAACACCAGAGAGAAAAGAGCTCTCCGGCGGGCAGGAATCCGCCGGGGAAATTCCCTCCCGGAGGGGGAAATCGACGCCATCGCCATCGTCATCGAGCTGGACATCATCTCCATCATCATCATCATCATCATCATCTCCACCATCTACACCGCCATCACCACCGCTGCACCTCGTCACCGTTGTAACAATTTGGGTTGGATCTTGATTGTTTGATAGGGGAAACTCTCCCGGTGTTATTCTCTACTTGTTATTGATGCTATTGAGTGAAACCATTGAACCAAGGTTTATGTTCAGATTGTTATTCATCATCATATCACCTCTGATTGTATTCCATATGATGTCTCGTGAGTAGTTCGTTTAGTTCTTGAGGACATGGGTGAAGTCTAAATGTTAGTAGTGAACTATGGTTGAGTAATATTCAATGTTATGATATTTAAGTTGTGGTGTCATTCTTCTAGTGGTGTCGTGTGAACGTCGACTACACGACACTTCACCATTTATGGGCCTAGGGGAGTGCATCTTGTATTCGGTTGCTAATTGCGGGGTTGCCGGAGTGACAAAACCTAAGCCCCCGTTAGTATACCGATGCAAGAGGGATCGCAGGATCTCAGAGTTTAAGGCTGTGGTTAGATTTATCTTAATTACTTTCTTGTAGTTGCGGATGCTTGCAAGGGGTATAATCACAAGTATGTATTAGTCCTAGGAAGGGCGGTGCATTAGCATAGGTTCACCCACACAACACTTATCAAAACAATGAAGATTATTTAGCCACATGAAGCGAAAGCACTAGACTAAAATCCCCGTGTGTCCTCAAGAACGCTTGGTCATTATAAGTAAACAAACCGGCTTGTCCTTTGTGCTAAAAAGGATTGGGCCACTCGCTGCAATTATTTCTCTCGCATTTTACTTACTCGTACTTTATTCATCTATTACATCAAAACCCCTTGAATACTTGTTTGTGAGCATTTACAGTGAATCCTTCATCGAAACTGCTGTCAACACCTTCTGCTCCTCGTTGGGATCGACATTCTTACTTATCGAAGATACTACGATACACCCCCTATACTTGTGGGTCATCAAGTACTTAGTGCCATATGAGCTGCCTATCATGATTATGGTCATATTTGTAATACCTATGTGGTGGATCCTTGTTCTATGATATTGTTATATGAGATCTGATCGTATTATATTTGTGAGATGTGTTGATAGATGCATATTATGTACCCCGTTCTTAAGTTTATGTTCTGATCCAACATCTATGCAAGAGCGTGTGTGGGGTGATGTGTGTGTTAGATGGAGTAGCATGGTTTTAGTGATTGGATAGTGACAATATGTTCAAGATCTATTATGGCTTTGCCTTTCTTTTGCTACCTCACTAGGGATAAAGTGAATGCATGTGCTATGTTCATCATGTGACAGTAATGGTGATCTTGTTTGTTCAAGGTAGCATATTTGATATTCAAACTTCATGTCAAAGTACTTATTGCTATGCTCTGTTAATTCTTAATACAAGATTGATGAAGTTTCATTCTTGTGGAGCATAAGAGAGGTGTGTTGCATCATCTCTATGTTAGGACGTGATGCCCATATTAATTCTGATCTTACATATAATATGATTTGTACCTTTATATCTCATTGATGAATTGCTTTTTGTTCACCACAACTTTACGAGAGAATAGTCAAGTGAACCCATGAACCCCGGTCCACTTTTTATCATAAGAAACACATTTATCTTGCATTTACATTGTTTTCTATTAGCTATGCTATTTTATTTTAAAAAAATATTTACTTTTCTTATTTGCATCCAAAACACCAAAAACAATCAATCTCTTTACAGTCTTTTACTTAGTTATTTTATGTAGATTAGTTTATTACTTGTTTTATTACTACTTGTGTTATTTACTTACGCGAAACCTTGTGCTTGACAACCACACGATGTAGTTGGGGACACAAGGCATTTACTTACTTGCGGATTGATTGAAGAAGAGAGAAGAGAAATACTTTTTCATCCAGTTCCCGAGAGTTCGATATAAACCATCAAGTCACCCTTGTTGGAAAGATACTTCCTGATACAACACTCTGCACTTGGAGTCCCAACGTATCAAGATCTTTTTGGCGTTGCTAGTAGCCGCATTAGCCGTTGCTGCAAAATGGATCCCACATGTCAGCCTCTCTATTCAATAAACGTTTCCTTTCTCGATTTTTTGACCCTTGATTTCTGCAACTTTATTTTTCCTTTCGATCCCCTACCGCCTTTGATAACGTTGAGGACGCCTGCAAATCTGTTCCACATGTCAGCCTCTCTGAACTATAAATGTTTCCTTATTGGATTTATTTTTGACCCCTAATTTCGGGCTACTTGCCTTTTTCTTTGGATCTCCTGCCGCCTTTGAAACATTGAGGATGTTGTTGGCTCATGGGTCTCATATGTCATCCTCTCTGAACGAGAAACCTTTCATTTCTTGGATTTTTTTTTACCCGTGATTTCTAGCTACTTGGTTTTTTCTTTGGATCCCCTGTCGTCTTGTTAACGCTGAGGACGCTGCAAAATGGGTCCCACATGTCATCCTCTATGAACGATAATTGCTTCATTTCTTGGATTTTTTTCCACTCTGGCTGATGGGTCCCCTATGTACTCGATATGTTTTAATCCGAGATATTTAGGATACTTGCTTTTTTCGATCCCTTCTGTTTGATTTTACCTTCAAATGTTGAGGGATGCTACTGGCCGATGGGTCCGTGATATCAGCCTCTATATGCAAGATATCTTGATTTTTTACCCGTGATATTGTAGGATACTTGCTTTTTTTCGATTCCTTCCATTTAATTTTACCTTGTTATAACTTTAAGGCACGCTGCTGGCTGATGGATCCCGCGATGTCAGCATCTATGTACAAGAAACGTATGATATGTTGATTTTTTTTTACCCACGATTTCTAGGCTACTTGACTTTTTTTCAAACTCTACTGTTCAGCATTACCTTTTCAGCTGAGAATGATAAACCGATATGGATGTTTAATCCCATGGGTGCGTACTCGGTCAAAAGCTTTTATGTTGTCGTCAATAACTGGGATTAAACAAGGTACGTGTGTGCGATCTTAATCATTACTCTCTTGTTTTGTTGCAGTTACCGTTTGCAAAATAATTTTCTTAGATAAATGGCGTACAGATTGGCTCTGACTTTTTTCATTCTTTTGCTAGATGTGGATTGCTCCAAACAAGTTTGGTCATGTTAACATAATTTCTGCGGCTGTCTTGTGGTGCCTATGGAATTACCGAAATGACTTTTTCATTCTATTGCTAGATGTGGATTGCTCCAAACAAGTTTGGTCATGTTAATATAATTTCTGCGGCTATCTTGTGGTGCCTATGGAATTACCGAAATGAACACGGTCAAAAAAAATTTACCGAAATGAAATATGATTTCAGAGTGTGTGGAAAAACATCAGGGATGTATGGGACAGGCTAATTTCTATTGTACATCAATGTGCAATTCTATGCAAAGCTGCACTTGGAGAAACCTGGCAGTACATCGAAGCATGGAGCGCCAAGCGGGAGGAAAACCTTCGGATAGCCTGGTGCTAACCCCTACTGGTTATGAGTGAACAATGGCTGATCTTCAACACCAAGCTGCTGACCAATTGGTTCTCGCTTCTGTCGCCTCCACCTTCAGTCCAGCTAGGCAGCGTGGATCCAAGCGCAAAGCGACAATCTGATCGGAAAAATCTGCAACGGGTCCTAGTTTTACCTGATGAGAGAGTTGCAAAAAAAGTTTCCTTAAGTTCTAATAAATTTCTCTTGCTTGCTTTAGACTTCGACTTGCTGGAACAATTTTTCTCAGCCCTGTTGGTTTGTTTTCTCTTTATGTTTTAAAACTGTTACTCTTATGATTTCATATTAGTGGAATTGGGGTTCACACCTATTATTCTAAAAAATAATTGTGCCCGTGTAAGCAAATTGCAAGTTGTAGAGAAATCAGTTCCTCGCTTGTGAGATTGTGCGTTACTACTTAGTGCCAAGTACAAACAAGAGTATGGACAAGGAAACAAGAACTCCCGTCAACTGACATCATGATTCAATCTTGAAAAGCTAAGTTATCGAGCTCAGAATATCAAAGCAAGCATATGAATTTAGATACTTCCAAATCACAAGATGTAGCACACACTGACAAGGTCAGATTTATTTTTAGGGGATATATGTTTTCATCGTATGAATCTATACAGCAGTTTTCGAGCAAGGAAGATGGCATGTGTTATGAAGATCACATGTTTACTCCTCTTGTCCCCAAACGCAAAAACTAATCAATCCAACCAACAAGAATATGTTGGATCCTCGACAAGCACCAAAAAAGGCAACTGGAGCGAGAAACAATAACCTTCACTCAACATCACAAGTTATCTGAACATTTGGACGGTGTGACACCATTGTATTGCCATTTACTGATCATATCTCTCTCCTTTTATTTTGTTTTTCTAGGCAGAGAGAACGATGTTGTGACATGCGAGGAGATTCTGGGTGACCCTCGTGTCCCTCCAAGAGCTTCATGGGCACCAAGGGAAACAGAGAGTTAAGTACATCTGTTATTTTAGATAGAAGGCTTTGCAGTCCAGCTTTAAATTAATAAAGCCAACTCGGTCGGACGATACAAGGTGTTGAGGAAGTCCCTCTTACAAAGCAGAACAAAGATCAAGCAATCAAAAGAGAAAAAAGCAACACTACCACACTGAACTAGCACAAGAACCCTAACGCCTAGCGCCATTGGTAGCATCATAGCAACAGCAAATCAAGCGACCCTCACACCGGTAGCAAGCTCCTCTGAGGCGTCCGCCACTGGGAGCAACCTCAGGCCATGAAGACATGTGACCACCAGCTGCAGAGGGACAAGTATTCGACAGAGGCAATGTGCTACTCCAAGAAGCCAGCTGTACATCTGTGATTAGTGGCCCTAACTTGGTTCTGGCTGCACACAGAGCACAGCCAGTGCAGTAACCTGAAAACAAATGAAAGAAACAATTATGAGCTAATGTTGATTGTGAGTAGTACTTGGTACAAGTGCTTCAGTCCATCCTGTTCTTTCATCACGGGTCAATTATGTATGGTTGGGAGCTTTGATCTGTCAATTAGCTTAGGCATGGCCTGCATTTGATATCAAATGTGTCATATGCTAATGGAATGGGCAAATGCAAATTGCCCAGATTCAGGTGGTGAAATCAGAAATAATCTATGCATATGCTGAAAGTGAACACTGCTTAACTGGACCAGTTCTAGCTAATTTTTAGAATACCCATGCAACAATTGATTGGCATTGAGATGGTGCCATCTTCTCAATTGGCCTCCTTCACAATAAAAGCTCCAAGCACTACACCCAGCACATACATATACATCGCTCTTCTCAGTCAACTTCCCTGTATTGAATATAGTTGCACGTAACAAAATAGGACATCATCAACGTTTACGTAGAAAGTAGATTGCAGATGAAGAACAAGAAGAAAAGGACAGACCATCGATAAGTACTCAGGAGCAAGATAGCCCAAAGTTCAGGGAAGCTTGCATTACCTTTGCTGCGATTTACACCTATAACTGCAAGGCCAAAATCCGAAAATCTGCACACCAACAAATGATACATGAACTGTTTTCTTTTTCTTCAAGTGGTATACGAGTTATGGTCAACAGTACTATTCTAACTGACTATAATTAAAATATAGTCATACCATTACCATGGCATTGAGGTCTGAATCTAAAAGTATGTTAGGTAACTTTATATCCCTAATACCCTGATAAATTCATGAATTAATCAGAGCTAAGACGCGATTTTATGCTTCATGAAGCTCTACCAGCCGATGAGTTTCAGATTAATTCATGCACATCATTTGCACCAAGAGAACATGCAAGAAAAAAATAGGCCTCGGATTCATACTACTTCCATCCCAAGGCTTAAGGCCTATATTTTTTTAGAAGTCAAACTATGTTATGTTTGACCAAGTTTTTATCAAAAATCATTAACATGAAAAGTACAAAATCAATATCATTAGATAGATAATGAAATATATTTTCATGTGGTATCTACAAAATATCATATTTGTTCATAGATTCTTCTGAAAGTTTGGTCAAACTTTACTTCATTTGACTTTTCAAAAAGAATATAAGCCTTAAGCCTTGGGATGGAGGTAGTATATCACAATAGATAATGCTATGGTGAATAATAACAAAATTGTGTTGGTTCAACAAAACATGATGTTCGAATAAACTTGTTGAGGGGATTAGCATTTTCAGCGTACTTTTGCAGACCGAGTGCCCAAATAATGAATAGCATTAGTAAGGCAGCAGAGAAAGAAAGATGGTCACATACTCACATACATATTTTTGGTATTATAGAGATTGAGAGACATGTCGAACTTACCCACTGAGAACATAACCTCCCCCGCCACCAAGCCAATCATGGCCAACAAGATAGTGATGCTTGTGTGAGATTGCCTCAACTAGTTCTTCAGGTTCCTTTACCAAATACAAATTTGAACAAAGAAGTTGTCAAATTTACAGTGCAAAAGCAGATAACAGAAATTACTATTGAACTGGCAAAAAAGGAACTTTTGATCAGAAACCACAAAATCTTTTGCCAGTTCGCTGCATAAAGGAACTTTTGATCAGATTACCTGCTACAGATATAATAGCCAGACAAGAAGCCACCATTAGGGTTCACAAGAATCAATATCATCATGTTTCAAGAGACTTGCCATGAAGCACTGCAGTTCAAGGAAAGTAGAGATCAGATATGGGAATGGACCTTGGCATACTGTCAACATTAACAATACAAGTTTGAACGGGCCAACTTGAATCTGTTTTGTTGAGTTTTTCACTAAGCAATTGCCTTTAGTACTTCAAAAATAATATTCACATTCTTAAATCACTTTCTCTCCCGTACTGATCCTCCTTGCCTTTCCTTCCTTTTCCACTAAGGTATGAAGCACTAGCTCAAGCACAGCTACAGCTTCTTCTCGAGCAGCTCTTGTTCCACCTGTAGCACCGCTTACGAGAGCAAGCAAGGGTGAATACTTGTGTAACAACAATTTCTTTCACACTAATAAAATCAGGAAATCTGGTGTGTATGTAGGTTGGAATCATGAAGTAGTTCTCCTTCCTCTTTATTATGTTTGTCAATTACCTGTATTTTCCGGACTGTAGCATTTCCTATTGATTTGTCCCCTGGACTAGACCTATGTAGATTCGGAATTATCCGTCGCTACGCTGTTCCCAAGGACTAGCAAAATCGAAATAGCGAAATTCTTGGGTCATCTCAATGGGTTCAGAAACCACACGTTTCTCTGGATCATCATATTGTACTCAACTTCAGGATGATAGTCACAGGTTTTCACTTTTCAGTGAGTGAAAGATTTGTATCCGGGTCTACATTCAAAGCTGGTTTTTGAGAGCATTCCGCCACTTTTTGGCGATTTGTTTCGGGAATTCCTGGTTTGAGGATATGCCTGTTCAGATCTTCTACTCCGTTTTCTATGATTATTTTACCAACTATATGCTTAGTTCATGTCTGCCATTTCATTTATCATAGAGGCGCGCAGCGAAAACGTGTCGAAGAAAGAGGTAAGGCTTTCTTTAAGTCAAAGAAACCAAGTATTTGCATATAGAAAGAATGAATTGCACGCCTGGCTCAATATCTAGGAAATGCTTTGTAAAGTACCCCGGAATTTACGATTCTTGCTGTCCCTATATATCTGTAATGATCGTTCTGGCTCTGGGGAGCTAAAGAACCTATCAACAATGATGCATCTAGTGGCAGTAATGATGCATCTAATTCTACTTCCCCTAACCCAAATAATAGTTCTAGTTCCACTAATGAAGGTTCTAGTTCCACTAATGATGGAACAAATCCAAATGTGAAAACTAGTGCACCTAAGCACGATGATCATGGTATAATCGACCATTTTATATGGGGTGGTGGTAGTTCAAACGTGGAGATAGTTCCATCCTGGCCAAGCCTAAAACAAGTTAGCAAGATAACCCTTTCAAATCATCTACATAGTAATATATATATACATATGCCTAAGTCATTTATTAGCTCTTAGTGCTTTTTATACCCAAGTTTGATGTTTTCTGAACTTCATGGTTCAATATTCATGTTATCACAGGGAAATCAATCTTTTTACATCTTACAGTAATGATTACCCTTTGTTTAGTTCTTGGTGTAAACTTGGTAGAAATGGGGAGGTAATTGATGACAATTGACAAATAACCAAATCTTACTATCGATTATATACATCTGAGGATTATGACTTGGCCAAAGCTGATAAAGAGAGTACTCATCACTACCCAGACATATTCAAATTAATTGGATTTTGAAAAGAAAGTAACACACAAAAATAAGCTGCACAAAGACGAGAACTGATACATACTTAGCACCAATGAAGTCCATGGTACGTATAAATAGCTGATCGTGAAATCCTAGCCCAGCAATAATTGGCTGACAGAAGTATGGCCCAAACCTACATATCATGAAGTAATTTTGTTGGCCATCTTAGTTCAACAAACAGAAGGAGTGGTAATAACAAATAAAGCAGAAGGGCCAGTATAAAATAACAGCAATACTGTGTCTACAGAAACATCCTACAGACAAATAAAGGACACACAGCAACAACAAGAATTTCACAACGGCATCAGCATGACAATGATAAAGCATTCAACTACTATCAGCGGAAAACATTTCATGCATGCAGCACCAGGCCACCACCGATCATTCATCAGTTTTCTTATGTTATATCATATATGTATTTAGAGCTTTGTCCCCTTTTGCTTGTGCACAAGATCAAATTACAACCTCACGGGCGACAAAAGAAGGGTAAGCATAAAATGCTTGTCTGAAGTAATGGCATAGAGAAGTAAAGTAGCCCCTATAAGTTTTTTAGTTGGACAACTGAATTACCATAATCGGCAAAAGGAGGGAAAGCATAAAACAAATCGCCCAGAGAAGTGAATTTAACCTTTTAAGATTCTTTTTTTTAGATAAGGGCATGAAATGCCTGACTTTAAATTAATGGAGCCACGAGGTTCACAAGCGCTATTACATGATGCGGTATAAAGCTTAGCCAAGATGAGATCGAAGAACTAGAGCACCACTACTCCAGCAACTAGAAACAATGGGACAAAACTAAGTTGCAAACCTAACCAAACAACCAGAGAAGATCCCTGCAGTCTCCATGCCATGTTGCCGAAGAAAAGATAGTTGCATATGCTGCCAGGCAACCAGGAAAGGCGAGCAATGGCGAGGCCCTTTTAGCACGCCTGGCTCCTTGGATGGTGCTCCTTGGATGGTGGGATCTCGGTGGAAAATTGTAATCCATCAGAAACCGCAAAAAATCCAATCATAAAATATTGAAGAACAACCAAGACATCTAGAAAAAATAGCTCACCAAAATATCGATATTCGGCAGCAGCAGCCACTGGCGCCCACCAAACTACAAACTGCAAGTAATGAGTCAAGCGATCAAAAACCAGAATAAGAACAAAAACTGAACACTCAAACTCCCAAATGTACCGTACCTGCACCCAAGAACAGGATGCCAACCGAACAGGCACGCCAATAACCTGTAAAAAAACAATAATAACCTCATGCAAAACCAGAAACTACCGTGCAGTCAAAAGAAAACCAAGAGAACCAAGTACTGAACCCCAAACAACAAAAGTGAAACAAAAAGAGCTAAGCTACATCTGGCCTCAGATTTTATGCTGCACAAGGCTCTACCAGCCGATGAGTTTCATGCACATCCTTACACCCGAAAAGAACATCCAGGAAAAAGAAAGCCTTAGATTAATTCATATATATCATTTGCGCCAAAGAGACCATGCAAAAATTTGATCTGCCTGAGATTGATTGCTTCTAATCATTTGAACCAAGTAAAGTCGAAGAGAAACACATTCTGATGTATCTGCCTTGTGGATTTTACACTTTCAGCAAAAGGAGCATCGGTGGCAAAAACAATAAAACCAACAAAATATGGTGCATCAAGCATACTTCTGTATATCATCATTGGCCAGATATCCTAAACTAGCTCAATTTAAAGAAAACAAGTGCAGATTATCGTCTAGTGAATGGCTGAGAAAATCGCAAGGAGAACATACTCGATGTTAGTAATGACATCTCTAATATGCAGGTATAAACAGTAAACATGGCATGCCTTGATTCTTTGTAAAAATGTGTATACTAATCAAGTTAAGGGCTATATTTTTTATTTTTTTTGGCAAGTTGAGTGTTTTTTATATACTAGCTTTAGTTATTTCATATTACTACTATAAGCTATGGAAGAGAGGGGGAGGGAGCAATGTCACCGTTAGAGTTGATCTCTGTTGTTGCTCCACGCCTCCAGACCCAATTCCAACCACTTTCACTTAGTTTCTTCATAGTATAATCCTTAAGCTCGCAAAAGCTGTCCGCCCAGCCTACTGGTTCAACGGGATCAACTCCCAGCCCGGGGGCCCGGTCATGGGATTGCAGGTTAACGGGATCTGTCCAATCTGCCACGAATGCTGACACGCGTCGTTTGAATTTGGATTTGAATTCTGTCCAAGCTTGATACTTGTAGTGATTTATGCGAGCCAAAGTGGTCCACATTTTTTGGAAACCAGGCTTTAGTGTAAAATGGTGTACAGAATTTGCAAGGGAATCTGCGACCGCGTCAAGGCGGACCAAGGATTTGTGACGCTCAGTCTCGTCACCGGCAGGTGTAGCCTTGGCACACCCCCTCCTGCGGATGTGCTGTTTGGCCAGAGGACCAAAATCGTAGCAGGGGAGGAATATCTGGCCAACCTCCTGATCAACGGAAACAACTGACTCAAGCAACGATTTGGAAGGCTTCTCGACCTCGTTCCAGTTTGGTGAAAAGATGAATTCATCTACGTCCATGAATGCCATCCATTCACATGAAGGTTGATTCGAGGCAGCGCAGTTGAGAAAGCCCTGCTTCCTGCGTCCAGGGCAAGCGACGGTGGAGATATCAATGCCGCAGAGTTCAAACCAGAGACCTGGCCTGCTAGGTCATCCTCGCTTGCATTGTCGTACGAAAGAACTTCTCAACGCCCACTGCAGCATGGTACCTCACCCATTCGGCAGAAACTTGGCAACATTTCGAACCATGGTGCAGGCACGATGGATTTCCTTTCACGTGTCTCAGGCAAGGCAGTGTTTTGTGGAGTGGGTAGCAAGTGAGGGTAAAGGCTCCTGGCCGTTGAGGGCTACTGTGACATGGAGGTTGCTGGAACTTAAAGGAGCCGGTGGAGGGGGGCACCTGATGACCTGCTGGGCTGAAGTGGTGGCGGGAGGAGGCCACCATGCCATCGAGTCTTTGCTGTAGATGCACTGGATGTTGGAAGTGGCAGTGTTGATGACCCCTTGGTGGTGGTTCGTGCCCTTGGCGAAGAGGAGAAGATCGCCTCCGGGACAGGGGCGGAATCAAAGACGAGACTATCATTCCGCTGAGCAAGTTGTGGAAATCGGCGGCGGGGCAGGGGCAGTGCAGGGGGAGCAGCCGAGGAGGAGTAAGAGGCTGAAAGCAGCATGGGTGGTGGTTGGAGCGGCTGCTCGAGCCGGGCAGGGGACAGAGGTAGGCGTGGCGGCCGGGCCCGGGCAGCCTCCCGGCGAGCGCCGGGGAGGACGCCCCACCCTGGAGACGCACATGGCGTTCCCCACGGCAGGGTCAGCGGACAGGACGAGAACCTCCCGGTCCGGGAGGAGACGGCATCCTCCCGGAGTTGCGGCGGGGAGTGGCGGCGGTTGGGTAGTAGCGCCGCGCGAAGACGATCGGCTGTGACGCCTGGCGCGGCATCGAGTTAGGGTTTGGCGGCGGTGCCCCCGGCGACCGGAAGAGCTGGTCATGCTGCTGCGACCAAGTACCGCCGCCGAGGCCGATGCTGCTACGGGCGCCGAAAGAGCAGCGCGCCCACCGAAGCTGCGCCGACGCAGGAGAGGACGCGGTTGCGGTTGCGGCGGCGACGACTCGGCATGGCGGCGGGCGGGGGCTTTGCGACGGCGGCGGGCGGGGCGGCGGGTCGAGGAAAGCTGAGTTTCGCTCGCGCGGAGTTTTCGTTCGCTGTGTTCTCGGGAATCTGAGACAGAGTTTGGATCTGGTTCCTTCCGGAATTCGAGACTATATGGACATCTGAATTGGAATTAATCGAAATCGAATTGGTTGCTTTGCTTTCACGCAACGAAACCCGTCCAAATTCGGGTCGGTGCAAATCAATTGGAAATCGAATCGGTCGCGTTACTTTGACGCAACGAAGCCCCCGGCTGGATCTCGTATTCGTGGAAGGGAAGGATACATCCCGCGATACTTGGAGCAATTAAATTAAAGCCAAGGAGGCATGGCTGAGGGGAGCAGCTCAAATTAAGCTAGATCGGAAAGGAAAGCTAGTCGAATGCTTGATTGGATCGGGGTACGCACCGAATACAGGCGAGGGAGACGTAGGTGAGGAGCGCGAGGCATCCGCCGGCGAGGAGGCTGAGGCCGAGCTTCTTGGGCTCGATCTTGCCGGTGAAGCTGCCGCGGCGGCAGCCTCCGCCCGGGAGCTTGGACGGCCGTCGACGACATATCCAGTTCTCGTAGGAGCAAATGTGTGTGTGTTGAGAAAGCACAAGAGCGACACTCCACAGGTTGCGGTGTACTCCGTGTCTCCGTGGTAGAGATGCAGCTAGCTGAGGAAAGTGGGGTGAAGTGATGAGAAATCACAAGAGCGACACAGCCGCGCATTGCTCCAAGTTTGTTTTAGGCCTGCCTACCAAACTCCATTTGCGAGTGTGACGTGGCAACGATAGCCTTTTCTTTCTTTCTTTTTTTTTTTTTAACAAGGAAAGGCACCGGGGGTGCCAAATTTTCATTCAGCTCATAAGCAGAGTACATCAAGAAGTACATATCCCTGTAATTCAAAGTTTTGGAAAGAAAGAGCAAAGGGACAAGAGCCTATACATCTGTGAGCTGAATTTAGACAAGTGAAGATAGGCAAAGACATTGGTCGTCGAATTGCCTGTTGTACAATCATGGGCTACTCCATTTAAATTTCTATTTATGTGAAAGATCTTGGACTGCAGTTCTTCTGAAACTCTTTTATAGTCTGCTATTTGTTGCCTAAGCTCCCATGGTACCTGATCACTTGTAAGTGCTGTCGCTGAAGCTGCTCTTGCAAGAGTTAGGTTGTCAGTAAGAAATGTAGCTCCTTGTGCTTGGACCTGGGCAGCACTTTGTTGCAAACAGAAGCGCAGCAGCTTCCGCAAGCAATGGCGAAGAAGAGTATGTTGTCGAGGCCTGAATCATGACTGTTTCTTCTCGACCTTGTTCGGGAAATTGACAGTAGACTCCAATTCCGGTCTTGCAATTTTCTTGAGTATCTTGTTCTTTCCTTCTTTTCCACGCCGCGTCCGTGAAGATCTTGCTTCCTTGTATCTGTAAATCCGACCTGATTGTATTGCCCTGTCTGGTTTGATTTCCTGTGTATTCAACCTAGCTTGTATCTTGTTCCCTGATACCTGTACAACATCCAAAAGCTCCAGGTTTTTTTTAATAGCATTTGTCCTTTGGTAAATCTGGAGAGGAGTAGAATCTTTTTTGTTAAAAAGACAATCATTTCTAGATTTCCATAGACACCACATAAAAATAAGAATATTTTCAATAGTACCATTGGGGTGATTCATATTGAGAAGTCTGGTAAGAATCTGAGATATAGAATCAGATGGAGAAGCAAATTGGTCAACTCTTAGGTGCCATGGGTTCATAAACCAAGCCGCTTAGCAAAAGCACACAAGAAAAATAGATGTTGATCTGTTTCTTCCAAATGGCATCTGCAACATAGTTTGCTTATATGTTTACTGTACTTACCCGCTCTGGCGCCCGAGGAAATGGCTTGTCTTATGATTCTCCAACCAAAGGTTTTTAATCTGCAACGATAGCCTTTTCGTTTAGTTGCACCTAATTCACACACCAGGGTGGACTTAGGGCATCTCCAACCCTGCCACCCAAACGGACGTACCGGGTCGTCTGTTTTGGGGTTTGGGTGGACAGCGGCCCGCGTATGTTTGTTTGGTCGCATGCTGCGCCAACGGACGCATCGCATATTTGAAAAAAAAATTCACTAACGAAGCCCCAGCTCGATCTCGTATTCGTGGAGCGGAAGGATACGTCCCGATACGTCGCAAATACAAACCGTATTCCAAGACAGATCTACACTACACATTGTGGGGATGGATTTTTTTTTGTTTTGCGGGGTGGGGATGGATTATTGACAAGCGTGCAAGTCAAATTGTAGGAAACCTTATACCAGCGGAAAAAAAAATTGTACTCCAACCTGCTGAACCGTTTTTGCCCTCTTCCTCTCGTGAGAGGCGGCGTTCGACTCCTTCCAATCTTCCTCTTGAGGGGAACCTCGTTCCTCTGTTTTGACTTTTGACCTAGTAATTAGATTTTGTCTCCTATGGTCGTTATTAGGATGGTGGCCAAAGATTTAATTCAATCAGAGCAGCCGCTTCCCCCAAAGCAAGCGTCCCCAAACGGCGCCGGATTTGTCGTTTGGGGACATGTTTTCCTTCGTATCGCGTTTGGGGATGTCGCTCTCCAGCCGCGTCTCCAAACAAAATTTTAGATTTTTAAAACTTAAGCAACTTCATTCAAACTTGCTATATATTACATGGATTCGAACAAAATTCGATGAAATTTAAACTAAATCCTAATCTAGTAGTACTTGCGGCGGCCGAGACGTCGTAGTACTGATGGAAGTTGTACATGTCGTCCGACAACGACGTCATGCTTGTCGCGCCCATCGGGCTCGCCGACGGGCGCGTCCTTCACCGCGCCGCTTGGCCCAGCCTCGACGTCGTCGAGGTCCATGAGCGGCTTCCGGAGTCGCAGATGGACATGGCGATCGTCGCGTCGAGGTCGCCCCTCTAGGCGTCTTTGTCGTTCAACGACACCAAGCACGCCGCTCGCAAGCCGGGCAGTCCTCGGGGTCGTCGCCACGCGATGAGACGTTGTTGCCGCTCGTATTCCGCCAACAGCGCCGCCTTCACGCTGCCTCGTCGTCCGTTCCTCCTTCACCTCCGGCTTTGGGATGAGGAGGGCGCCGCCGCGCGTTGTCGCCGTGCCTCAAATTGACGGGCGACGCCGGAACTCCGGCCGTCCTTCACCTCTCGCTTAGGCACGGTATAGGGCGCGGCACGGTGCGGCGAAGAAGGCGCCGATCGCGCCGGCCCTAACGAGCAAGAGTTGGAGGAGAACGAGTGTGTCCTCCTCGGCTGCCAGCGTGTGAAAGGACATGGATGTCGCCTAGAGGGGGGGTGAATAGGCGATATAAAACTTTTACGAGATGGGCTTAACAAATGCGGAATAAAACTAGCGTTTACTTTGTCAAGCCCAAAGCCTATATACTATGGTTCACCTATGTGCACCAACAACTTATTCTAAGCAATGGTTCCTCTATGTGCACCAACAACTTATGCTAAGCAATACAAGCAAGTATGTGATAGCAAGATATATATAACTTCAAGCACGATGGCTATCACAAGGTAAAGTGCATAAGTAAAGAGCTCGGGTATAGAGATAACCGAGGCACGCGGGAGACGATGATTTATCCCGAAGTTCACACTCTTGCGAGTGCTAATCTCCGGTGGAGAGGTGCGGTTGCTTAGTGCTCCCGAACGCCACAAGAGGCTCACCTTGAGGTGTGGTTGCTCGATGCACACCAACGCCACAAAGGCCTCACCCCAAGATGCGGTAATATGAGAGCAGTAGTAACAGTAACACAGCAGCAGTAATAGTAATATGAGAGCAATGGCACCAGAAAATAGTTGATACTACTTCCAATGACATATAGAACGAGTATATGATGATGAGAGATGGACCGGGGTTCCCAGCTATCTACACTAGTGGTAACTCTCCAATAACAAGTGTTGGGTGAACAAATTACAGTTGGGCAATTGATAGGATTGAAATAGCATTAAGACAGAACATCAAGATTATTAATCATGTAGGCATGTTTTCCATATATAGTCATACGTGCTCGCAATGAGAAACTTGTACAACATCTTTTGTCCTACCAGCCGGTGGCAGCCGGGCCTCTAGGGAATCTACTGGAAATTAAGGTACTCCTTTTAATAGAGCACCGGAGCAAAGCATTAACACTCCGTGAAAACATGTGATCCTCATATCTAAGCCTTCCCCTCCAGTTGTCCCAATTTCTGTCACTTTGGGGCCTTTGGTTCCGGACATAGACATGTGCATACAACTTGTAGATACAATCTAAGCAATAAGTATAGAGCTTAAATCTAAGATCATGCCACTCGGGCCCTAGTGACAAGCATTAAACACAACAAGATTGCAGCAACAATAACTTCACAAACTTTATAGATAGACTAATCATAATGTAACAATCCATCGGATCCCAACAAACACAACACCGATTACATCAGATGAATCTCAATCATGTAAGGCAGCTCATGAGATCATTGTATTGAAGTACATGGGGAGAGAATACCAACTAGCTACAGCTAGAACCCGTAGTCCATGGGGGAACTACTCACGGAGCATGATGGAGGCGGTGGCGTTGATGGAGATGGCTTGGGGCACTTCCCCGTCCCGGCGTGCCGGAACAGACTTCGTCCCCGAATTGGAGTTTCGCGATGGCGGCGGCGCCCCTGGGGTCTTTCTGGAGTTTCGTCAATCGGTCCTGCGTTTTTAGGTCGAAAGGGCTTATATAGGCGAAGAGACGGAGTCGGAGGGTTACGGAGCGCGACACAGGGCGGCGCGCCCCTGGGCCGCGCCACCACATGTGTGGGCCCCGTGGCCCTCCTCTGGTCCCCTTGACTTTCTGGAAGGTTCCGGGAAAATAGGAGGTTGGGTCTTCGTTTCGTCGACCGAGAATATTGCCCAACAGCCTTTCTGGAACCAAAAACAACAGAAAACAGCAACTGGCCTTTCGGCATCTCGTTAATAGGTTAGTTCCGGAAAACGCATAAAAACATTATAAAGTGTGAGCAAAACATGTAGGTATTGTCATAAAACAAGCATGGAACATCAGAAATTATGGATACGTTGGAGACGTATCAATCCCCAAGCTTAGTTCCTGCTCGTCCTCGAGTAGGTAAACGATAAAAAAGAATAATTTCTGAAGTGACATGCTACCAACATAATCTTAATCATACTATTGCAAAGCATATGAGATGAACGAAGTGACTCAAGGCAATGATCTATATTTGCTAATTAATGACAATCCCTATGGACTAATGTTTGCATTGAGTTATATTTGTAGGTGTTGTCCATAGGCAATGCTTGAACCATATGTTGGCTTCAAGGTTGCAATAAGAAGAAATTGATGAAGGATATCAAGTGTCAAGTATGTCTTGAAGATGAAGATGAAGTGAGCCCTCAAGTTACTTCAAGACATCAACATGAAGAAATGAAGTGCAAGTTCAAGATGAGCCAACTTGAAGAGATCATATGCTTGAAGCTTTACATGAAGAAATGAAGTGCAAGTTCAAGATGAGCCATCTCGAAGAGATCCTTTGCTTGAGTCTTGCCATCCATATGGTGATCATGGATATGTGAAGATGCGCCAAAGAAGAAGCTCTCCCATGGTGGATTATGGGGGAGCAATCCACATGGTGGTCATGTTTATGTGAAGATGCGCCGAAGAAGAAGCTCTCCCATGGTGGTTTATGGGGGAGCAATCTACAAGACTTCGTCAAGCAAGCACAAGCAAGAAAGGCGTTCCATCTTGTTGAGGTCAAGATCGTCGTCATCAAGCTCAAGTGGAATGCGCAAGTATAAGGTTTGCTCTTGATAGGGTTTCTTTCTCACCGGTCTCATAGTGTAGTTGGAGACCGGTTTATAGTTTAGTTGTCGTACTATCAAGAGGGCTCTCGAGTGAGTAACTCGATCGTATCATTCGGAGAGAGCTCAAACCTTTGCATCCTTGCATCATCTTTCTTGGTTGTTATTTGGACCTTATCCATGTGATGTTTTAGAGCTTGTGCTTATTCTCATGACAAGCTCTAGTTCATCGAAAACGGATTTCGCATAGATCACTTGTTGCGTTTTCGAGTTTGGTTCATCATCTTTCTTGGTTTTATTTGGATCTTATCCATGTGATGTTTTAGAGCTTGTGCTTATTCTCATGACAAGCTCTAGTTCATTGAGAATGGTTTTTGCATGGGCAACTTGTTGCATTTTCAAGATTGGAGGTTTTACCGGTATGTCTTTTTTAGATAGGTCAAACCTTTCATCATTTGTTTCTATCCTCCCTTGTTGGACTATGATGGTTTCCTGCATGATCTTGTAGAGCTTGTTCCTAGCTTTAAAACAAGCCCAAGATCATCAAAATCGGAGTCCGGATGCTAAAGTTATGCCCGTTTTAGTTTTGGTGATTCTGCAGTTTTCTGGGGGGCGGATAATCCGGCCCGAATGCCAAAACATGGACAATATCCGGCCAAATATCCGGCCCGAGCCAGGGGCGATTTTCGGGGGCCGGATTATCCGGCCCGGGGGCGGATTTTCCGGCCTGGGAGGTCCCAAACGGTCATATTTCGTTGGGAGGGGGTATATAAGACCCCCTTCTTCCTCCTTGGGCTGGTTGGTTCACTCTCTCTCTCTCCCCTCCATTGTTGTCCTTCAAAGCTTGCCCTAGTTCTTGATTCCTCCCATGATTCTTGCATATTCTTGAGGGAAAAGAGAGAGGAGATCTAGATCTACATCTTCACCAATCAAATCCCTCTCTTTGTGAGGGGAACCCACTAGATCTTGATCTTGGAGGATTTTGTGTTCTCCTCTTTGTTCTTCCTCTCTTATTCCCCCAATAGCTTTTGTAGCTTTGTTGGAATTTGAGAGAGAAGGATTTGAGCATCTTTGTGGTGTTCTTGCCATTGCATTTGGTGCATCGGTTTGAGTTCTCCACGGTGATTCGTGGTGGTGAAAGCAAGAAGGTTGTTACTCTTGGGTTCTTGGAACCCTAGACGGATTCTACGCCTTTGTGGCGATTTGTTGGGAGCCTCCAATTAAGTTGTGGATGTGTGCCCCAACCTTTGTGTAAGGCCCGGTTTCCGCCTCGAAGGAAATCCCTTAGTGGAACCGTGACCTAGGCCTTTGTGGCGAGGGTCACCGGAGATTTAGGTGAGGCGCCTTCGTGGCGTTCGGTGTGTGGTGTGAGTACCGCATCTTGGGGTGAGGCCTTTGTGGCGTTGGTGTGCATCGAGCAACCACACCTCAAGGTGAGCCTCTTGTGGCGTTCGGGAGCACTAAGCAACCGCACCTCTCCACCGGAGATTAGCACTCGCAAGAGTGTGAACTCCGGGATAAATCATCGTCTCCCGCGTGCCTCGGTTATCTCTATACCCGAGCTCTTTACTTATGCACTTTACCTTGTGATAGCCATCGTGCTTGAAGTTATATATATCTTGCTATCACATACTTGCTTGTATTGCTTAGCATAAGTTGTTGGTGCACATAGGTGAACCATTGCTTAGAATAAGTTGTTGGTGCACATAGGTGAACAATAGTATATAGGCTTTGGGCTTGACAAAGTAAACGCTAGTTTTATTCCGCATTTGTTAAGCCCATCTCGTAAAAGTTTTAAATCGCCTATTCACCCCCCCTCTAGGCGACATCCGTGTCCTTTCAATTGGTATCAGAGCAAGGTCTCTCATTCTTAGGCTTCACCGCCTTGAGAGTAAAGATGTCGGTTAGGGGATTAGATCACAATAACTTGTTTATATTTGATGGCACAAATTATGATCTATGGAAAATTTATGTGCTTAATATTTTGCGGGGTATTTCCCCGAACATGGAGCGATTTCTTGACATGGGTTTTTCTTCTCCTAAGGATCCCCAAAATTTATCTTATGAGGAGAAGAAAAACTCTTGTCTCGATGCTCTTGCTTCTCATGTGTTTTCCATTGTTGTGAGCAATGTAGTTACTTCTTCAATCATGCCTTTTGGGAGCGCTCATGAATTATGGACAAAGCTTCAAGACAAATATGATGTGTCCAATATTATTGAGGATGATTGTATTGCTTCCACTTCCGGCCGTGATGAGTTCTCATCTTCATCCACTTCACCAAAGTGTGGTAAGACACAAGGTAATGATATGGTGAGTGGTGATGAAAATTGCAATGTTGATATTGAGCTTACTATTGATGATTCTTCATCTCTATCTCATTGCAATGGTTCATCTTTGGACTTAAACACATCTAGCACTAGAAATGATTTACATGCTTGTGTTGATAGTCCTTGCATACACTACAAGAAAAGTTCTGATAGACAACGTCTCAAAATCGTCCGCTAAGGGGTATTTTTCGTCGCCTATGGGCCTAACCCGACGATATGGGTTCCGTTGTCGAAACTGCGTCAGGCAAAGTCCAACGACGATTTTTTCGGTCCGTCGCGCTTGGGCGCCCTTCCGCCACGGAAAATCGGACCGTTGCGGAAGTGTTTTCGGGAGCCCGTTGACTGCTGACGTCATGCAAACTGACACGTGGCAGACGCCGTTAACTGCCAGTTAACGGCGTTAACCGGCTGAAACCCCGTGGTAGATGGTAGGCCCACACGAGGCCTGCCACGTCTTAAGCGGGCCGGGCCAGATGACATAGTTTGACCGGTCAACTATATAGCTGGGCTGGTCCATTAGTTACGTGGGCCGGGCCTAACCTCTAAGGTTGACTGGTCAAAACTTAAATGGGCCGGCCCATTTAACATGTGGGGTCCACCTTACAGCAACGGGGCCCAAGAAGCAAGTGGTGCCAAAAACACAGTGGGTCCCACTTTCCGTTAAAGGGCCGGCCCATTTAGTGTGTGGGGTCCACCGTATAGCAGTGGGCCGGCCCAACAAGCTAGTGGGCCGCCAAAACACAGTGGGTCCCACTTTCCGCCAGGGTCGGCCCATTTAGGGGTCCACCATACAAAGTGGGTGGCCCAACAAAATAGTGGCCGGGCAAAAACACAGGGGGTCCCACTTTCTGTTAAAGGGCCGCCCATTTAGTATGTGGGGTCCACCATATAGCAAGTGGGCGGCCCAACAAGATAGTGGGCCGGCCAAAAACACGTGGGTCCCACTTTCCAAAGGGCCGCCCAATTAGTATGTGGGGTCCACCATATAGCGGTGGGCCGCCCAACAAGATAGTGGGCGGGCCAAAAACGCAGTGGGTCCCACTTTCCTCTTAAAGGGCCGGCCCATTTAGTATGTGGGACCAACATATAGCAGTGGGCACCCAACAAGATAGTGGGCCGCCAAAACACATGTGGGTCCCACTTTCTGTTAAGGGCCGGCCCAACTAGTATGTGGGGTCCACCATATAGCAAGTGGGCCGGCCCAACAAGATAGTGGGCCGGGCCAAAAACAGTGGGTCCCACTTTCCTCTTAAAGGGCCGCCCATTTATTATGTGGGGTCCACAAAAAAGCAAATGGGCTGGCCCAACTAATTAGTGGGCCGGCCCAGAGTTGGGGGGTCCACCTTAAAGCAAGTGGGCCAGCCCAATTAGTGTGTGGGTCCACCGTAAATCAAATGGGCTGGCCCAAGAAGTAAGTGGGCCAGCCCGTTTAGTTGTTTATATGCCGGCATAATATGCGCTTTAGGATTTTGCGGGCAGGCACATATGTGATTTCGCTTAATTGGGCCGTTTAAGGGATGGGAATTCGTGATTTAGATACTGAGAATATTTACGCAGCATTGATTTCTGTCGGATAGCCTCACTTACCACAAGGACCAAAGAAAAAATGCGCGAAAGAACTATAAAAACTAACTAAATATTACATCAGCTGCAAGGCATTGAAAAAATATTACAGAACCCAGAGAAATTGAATGGTAATTAAACCTAGCAATACAATGAAGCGATCCGGCAATCTTTTAAGTTGTCCATGCAGCACCTATATCTGAAACAAAGACATTACAAGTTAAGACAGCAACAATGGAAAGGCAAAGACACTACAATATTGTTTGGCAAAGAATTTGGAACTCATCATTTCGTCGTTATAACAAGATCATTGTAATGCGCACAATAAGCAAACAAAGAGTGCATGCCGCATACCAACAGCCAATATAACAGAGCATGTTAGAATGAAACAGCAGACTTACTACTGTCGAGTCCCATGCAAACCAACATGTTCAGGGAGTACAAAATTGGCATGAACAACATAGTAGCAGGCTATAAATTTTGTAACAACGACTGAGCAAGATGAAGTTATGATGGCTACATCTACAGAGCAGGGAATGTAAACCAAAAATAGAAGTTACGATGGCAAAAGCTAAAGAGGAGGGAATGTGAACCAACATGTGCCAAGTGCAATTACTTCATTTTGGCCGTGAACTAAATAATACTCCTGAACTTATAGTGAAGGGGATGCAAATCAAGATGTTTCGGGATATAAACTTGTAATGAGCAACACATGGAGGATAGTTAATGCTGGAGCTTAGGATGGACCAGATACAGAATATAGTGGGATCACCTGTGAACTTGTATAAGAGGGAATGCAAACCAATATGTTCAGCTTTCCATATGTGAGCGTCATGCCAAGTCAGAGAAACAAGTCAATAATGCAGCTTTTGAAGAACAAGATGGCACGCAAAATTATTATCTAGTAGTATGACAAGTTTATTTGTACTACAGGCTAGATAGCAGAGTGATAGCATGCCAAACTAAGTCCTTACTTTGTTAGCTTACAATGAACTAGATACAAAACAATGGCATCACCTGTAGTACAGGGAATGCAAGCCAACATGTTCATGGAGTAAAAAATTGGCACAAACAACATAGTAGCAGGCCATAATTTTTGTAACAACGACTGAGCAAGATAAAGTTATGATGGCTAGATCTACAGAGCAGGGAATGTAAACCAAATATAGAAGTTACGATGCCAAAAGCTATAGAGCAGGGAATGCGAACCAACATGTGCAATTACTTAAAATTGGCCATGAACTAAATAATAGCAGGATGTTACTATAATACCTACAGTATAATTTTTGTAACAACGACTGAGCAAGATAGAAGTTATGATGGCTACATCTACAGAGCAGGGAATGCAAACCAAAATGTTCAATCGCTTAAAGTTAGCAATGAAGTAGAAAATAGCAACGTGTTACGGTCATAGCTAGGAATGAACTAAAAGAGCTTCAGACAAACAAGCATCTGAACCCAGAACATGGCGCTAAAACAAGGGACTTACATTAGGAGAAGCACTCTGTGGGAGTCACAGCAGATCTTCCTGGGGTTGATAGATCCGGTGATGAAGTACGCTACATGTGCTACTTGGGGTTGGAGAGACGGCCATTACACTTCATGGTTACTCATCTCATCTGCAAAGACGTAACGGCGCGTCGTTAGCACAAACAGGTTCCCCCAAGATTAAACAAGAACTTGCAGGCAAGCAATAGAAAAGCGACAGTAGAAGAGTTTAGATCATGCACGGCGCCGGTGAAGCAGATCCGGTTCATGCACAGCGGTGTCGGTGAGCAAGATCCGATGCGGTGGACGACGGATCCGGCGAAGCGGCTCCGGCGGGGTGGACGATACCGCAGCTGAAGCGACTGCGGTAGACTGCTGGATGAGCATATGGTTTCGAGGTTCGGCGGGGATGATCCGGTCCGGTTGATGACGGCGTCGATGAAGCGGCTCCGGCAGGCAGCCGGATGACGAGGATCGCGAGGGCTCGGGTAGGCCAGGGAAGTCCGGCGGGGATGTTCCGGTGCGGTGGTCGTGGAGGTGGGAGAGAGGGACTTGGGAAGTTCCGGTGGGTGGTCTGAGGGAAATGAATTTTTTTGGGAGGGTTTCCGGGCTAGGGAGGTGGTGATCCAAAAAATGACGGGCAGACCCCCCCACCAACCGACTTTGCTGCCATCTCCACAGGGGTAGAATGGGAATTTGGAAGCGTGTGAAATTTTTGTATTTTGTGGGCGGGAAGTTTTGCCGCTATGAGATTTTGAATTTGGCCACCGTCCAAGTATAATGATAAAAAATTATGAGACCGTACTAGTACCTCTGTTCAAGGCCGAGTGCAAAATCAAATCATCATCACGTTGAAAATTTGTTACCAACTTACCATGATCATGATCTACCTCTGAAAATGGGCGCATCCACTAAAACTTGCAAAGTATAATGATACAAATTTGTGAGACCGTACTAGTACTTATGTTCAAGGTCGAGTGCAACATCAAATCATCATTATATTGAAAATTGTGTTACCATGATCATGATATTTCTCTGAATTTGGCGCAACCGCTAAATCTCGCAAAGGATAATGATTAAAAAAAAGGTGAGATTGTACTAGTTCTTATGTTCAAGGCCGAGTACAAGATCAAATCATCATCACGTTGAAATTTGTTACAATGATCATGACATATCTCTAAAATTAGTGCATCCGCTAAATCTTGCACGTGGCGCATCTCGGTGCGGAGCAACAAGTCGGTGCTATCAAGGTTGAGGCGTCGGTAGCGTCATCGGGCTCTCATCTCTTGATAGATCTTCTACATGGCGCGGCGCACCACCCGCCGATAAGCAGTCACAAGTGAGACCGAGGTGGAGACGTCCCCGGCATCCTCGAGGCGCGGCCGCCCTTCTACGAGCCAGCGTCGACTCAAGGTATGAATCCATGTGGTGTCTTAGATTTATTGTTCTTCTCTTATGATTATTTTGAGCCGAACATGTGTGCTCTTTCTCTGAATATATTGCTTGAAAAGCTTACCAAGTTACTTAAATTCACTTTGTTCTTAATCTTGCGAGCTAATATTGTTATTTTTAATGAACGGTGGTGTGCGCAAGCAGAGTTATTTGTGGATGTGTTGAGCTGTTAGGCATAAGTCGAAATCCTCATCTAAACGAGGCCTCAGATTAACACATAAAAAAGGTGTTCAATCTCGCCCACAATACCCTCTTCTTTCCTCTCCCTTTATTGGAACTTGTTTTGCAGACAAGGAAAGTGGCACGTGTAATGTGAGTAAAACCCTCTTAGCCAAAATCATCTACGAGCAAGATTTTCTATATTGTAGATGCCCCAATTGACTCTCATCCCCAAAGTAGTTTTTTTATGTCAGTATAGACTTCTTTACTGGATGTATACTATCGTACATGGCATGCATTTGCCTAATGAGCAACATTGTATTGCTATTCTAGCCAACCTGATCGATATGTCAAGCTTCATGCACGAGATGCCATGTTTAATTTACTCCCTCGCTCTGATCCATATTTCTTGATGTGAAATGAATGTGAATCGGAGGGAGTACTTTTCTTAGATAGTACTATATCATTTCAAAAAAAGTACTACTACATCACAAATGCATCAAAAGAGTACTACATCACAAGACCACCACGGTTGTACTAGTAGAGTTTAATGCTGAACTTCCAAAGGGATTAAGATTACACATATGAACTTTAAACATGACCAGGAGCATGAGGGCCAGCAGCAGGGGCGTTGACGTGGAGCAAGCTAGGCAAGACGTAATTCTGGAGGAAGAGGCCATATGATGCGTACTTGGCCTTGGTTGCAGGGCGGTGTTTCCCCCTATGTACTTAGGCCTACACCCATCGCATGTTGGATCAGGCTGTGGATGTCCTTCTAGAGAAATTTGCCACATAATGGGCAAAATAGCTCCCCGCGCATGCAGAAACGAATTTCACCACCCTTCAGCCGCTTGAGAACATAGCGGCTTTTCCGGTCCCTGCGCACCTTGTTGTTGTCCATGTCATCAGAATACTCCTATGAATTATTAAGTACTACATAATCAAGTTTTTATGACAGATCGAATAAATACTCCACTAACATAATCAAACCTTAGAAACCCTAAAATTAAATGTGTAGAACAAGTAAATGGCAGAAGAAATCGTAATAAATCATGAGAAACCCTATGAACAACCATGAACATTAGCCACAACAATTGCAAGTCCACTAAGTATGAACACATAAATTGATTATATGACTACATGGCAGATTAGTCGAAATTAAACTAGAATCTGATCTTACGAATCGTAGAATCAATTACATCTACAAGAACAAGGTAGGATATCAAATCAATCAAGAACCAGGCTCGTGCAAACCATGTGAACAGCAATATGACACAAAGAGGGTTGGGACAGTTTCGGTAAAAGAGAAGTACCTCCTCGTCATCACCCTCAACATCCTCCTGGAACTGAACGTTTGGGCCGAAATCATCGAAGGGGTCGAGGTTCGCGTCCAGCATCGGGCCTAGGAAGACCTCGCCGTGGTGGCCTGCAACGCCGTGCACATCTTCGGCGGGATAAACAACGTTGGTATCCACCTTCTGCTCGACGGCCAGGACGCCCGTTTCGACCGAGGTCGAAGAACCAGACAAGCAGAGGAGACGAGCGGCATGGGTGCCCGGTGAAGCCTCACCCGTCGTGACGGCTAGGATGCCCATTTCGACCGAGGTTGAAGAATCCGACAAGCAGAGGAGACGAGCGGCTTGGGTGCCCGGTGAAGCCTCACCCACCACGAAGGCCACTACCGTAGAGGCATCCTCTGCGTGGGCGGTCGCCTATTGCTCCGCCTCGTATGCAATACCTATCTTCATGCTGTTGTGGTTGGAAACGGGAAAGTCGATGCCTCAGAGGTGCGGTGAGTGGATGGGGGTTTTCACAGTGTGGGGGAGGCAAGTTGGGGGAGTGGAGAGGACGAGCTCGCGAGAGATGATGAGGCCGATTATGTTATAGCCTCCGACCCCCTGTATCCAGTAGTGGACGCGTGAAGTCATGCATGTACTCGACTTTCCACTTTCTGGGAGACGTGTACGAAACTTTTTTTTTGGACCATTTAACTTCATCTGGGACTCATGTATACCAATACTTCCAAACGTCATAAGTAATTCAAAATCATTCAGAATAATATGAGACCTTAACATTTTATTTTTTGTGTCAGATATTGTCTATGAAAAATAACATCCTTCAAAAAATAAATCGCCTATGCCAATCCGATCATGCCCGTCTACTCCAACTAGCTTCCTCGAGTAATTTGTCACCTTACATTCTTAAAATGAACCAAAATTTGGCACAGGGGTGCATCATCACATGGAAAATGATGTTACCATTCTGTCTTCCCATTTTTTTTTGAATTTTTCAAAATTGTCATGCCCTAACGGAAAAAATGTACTCCTTCTAAGAAGCATGTATCAGAATGGCATTACCAAAACCTAGGGGTGGGGTGGGGGGAGGGGGGCACATGGTGGTGTGATGATACATCACATTTGGACCACACAACACCATTTGGACCAACCAAAAAAAAACACCCTACACAAACCCTGGTCAAAACTAGTTTGACCAATATTACAAAATTTGTACGGAGTACATAATTCAGAAACCGTCAGAAATATACGAAGCATTCACGAGTCCCCAAAGTCAGTGACTTTGAGTCACTTACAACTGTGGTCCACATATCAGTCACCCAAAGTCATGGCAAAGTCAGCTTGGCAAAGTCACCGACAGACAAAGCAAGCAGTGAACAGACAACTCCGTAGCACTGAAAAGACATCTCACAGAAAAGGCTAGTACTACCTTTTCTTCCCGGATAAGCAAAAATAGCTGATCGGTACTGACGAAATGCACCAGGTCCGCAATGTACTCCAGCTATAAGTGAAGCATGCCTACCACTGAAGAGGAAATTCAAGATTCCACCAGATCCCCATATCACTCTTTTGCATAAAACACGGACATATCTTTTGCACAATTCACCACTTGTTGGTCTAATCTATCGCAGCTTCCATCAGTTGGTCATCCAATTAACGATTTAACGGATTAGAAAAATAAGCGGTGGAATTAGAAGTACTAGTAGCGAAATGTGCAAAATATACCGCCCTTCCCGAGGGGGTTTGTCCAGAAGAGGGCCGGATGACAATGTCCCGGGTGCATCCAGAAACGAGAGGGGTAGTTTCTAATACATGTAAGAAATTATTTTACAAAAAGGTAGATATTAAGTAGTACAACTATTAGTACAGTACTACTATTTCGAGGGAAAATGCCATGTCGTGCGACCTCTAATCAATGAGTAGAAGTTGTAGGTGCGCCTAACATGCATTGCTGAAAGCTGGTTCCGCTGGAATTTGAGCTCAGCCGGGGCGGATTCTGCGAAGTACGCCCGACGTCACTCATGTATCCCACCAAACTGCTCACTTCTTTCAATGTCTCTTCTCTTTCACTGCAGCTCTCCAACATCAGGTGCATCAACTTATCTTGTGCCTTCTGCCTCTCGAGAAGGGCAAGGATGGCGATGTCAGCATATTCAAGGTTCAACTTTTGGAGCTGTACTTTATCCTGAAGAAGGATTTTGTACTCTATATCAGACTTGTCTCTGTCGAGGCACACAGTCTTGAGTATGCTGCTGGCTTTCTCCGCTGATGCTTTCTGCTTAATCAGCTCGTTCTTCAACATATCGCGCTCATTTCGAAGGCTGCAAATGAGCTCCACAAGAGTTTTCGAATTCTTCTTCTTGGCAGCCAAATCGTCTCGGAGGCGATCACACTCTAAGCTGAGCTCCTCGTTTTTTTCCATCAAGATGGCGACAGTGGTGTCGATAGTCGGCGCCGCTTCCTTCAGGGCGAAATCATCGGTAGCAAGTAAGCGCAAAGGAAGAAGAAGAAGAAGAAGAAGAAGAAGAAGAAGAAGAAGAAGAAGAAGAAGAAGTTGGTGCTACCTCATTTCGCCGGGGTAGGGCCGGGTTGAAATCATCGGACGACGATGATTCCTTGGTCGTGGAAGTTGGTGCAGTAGGGGCGTCGTTGGAACTTCCAACCCTTTAAGATGTATAACCATAGAGACTCTTAAAGAGCTTGAGCCCGGGCAAGAAGAAACGAAAGTACATGGCGAAGGAAACTAACCCGGTGAGCACAGCACGGACGCGTTTCGGCGGCGGCGGCGGCGACGGCGAGCCCACTTGGTTTCTGGAAGCGTCTCTCGAAATTTCGAGCCGGCGTTTTTTCTCCGCGTACTTGACCGCCGACGACCTGAATTTTGAAGACATTGCTGGAGGAGAGAGCGACGAACAAATGTTTGTTAGGTGGAGAGAGGAAGAAAGTGAATGGAACGAGAGAGTTTAGCGTTTTGCCCTTATAGTCATAGTCGCTAACCGTGACGCGGGAAGGTTGGTCGTCGGCGTTTAATGGTCTCCCGCGTGGAAACCGAGGCGGCCACGAGGCAGCGGCTGGCCACGCGGCGTCCAGTCGCCTACGCCGCCGTAAATAAGGGTAGTTGCCTACCACCACCAGGTGACATGCACCTTTTCCATGTCACCGTGTGACATGCGGCCTAAATTCAAATTTAAAACATTGCGAAAAAAATCATGCATCCGGTGACATGCCCATGGCATGCCACCGATGAAGAGTTCCGTGCCATGCACTCTGGCACTCTGCGCCGTCTTGGATCAGAAAATGAGCGAAGAACGAGGACGAGGCACTAGTTCAAATTTAGGATGAAGTTTAAGTTTTATTTTGGTTTAAATTAGATTAGAGGGAGTAGTACTCTTACTTTATTACTCGTACTTGTGTTAATGTAGTAGTATTATTATGGTGGTGTACTTGCGTCCGTGTACTGCTTGTTTCAGCTGTTTTGGTGAAGGAGACATGCATCACCCTTTTTGGTGATATATCTAGTCGTCATGTAGCCCTCTACCATGTACTATTTTTGCTATGAATATATGTGGTATTGATTGTCAAAAAAAAAACCCCAAGATCCTGAAAAACTGTTGGTCTATCCCGAGAAACGAGGAGGTTTAAGGAAACGAGGAGTCCAGCGCGTGCGGAAGGAGCTTTAATCGTGCGAGCATGCAGGGGCAAAATGAGGAAACTAGCGATTACTTTCTCTCCTGCCAGTCTTATACCTTAATAAATGGGCAAACTGAGCACGTTGTAGCTAATCCTTTTATTAATTAAACAGCTATATTAGTCAATAAGATTGCCTTATGTTTTTCCTCAGTTTTCGCCAAGCCCTTATTTGTTACCCGCAGAAGGAGCTCAGACGGGAGGATTCCAGTTTAGTTGACCGTTCCGTGCTGACGTGTGGGGCTAGTAGAAAGGGACCGCGTGGGACAGGACGAGACCGCGTTTGGTTGTACGTGAGCAGGAGCTGGGTTCTGTCTCTCTCGGCGCGAATTGGCATTTTTAAGAGCACCTTTTCCCCCTCTGTCTCTTTGTCTTTATTAACCAAAAGTATCAAATCTAGAGAAGCTTGCATTTCTGTCTTTCTTCAATTATTTGTGCCTTTTGGCCCTCGTTGTTTGCCCAATATGGCAGCAAATCTAGTACTCCCTCTGGTCCATATGTATGTAGTTAAATCTAGAAGCAAATCTCCAGGGTAATGTACTCCGTACGACAAATTCGCAGTAATAGTAAATCGAGAAAACAAAGTAGGGCCAACAAAATATACTCCAGTAGAATAGGGATAGATAATAGGGATCCCTCCCTAGATAATAAGCTGCATACACAGCAGCCAACAGGTTCGAGGTTCTTCACAACACCATCATACTAACAACATAACAACAAGGGATCCCTAGCTAACAACAAAATAGAAGCTGCTTTGCAGCAGCAGCAGCACACGTCCGGGACTCCGCCTACCCCATCTGCCTCCACTTGTTGCTCCCCTTGGGAGCCTTGGGCTTGAGCGGAGGCATGCGCCCGGCGGAGATCTCCACCCGCTGGATGCTGCGGAGGTGCATGCCGAGCGCCATGTGCTTGGCGCGGAAGGAGTGGGGGTTCACCGACGCGCCGACCTTGGGGTTGGTGTTGCCGATGTTCTCGGCATGCGTGAGGAGGCAGTTGAAGTCAGTGCGGCCGAGCCTCCTAGTGCAGAAGGGGCACCTGTAGACACCCTTGGCGAAGTAGGAGACGTACTGGCCGACCTGCAGCCTCCGCAGCACCTGGCGAGTCTTGACGTCATGGTGCTCGTCGTCGCTGCCGACGTCGCTGCCAGACAGCTGATCCATATCAAACGGGAACTATTAGTGAATGAGATGCAACGATGACTAACGTGCATGATAACAAAGTAAGGAAAAACAGAGCCAGCCTCAGTTAGAGTGGACACGATTATATGTCTACAGGGATGGTGTTAGCGAACCATAGCTCATGCACAACAGATTTGTACACAGCAATGGTTCGCTGAACCCACTCTGTAAAAATTTGTGCCCAACGATTCATCATAGGCAAAGAAACAGATTCCAGATCTGATTTTGAACAGATTCCAGAATATTTGCAAAATTAAACGGTTGATATCTTTTGATTCCTGCATAAAATAACTGACTGAGATCCCATAAATTAACTGATTGAGATCCCATTATTACTTGCATAAATTAACCGAACGGCCGAACTCCAAATCTTAAACGAAATCAAGAAGGGATCAAAGCAAAATGGAATAAAATCGATCGGCGCAAATATTAACCCAATACTCAACCATCTACAGATCGGCACTAATAGTTACTAGGGAACCAGCAAAAATAGGGTTCAAAAAGGAATGGGCGAAGAAAAAAGGGAGCAAACCATAGTTACCTCGTTCCATGGGTCGTCCATGAAGGTGTCGTAGGGGTTCGGAGGCGAGATGTACGGCACCGGCTCATAGGGGTCCCATCCCGGCGGGATACGACCGCCACCGGCGGCGGCGACGGCCTTTGAGGGGACGACGTCGAAGAGGGAGGCGTCGCGCTTGGAGCCGACGGCGTCATGGACGATGGGATTCGCATTCTCCATGTCCATCTCGCCTGCAGAGAGGGAGAGGGTTTTTGCTTTGGAGAAGATGATGGGACGTGAGAGGCGGCGTTTCATGAGCGAGTGAGAGTGACAGAGATAGTGCGAGGAGGCGTCTATAAAGGCGAGGGGTGGTTAATGCGACCCGCGTCCTACGCGTCCACCATTTAACGTCTGCACGTCTTGGGCTTCTGCAACGCGACACGCGTCCACAATTGCACGTCTTCGACTTCTGCACCGCGACTCGCGTCAGTACCCGTCAACAATTGCACGTCTTCCACTTCTGCACCGCAACACGCGTACTCGAGTCTAACCCTGGAAATTTAGATATACTCTCGAGTCTTATACTGTAGCATTTTTTGTGTGCTCGGTTTTCCCCTTGAGTACTAATACTGGCTAGTGCAATATACTCAGTTTTACCTCAAGTGCCTGGTCAACAGAGAGTCAACAAATGGGATTAACTAGTTAAATGAGTCAACAAATGGGATTATCAGTTCGTTTTCACGTGTTAAACTTGTCTAAATATTGGTCAAACCAAGGATTTGACCAAGATTCAAATGGGCAGAAAATAAAAAAAATCAAAAAATGAAAAACCAAAGCACATAGTCTTCTTATGTCATATAGTAAGCATTAAAGTTGATAAACAAGGTCTAGACATATTCAAACAAGAAAAATCATGTGTCTACCCCCTAACCCTAAACTCTGTCTTATGTAGTCAAGCATGAAGAGAAGTACTTTTGGGTTTCAAACATGGAAATTTCAAAAACCACCCAAAAGCTTCATTTTAGTGTGACTAAGAAGGATCAAGGCTTACCTTTTCATTTCCATGTTTTAAACTTGTTTAAATCCTGGTCAAATATAGGTTTGACCAAGATTCAAATGGGCATAAAATAAAAATATAGAAAAATGAAAAAACAAAGCACATAGTCTTCTTATGTCATATAGTAAGCATTAAAGTTGATAAACAAGGTCTAGAAACTTGTCTAAATATTGGTCAAACCAAGGATTTGACCAAGATTCAAATGGGCAGAAAATTAAAAAAATCAGAAAAATGAAAAACCAAAGCACATAGTCTTCTTATGTCATATAGTAAGCATTAAAGGTGATAAACAAGGTCTACACATATTCAAACCATACAAATCATGTATCTACATACTCCCTAACCCCTAAACTCTGTCTTATGAAGTCAAGCATGAAGAGAAGTGGTTTTGGGTTTCAAACATGGAAATTTCAAAAACCTCCCAAAAACTTCATTTTAGAGTGACTAAGAAGGATACATGCTTCCCTTTTCATTTTCATGTTTTAAACTTGTTTAAATCTTGGTCAAACCTAGGATTTGACCAAGATTCAAATGGGCATTAAAATTTAAAAATCAGAAAAATGAAAAACCAAAGCACATAGTGTTCTTATGTCATATAGTAAGCATTAAAGTTGATAAACAAGGTCTAGACATATTCAAACCATACAAATTATGTATCTACCCCCTAACCCCTAAACTCTGTCTTATGAAGTCAAGCATGAAGAGAACTGGTTTTGGGTTTCAAACATGGAAATTTCAAAAACCTCCCAAAAAATTCATTTTAGAGTGACTAGGAAGGATACATGCTTCCCTGGTCATTTTCATGTTTTAAACTTGTTTAAATCTTGGTCAAACCTAGGATTTGACCAAGATTCGATGGGCATCAAAATTTAAAAAAATCAGAAAAATGAAAAACCAAAGCACATAGTTTTCTTATGCCATATAGTAAGCATTCAAGTTGATAAACAAGGTCTATACATATTTAAACCATACAAATCATGTATCTATAACCCTAAACCTTAAACTCTGTCTTATGAAGTCTAGCATGAAGAGAAGTCGTTTTGGGTTTCAAACATGGAAATTTCAAGAACATCCCAAAAGCTTCATTTTAGTGTGACTAAGAAGGATCAAGGCTTACCTTTTCATTTTCATGTTTTAAACTTGTTTAAATCCTGGTCAAATATAGGTTTGACCAAGATTCAAATGGGCATAAAATAAAAATATAGAAAAATGAAAAACCAAAGCACATAGTCTTCTTATGTCATATAGTAAGCATTAAAGTTGATAAACAAGGTCTAGTCTTATTCAAACTAGACAAGTCATGTATCTACCCGCTAACCCCTAAACTCTGTCTTATGAAGTCTAGCATGAAGAGAAGTCGTTTTGGGTTCAAACATGGAAATTTCAAGAACATCCCAAAAGCTTCATTTTAGTGTGACTAAGAAGGATCAAGGCTTACCTTTTCATTTTCATGTTTTAAACTTGTTTAAATCCTGGTTAAATCTAGGATTTGACCAAGATTCAAATGGGCATAAAATAAAAAAAATAGAAAAATGAAAAACGAAAGCACATAGTCTTCTTATGTCATATAGTAAGCATTAAAGTTGATAAACAAGGTCTAGACTTATTCAAACTAGACAAATCATGTATCTATCCGCAAACCCCTAAACTCTATCTTATGAAGTCAAGCATGAAGAGAAGTGCATGGTTTTGGGTTTCAAACATGGAAATTTCAAAAAACTCCCAAAAAATTCATTTTAGACTGACTAAGAAGGATACATGCTTCCCTTTTCATTTTCATGTTATATACTTGTTCAAATCTTGGTCAAACCTAGGATTTTACCAAGATTCAAATGTGCATCAAAATTCCAAAAAAATAAAAAAATGAAAAAACAAAGCACATAGTTTTCTTATGTCATATAGTAAGCATTAAAGTTGATAAACAAGGTCTAGACATATTCAAACAAGAAAAATCATGTGTCTACCCCCTAACCCTAAACTCTGTCTTATGTAGTCAAGCATGAAGAGAAGTGCTTTTGGGTTTCAAACATGGAAATTTCAAAAACCACCCAAAAGCTTTATTTTAGAGTGACTAAGAAGGATCCATGCTTATCTTTTCATTTTCATATTTTAAACTTGTTTAAATCATTGTCAAACCTAGTATTTGACCAAGATTCAAATGGGCATAAAATTAAAAAATCAGAAAATTGAAAAACTAAAGCACATAGTCTTCTTATGTCATATATATAGTAAGCATTTAAAAGATGATAAATAAGGTCAAGACAATTCAAATAATACAAATCATGTATCTACCCCTAACCCTAAACTCTATCTTATGAAGTCAAGCATGAAGAGAAGTGGTTTTTGGTTTCAAACACAAAAATTTCAAAAACCTCCCAAAAGCTTCATTTTAAATAGACTAACTTATTAATTATGAAGGATCCAGGATTGATTACCTTTTCATTGTCATGTTTTAAACTTGTTTAAATCTTGGTCAAACCTGGGATTTGACCAAGATTCGAATGGGCATAAAAATTAAGAAAAAAATCGTAAGAATGAAAAACCAAAGCACATAGCCTTCTTATGTCATATAGTAAGCATTCAAATTGATAATCAAGGTCTAGACATGTTCAAACCAGAAAAATCATGTATCTACCCCTAACCCTAAACTATGTCTTATGAAGTCAAGCATGCATGAAGAGAAGTGGTTTTGGGTTTCAAACATGAAAATTTCAAAAACCTCCCAAAAACTTCATTTTAGAGCGACTAATAAGGATCGATGCTTACCTTTTCATTTTCATGTTTTTACTTATTTGAATCTTGGTCAAATCCTAGGTTTGACCAAGATTTAAACAAGTTTAAAACATGAAAATGAAATGGGAATTGTGTATCCTTCTTAGTCAGTCTAAAATGAAGCTTTTGGGATGTTCTTGAAATTTCCATGTTTGAAACCCAAAACCACTTAAGACAGAGTTTTTGGTTAGGCGTAGATACATGATTTTTCTTGTTTGAATATTTCTAGACCTTGTTTATCAACTTGAATGTTTATGACATAAGAAGGCTATATATGTGCTTTGGTTTTCCATTTTTTTTCATTTTTTCGAAGTTTTTATGCCCATTTAAATATTGGTCAAATCCTAGGTTTGACCAAGGTTTAATCAAGTTTAAAACATGACAATGAAAAGGTAAGCATGAATCCTTTCTCAGTCACTCTAAAATGAAGGTACTTGAAATTTTTATGTTTGAAACACAAAACCCCAGTTCTCTTCATATGTTTGACTTCATAAGACAAAGTTTAGGGTTAGGGGTAGATATGATACATGATATTTCTGGTTTGAATATGTCTAGACCTTGTTTATCAACTTGAATGCTTACTATATGACATAAGAAGGCTATATATGTGCTTTGGTTTTTATTTTTTTTATTTTTTTTGAATTTTACGCCCGTTTGAATCTTGGTCAAATCCTAGGTTTGACCAAGGTTAAAACAAGTTTAAAAAATGGCAATGAAAAGGTAAGCATGGATCCTTCTTAGTCACTCTAAAATGAAGCTTTTGGGAGGTTTGTGAAATTTCCATGTTTGAAACCCAAAATCACTTCTCCTCATACTTAACTTCATAAGACAGAGTTTAGGGTTAGGGGGTAGATACATGTTTTGTGTGTTTTGAATATGTCTAGACCTTGTTTATCAACTTGAATGCTTACTATATGACATAAGAATACTATGTGCTTTGGTTTTTCATTTTTCTGATTTTTTTAATTGTTAAACCCATTTGAATCTTGGTCAAATCCTAGGTTTGAGCAAGATTTAAACAAGTTTAAAACATGAAAATGGAAAGATAAGCATGAATCATTCTTAGTCACTCTAAAAATCTTTCGGTCTGCAGAAGAGTCGAATCTGCAATCAGTAGTTACAAAAGCGACCCACCTTAGGGATGGATAATAAGACTTGGGCAATATAAACGTTGATACTACTTACTTTGTGATACTAAAATATATGTATCTAGACATATTTCAGTTGTAGATACATCCATTTTAACATCAAGTAATATGGATCGGAGGACTAGCTAAAGAACAATGAGAGGCAGTGTTTCTCTCCCCCAGCCTACTTGGCGGAGTGGCCCTCCATCAGGACAGGTGGTGATTCCGCTTCTCTCGTTGGAATTCCTTATCCCCCAGCCTACTCGGCGACGTGCGCTCCTCAGTGACCTGCGCGAGGGCGCCTCGGCGACCTACGCAAAGGTGGCTGGACTCGGAGCGCATCGACTTCCTTCTGCGGTGCCTGGATTGGATCGACCATCCCGCGCGTGTCCTCCACCATATTGTTTTTCTTCAAGATGCTGTTATCCATCATCTTCTTCACCGCATCATGTTGGGTGTTGAGGCTCCCGTTGAGAGCTTGAACGCACCTGTTTGATAGCTCGACGTTTTCTTCGCGAAGAAAGCCGCACTCGATCTTAAGCATCAAATTCTCGCCCTTGAGCTTCTTGATGACAGAGTTCGTTTCCTCACTTGATGGAACCCTCACATCATGCAGCTTGCCCCGGCCGGTGACCTCGTCCTTCAAAGTATCGACATCATCGCGAAAGTTGGAGGCGAGTTCCACGAGAGTTTTAAGCTCATCTCTGAAACACGCCGATGCTTCCTGCATGGCAATATCATCAGTACCGAAACAAAGTGACGAGAGGAAGACGAAAATGTCCAATCAGTGGTAACCTCTAAGCGCAGGAGACAGGGGTTGAAGTCGTCATGAGAAGATGTCAGGGTGCGTCGTGGGGCACTGAGATATGTATAAAAAGGATTAATACGGAATAAAGAGTTGGGACCTCCGGGCCAGGAAGAATCAAGAAACATGGCGATGGAAACCAACCAGGAATCTTCGACCGCACGACTGACGCCGTTCCGAGACGAGCGCGAAGCAGGGCCTTCGTTTTCTGGCGGGCCCTTTCTCGCGGCCAGCATCTGGATAGACCGCCGGCGGGAACTCTCCGCGTCCTTGGTCAACACTAGATGGTGCTTCTTCAAGCGAGATGGTGGCCTTGACTTCGGAGGCATCGCTGGAAGTGGAAGGAGACTGGAAGTGAAGCAAGAAGGGGATGGAAGAAGTACTCCCCCCTATTAAAACCAGACAACCGTCTCCTGCCCTCGCTTCGAGCAACCTGGTCCGCCCATCCTAAATCAACGGCCGAGAGGGGGCTCAAGGGTCAGGACGCGGGAGCAGAAGCAAATGAATCGAGAGCGGTCCGGAGTATCCTGTCCGTCCACCGTAAATCAACGGGACAGAGCGGCTACCTTCTCTTCGAAGGCTCTGGCGCGCAACCCGAGGAATGGACATCTGTCGGCTAGTATAGAATTTTATAGCACGCCATTAATCGAGCTAGCAGTACTGTACTACTGACTACAACTCTGATGGACGTCCAAAGCTCTGAATAGTCAGGGGAAACAATGAATGCGAGCCAGGGTAGTACTACTGTAGTAGTGAAGCAATGGGGATTATCTGGAGCAAGTACGGAGTACCGAGTACAGTACTACAAAAGTGCTGTTCGTTGTTTTCGCAGTTCATTTTAGCGTAACGTCCAGGTTGTTGTCGAACCAGCTGTTAGATTTTGGGTAATTATTGTTAAGTTGCTGCTTCTTAATTAAAATTTATCAAAGTCATGTAGACTAGATCGATTTGTGAGAACATCCCAAAAGCTTCATTCATTTTAGAATGACTAAGAAGGATCCATTCTTACCTTTTCTTTTCATGTTTTAAACTTGTTTAAACCTTGGTCAAACCTAGGATTTGACCAAGATTTAAATGGGCATAAAAATTCGGAAAAAAATCAACAAATGAAAAACCAAAGCACATATATAGCCTTCTTATGTCATATAGTAAGCACTCGAGTTGATAAAAACTCTGTCTTATGAAGTCAAACATATGAAGAGAACTGGTTTTGGGTTTCAAACATGGAAATTTCACAAACCTCCCAAAAGCTTCATTCTACAGTGACTAAGAAGGATCCAGGATTACCTTTTTCATTTTCAATTTCTTAACTTGTTTAAATCTTGGTCAAACCTAGGATTTGACCAAGATTCAAATGGGTATAACAATTCAAAAAAAACGGAAAAAAACCAAAGAACATAGTCTTCTGATGTCATATAGTAAGCATTCAAGTTGATAAACAAGGTCTAGACATATTCAAACCAAACAAATCATGTATCTACCCCTAACCCTAAACTCTGCCTTATGAAGTCAAGCATGAAGAGAAGTGATTTTGGGTTTCAAACATGGAAATTTCAAAAACCTCCCAAAAGCTTCATTTTAGAGTGACTAAGAAGGATCCATGCTTACCTTTTCATTGCCATGTTTTAAACTTGTTTTAACCTTGGTCAAACCTAGGAATTGACCAAGATTCAAATGGGAGTAAAAATTCAGAAAAATTCAAAAAAAAATGGAAAACCAAAACACATATATAGCCTTCTTATGTCATATAGTAAGCATTCAAGTTGATAAACAAGGTCTAGACATATTCAAAGCAGAAATATCATGTATCATATCTACCCCTAACCCTAAACTCTGTCTTATGAAGTCAAACATATGAAGAGAACTGGGGTTTTGGGTTTCAAATATAAAATTTTCAAGTACCTTCATTTTAGAGTGAGTAAGGAAGGATTCATGCTTACCGTTTCATTTTCATGTATTAAACTTGTTTAAACCTAGGATTTGACCAAGATTTAAATAGGCATAAAAAATTCGAAAGAAATCAAAAAATGAAAAACCAAAGCACATATATAGCCTTCTTATATCATATAGTAAAAAATTCAAGTTGATAAACAAGGTCTAGACATATTCAAACAAGAAAAATCATGTATCTACACCTAACCATAAACTCTGTCTTAAGTGGTTTTGAGTTTCAAACATGGAAATTTCACAAACCTCCCAAAAGCTTCATTTTACAGTGACTGAGGAGGATCCATGCTTACCTTTTGGCTTAAACGTTTGAAACCAAAAACCACTTCTCTTCATGCATGCTTGACTTCATAACACAGAGTTTAGCTAGGGTTAGGGGGTAGATACATGATTTTCCTGGTTTGAATATGTATAGACCTTGTTTATCAACTTAATTGATTGCTTACTATATGACATAAGAAGACTACGTGCCTTGGTTTTCATTTTTTGTTTTTTTTGAATTTTATGCTCATATATTTGAATCTTGGTCAAATCTTAGGTTTGACTAAGATTGAAACAAGTTTAAAACATGAAAATGAAAAGTGAAGCATGTATCCTTCTTAGTCACTCTAAAATGAAGCTTTTGGGATGTTCTTGAAATTTCCATGTTTGAAACCCAAAACGACTTCTCTTCATATGCTAGACTTCATAAGATCAACAGGGGGTAGATACATGATTTTTCTGGTTTGGATATACCTAGACCTTGTTTAACTTGAATGCATACGATATGACATAAGAAGACTACGTGCTTTTGTTTTTCATTATTCTGTTTTTTTTGAATTTTGTGCCCACCCATTTGTATCTTGGTCAAATCCTAGGTCTGATAATGATTTAAACAAGATTAAAATATGAAAATGCAAAGGTAAGCATGGATCCTTCTTAGTCACTCTAAAATGAAGCTTTTGGGAGCAAAACCACTTCTCTTCATATGCTTGAGTTCATAAGACGGAGTTTAGGGGTTAGGGGGTATAGATACATGATTTGTCTAGTTTGAATATGTCTAGACCTTGTTTATCAACTTAATTGGCTTACTATATGACATAAGAAAACTATTTGCTTTGGTTTTTCTTTTTTCTGATTTTTTTTCAATTTTGATGCCCATTTGAATCTTGTCAAATCCTAGGTTTGACCAAGATAATTTAAACAAGCTTAAAACATGAATATGAAAAGAGGAGCATGTATCCTTCTTAGTCACTCTAAAATGTAGTTTTTGGGAGTTTTTTGAAATTTCCATGTTTGAAACCCAAAACCACTTCTCTTCACATGCTTGACTTCATAAGACAGAGTTAATTAATTTAGGGGTTAATTAGGGGGTATAGATACATGATTTGTGTGGTTTGAATATGTATGGACCTTATTTATCAACAACTTTAATGCTTACTATATGACATAAGAAAACTATTTGCTTGGTTTTTCTTTTTTCAATTTTTTTCAATTTTGATGCCCATTTGAATCTTGTCAAATCCTAGGTTTGACCAAGATAATTTAAACAAGTTTAAAACATGAATATGAAAAGGGAAGCATGGATCCTTCTTAGTCACTCTAAAATGAAGCTTTTGGGAGGTTTTTGAAATTTCCATGTTTGAAATCCAAAACCACTTCTCTTCACATGCTTGACTTCATAAGACAGAGTTTAGGGGTTAGGGGTATAGATACATGATTTGTCTGGTTTAATATGTCTAGACCTTGTTTATCAACTTTAATGCTTACTATATGACATAAGAAGACTATGTGATTTGGTTTTTCATTTTTCTGTTTTTATTTTTCTGCCCATTTGAATCTTGGTCAAATCCTAGGTTTGACCAAGATATAGACAAGTTTAACACGTAAATGAGTTAACTTGGATTTCCTACCCTTGAATCCATAGGAAACTTTGTTCTAATGCACTATAATAATCAACCGAGTTTTTACACCAACAGGTCTGTCACTTACGTGTGGTGCCCATGCGTGAGGTCCCACACTTCAGTGAGCACAAGTGCAATAGGTACGCAAACTCCCAGCCATTTTCTTTGTCAAGAGAAGACGCATCAGATGCGTATTGGTTCTGTGGGTCCTTCTGGATCCTTCGGTCGTCCCTCTCACAAAACAAATCTCTCTCATTCTCGGCCTCGCTCGACTCGCTCGCTCGCTCGCTCGCTCCTGCTCACTGACAAACCCTGCACAAAAGTCAACATCATCACCCGAAAAAGGGGAGACACCATAATTCTCTCCCTTCTTCTCTCCTTCCGAGTGATCCCTCTTCCTCCGAGTTTCACTCGACGGGCAAACACACATGTGCTGCCTAGTAATAATAAAAAGGTAGAAAAATCGACCTACGAATATATAATTAAATAGGTTAAACTAGGGTTTTACCCAGTACTACAGATCAAGGTTCAAAAAATCCAACTACGGGGTTCGAACAACACGATTCTAATCCAAGAATTTTTTCGACCTAGGTCACCCAAATGGCCTCAAACTATAGGGTTAGCATCTAGTGCAGTATGTGTGAAAATGTATGCACTATGTGTGCTATAACTTGTATGTCTTTCATATTTGAACCAAATTTGAATAAGTTTGAAATATTTGAAAAGGGGCTTTTGGCTTAAACGTTTGAAACCAAAAACCACTTCTCTTCATGCATGCTTGACTTCATAAGACAGAGTTTAGCTAGGGTTAGGGGATAGATGCATGATTTTCCTGGTTTGAATATGTCTAGACCTACTTTATCAACTTAATTGAATGCTTACTATATGACATAATAATACTATGTGCATTGTTTTTTATTTTTTTGATTTTTTTAAAATTGTATGTCCATTTGAATCTTGGTCAAATCCTAGGTTTGAACATGGTTTAAACAAGTTTAAATCATGAATATGAAAAATTAAGCATCTATATATCCTTCTTAGTCACTCCAAAATGTAGCTCTTGGGAGGTTTTTTCGAAATTTCCATGTTTGAAACCAAAACCACTTCTCTTCATGCATGCTTGACTTCATAAGACAGAGTTTAGCTAGGGCGTTAGGGGGTAGATACATGATTTTCCTGGTTTGAATATGTCTAGACCTGGTTTATCAACTTAATTAATTGATTGTTTACTATATGACATAAGAAGACTATGTGCCTTGGTTTTAAATTTTTCTGTTTTTTTTGAATTTTACGCCCATATATTTGAATCTTGGACAAATCCTAGGTTTGACCAAGATTTAAACAAGTTTAAACATAAAAATAAAAAGGGAAGCATGTATCCTTCTTAGTCACTCTAAAATGAAGCTTTTTGGATGTTCTTGAAATTTCCATTTTTGAAACCAAAAACGACTTCTCTCTTCATGCTAGACTTCATAAGATCGACAGGGGGCAGATACATGATTTGTCTGGTTTGGATATGTCCAAACCTTGCTTGTTTATCAACTTGAATGCTTACTATATGACATAAGAATGCTTACCATATGTTTGAATTTTAAAAGCATATAGTCTTCTTATGTCATATAGTAAGCATTCAAAAGTTTTTCTTTGAGAGAGTAGCATGCATTCAAAAGTTGATAAATAAGATTTGTACATATTCAAACCAGACAAATCATGTATCTACCCATATGCATATATATATAACCCTATACTTTTGTCTTATGAAGACGTCAAGGATGAAGAGAAGTGGATTTGGGTTTCAAACATGGAAATTTCAAAAACCTCCCAAAACATGTATATATATCTACCCCTAAACCCTAATCTTTGTCTTATGAAGCCAAGCATATGAAGAGAAGTGATTTTGGGTTTCAAACATGGAAACTTCAAAAACCTCCCAAAAGCTTCATTTTAGAGAGACTAAGAATGATCCATATGCTTACCTTTTCATTGCCATGTTTTAAACTTGTTTTAACCTTGGTCAAACCTAGGATTTGACCAAGATTCAAATGGGAGTAAAAATTCAGAAAAATTCAAAAAAAATGAAAAACCAAAGCACATATATATATAGCCTTGATCTTATGTCATATAGTAAGCATTCAAGTTGATAAACAAGGTCGATCTCTAGACATATTCAAAGCAGAAATATCATGTATATATCATATATATCTACCCCTAACCCTAGCTAAACTCTGTCTTATGAAGTCAAACATATGAAGAGAACTGGGGTTTTGGGTTTCAAACATAAAATTTTCAAGTACCTTCATTTTAGAGTGAGTAAGGAAGGATTCATGCTTACCGTTTCATTTTCATGTTTTAAACTTGTTTAAACCTAGGATTTGACCAAGATTTAAATAGGCATAAAAAATCGAAAGAAATCAAAAATTGAAAAACCAAAGCACATATATATAGCCTTCTTATATCATATAGTAAAAAATTCAAGTTGATAAACAAGGTCTAGACATATTCAAACAAGAAAAATCATGTATCTACACACCTAACCATAAACTCTGTCTTAAGTGGTTTTGAGTTTCAAACATGGAAATTTCACAAACCTCCCAAAAGCTTCATTTTACAGTGACTGAGGAGGATCCATGCTTACCTTTTGGCTTAAACGTTTGAAACCAAAAACCACTTCTCTTCATGCATGCTTGACTTCATAACACAGAGTTTAGCTAGGGTTAGGGGGTAGATACATGATTTTCCTGGTTTGAATATGTATAGACCTTGTTTATCAACTTAATTGATTGCTTACTATATGACATAAGAAGACTACGTGCCTTGGTTTTCATTTTTTGTTTTTTTTGAATTTTATGCTCATATATTTGAATCTTGGTCAAATCTTAGGTTTGACTAAGATTGAAACAAGTTTAAAACATGAAAATGAAAAGTGAAGCATGTATCCTTCTTAGTCACTCTAAAATGAAGCTTTTGGGATGTTCTTGAAATTTCCATGTTTGAAACCCAAAACGACTTCTCATATGCTAGACTTCATAAGATCAACAGGGGTAGATACATGATTTTTCTGGTTTGGATATACCTAGACCTTGTTTAACTTGAATGCATACGATATGACATAAGAAGACTACGTGCTTTTGTTTTTCATTATTCTGTTTTTTTTGAATTTTGTGCCCACCCATTTGTATCTTGGTCAAATCCTAGGTCTGATAATGATTTAAACAAGATTAAAATATGAAAATGCAAAGGTAAGCATGGATCCTTCTTAGTCACTCTAAAATGAAGCTTTTGGGAGCAAAACCACTTCTCTTCATATGCTTGACTTCATAAGACGGAGTTTAGGGGTTAGGGGGTATAGATACATGATTTGTCTAGTTTGAATATGTCTAGACCTTGTTTATCAACTTAATTGGCTTACTATATGACATAAGAAAACTATTTGCTTTGGTTTTTCTTTTTTCTGACTTTTTTTCAATTTTGATGCCCATTTGAATCTTGTCAAATCCTAGGTTTGACCAAGATAATTTAAACAAGCTTAAAACATGAATATGAAAAGAGGAGCATGTATCCTTCTTAGTCACTCTAAAATGTAGTTTTTGGGAGTTTTTTGAAATTTCCATGTTTAAAACCCAAAACCACTTCTCTTCACATGCTTGACTTCATAAGACAGAGTTAATTAATTTAGGGGTTAATTAGGGGGTATAGATACATGATTTGTGTGGTTTGAATATGTATGGACCTTATTTATCAACAACTTTAATGCTTACTATATGACATAAGAAAACTATTTGCTTGGTTTTTCTTTTTTCAATTTTTTTTTCAATTTTGATGCCCATTTGAATCTTGTCAAATCCTAGGTTTGACCAAGATAATTTAAACAAGTTTAAAACATGAATATGAAAAGGGAAGCATGGATCCTTCTTAGTCACTCTAAAATGAAGCTTTTGGGAGGTTTTTGAAATTTCCATGTTTGAAATCCAAAACCACTTCTCTTCACATGCTTGACTTCATAAGACAGAGTTTAGGGGTTAGGGGTATAGATACATGATTTGTCTGGTTTAATATGTCTAGACCTTGTTTATCAACTTTAATGCTTACTATATGACATAAGAAGACTATGTGATTTGGTTTTTCATTTTTCTGTTTTTATTTTTCTGCCCATTTGAATCTTGGTCAAATCCTAGGTTTGACCAAGATATAGACAAGTTTAACACGTAAATGAGTTAACTTGGATTTCCTACCCTTGAATCCATAGGAAACTTTGTTCTAATGCACTATAATAATCAACCGAGTTTTTACACCAACAGGTCTGTCACTTACGTGTGGTGCCCATGCGTGAGGTCCCACACTTCAGTGAGCACAAGTCACGTGCAATAGGTACGCAAACTCCCAGCCATTTTCTTTGTCAAGAGAAGACGCATCAGGATGCGTATTGGAAGTCTGTGGGTCCTTCTGGATCCTTCGGTCGTCCCTCTCACAAAACAAATCTCTCATTCTCGGCCTCGCCGACTTTTCGCTGCGCTCGCTCGCACCTCCTGCTCACCGACAAACCCTGCAAAAAAGTCAACATCATCACCCGAAAAAGGAGACACCATAATTCTCTCCCTTCTTCTCTCCTTCCGAGTGATCCTCTTCCTCCGAGTTTCACTCGACGGGCAAACACACATGTGCTGCATAGTAATAATAAAAAGGTAGAAAAATCGACCTACGAATATATAATTAAATAGGTTAAACTAGGGTTTTACCCAGTACTACAGATCAAGGTTCAAAAAATCCAACTACGGGGTTCGAACAACACGATTCTAATCCAAGAATTTTTTCGACCTAGGTCACCCAAATGGCCTCAAACTATAGGGTTAGCATCTAGTGCAGTATGTGTGAAAATGTATGCACTATGTGTGCTATAACTTGTATGTCTTTCATATTTGAACCAAATTTGAATAAGTTTGAAATATTTGAAAAGGGGCTTTTGGCTTAAACGTTTGAAACCAAAAACCACTTCTCTTCATGCATGCTTGACTTCATAAGACAGAGTTTAGCTAGGGTTAGGGGATAGATGCATGATTTTCCTGGTTTGAATATGTCTAGACCTACTTTATCAACTTAATTGAATGCTTACTATATGACATAATAATACTATGTGCATTGTTTTTTATTTTTTTGATTTTTTTAAAATTGTATGCCCATTTGAATCTTGGTCAAATCCTAGGTTTGAACATGGTTTAAACAAGTTTAAATCATGAATATGAAAAATTAAGCATCTATATATCCTTCTTAGTCACTCCAAAATGTAGCTCTTGGGAGGTTTTTTCGAAATTTCCATGTTTGAAACCAAAACCACTTCTCTTCATGCATGCTTGACTTCATAAGACAGAGTTTAGCTAGGGCGTTAGGGGGTAGATACATGATTTTCCTGGTTTGAATATGTCTAGACCTGGTTTATCAACTTAATTAATTGATTGTTTACTATATGACATAAGAAGACTATGTGCCTTGGTTTTAAATTTTTCTGTTTTTTTGAATTTTACGCCCATATATTTGAATCTTGGACAAATCCTAGGTTTGACCAAGATTTAAACAAGTTTAAACATAAAAATAAAAAGGGAAGCATGTATCCTTCTTAGTCACTCTAAAATGAAGCTTTTTGGATGTTCTTGAAATTTCCATTTTTGAAACCAAAAACGACTTCTCTCTTCATGCTAGACTTCATAAGATCGACAGGGGGCAGATACATGATTTGTCTGGTTTGGATATGTCCAAACCTTGCTTGTTTATCAACTTGAATGCTTACTATATGACATAAGAATGCTTACCATATGTTTGAATTTTAAAAGCATATAGTCTTCTTATGTCATATAGTAAGCATTCAAAAGTTTTTCTTTGAGAGAGTAGCATGCATTCAAAAGTTGATAAATAAGATTTGTACATATTCAAACCAGACAAATCATGTATCTACCCATATGCATATATATATAACCCTATACTTTTGTCTTATGAAGACGTCAAGGATGAAGAGAAGTGGATTTGGGTTTCAAACATGGAAATTTCAAAAACCTCCCAAAACATGTATATATATCTACCCCTAAACCCTAATCTTTGTCTTATGAAGCCAAGCATATGAAGAGAAGTGATTTTGGGTTTCAAACATGGAAACTTCAAAAACCTCCCAAAAGCTTCATTTTAGAGAGACTAAGAATGATCCATATGCTTACCTTTTCATTGCCATGTTTTAAACTTGTTTTAACCTTGGTCAAACCTAGGATTTGACCAAGATTCAAATGGGAGTAAAAATTCAGAAAAATTCAAAAAAAAATGAAAAACCAAAGCACATATATATATAGCCTTGATCTTATGTCATATAGTAAGCATTCAAGTTGATAAACAAGGTCGATCTCTAGACATATTCAAAGCAGAAATATCATGTATATATCATATATATCTACCCCTAACCCTAGCTAAACTCTGTCTTATGAAGTCAAACATATGAAGAGAACTGGGGTTTTGGGTTTCAAACATAAAATTTTCAAGTACCTTCATTTTAGAGTGAGTAAGGAAGGATTCATGCTTACCGTTTCATTTTCATGTTTTAAACTTGTTTAAACCTAGGATTTGACCAAGATTTAAATAGGCATAAAAAAATCGAAAGAAATCAAAAATTGAAAAACCAAAGCACATATATATAGCCTTCTTATATCATATAGTAAAAAATTCAAGTTGATAAACAAGGTCTAGACATATTCAAACAAGAAAAATCATGTATCTACACACCTAACCATAAACTCTGTCTTAAGTGGTTTTGAGTTTCAAACATGGAAATTTCACAAACCTCCCAAAAGCTTCATTTTACAGTGACTGAGGAGGATCCATGCTTACCTTTTGGCTTAAACGTTTGAAACCAAAAACCACTTCTCTTCATGCATGCTTGACTTCATAACACAGAGTTTAGCTAGGGTTAGGGGGTAGATACATGATTTTCCTGGTTTGAATATGTATAGACCTTGTTTATCAACTTAATTGATTGCTTACTATATGACATAAGAAGACTACGTGCCTTGGTTTTCATTTTTTGTTTTTTTTGAATTTTATGCTCATATATTTGAATCTTGGTCAAATCTTAGGTTTGACTAAGATTGAAACAAGTTTAAAACATGAAAATGAAAAGTGAAGCATGTATCCTTCTTAGTCACTCTAAAATGAAGCTTTTGGGATGTTCTTGAAATTTCCATGTTTGAAACCCAAAACCACTTCTCTTCATGCTTGACTTCATAAGACAGAGTTTAGGGGTTAGGGGTATAGATACATGATTTGTCTGGTTTAATATGTCTAGACCTTGTTTATCAACTTTAATGCTTACTATATGACATAAGAAGACTATGTGATTTGGTTTTTCATTTTTCTGTTTTTATTTTTCTGCCCATTTGAATCTTGGTCAAATCCTAGGTTTGACCAAGATATAGACAAGTTTAACACGTAAATGAGTTAACTTGGATTTCCTACCCTTGAATCCATAGGAAACTTTGTTCTAATGCACTATAATAATCAACCGAGTTTTTACACCAACAGGTCTGTCACTTACGTGTGGTGCCCATGCGTGAGGTCCCACACTTCAGTGAGCACAAGTCACGTGCAATAGGTACGCAAACTCCCAGCCATTTTCTTTGTCAAGAGAAGACGCATCAGGATGCGTATTGGAAGTCTGTGGGGTCCTTCTGGATCCTTCGGTGTCCCTCTCACAAAAAAAAAACAAATCTCTCTCATTCTCGGCCTCGCTCGACTCGCTCGCTCGCTCGCTCGCACCTCCTGCTCACTGACAAACCCTGCACAAAAGTCAACATCATCACCCGAAAAGGGGAGACACCATAATTCTCTCCCTTCTTCTCTCCTTCCGAGTGATCCCTCTTCCTCCGAGTTTCACTCGACGGGCAAACACACATGTGCTGCCTAGTAATAATAAAAAGGTAGAAAAATCGACCTACGAATATATAATTAAATAGGTTAAACTAGGGTTTTACCCAGTACTACAGATCAAGGTTCAAAAATCCAACTACGGGGTTCGAACAACACGATTCTAATCCAAGAATTTTTTCGACCTAGGTCACCCAAATGGCCTCAAACTATAGGGTTAGCATCTAGTGCAGTATGTGTGAAAATGTATGCACTATGTGTGCTATAACTTGTATGTCTTTCATATTTGAACCAAATTTGAATAAGTTTGAAATATTTGAAAAGGGGCTTTTGGCTTAAACGTTTGAAACCAAAAACCACTTCTCTTCATGCATGCTTGACTTCATAAGACAGAGTTTAGCTAGGGTTAGGGGATAGATGCATGATTTTCCTGGTTTGAATATGTCTAGACCTACTTTATCAACTTAATTGAATGCTTACTATATGACATAATAATACTATGTGCATTGTTTTTTATTTTTTTGATTTTTTTAAAATTGTATGCCCATTTGAATCTTGGTCAAATCCTAGGTTTGAACATGGTTTAAACAAGTTTAAATCATGAATATGAAAAATTAAGCATCTATATATCCTTCTTAGTCACTCCAAAATGTAGCTCTTGGGAGGTTTTTTCGAAATTTCCATGTTTGAAACCAAAACCACTTCTCTTCATGCATGCTTGACTTCATAAGACAGAGTTTAGCTAGGGCGTTAGGGGGTAGATACATGATTTTCCTGGTTTGAATATGTCTAGACCTGGTTTATCAACTTAATTAATTGATTGTTTACTATATGACATAAGAAGACTATGTGCCTTGGTTTTAAATTTTTCTGTTTTTTTTGAATTTTACGCCCATATATTTGAATCTTGGACAAATCCTAGGTTTGACCAAGATTTAAACAAGTTTAAACATAAAAATAAAAAGGGAAGCATGTATCCTTCTTAGTCACTCTAAAATGAAGCTTTTTGGATGTTCTTGAAATTTCCATTTTTGAAACCAAAAACGACTTCTCTCTTCATGCTAGACTTCATAAGATCGACAGGGGGCAGATACATGATTTGTCTGGTTTGGATATGTCCAAACCTTGCTTGTTTATCAACTTGAATGCTTACTATATGACATAAGAATGCTTACCATATGTTTGAATTTTAAAAGCATATAGTCTTCTTATGTCATATAGTAAGCATTCAAAAGTTTTTCTTTGAGAGAGTAGCATGCATTCAAAAGTTGATAAATAAGATTTGTACATATTCAAACCAGACAAATCATGTATCTACCCATATGCATATATATATAACCCTATACTTTTGTCTTATGAAGACGTCAAGGATGAAGAGAAGTGGATTTGGGTTTCAAACATGGAAATTTCAAAAACCTCCCAAAACATGTATATATCTACCCCTAAACCCTAATCTTTGTCTTATGAAGCCAAGCATATGAAGAGAAGTGATTTTGGGTTTCAAACATGGAAACTTCAAAAACCTCCCAAAAGCTTCATTTTAGAGAGACTAAGAATGATCCATATGCTTACCTTTTCATTGCCATGTTTTAAACTTGTTTTAACCTTGGTCAAACCTAGGATTTGACCAAGATTCAAATGGGAGTAAAAATTCAGAAAAATTCAAAAAAAATGAAAAACCAAAGCACATATATATATAGCCTTGATCTTATGTCATATAGTAAGCATTCAAGTTGATAAACAAGGTCGATCTCTAGACATATTCAAAGCAGAAATATCATGTATATATCATATATATCTACCCCTAACCCTAGCTAAACTCTGTCTTATGAAGTCAAACATATGAAGAGAACTGGGGTTTTGGGTTTCAAACATAAAATTTTCAAGTACCTTCATTTTAGAGTGAGTAAGGAAGGATTCATGCTTACCGTTTCATTTTCATGTTTTAAACTTGTTTAAACCTAGGATTTGACCAAGATTTAAATAGGCATAAAAAATCGAAAGAAATCAAAAATTGAAAAACCAAAGCACATATATATAGCCTTCTTATATCATATAGTAAAAAATTCAAGTTGATAAACAAGGTCTAGACATATTCAAACAAGAAAAATCATGTATCTACACACCTAACCATAAACTCTGTCTTAAGTGGTTTTGGGTTTCAAACATGGAAATTTCACAAACCTCCCAAAAGCTTCATTTTACAGTGACTATATAAGGAGGATCCATGCTTACCTTTTGGCTTAAACGTTTGAAACCAAAAACCACTTCTCTTCATGCATGCTTGACTTCATAATATAAGACAGAGTTTATAGGGTACGTTAGGGGTGTAGATACATGATTTCCTGGTTTGAATATGTCTAGACCTTGTTTATCAACTTAATTGATTGCTTACTATATGACATAAGACGACTACGTGCCTTGGTTTTCATTTTTGGTTTTTTTTTGAATTTTATGCTCATATATTTGAATCTTGGTCAAATCCTAGGTTTGACCAAGATTTAAACAAGTTTAAAACATGAAATGAAAAGGGAAGCATGTATCCTTCTTAGTCACTCTAAAATGAAGCTTTTGGGATGTTCTTGAAATTTCCATGTTTGAAACCCAAAACGACTTCTCTTCATGCTAGACTTCATAAGATCAACATGGGTAGATACATGATTTGTCTGGTTTGGATATACCTAGACCTCGTTTAACTTGAATGCATGCATACGATATGACATAAAAAGACTACATGCTTTTGTTTTTCATTATTCTGATTTTTTTGAATTTTGTGCCCACCCATCTGTATCTTGGTCAAATCCTAGGCTTGATAATGATTTAACAAGATTAAAATATGAAAATGCAAAGGTAAGCATGGATCCTTCTTATTAGTCACTCTAAAATGAAGCTTTTGGGAGCAAAACCACTTCTCTTCATATGCTTGACTTCATAAGACGGAGTTTAGGGGTTAGGGGGTATAGATGCATGCATGATTTGTCTAGTTTGAATATGTCTAGACCTTGTTTATCAACTTAATTGGCTTACTATATGACATAAGAAAACTATTTGCTTTGGTTTTTCTTTTTCCTGATTTTTTTCAATTTTGATGCCCATTTGAATCTTGTCAAATCCTAGGTTTGACTGAGATAATTTAAACAAGCTTAAAACCTGAATATGAAAAGGGAAGCATGTATCCTTCTTTGTCACTCTAAAATGAAGTTTTTGGGGTTTTTCAAATTTCCATGTTTGAAACGACCCAAAACCACTTCTCTTCATATGCTTGACTTCATAAGACAGTTCAGGGGTTAGGGGGTATAGATACATGATTTGTCTAGTTTGAATATGTCTAGACCTTGTTTATCAACTTAATTAATTGGCTTACTATATGACATAAGAAAACTATTTGCTTTGGTTTTTCTTTTTCCTGATTTTTTCGATGCCCATTTGAATCTTTGTCAAATCCTAGGTTTGACTGAGATAATTTAAACAAGCTTAAAACATGAATATGAAAAGGGAAGCATGCATCCTTCTTAGTCACTCTAAAATGTAGTTTTTGGGAGGTTTTTGAAATTTCCATGTTTGAAACCCAAAACCACATCTCTTCATGCTTGACTTAATTTATAAGACATAGTTTAGGGGTTAGGGGTAGATACATGATTTGTATGGTTTGATATTTCTAGTCCTTGTTTATCAACTTTAATGCTTACTATATGACATAAGATGACTATGTGATTTGGTTTTTCATTTTTCTGTTTTTTATTTTATTTTTCTGCCCATTTGAATCTTGGTCAAATCCTAGGTTTGACCAAGATTTAGACAAGTTTAACACGTGAAAACGAATAAGTAAGCCTGGATCCTTCTTAGTCACTCAAAAATGTACCAATCGATAGATGTGTTAACTTTGCTTCATGGAAATAATAATGTCATGTAAATGAGTTAACTTGGATTTCCTACCCTTGAATCCATAGGAAACTTTGTTCTAATGCAGTATAATAATCAATCGAGTATTTACACCAACATGTCTGTCACTTACGTGTGGTGCCCACGCGTGAGGTCCCACACTTCAGTGAGCACAAGTCACGTGCAATAGGTACGCAAACTCCCAGCCATCTTCTTTGTCAAGAGAAGACGCATAGGATGCGTATTGGAAGTCTGTGGGTCCTTCTGGATCCTTCTTAGTCACTCTAAAATGAAGCTTTTGGGAGGTTCTTGAAATTTCCATGTTTGAAACCCAAAACCACTTCTCTTCATGATTTACTTCATAAAACATAGTTTAATTAGAGTTTTAGGGGTAGATATATACATGATTTTTCTGGTTTGAATATATATGTCTCTAGACCTTTGTTTATCAACTTGAATGCTTAATACACATATGACATAAGAATGCTATGTGCTTTGGTATTTCATTCTTTTGATTTTTTTTCTGAATTTTTAGGGCCATTTGAATCTTGGTCAAATCCTTGGTTTGACCAAGATTTAAACAAGTTTAAAACATAAAAATGAAAAGGGAAGTCTGTATCCTTCTTAGTCACTGAAATCTTTTGGGAGGTTTTTAAAATTTCAATGTTTGAAACCCAAAACCACTTCTCTTCACATGCTTGACTTCATAAGACAGAGTTAATTAATTCAGGGGTTAATTACGGGGTAGATACATGATTTGTGTGGTTTGAATATGTATGGACCTTATTTATCAACAACTTTAATGCTTACTATATGACATAAGAAAACTATTTGCTTTGGTTTTTCTTTTTTCAATTTTTTTTTCAATTTTGATGCCCATTTGAATCTTGTCAAATCCTAGGTTTGACCAAGATAATTTAAACAAGTTTAAAACATGAAAATGAAAAGGGAAGCATGGATCCTTCTTAGTCACTCTAAAATGAAGCTTTTGGGAGGTTTTTGAAATTTCCATGTTTGAAACCCAAAACCACTTCTCTTCACATGCTTGACTTCATAAGACATTTAGGGTTAGGGGTTAGTAGATACATGATTTGTCTGGTTTAATATGTCTAGACCTTGTTTATCAACTTTAATGCTTACTATATGATATAAGAAGACTATGTGATTTGGTTTTTCATTTTTCTGTTTTTATTTTTCTGCCCATTTGAATCTTGGTCAAATCCTTGGTTTGACCAAGATATAGACAAGTTTAACACGTAAATGAGTTAACTTGGATTTCCTACCCTTGAATCCATAGGAAACTTTGTTCTAATGCACTATAATAATCAACCGAGTTTTTACACCAACAGGTCTGTCACTTACGTGTGGTGCCCATGCGTGAGGTCCCACACTTCAGTGAGCACAAGTCACGTGCAATAGGTACGCAAACTCCCAGCCATTTTCTTTGTCAAGAGAAAGACGCATCAGGATGCGTATTGGAAGTCTGTGGGTCCTTCTGGATCCTTCGGTCGTCCCTCTAAAAAAAAAAAAAATCTCTCTCATTCTCGGCCTCGCCGCCTCGCTCGCCGCTCGCTCGCTCGCACCTCCTGCTCACTGACAAACCCTGCACAAAAGTCAACATCATCACCCGAAAAAGGAGACACCATAATTCTCTCCCTTCTTCTCTCCTTCCGAGTGATCCCTCTTCCTCCGAGTTTCACTCAACGGGCAAACACACATGTGTTGCATAGTAATAATAAAAAGGTACTCGTAGAAAAATCGATATACGAATCTGTAATTAAATAGGTTAAACTAGGGTTTTGCCCAGTTCTACAGATCAAGGGTTAAAAAATATCCAACTACGGGGTTCGAACAACACGATTCTAATCCAAGAATTTTTTCGACCTAGGTCACTCAAATGGCCTCAAACTATAGGGTTAGCATCTAGTGCAGTATGTGTGAAAATGTATGCACTATGTGTGCTATAACTTGTATGTCTTTCATATTTGAACCAAATTTGAATAAGTTTGAAATATTTGAAAAGGGGCTTTTGGCTTAAACGTTTGAAACCAAAAACCACTTCTCTTCATGCATGCTTGACTTCATAAGACAGAGTTTAGCTAGGGTTAGGGGATAGATGCATGATTTTCCTGGTTTGAATATGTCTAGACCTTGTTTATCAACTTAATTGAATGCTTACTATATATATGACATAAGAATACTATGTGCCTTGTTTTTTATTTTTTGATTTTTTTAAAATTTTATGCCCATTTTAATCTTGGTCAAATCCTAGGTTTGAACATGGTTTAAACAAGTTTAAATCATGAATATGAAAAATTAAGCATCTATATATCCTTCTTACTCACTCCAAAATGTAGCTCTTGGGAGGGTTTTTCGAAATTTCCATGTTTGAAACCAAAACCACTTCTCTTCATGCATGCTTGACTTCATAAGATAGAGTTTAGGGTTAGGGGTAGATATATACATGATTTTCTGGTTTGAATATGTCTAGACCTTGTTTATCAACTTGAATGCTTACTATATATATATGACATAATAATGTTATGTCCTTTGGTTTTTCATTCTTTTGTTTTTTTTATGAATTTCCATGCCCATTTGAATCTTTTGGTCAAATCCTAGAGGTTTGACCAAGATTTAAACAAGTTTAAAACATGAAAATGAAAAGGGAAGCTTGTATATCCTTCTTAGTCACTCTAAAATGAAGTTTTGAGGTTTTTGAAATTTCCATGTTTGAAACCCAAAACCACTTCTCTTCATGCTAGACTTCATAAGACAATTAATTAGGGGTTAGGGGTAGATACATGATTTGTCTGGTTTGAATATGTCCAAACCTTGCTTGTTTATCAACTTGAATGCTTACTATATGACATAAGAATGCTTACCATATGTTTGAATTTTAAAAGCATATAGTCTTCTTATGTCATATAGTAAGCATTCAAAAGGTTTTCTTTGAGAGAGTAGCATGCATTCAGAAGTTGATAAATAAGATTTGGACATATTCAAACCAGACAAATCATGTATCTACACCCCCTAACCCTAAACTCTGTCTTATGAAGTCAAGCATGAAGAGAAGTGCTTTTGGGTTTCAAACATGGAAATTTCACAAACCTCCCAAAAGCTTCATTTTACAGTGACTAAGAAGGATCCAGGCTTACCTTTTCATTTTCATGTTTTAAACTTGTTTAACTCTTGGTCAAACCTAGGATTTGACCAAGATTTAAATGGGCATAAAAAATCAGAAAAAACAGAAAAAATGAAAAACCAAATAACATAGCCTTCTTATGTCATATAGTAAGCATTCAAGTTGATAAACAAGGTCTAGACATTTTCAAACCAGAAAAATGTATCCTAACCCTAAACTCTCTTACGAAGTCAAGCATGAAGAGAAGTGGTTTTGGGTTTCAAACATGGAAATTTCAAAAATCTCGAAAGCTTCATTTTAGAGTGACTAAGAAGGATCCATGCTTACCTATTCATTTTCATGTTTTGAACTTGTTTAAACCTTGATAAAACCCAGGATTTTACCTATTTAATCATAGATTCATAGGTCGATTTTTTACTTTTTTATTTTTACTATGCAGCACATGTGTGTTTGCCCGTCCAGTGAAACTCGGAGGAAGAGGGATCACACGGAAGGAGAAGAAGGGATAGCAGTCACGGGGCCCCTCTTATTATTTATGGTGTATATCTTTTTTCTGGTGATGTTGACTGTTGTGCAGCGTTTGTCAGTGCGCAGGAGGTGCGAGGCTGCGAGCGAGCGAGTCGAGCGAGGCCGAGAATGAGAGAGATGTTTTTTTCTTTTTCTTTTCCGTGAGAGGGACAACAGAAGGATCCAGAGACGACTTCCACTACGCATCCTGGTGCGCGTCTTCTCTTGACAAAGAAGATGGATGGGAGTTTGCGTACCTACTAATCTACTATAGTACTACTACTACACAAGAACCATATACATGTCAAACTTTTCAATCATGACCCACATGCATTTTATGTATATATTCAGAACTTTTAATGCATGCATGAAAACTCAGCAAAATATGTGCATTTTGGGTTGTCGCACATAAATGTGCTTTTACTTGTCTGCCACCAATCCAATTTTCATGTTAGGGGGAAACACGACACACGATGGACATTTCCAATGTTTCACGAATTAATTATCTCAATTTGCATCCATATATATATGCGCCTGGTTACTGAAAGATCGAACCAAAGGTGAACTTGAAACGTTTTAATTTTCATGTTTTAAACTTGTTTAAATCTTGGTCAACCCTTGGATTTGACCAAGATTCATAAAAAATTCAAAAACATAGTCTTCTTATGTCATACAGTCAACATTCAACTTGATAAAACAAGATCTAAACATATTAAAAGAAGAATCATGTATCTACCCCCTAACCCTAAACTCTGTCTTTTGAAGTCAAACATGAAGATACGTGGTTTTGGGTTTACAAAATGGAAATTTCAAAAACCTCCGAAAAGCTTAATTTTGGAGTGACTAAGAAGGATACATGCTTACTTTTTCATTTTCATGTTTTAAACTTGTTTAAAGCTTGGTCAAACCTAGCTAGCTTGGATTTGACCAAGACTCAAGTGCGCATAAAAAATTCGAAAAAACCCCCAAAAATGAAAAACCATAACACATAGTCTTCTTGCGTCACATATATTGTAAGCATTCAAGTGTTGATAAACAATATCTAGACATATCAAACAAGAAAAATCATGTATCTATACCCCTAACCCTAAATTTGTCTTATGAAGTCAAGCATGAAGAGAAGTGGTTTGGGTTTTCAAACATGGAAATTTCGAAAACCGCCCAAAAGCTTCATTTCGGACTGACTAAGAAGGATCCATGCTTACCTTTTCATTTTCATGTTTTAAACTTGTTTAAATTCTTGTTCAAACCTAGGATTTGGCCAAGATTCAAATGGGCATAAAAACAATCGAAAAAATCAAAAATGAAAAACCAAAGCACATAGTCTTCTTATGTCACATAGTAAGCCATTCAACTTGATAACAAGGTCTAGACCTATTCAAACCAGAAAAATCATGTATCTACCCCTAACCCTAAACTCATTTGTCTGATGAAGTCAAGCATGAAGAGAAGTGGTTTTGGGTTTCAAACATAGACATTTCAAAAGCCTCCCAAAAGCTTCATTTTGGAGTGATTGAGAAGGATCCATGCTTAATTTTTCATTTTAATGTTTTAAACTTGTTTAAATCTTGGTTAAACCTATGATTTGACCAAAATTTGATTTGGCATGAAAATTCAAAACAAATCAAATAAATAAAAAACCAATGCACATAGTACATCTTCTTATGTCATATACTAAGCATTCAAGTTGATAAGCCAGGTCTAGACATATTCAAACTAGAAAAATCATGTATCTACCCCTAACCCTAAACTCGATTTGTCTTATGAAGTCAATCATGAAGAGGTGTTTTGGGTTTCAGACATGGAAATTTCAAAAACCTTCCAAAAGCTTCATTTTGAAGTTACTAATTAAGAAGGATCACTACAAGAAAAGTTTGGCAAATTTTCTTGTAGTGGATCCAGGCTTAATTTTTCATCTTCATGTTTTAAATTTTGGTCAAACCTAGGATTTGTCCAAGATACAAATGGGCATAAAAATTCAGGGTAGCATCATACCCCCCTCCTTCCCGCGTAGAAAAAGTGTTAGGCGAGTAGTAGAATGGCATGACCAACAAGTTTCAAGTAAAATTTTGAATATGACCAAAATATACCAATTGATAGATGTGTGTGACCCAAGATTGAGCCATGGTACATTTTGCCAACAAAGTAGCAATTGAGTTGGCTTTCTACCTTAGTAGGCGTGCATTGGAAGGATGCATTATGCCGGCAAAGTTTTCAAACGTTCAAACTTTTCCGGTTTCTCATACAGTATTTGGCTCCTTGAGAAGCATTGATGTGATCATATAAGGTTATCCAAAACTTCGCCTTTCCCGTATTTGCCCGAGCACTCGACACCCCTCGTCCCATGGCGACTCCTCCAGCCATAGCCCCGTGCACCCAGGCTCCACGACTCAGCCTCGGAGGGGTGTGCGCTAAAAGCTCGCAAATGTCTGTGTGCCATTGGTGTGCGATGAAGCAGGCGGCTCTGTGTCTTGCTGTGGCTAGACTCCTGGCGCCCTTTGATCTAGGAGAGGGAGAGGAGGGAGGGGGTCCCATGAAGCGGCGGTGGCCCAGGTATCGGCGGCAGCCCAGGCAGCAGCGGCAAAGTGGGCTGGTCGGAGCATAGGCATGCGCCGGGGGCGAACCTCGCCGGGTGAGGATGCTTCCATTGTGAAGAAGCACTTGCCATCCAGGGCTTCGGGTTCGCCAACAAACTCAGCGCCTCGGTCCATGGCGTTGCCGTCGTGGGGACGTCGGGGGCGGCGGCGACGTGCTGCAGCCCCAGCCTTTAGTGGGGACCAAAGTGCGACCGACCACATCACGGCGTCGGCAGCATTGGGGATGCCGATGGGCATCCACTGCCACACACAGATTTGGGAGGTTCTGGCCGGGCCGAGTTCCAAACTTCCATCATCGGAGCCGAGGGCTTGGTACTTCAAATTCCGAATCAGGCAATCCTTCGACCCCAATCAGCTTCTGCCTGTGGTCCAAATCCGAGATATCTTGGCGGCAGCTATGCTGGTTAAGCTTAGCCGGACAGCGGCAATCGACGATCTGCAAAACCTAGATGCCTTCCGAGGATTTGCAGCAGCCGTCAATGCACTCGTGGAGGCATCGCATGCTGGTAGCAGCGGCGAATGCGGGTATGTTGTTTTACTCCCTTTGTATGCTTTTGTCATAAAAATCAATTTGCTAATTCTCATTCGATTGAAAATCAGACCCATTCACCATCAACTCTCAAACAGTGGACACTAGTAATATGTAGAACTAGAAATTACACAAGATTTCTGTACTGCTAGTACTATTACTTCGACGCTACATGTTGTTTACACGAGGAAATTGCACAAACTACCGCTTATTGCTGCCTTCTTGCTTAAAACACTTTTTAAAACTGTAATTTTTTTCCGCACAAACCACCAACTATCGTTTTCTGTTGCAGGGAATTTCAAATTTAGGATTGAGCTGTTTAAGAGCAAATCAGATGATCGGGGACCACCAACTACTATAGTTTTAATTGCAAATAGAATAGATTTTGCAAAATTATGAAACGCACATAACGTTTGAATTACTACAATTTTTTTGAAGGTTTGATATTTTCATCATTTTTGTGTGAATCTTACACCAAGTAACACAACTTTCAGACGGAATACAAAATATTTTCAAACTTCCTAGATTTGATAGCTCAAATATTTTTAATTACTAGTTTTTCAGTATTTTAAAAAGTCGAAACACTATATTTTGGCTGAATGTTAGAAAATATATTTCATGATTATCCCATATTAGTTAAGAAGTACATAAACTAGTAGTAGTAATAAAGAACAGAGGGAGTTTATGGAGATACATCCATTAAGGGCATGTTAGTGTGTGTTGGTGTATTACTTATGCCTTCTTTGGTTAATACACTTCTCAAGTGATCCCCGCAAACCCTCTATTCTTGCCTAGAATACAAAAACTCCCCATCAAAGTATTAGTGCATTTTTTGGATGAGTATTCGAGAGGATTGGGTGAACACCAAGGATTTGCATAGGGAATTGGTACAATTGAATCCTTGGCTGTTTGATTTGTAGGATTGTTTCCGATAGGAATTTTTCCTAAGGATTTCTTTGCACAGATTCCATAGAAAATTAAACATCTACTCATACCTCTTTTTAAGAATGCTTTACTTTTCCTATGGTGGAATCAAACAAAGTTTGGATTCTATGAATTCCTATAGGATTGGAGTGGACATGACATTGCAATCCTACATTTCCCTATTCCTACATCTTTCGGTAGGCATTTGCCTAGAATAAATAACCATGTGTATTACGGAGTAGCAGTAAAATATAGGTTTATTTCTCTAAAGCATCTTGCACTGTACTAGTACATGGCTTAAGAGACAATATTTTTACCATTTTTTTGCGAGAAGACAATATTATTACCATAGTTACTAAGTACATTTTATTGGATGATGAAGTGATAGCCCTCATCAATGCATTGTGAATTATTAGGGCATGGGTCACACGTGATTTACGAGTACACCGCACGATCGAGAGCCGCCGTCCCTCTTTGCTTTTTACCGATGCGGCGGAGCTCCTCCCCACACCCACGAATAACTGAAAGCCACAACTGCTGGGGAAAAGTCTTGCGCCGAGAAAATCTACAACCGTGGTTGAGTACATGTGTTTCTTAAGATACGAGTGCTCCAATGCATTTTTTCTTTCCTTTTACTAATTTACCTTGAAAATCCCGCACGTCCACTTATTTGTGGACGGAGGGAGTATCACGCCAAGAGGAAGTAGGACAATACTTTTGCCAGCTGTTGGCTCTTCTATTGTTCTTGCTCTAAAGAAACCCCGATTGTGAAAGGCCAAGGCGTACTTCTTTTGGTCACGCAAAATTCAAAATACTGCCATGGACATTGAATTGACATGACAACACATAGCTTGGGATGTCCAAATTTGCACGTTAGACCAGTGACTTGTTCTTCACCTTTTCAGAGGGAACAGTGACTTTTTATTATGGGTCTATACACTTTCCAAGAAACAGGAGGAGATGCTGTAGAGTGTAGAGGAGCGAAGTCAAGCGCCCCGCCCCCACCTGCCCTATTTCTGTTCACCTCCATCGTCTACCTCCGCCCCCGCCCGCACCAATCGACCACCTTCCATAGCACACGCCAGTGCCGCCGCCATGCAGCTTTAGAATCAATTCCACCGCCCAGTTTGAGAGCCTCCGTTCTTCATCTTCCCCGCCACCTGCCGCCATCGAACCCAAATTAAACTCCAATCAGTTGAACCCAAACCTCATAGACCCACCCCCTGCCCTGCGATGGCGGCATCGAACAAGGAAAATGATGACTCTGAACTGTTTCAGAAGGTCTTTTCCGAAGGTCCCCTTGAAGAACTCGTAACAAGATGCGACGTCATCACCGCCGCGAGCCTCGTCGGTTCGTCCAAACTATTTTTCGACTCTGCAAATGATAGTGCAACTCTATCTTTTTCTCTCCCGTTTGGCCTCCCATGTGTTCTTCATTCTCACCCGACGAAGGTAGCACGGGATTGCAAGCTGACGCCGCTGGACAGGTTCTCCTCCGACGCTGTGATGCCAGACGGTACGGGTAAGCAGTGGGTAGGTGCCAATGGAGATTGGGTTGCCATGGTTGACACTGGCTTTCCTGCTTGCAAATGGAAACTTGTCAACGTCTACACTCGCCGTGAAATTCCTCTCCCTGTGCCGTTTGAAACCACCCACATTCCAAATATATACCACCACAACCTTCGTGCTATTATATTTCACAAGATATATATTTGCCAAGTTCCCACAGCTGCTGGGGGGTACAAAAATTTCTCTCTTGTTGCTGTTTTTGACATCAGAGTTGCCCTCCTTTGCGGCGAAGATTCTGGATGGACAGTTCTTACAGAGCCCAAGTCCCACATCTTTTACAATTACAGCGATGCAATTCTCCACAATGGGCTTGTGTTTGCCACAACTCATACTGGCACTGTTCACGCATGGAATCCTCAGCAAGCTGGTAATTTTCCTCCGGACGTAAGTAGTGTATGATGAGCTTCATTATTCATGGCTGTAAAGATAATTTTAATGCACAAACTTATTAATTTTCGAACCTGACTGATCTGACTTGGAGGCTTGGGGCATATTTGCTTCGGATGAAATTTCATTGGTATTTAGACTTTTTATTCGAGATGATTACCATAGAAAAATTTGAGGATTGTATAATTAGGAGTTTTATTCTCAGATTGAATTATGTTGGATTTTGACCTCTACTTGAACTTCTTGAAATGAATCCTTTGGTTTCCCATGTGATGTACTGAAATACACCAATATGCTGTATTATTGAATGGAAATGCCATTATATCATCCCATCTGAATCCTAATGCGTTTTCCCAATTCTTACGTTTTCAGATTTGTGCAAACCAAACATACCCTTCTTAACAGTAATTTCGTTTTCAAGCAGGTCCTCCGCTGATCGTAGAGCCACCGCCCATTGTGTTTGAATGGCGGTGTGCACTTGATGATGCTCTTGGCCATGATCACGAGGTCGATTATGGCATGTGGTGGTTAGCAAGATCTATAGATGGTTCTAGACTTCTTCTGATCCATACACTGGGCATTGCTGATGAAAGGGAATATTCCTGTAAAGTTTGCCATACTGCTTCTGATCGTCGTGTTCATCATGGTCGCACTGTTGGCAACTATGCTTCTGGGTTTGGTTGCCTGGTGTTCACGAAGGACACTAGTAAGTTAAATGAAGGTATTCCATGGGAAAAGATTGATGACCTTGGAGAATATTCTCTTTTCCTTGGAGTGAACTATCCGATTATGCTGCCATTAGGCGGTGCAGATGTTGTCCCAGGATGTCTGACGAGAAGAAATTGTGTGTACACCTTGCCGAATGAAGCATGGCTTCGCAATTCGCAGCTGCCTGAAATATGCCGATTCAGTCTGAATCGTGAAGATTGCGCCGTTGGTTTCCAAACCAACGCCTTGGAGAAAACATGCAAAACAAAAAAAGATAGGTACCTGGTAAAGACACCGCTTTGGTTCATCCCAAACTTCGCCAACGCCCCGGATTGGAACAAGTGTGATGTTTAATTCTGAAACAGGGCCTGCAGCCATTGTAGCTACTGATAGTATGTAATTTCATAGCTAATGAACGAGGCAATTGTGGTCTACTAGTTACAACTGTTTTGTAAAGAGGTGGTCTATAAGTATACCCCTCTCTTCATTGATGCATTTGTGGTCTACTTGATGGTACTCTTAAATATATGGGTGTGGCTCCTCAACACATAATGTGGGAGTATTATTGTGTTAAAGTTGAAGGCTTGATCAACTATAGGTTCACTTCTCTAGTTACATTACTAGGTACTCCGGTTGGCTATGTTGTGATGAAATTGTGTTCTGTTGTTCGGTGAAGACAAAAGTAGAACTATGGTATGCTTATGTTTAAGAGCAAGCGAGGGTTTAGCTTGAGATGTTAAAATTCAGATTTGAACTATTTTTTGATATGGAAATTTGAAATATATATGGTACTGTATATGATTATGTGTAACAACAAGCGACGAAAGGGCTGATGCTCCTATTCCTTGTCGGCGGGAGGACTATGTGTGCGGCGACTTGAGCCAAATTAGAAGGCCATAGCTATGTTGATTGGTCCTTGAAGTTGGAGGGGCTAGGATTTCGGATGAGCGGAGTGGGGGAAGTTGTTGCTCATGGAACATAAGTCCTTAAAATAGTAATGTTAGTATATAGGAGTACAAGGTATATACTTGTACTATTTTAGTACTATAATAAGTATATCGGGTTCATCAAAAAGAATTATCTCGGGTTCACAACCACGTGGGGTCAAGGTGAGGGAAAGTTGGTCAATACCTCTTACCGCTATATCCCCGCCCCAAGTTCTAATGCGCAAGTGCTGTTATTTTTTTTAAGGGAAATAGTGGTTCCTCTCTCCCGGAAACATGCCCCGCATCTCCACCTCCTAGTATCGTAGTACTACTACTGCATCTTCTCCAAAAAAAACCCTCTTCTGTCTCTTTCTCCCGTTCACCCCTCTCTCCCTTGCATTGGATTACCGACTCCAATGAAGCAGAAGCGTAAGATTGAGGAGATTCCTGATTGCTACCACCAGTCCATGGGGTGGGGCAACCTCCACTACCCACTGGTGGAGAACATAGCCGAGCGGGCGGATATCCTCAGCACTGGTCGCCTCGCTCGAGGCATGATCGGCATGCGGCATGCCATCCGCGGAGCGCATAAGGTTCCGTTCGGTTTACCGAGCCTGCTCCACTGCGACCCCGAGACATGGCCAGACGACCGCGACAATACTGTAAGAGTATTTATTTATTTACTCATCTCGTTTCAGCTTGTGTTTTTTCAATCAACTTTTCTTATTGCCAAACATCATGCATGAATTTAGACTCAACATAATCACCTGATTTGGGAGTACTGTAAGGTTTGCTGCCTTCACTATGCACATGTACTCTTCGGAATTGCTTTATTTATCCATTATATCTGTGCTTCAGTTCTGCACAATCCGCTCTTCATTCTGTCGAATACCTTGCATGCATAGACAATTTTGAAACAAATCCTATTTGCAGGGCATTCACGCGTTGCTGATGCCATTAGACAAGCCGACAGTTCCAGCATTTATCCATACCAAGGAGGAACTGGATGGACATGGACCCATGCACTGGGTGGGTTGTAACGGCGACTGGGTGGCATTTGTCCAGCAGGACGGGCACTTGACGATCCGCAACATATACATATCAGATACTATTATACCTCTTCCATCTCTGCAAGATGCAGGAATTTCTTTGGGCCCTACTAGTGAATGGTGGCATGGCAGCCCACCATTCCTGTTCAAATACAAAATAGATAAAAGTTTGGAACTGCTCAAAGTACGGATCGTCAAGAGGCCGTACAAAGATGATCTAGCAGGGCCATGGCATTACGAGGTAATCGTTGTATTTGACGAATTGATTGCTATCCTACAAGCGCCCCTAGAAAAGGAGTGGAATATCCTGAGAAACCCTGAATTCTTTGATAGAAACAGCTATGTCGATGCCATGGGCATTCCTGGATATGGTACAAGTTCACACCTACATCGTGTATACGCAGTTACATATCCGTATGGAGATGTTCTGGTTTGGGAACCATATACCTGTGGTGAGTCTTTGTTTTATGTCTTAACTAGTAAATGGCATGCTGCACATGTTGGACCAATTACGATTCGCAATACTGATGTATAAAAGTTGCGTTCTAAATGTTGTTCAAACTTTCAATACAACTAATAATTTGGTTATACCATCAAAATAAGTGTGAGCATACAGTTTATAAATATGAACAAAAATTTGGAACCTTTCTTAATCACTATCAAGTGGGACGTGTGATATCGGTGTGAGACTGCTCTGATTTTTCTTCATAATGGAAACATGACGGTTCTAGAAACACGTGGACACTGGTGTGGTATTTTTTTCACGCGAATACCTCTAATCCCAACCGTTAGATTTTGGACACCAACAGTTGGAATTGCTGCGACATGTCTTGTTAAAAACTGGTGCCTTATAGTAGTAGAAAATAGAAGATAGAAGAGAAGAGATAATTTTCAGTGTAGTTCCTACTTGCTGCATTGTGGTTGATCTTTGTGCATTGCAGGGACACATGCAGCCCCGCGTCTCATTGACGCCCCTGTCATTGAAGATGAAGAAGCAGAAGTGGCTGCAATTTTCGCTCAAATCGAGGGAGATGCTGTCATGGAAGATGATGAAGCAAATGTGGCTCAAGGCGATGGAGGTGCCGATGAAGATAATGATGCTGATGAAGAAGAATTAGAAGAAGAAGAATTAGAAGAAGACGAATTTGATGATGAAGAATTAGATGATGAAGAATTAGATGATGATGGTGATAATCATAATTATGAAGATGAAGATGTATTTCTTGGATTTTCTGACCAGCGCACTTGGTTCCTGGCACCAATGAGAGCAGAGTCCATTACTGGTGAATCTGATCTCGCGTGGATTCAGGTTAAAGGTTATCGGCCCATCCTCGGTCCTCCAATATTACATATGGGTAACAAGCTGAGGTCTTATCCTTTGGTACGGTGCTACGTTTTCTTGAGATCTGCCCATACCTTGGACCCTGTAGAAGAGGCAAGGTGGGAAAGATTGAACAATTTGAAGGGGCGTTCTTTATTTCTTGGACTCAATCACCCAATTTTCATGCTACCCCCGCCAATCGACGCAGAGGCTGCAGAACCAGATTTCCAATTGTTCAAACCTGACTGTGTCTTTGCTACCCACAATCGCGCCCGTGATACATGGATACGTCCAAGGCCAAATTGGTGCAGAATGCACGTCAATGGAGGTCCTGCCATAGGCTCAAGATTGCAGTACAAAAAAGAGAAGACTGAACATAGAGCCGAAGCACCCATGTGGTTCGTCCCAACACTTCCACCTGTTTTTCCTTGAGAAATAAGAGACAGATGGTGACCTTATTTTATAGAGAAAACATAGTGTTCGTGAACTTAACCTCATGAACATTCGCTGTTCGGTTTTTGCTGAAATCAAAATTTTGCAGAGATGAAGATCTTTGTTTGAATCCCGTGCTGAACATATTTTTCACAAATTAGCTACCCGTATTGTGATGAATACATGCTGGTTTGTTGTTTGGTGCAGTAGCAGACATGAAGATCTTTGTCCTGAATACCACAATGGACATCTTTTTTTTCTTCAAAAATTAGCTAAGCTCACGCTATTAGGCGCAAATGCCTATTAAGAGATTTGGTGCTCTTGGGCACCATTGCTCCTGCTATTTTAGAAAAAAATAAAAAAAAATTTATTTGTTCAAAAAATTAGAAAACAAATCATGGAGTAGCTAATGAATTGTCCCATAAACGTGCAAAATTTCAGTTTCAAATAAAAAAAATTCTGGGCTACACAAAAGTAACAAACGTGTGGATCTGGGTATGCATATTTCAAATCTCCAAATTTCAACAGATTGTCTTTTTTGTGTAGTCTACAATATAAAGAATATCATATTAAAATTTTACACGCTTGTAGGTTACTTTATTTATTATGTCTACATTCATTTTCAGATTTTTTTGAAACAAATATGTATGCTATTTGATTTTTTTTAAACAGCAGAGCACTGGTGCCCATTAGCCAAAGACACTTTTCGCAAATGCCTACAATAAAGGAACGGATGGTGACCTTATTTTATAGAGAAACCATAGTGTTTGTGAAGTTAAAGTCATGAACACACGCTGTTCGGTTTTTGGTGAAATCAAAATTTAGCAGAGATGAAGATCTTTGTTTGAATCCCGTGATGAACACATTTTTCCTAAATTAGCTACCAGTATTGTGATGAATACATGCCGGTCTGTTTTTCGGTGGAGTAGCAGACATGCAGGGGATCGAAAGAAACGGCAAAGTAGCCAGAAATCAGGGGTCAAATATAAATTCGAGAAAGGAAACGTTTATTCAACAGTCAGGCTGACATGTGGGACGTATCTTGCAGCCGCAGCCCCAACATTTATCATTCAGAGAGGATGACATGTGGGACCCACGAACCAGTATCGTTCTCGGCGTTTCTCAAAGGGGGCAGGAGATCGAAAGAAAAAGGCAAGTAGCTCGAAATCAGGTGTCTTAAAAATCCAAGAAAGGAAAGGTTTATCGCACAAAGAGGCTGACATATTGTACCCAGTTTGCAGCAGCGTCATCAACGTTTCAAAGGCGGTGGAGTTCGAAAGAAAAAGGCAAATAGCCAGAAATTAGGGGTCAAAAATAAATCCAGCAAAGGAAACTTTTATCGTACAAAGAGGCTGACATGTGGGACCCAGCCAGCAGCGTCCTCAACGTTTCTAAGGTGGCAGGCAATGGAAAAAAGGCAAATAGCCAGAAATTAGGGGTCAAAAATAAATGCAACAATAGAAACTCTTATTGTTCATAGAGGCTGACATGTTGGACCCATGAGCCAGCAGGGCCCTCAACGTTTCAAAGGCGTCACGGGATCAAAAGAAAAGAACCAAGTAGTCATTAATTAGGTGTCAAAAATAAATCCAAGAAAGTAAATGTTTTACTTTTCATAGAGGCTGTCATATGGGACCCATGAGCCAGCAGCGTCCTCAACGTTTCTAAGGCGGCTGGGGATCGAAAAAAAAAGCGAAGTAGCCATTAATTAGGGGTCAACTATAAATCCAAGAAAAGAAATGTTTATTGTTCTTAGAGGCTGACATGTGGGAGCTATGCGCCAGCAGCGTCCTCATCGTTTCAAAGGCGGTCGGGGATCCAAAGAAAAAGGCAAATAGCCAGAAATCAGGGGTAAAAAAAATCCAAGAAAAGAAATATTATTGTTCATAGAGGCTGGCATGTGGGACCCATGAGCCAGCAGCGTCCACAATTTCAAAGGCGGCACAGGATCGAAAGAAAAAGGCAAGTGACCAAAAATCAGGGGGTAAAAAATCCAAGAAAAAAACTTTATTGTACATAGAGGATGACATGCGGGTCCCATGAGCCAACAACTTACTCGTCGTTTCAGAGGGCCGAGGCGGCATGAGATCGAAAGAAAAAGGAAAGTGACCAAATATCAGGAGCAAAAAATAATCCATGAAAAGAAACTTTCATTGTACATAGAGGATAACATAGGGTCCCATGTTGTAGCAGCGGTCTGAACGTTTCAAGGACGGCATGAGATCGAAAGAAAAAGGCAAGTGACCAAATATCAGGAGCCAAAAATAATCCAAGAAAAGAAACTTTTATTGTACCTTTGAGAGTCGGCATGAGATTGAAAGAAAAAGGCAAGTGACCAAATATCAGGAGCCAAAAACCTAGAAAAGAAACTTTTATTGTACATAGAGTATGACATGCGGGTCCCATGACGCTGCAGCATCCTCAACGTTTCCAAGGCGGCAGGGGATCAAATGAAAAGGAAATAGCCAAAAAGCAGAGGGTGAAAAAAATCGAAGAAAAGAAACTTTTATTGTTCGTAGTGGATGACATGTGGGACCCATGAGGCAGCAGCATCCTCAACGTTTCCAAGCAGCAGGGGATCGAAAGAAAAAGGAAATAGCCAAAAATCAGAGCGTGAAAAATAATCCAAGAAAAGAAACTTTTATTTTACATAGAGGATGACATGTGGGTCCCATTTTGCAGCAGCGGTCTCAATGTTTCATATGCGGCTTGAGATCAAAAGAAAACGAAAGTAGCCCGAAATTAGGGGGAATAAAACTCCAAGAAAAGAAAGTTTTTTGTACATAGAGGATGACATACGGGTCCCAAGGCGGCAGGGGAACAAAAGAAAAAGGAAATAGCCAAAAATCAGAGGGGTGAAAAAAAATCCAAGAAAAAAGAAAATTTTAGAGTTCATAGTTCATAGAGGATGACATGCGGGTCCCATGAGGCAGCAGCGTCCACAACGTTTCCAAGGCGGCACACAGGAACAAAAGAAAAAGGATGTACCCCTGCTGGGCCTTTTGATCAAAAAATAATCCAAGATAAGGAAGATATAAATTGGGGCTGCCTGGCCATCTGGGCCTTCTAACCTGCTGGACGTCTTTTGACTCGTACAATTTCAGCCCACTCCAAAACAAGAAAGTCCTATGCTTCGCAAAAACAAAACAAAAACAAGGAGATTCATATTAGTTCGTTTATGTAAAAATAAAGATTTAATTTATCCGTTTGCAATAGCTCAGAGCGAAATACACTTTTATTGTCTGTAAATAATCAAGATATCACATGTTTCTTGTACGGGGAGGCTGACATCGGGACCCATGAGCCAGCAGCGTCGTCAAAGTTTTAAAGGCGGCAGGGGATCGAAAGAAAAAATAAATCAAAAATCAGTGGGTAAAAAAATCGAAGAAAAGAAACATTTATCGTTCTGAGAGGATGACATGCGGGACCCATGTGGCAGCAGCATCCTCAACGTTTCCAAGGCAGCACGGGATCCAAAAAAAAGGCAAAATAGCCAGAAATTAGGGGTCAAAATAACTCCAAGAAAAGAAAGGTTTATCGTCCATAGAGTCTGACATGTGGGACCCATTAGCGAGCAGATTCTTCAACGTTCAAAGGCGGCAGGGGATCAAAAGAAAAAGGAAGTAGCCAGAAATTAGGGGTAAAAAATAACTCCAACAATGGAAACTTTTATTGTTCATAGAGGATGACATGCGGGACCCATGAGCCAGCAGCTTCCTCAACGTTTCAAAGGCGGCATGGGATCGAAAGAAAAGGCAAGTGACCAAATATCAGGAGCCAAAAATAATCCAAGAAAAGAAACTTTATTGTACATAGAGGATGACATGCGGGTCCCATTTAGCAGCAGCGGTATCACCGTTTGAGATGCGGCAGGGGGTCTCGAAAGAAAAAGGCAAGTGACCAAATATCAGGAGCCAAAAAATCCAAGAAAAGAAAGTTTTATAGTACATAGAGGATGACATGCGGGTCCCATTTAGCATCAGCGGTATCACCGTTTGGGAGGCGGCAGGGGATCGAAAGAAAAAGGCAAGTGACCAAATATGAGGTGCCAAAAATAATCAAAGAAAAGAAAGTTTTCAACGTTTCAAGGCGGGGGATCAAAAGAAAAAGGAAGTAGCCAGAAATTAGGGGTCAAAAATAACTCCAAGAAAGGAAACTTTTATTGTTCGTAGAGGATGACATGGGGGACCCATGAGCCAGCAGCTTACTCAACGTTTCAAAGGTGGCATGAGATCGAAAGAAAAAAACGCAAGTGACCAAATATGAGGTGCCAAAAATAATCAAAGATTTATTGTACATAGAGGATGACATGCGGGTCCCATTTTGCAGCAGCGGTCTCAATGTTTGAAATGCGGCTTGAGATCAAAAGAAAAAGAAAGTAGCTAGAAAGTAGGGGGTCAAAAAAAATCCAAGAAAAGAAAGTTGATGGACATAGAGGTTGACATGCGGGTCCCATGTGCCAGCAGCTTACTCAACGTTTCAAAGGGGCCAGGGGATCAAAAGTAAAAGGCAAGTGACGAAATATCAGGAGCCAAAAATCAGAGGGTGAAAAAAAATCCAAGAAAACAAACTTTTATAGCACATAGAGGATGACATGCGGGTCCCATGAGCCAGCAGGTTCCTCAACGTTTCAAACGTGGCATGAGATCGAAAGAAAAAGGCAAGTGACGAAATATCAGGAGCCAAAAATAATTCAAGAAAAGAAACTTGATTGTACATAGAGGATGACATGCGGGTCCCATGTGTAAGCAGCTTACTCAACGTTTCCAAGGCGGCAGGGCATCAAAAGAAAAAAGGAAATAGACAAAAATCAGAGAGTGAAAAAAACCATAGAAAATAAACTTTTATAGCACATAGAGGATGACATGCGGGTCCCACGAGCCAGCAGGTTCCTCAAAGTTTCAAACGTGGCATGAGATCGAAAGAAAAAAGGCAAGTGACCAAATATCAGCCAAAAATAATCCAAGAAAAGAAAGTTTATTGTACGTAGAGGATGACATGCGGGTCCCATTTTGCAGCAGCGGTATCACCGTTTGAGAGGCTGCACGGGATCGAAAGAAAAAGGCAAGTGACCAAATATCAGGAGCCAAAAATAATCCAAGAAAAGAAATTTTATTGTACGTAGAGGATGACATGCGGGTCCCATTTTGCAGCAGCGGTCTCAACGTTTCCAAGGCGGCACAGGACCAAAAGAAAAATGAAGTAGCCAGAAATCAGGGGGTGAAAAAAATCCAAGAAGAAAGATTTCAATTGGGCTGCATCTGGACATCTGGGCTTTCGAACTATCCTGCTTGGCCTTTTGACTCGTACAATTTCAGCCCACTCCAAAACAGGAAAGTTCCGAATTTTCTAAAAAAACAGGAAAGTCCTATGCTTCGCAAAGACAAAAAAACAAGGAGATTCAACATATAAGTTTGTTTATGTAAAAATAAAGATTTAATTATCCGTTTGAAATAGCTCAGAGCGCAATACATTGTTTATTGTCTGCAAAATAATCAAGATATCATATGTTTCTTGTACGGGGAGGCTGACATCGGGACCCATGAGCCAACAGCGTCGTCAACGTTTTAAAGGCGGCAGGGGATGGAAAGAAAAAATAAACCAAAAATCTGTTGGTAAAAAATCCAAGAAAAGAAACATTTTCGTTCGAGAGGATGACATGCGGGACCCATGAGGCAGCAGCATCCTCAGCGTTTATTGTTCATAGAGGTTGACATGTGGGACCCGTGAGCCAGCAGCGTCCTCAACGTTTTAAAGGCTGCAGGTGATCGAAAGAAAAAATAAGCCAAAAATCGTTTGGTCAACAAAATCCAAGAAAATAAACATTTACCGTTCGAGAGGATGACATGCGGGACCCATGAGGCAGCAGCATCCTCAACGATTCCAAGGCAGGGGAAATATCCAGAAATTAATGAGGGGTTCAAAATAAATCCATCAAAGGAAACTTTTATTGTTCATAGAGGATGACATGTGGGACCGACCTGCCAACAGCGTCCTCATCGTTTCGAGGGGGCAGGAGATCAAAAGAAAAAGGCAAATAGCCAAAATTAGGGTAAAAAATAACTCCAAGAAAGGAAACTTTTATTGTTCGTAGAGGATGACATGCGGGACCCATGAGCCAGCAGCTTACTCAACGTTTCAAAGGCGCATGAGATCGAAAGAAAAAGGCAAGTGACAAAATATCAGGAGCCAAAGATAATCCAAGAAAAGAAACTTTATTGTACGTAGAGGATGACATGCGGGTCCCATTTAGCAGCAGCGTCTCAGCGTTTCAAATGCGGCTTGAGATCAAAAGAAAAAGAAAGTTGATTGTACATAGAGGATGACATGCGGGTCCCATGAGCCAGCAGCTTACCATACGTTTCCAAGGCGGCAGGGGATCAAAAGAAAAAGGAAATAGCCAAAAATCAAAGGGTGAAAAAAATAAAGAAAATAAACTTTTATAGTACATAGAGGATGACATGCGGGTCCGATGAGCCAGCAGGTTCCTCAACGTTTCAAACGTGGCATGAGATCGAAAGAAAAAGGCAAGTGACCAAATATCAGGAGCCAAAAATAATTCAAGAAAAGAAACATGATTTACATAGAGGATGACATGCGGGTCCCATTTAGCAGCGGTATCACTGTTTGAGAGGCAGCAGGGGATCGAAAGAAAAAGTCAAGTGACCAAATATGAGGTGCCAAAAAAATCCAAGAAAAGAAAGTTTTATAGTACATAGAGGATGACATGCGGGTCCCATTTAGCAGCAGCGGTATCACCGTTTGAGAGGCGGTGATCGAAAGAAAAAGGTAAGTGACCAAATATGAGGTGCCAAAAATAATCCAGGAAAAGAAAGTTTTATAGTACATAGAGGATGACATGCGGGTCCCGTTAGCAGCAGCGGTATCACCGTTTGAGAGGCGGCAGATCGAAAGAAAAAGTCAAGTGAAAAAATATGAGGTGCCAAAAAAACCAAGAAAAGAAAGTTTTATAGTACATAGAGGATGACATGCGGGTCCCATTTAGCAGCAGCGGTATCACCGTTTGAGAGCAACAGATCGAAAGAAAAAGGCAAGTGAAAAAATATCAGAGCCAAAAATAATTCAAGAAAAGAAAGTTTTATAGTACATAGAGGATGACATGCGGGTCCCATTTAGCAGCAGCGGTATCACCGTTTGAGAGGCGGCAGGGGATCGAAAAAAGGCAAGTGACCAAATTTGAGGTGCCAAAAATAATCCAGGAAAAGAAAGTTTTATAGTACATAGAGGATGACATGCGGGTCCCAATAGCAGCAGCGGTATCACCGTTTGAGAGGCGGCAGGATCGAAAGAAAAGGCAAGTGACCAAATTTGAGGTGCCAAAAATAATCCAGAAAAGAAAGTTTTATAGTACATAGAGGATGACATGCGGGTCCCATTAGCAGCGGTATCACCGTTTGAGAGGCGGCAGGGGATCGAAAGAAAAAGGCAAGTGACCAAATTTGAGGTGCCAAAAATAATCCAGGAAAAGAAAGTTTTATAGTACATAGAGGATGACATGCGGGTCCCGAGTAGCAGCGGTATCACCGTTTGAGAGGCGGCAGGGGATCGAAAGAAAAAGGCAAGTGACCAAATTTGAGGTGCCAAAAATAATCCAGGAAAAGAAAGTTTTATAGTACATAGAGGATGACATGGGTCCCAAGCAGCAGCGGTATCACCGTTTGAGAGGCGGCAAGGATCGAAAGAAAAAGGCAAGTGACCAAATTTGAGGTGCCAAAAATAATCCATGAAAAGAAAGTTTTATAGTACATAGAGGATGACATGCGGGTCCCAGTTAGCAGCAGCGGTATCACCGTTTGAGAGGCGGCAGGGGATCGAAAGAAAAAGGCAAGTGACCAAATTTGAGGTGCCAAAAAAAACTCCAAGAAAAGAAAGTTGATTGCACATAGAGGATGACATGCGGGTCCCATTTAGCAGCAGCGGTCTCAACGTTTCCAAGGCGGCAAGGGATCAAAAGAAAAAGGAAGTAGCCAGAAATCAGGGGTCAAAAAAATCCAAGAATAGAAAGAATTTTGGTTCATAGAGGATGACATGCGGGACCCATGATCCTGCATCGTAAACGGCTCGTTGAACGAGATGGCGCGATGTAGAAAAAAAACAATGCCAGAGAGGCTGCCATCTGGGCCCTACATCCCTCGGCGGTGCGGATTTGCGTTGACTCGGCCGGCGAACCCGAGATTTCGAGATGCACCACGTCCCGGGCCACCATACGCCACGTTTTGGCCGCTTTCGTCGGGCTAGGTGGCCTCAAAAACGAGAAAAAAAAGTTTTGACATGCACCACGGAGGGACCAAAATCGTCGGCCATGGTACACCAGCAACCACGGCGCGACTTCGTCGGCATGGCTTGGTTGATAGTCCTTGCATATCATGTGTAAGTTGCTTGAATAAATCTAATGATGATATGCTTGCTTTGTCTTGTGGCCATGATAAAAATGCTTATATTTCCTCTAGTTGTTGTGTGACTAACAATGTAGAGGAAACCAAAGATTCTATTGGTCAAGACAAGATCTTGAAAGGAGCCTCAAGTAACTCCTCATCTTTATCTCACGGTCCTCATATATGCCTTATGGCCAAGGGTTCCACGGTACCTCCTACCATGGAACCTAATATTTCTCGTGGGGATAAGGATGAGGATGAATATGAAGAAGATGATTGGGTTGTCTCTCTACGCGATAAGGGTATGAGTGTTTTCAAGGTTATTTGCAAAGATAAAATTGCTTGCTCTCACTTCTTTGAAATCTTGACTACCGCTATTGAGAGCCAAAAACTTATTTGGATGCATGAGAACACCATTGATAAAAAGGGTGCTCTTGAACGAGAGTATGCCGATGATGTAGCATCTTTAAAGAATGAACTTGAAGAAGAACAAACCACCAAGGAAGCTCTTGAGGAGACCTTTGCTCTAGAATTGTCTAGAGAAAAGGAAAACCATGATAGAGCTCTTGAGATGGCAAATGAACTAAAGCTAAAAAATGATAAGCTTGTGTTTGTTAATGCTAAACTCCTTGAGGATTTTGAGCAACTCAAAAAGGGCTCAAGGGTCATTGAGAGTGCGCTCGCCAAACTCACCGAGTCGCATGAGCAACTTAAAGCTTCTTATCTAAAAAAGCATGCCAACTTGCCTTCTCCTATTACTACTAATAATGATGCTTGTGCTACTAACTCTACTTCTTGTGAAGCATCTATCTTGAAGGAGAATGTTGAGCTAAGGGCTCAACTTGATTTGCTAACTTGCAATTATGGGAAATTGGAAGAAAATCATGGAAAGCTTTCTCGCTCCCATGAGGATCTTCTAGCCTCTCATGATAGGCTAAAGTTAGCTCATGAGGCTATCATATCTAAGGCAACACCTTGTGAGCCTCATGTGGATACTAGCACTACTACTCAAAATGCTATATTGCCATGTGCTAGTCCTAGTAATTCATCCACTCATTGTTGTGGGTATACTTCATGGGTGTACCATCGACAGTGCCTAGATCCGGCAAGCCCGGGTGGCCCACAGATGGTGATGAGGCATGTGGCCCATCGGGCGGCCCAGTTGCTGTTGATCCTGACGGAAGATGTCCGGCCCAGGAACAGGAAGCCGGATCCGACCGACCTTGGGAGTAACCCGGATCCATGGAGGCCCAGTAGGAACCCGGATCCAGTACGACATGTAAGGAAGGCGGATCCGTGACGTGCACGGCAAGATATTGTACCGTAGTTAGGCTATCTGTAATCCGGCTAGGACTCTCCATGTAAACCCTAGATCCGTGCGCCTTTATAAGCCGGATCCCGGGAGCCCTAGAGGCACAACCACAACTCATTATAACAACGCGAAAGCGCCCAGATAATTCCAGACAAGCAGCAGTAGGCCCTGTCATCGTGCAGGTGTTCCGAAGCTGGGTAACTCGCGTACCACCGTCCCGTGCACTCCGCCCTATGGCCCCTACTTCTTCTCCCCCTCGTGAGGATCCCTCCTCCGAGGTACCGTCGATTAGGCAACGACAGTTGGCGCCCACCGTGGGGCCTGAGGCGTCTGGAGGCCGGAACCGGGAGGGCTCCGCCATGGGAAGCTACGACGACTCGATCGCTGTGGGGCGTGTACTCTACGCCGGGAATTTTCCGATCGTCCCCCGGACGAATTCTGGATTCCGGCTAGGTCAAACCCCGTCAAGCTCTCCATCGTCCCAATCGGCGGCATCCACATCTTCATCGGGGAAACCGTCGATTCCGATGGAAACCCACTGGTAAGTACGCTGACGCGACCGCCGCTGAGCAGGACGCAGTCGCGAAGTTCCGATCTGAGACGCAGGAGCTTCCTAAGGAAGATTCCGCCTTAGATCTGAAAAATTTCAAACCCACCCAATCCGCCCCTGAGCAGGAAATAAAGGTGGAAGACCAATGCAGATCCGCCTGGGTCTCCCAGGTGTTAGAGAAGCAAAGGTGTCACTTCGTACACTTCATAGCCCATACCGCAGGAGCCGCCCCTCAAGAGGACGGAGCTGGTCCCGTGCAGGTTGAGGCGCCGGAAAACGCTGCTCCGGATCAGCAGGAGGCTGTCGGAGAAAGCGGAGCCCCGGTGGAAGAGTCGATTCTGGGAAACTTAAGCCCAATTTCCGGAGATACCCAATCCATGGACACTGAAGAGTTCGATCGTAAGGTGAAGGAATATGGATACGGTGCCCAGCCTGAAGTTGATTCCGCCCAGCCAAAGCAGGTCCTTGCGACCGTCGCTGCGCTGGGAGAAAACGGATCAGAAGCAGCAGACACCCAATCTGACCCCCAGCCATCTCGTCGGGGATCCCCAATGTCACGGGAGCGGCCCCGCAGGGATTCTTCCTCAGAGGAACTCCTGTCAACTGAAGATATGATCGCACAAGCAGGCATGGATGCGGCTTATCGCTCGGATATTCTTAACAAACCTATCACTCCCGAAGACGTAGAAGCTTTGGAAGCTAAAAGATTGGAGCTGCTGGCCACAGCCAAAAAGTTTAAGGACACTGCAGCCGCCATGCTTGAAGAACGCCAGCATGCCGCAGTTTTTGTGGAAGGCTTCATCCAGCGTGAGCAGGAAGTGGACGAAGGACTGGCAAAGGTCAAGGAACTCCGAAAGCATTGGGAGGACAAAATCGTTGAAGCTCATCATGAGGTCGAAAGGGTCCGGCGTGACTTGGTAACTCCCCGCAGGATCACCTTCGCAACTCCAACGGGGCAGCAACCGCTTGCCACCCCGAAGGACAATATGACGAAGGCTGCAGAGATCTTGAAGAAAAAGAACGAGGAGATCGATATCGACTACGTTCGCAAGCTCGTCGCGTCAGCAGTGGTACAGCAGAGCAAGGCAGACACTTCGCGCAGGTTAGAATCTAACCCGGAGCTTTGCGTCTCCACTGCGCAGAAGGACGCCCATGACAATCGCCATCGAGATAACGAATCGCGTACCGGATCTTCGGAGCGCAGAAGGCAAGCCAGAGAACACCCAAATCCGATCCCCGTACCATCAAAAACACCTCCATCGGATCCGAGAAGGGGAAAGGATGCAATGTACTCCGGACGAGACAAGTACCGCCACCCCACTCCTCCGCCTAATGGTCACCCGCGTCCCCCTCGCCGCCGTAGTCCAGCCGGAAACACCAGGCCCCAAGGGCATGCTGGCATTGTTATCCGCGACAACGTGCTGCCTTCAAGAAACAGAAACAGGGAGCGCACGCCGGAACCTCGCCGGAATCAGAATAATGATCATGAGCCCGAGCCAAGGAGGAGCCGGAATGAGGAGCGCGACCCGGAACCCCGCCGGAGCCGGAACGACCAGGGCAGCCAGCGCCACGGCGAAGGCAGCCACAGGAGCCGGAGCCAGCACCGGGAGGCCGGGGAGAATCTGAAGGCGGAAGCAAGAGGTCGGATCGGCCCCCTCGCAGGTCTCCCTCGCCACCACCTAGCGGTGGCGGCGGAGGTGGAGGCGGAGGCAGCGGCCGGAGATCTCGCTCTCGCTCAAAATCCCCCCGCCACGGTTCGCGCGACGCACGGGAACGTCTCAACGAATACAGAACCGACTACATCGGACCAAAGTGCTTTGGCAGGATGATTCGAGAGGAACCAAAGCCAAGGAGCTCCCTCAAGCTACCCGGAAACTTGAAGCATTATGATGGCACCGAAAGGCCGGATACCTGGATTGAGGATTACTATAATGCAGTAACCTTTGCCGGAGGGACCCCTAACATCGCCTGCCGCATGCTCCAATTGTACCTTGTAGGCCCAGCCCGGATCTGGCTCAGTGACCTCGAGAAAAACTCCATCTTTTGCTGGTTTGACCTGAAGACCGCTTTCGAGAAACACTTCAGAGGCACCTACAAAAGACCTGCCACGGCAAGCGACCTACAAGCTTGTATCCAGAAGAAGGGAGAATCCTCACGGAACTTCCTCACGCGATGGTTAGCGTGCAGGAACGAGTGCGAAAACGTCGACCACACCACTGCCATGTACGCCTTCATCGGCGGACTGCAAAGAGGAGGACTGCTGAGGCATAAGCTCACTTGTTTAGCTAATGCAAATAAGTTAACTTTGGATGAGATGATCTCCATTGCCAGTGACCACACTGCCGCCGATGACGACGCAGGCGGTGACATCGCAGCCACAGCAATCCCCCTACACCAACAAAAGAAGAACCGTGACAACGGCAATAGCAGCAGCCATAAGCGCAAAAACCCTGATGACCAGAAGAGTGGCGGATCCGACTTGGTCGCCATGGCGTTCCAACGCGGAGGTTCAGGAGGCGGAAGAGGACGCGGCCGTGGAGGCGGAGCCGGCAGGGGTCAGCAGCATGGCACTGAGGTCACAGCTGGCGGATCCCGCGCCCCGCAAACCTACGAGGAGTATAGGGACATGCCCTGCCTGGCCCACTTGGATCCGGCTACAGGGAAGTCCACTCACACCAACCGCAACTGCAAGTGGGTCAACGACTTAAAGAACGACCCGGAGGCAGGATACAAGCGAGCCCGGAAGCACCGCCCTCGCGGCAAAGGAGGCAAGGGCAAGAACAAAGACAAGGATGAGGACAGCTCCGAGGCAATGGATGAGGATGATAACTCGCCGGATCCCAAGGCAGGGTCCGCAGGTAAATCCAACCCGTTTGAGAAAAAGAGCGTGGGGGCTTACCACACTTTCCTCGGAACCCCAACAGTCCGCGCCACCAAGTCAGCTGCCAGGATCCTGAACGCCATAGTTCCGGCTGTGCCGCAGTATGTCAGGTGGTCGGAAGTCCCGTGCACATTTGACAGAGAGGATCATCCTGTCATTGTGCCAAAGGAGTGCTACGCCTTGGTTGTAAGTCCCCGCATAGACGGGTATGATTTCTCCAAGTGCCTCATGGATGGTGGAGCCAGCTTGAACATCATGTACCTGGAGACTCTGGAGCGGATGAACCTCACCAAGGAACAGCTCAAACACAGCACGACTGAGTTTCATGGCGTGGTTCCGGGTAAGAAGGCAAATTCCCTCGGCAGCATCACACTTCCCGTGGCCTTCGGCGATGTTCACAATTTCCGCGAAGAGAGGATCACATTTGAAGTTGTGCCCTTCAAGAGCTCCTATCACGTCATCTTCGGCAGGCCCACCTACCACAAGTTCCACGCAAGGGCGTGCTACATCTACAACAAGCTCAAGATTCCGGGTCCTAAAGGTATGATTACCATATCCGGAGACTACAAAAAGGCTCATGAGTGCGAGTTAGGCGAAGCCGCCTTCGCAGAGTCTGTGATATCTGGAGAGGAGCTGAAAGGCTACAGAGCCGCGGTGGATCCGACTGAGATGCAGACCACCAAGAAGCAAATCTCTGAGAGAAAGCGTCCTTCAAGGCCGCGATAGAGACCAAAAAAGTCAGCTTCAAGGAAGGCGACGATACCAAGCAAGTCTCAATCGGAGCCAACATGGACCCCAAATAGGAAAGCGCGCTCGTCGAGTTCCTCCGCGCTAACATGGATATCTTCGCATGGCAACCTTCTGACATGTCCGGAGTACCTAGGGAACTCGCCGAGCACTACCTCAACATAAATCCGGGGGCTAAACCGGTGAAGCAAGCTATGCGACGCTTTGGAGATAAGAAGCGCCGCGCCATAGGAATGGAACTAGCTAAGTTACTAGAGGCAGGTTTTGTAGTAGAAGTTATCCACACTGATTGGGTCGCAAATCCCGTCCTTGTACCCAAAAAGAACACCGTAATACTAAGAATGTGCATCGATTACTCTGGCTTGAACAAACATTGCCCGAAAGATCCGTTTCCCCTGCCGCGCATTGACCAAGTCATTGATTCGACGGCAGGGGCGGAACTTCTGTGTTTTCTTGATGCGTATTCCGGTATCACCAGATCCGGATGAAGGAGTCCGACCAAAAGGCGACCTCGTTCATCACCCCATTTGGCACTTACTGCTATGTTACTATGCCCTTTGGCTTGAAAAACGCAGGTGCCACCTACCAACGTACGATGCAGCGGTGCTTGAAGGACCAGATCGGCCGGAACGTACACGCTTACGTCGACGACATCGCAGTCATGACTCGGAAAGGATCCGACTTGATCAGCGACCTCACAGAAACCTTTGAGAATCTCCGTCGGTACAAGATGATGTTGAATCCGCTGAAGTGCGTCTTTGGCGTACCAGCCGGAAAACTCCTTGGCTTCATTGTCTCTAACAGGGGCATTGAAGTAAACCCGGAAAAAATCAAGGCAATTTTGTGCATAAACAGGCCAACTTGTCTCAAAGATGTGCAACGGCTTACTGGTTGTGTCGCAGCAATCAGCAGGTTTGTTAGCCGTCTTGGCGAGAAGGCACTTCCCCTGTACAAGCTGTTGAAGAAAACAGACAAGTTTGTCTGGGACGAGGCAGCGGATGCAGCACTACAAGGGTTGAAGGAGATACTTACCTCCCCACCTATCCTAGCAGCTCCAGGAGAGTCAGAGCCTATGCTCCTTTACCTGGCAGCCACCAACAGGGTCATCAGCCTCGTCATCGTGGTGGAACGACAGGAAGAAGGTCACGAATATGGAGTCCAAAGGCCAGTCTACTATATTAGCGAGGTCCTTACGGAGTCCAAACAGCGCTACCCTCACTTTCAGAAGTTAGCCTACGGAGTATTCCTGGGCAGTAGGAAGCTGAGACATTACTTCCAAGAACATCCAGTAACAGTCGTGAGCAAAGCTCCGCTGTCAACGATTCTCAACAATGCTGACGCAACAGGACGCACAGCAAAATGGGGCATTGAATTATCCGCCTTCGACATCAGCTATAAAGCCAGGACCGCGGTCAAATCCCAGGTTTTGGCAGATTTCGTCGCAGATTGGACAGAAGCTCCGGACGCAAATTTGGAGCCGGAACCAGAGACATGGGTTATGCACTTCGACGGATCCAAGCAGCATCAAGGCTCAGGAGCCGGAGTCACCCTGAAGTCCCCTACCGGAGAAGAACTGCAGTACGTTCTGCAGATTCACTTCGAAGCTACAAACAACATGGCAGAATACGAGGCTCTACTACACGGACTGCGCATCGCTAAGGAAATAGGGATCAAGCACATCATCTGTTGCGGAGATTCCGACCTGGTGGCACAGCAAGTAGCCGGAACCTGGAACGCCAGAAATTCCGTCATGGCGGCTTACAGAGACGAAGTTGACGAGATCGCCAAGTGCTTTCTAGGATACGAAGTCAAGTATGTCCGGAGAGACGACAACACAGCGGCAGACATGCTATCCAAGCTCGGATCCGGGAGGAAGCCAATCCCGCCTGGAATTTTCCTAGAGCATCTCCGGATACCCTCGGTGAAGGGCGCTAACCCGGAAAACCCAGAGGTGGCAGTGTCTCCGGCCAGAGAAGTGATGGCTATCATTCCGGCTTGGACACAGCCTTTCCTGGACTACCTCATCGATCAGAAGTTGCCGGAGGACGAGGTCCTCGCACGACAGATCATCAGACGAGCAAGATCCTACACAATTGTTGATGGACAGCTCTACAAACGAAGTGCAACAGGGGTATTTCTCAAATGCGTCTCTAATCAAGATGGCATTGAAATCCTCAGAGAGATCCACGCAGGGGATTGCGGGCATCACGCCGCCCCCAGGTCACTCGTTGCAAAAGCTTTTCGGCTAGGTTTTTATTGGCTCACAGCTAAAGAAGACGCTGACAAAATAGTCAAAACCTGCCGGGGTTGCCAGTACTACGCTACTCAACCAAACGCTCCAGCTCAAGAGCTGAAGACCATACCTATCACCTGGCCATTTGCGGTCTGGGGGCTTGATATGGTTGGTAAGTTAAAAAGATCATCTCCTGGTGGTTTTGAATACCTCTTGGTCGCTGTTGACAAATTCAGCAAGTGGATAGAGGCAAAGCCAGTGAGAAAAGCCGACGGTGCTACGGCACTAAAATTTGTCTGCAGCCTCGTAATGAGATTCGGCATCCCACACAGCATCATAACAGACAATGGCACAAACTTCGCTCAGGGAGAATTAAAGGATTATTGTGAGACAATGGGGATTCGATTGGACCTTGCATCTGTGGCTCACCCACAATCCAATGGTCAAGTTGAAAGGGCTAACGGTCTAATATTATCAGGAATCAAGCCACGCCTTGAAGAACCGCTGCGACGAGCAGCCGGAGCTTGGGCTGACGAACTGGACGCTGTCTTGTGGAGTTTGCGAACTACCCCTAACAGGTCAACAGGGTTTACACCATTTTTCCTGGTATACGGATCCGAAGCCGTGATTCCCTCCGACATCATCCACGATTCACCGCGAGTTTCCGCCTACAATGAAGAAACAGCTGACGAGGCCAGACAGCTATCTGTGGACCTGATCGAGGAAGCTCGGAACTTAGCTGACCAGCGCTCCGCCATCTACCAGCAGAAGCTCCGACGTTATCACAGTCGTCGAGTACGGAATCGCTCCTTCATGGCAGGAGACCTGGTCCTCCGCCTTCGACAGGTGAAAGACCATAAGCTGCAATCTCCATGGGAAGGACCCTTCGTCGTTAGCAAAGTGCTTCACAACGGGTCGTACTACCTTGTTGATTTCCGCGAGCTAAGAGACAGACCTGCCAATTGGCGCCGGAAACGCAAGCGTGAGGATCCGGACGACATCTACGACGAGACAGATCGTCCCTGGAACATCGCACAGCTACGTCCTTTCCACACTTAGCATATTTTTCCGAGTTACAAACTCTGTAATAGTTATACATGATCAATGAAATAAAGCTTTTGGTTCACTCTCTTGAGTCTTTTACCTCCTTTACTTGTTCATTTTTCGATCGTGTATGTTTTCCGACTAAAACCGCAGAGCTGGATATTTCCGCCTAGGCGTGTATGAAAGTTGTGATTTTCAAAAATCGTCCTTTAGGACGTAAGCTTAAGTTTTCTGATTAAATTGTTATCTGTTGCGAACTCGTGGATTCCTAGTAGCGATTTCCGGCATCTATGCTTGGGGGCTTGTTTCCGCGGTTATTGACGGATTACCATTGGGTTTCGTCGCCGCTGGCGAGCGTTTCCGGCTAAGGTCTTCCGGCTCGCGGAAGGTCAAGCGAGCAAGCCGGAAAACAACGACATCAGCACTTGCTTTCCGACATAAAACGAAACACGCAGAATAATATTAAAGGATAGCAGGATAAGTTGTTTCCGCCCACGCATAGTTGTTTCGTACCTAGCTACTTAAGAATTTAAGTATTATTACAAACCCACTCTGGGGCCAAAATGATGCAACTTGTTTCATTGTTCTAAACAGGAGCTCTACTCGGAGTCCTCCTCTTCAGATTGCTGGTAGTTGGAGCCGTCACTGTCACCAGATCCGGCTTCGGAGCCGTCACCAGATCCTTCTCCGGAATGCTCACCGCTTGACCCGGATCCTTCCCCGTAATACTCCGGCTCACCTGCTTCTTCCTCAGCATCGGAAAATCCTTCGGGTAGATCGTGCTTGTTATACCAGAACGAGTGATCCACTCGCCTGACGAACAGCTGTTCATATCCTTCGGTTTCCGCGAGGAGGGCGCCCATGTCGGAACCCTGGGGGGCTCCGCGTGCAACAGTCGCCAGGTTGAGCGAGGGGAAGTGAGCCTTGCAGGTGGCCAAGACTAGGGAGGCGACTCCGCGTGCTGAAGACTTCTGCCAGTCCTTGATGAAATCCGGCACCAGTCCCATAAGTTTGGTCATCGTATCGATGACTGTGGTTTTGGCCTTCTTCAGAGACAGAGCCGTGGCGATTCCGCGACAGGCTTCAATTAACTTGTCGATTGATATACGCGCTTCATCGTATGCCTCCGTCCTCGTAAGGTTTGACTCTTTTGTCCATTCGAAGCCAAGGCTCGCTGTGGAAGAAGCAACAGTTCCGTTAGAGATAAAGCTTGCGAGATAGTCGGAGCAACAACACGGAAAACGCTTACGGAAGATAAGTTTGTCAATGGCCTCCGCCTCCGCTTCCAGAACTTTGTTCTTGGATATCACGGAAATCACGCGGCCCTGGCTTTTCTCCAGTTTTTCATTCAGCTCCGCCAGGTCGCGGGCATTTTTTGGACAGCTCCTTCCTCGCTTGATTTTCCTGGGAGGCGGATGTCTTCACAAAATTCTTGAGGGATTCATTCTCCGCCTCAAGCACCTGGATCTTGGCGGACAGCTCGTCAAACTTGGAGTGCTTGGCAGTCTCTTCTGTACGTAGACAGAATTGCACATATTATGCATCCTGAACAGCTATATCAAAACAAGAGTAAGACCCGGATCTTGTACCTTGAAGGCGGGTCTCAAGCAGCTGGATAGCCTTTTGGCTATTTTCCGCGTTCTGGCGCAGCCCCTCGATCTCCGTGATCTGCTCCAGCACATGCACGCGCAGGTCTTCGTGCAGTTTCCGCGTGGTCTGTGCAGAGGAGTTAGTCGGATATTTAAAATCTTGGGGGCTAGCGAGGAATTCAAAGTCTTGGTACAAAAATTTTAAATTTCCGCCTCAGGTACATTTTTCGGAAAGCATCGGCTAATACATGTTACACGGAAATATATCACCCAATGCTTGGGGGCTAGTATTACCTGCCGCACTTCCCTGTGCTTGGCGAAAAAATCCTTCAGGCTGACCTCCAGGTCGGCGAGTTCACGCACCTCCTCGTCCGGTTTACCCCACACTTTGTTCAGCATGGCGGAAACTTCCGCGTGACGCTGTGCAAGGGTGAGCTTTTGAAAGGACGGAGTTGGTTGGAGGTGGACTCGAGTCGCGTTGGTTACTTGAAGGAGCTTAGCCTTTTGCTCCTGTTCCTCTTCAGTGGGCCCCGCGAACGCGGAGCTTGGTTGATCTGGCGGAGGAATTGGTGAGGAGGTCCCCTTGGCGGAGTCGCCATGATGAGCGGGGTCTTCAGGAAGGTCATCAATGTTGATGATATCCTTTGGATCCGGCTTGGAGGTGGATGAAGCTTTAGGCGGAACTTCAACATCAGGAGTAATGGGAAAAGAAGCCGGAGATGGCTTGGTTCTCTTAAGGGTCTTTGGGGCCTTGGGGGGCTGGCTTCCGGAGCTTCAGTAAAAAACATACAAGTATAAGAGCGAGCGTTGAATCAGGACTTGGGTCTCGGAAGTGAACGTTTACCCGGAAGGTTTGAAGAAGTGCTGGGAAGCAGGCTGCCCTCTGTTGCTGGTATTAATTAGCGAGAGGCGCTTCTTTTCCGCCTCCAATTTCCGGGTAGCCGCAGTGCTGAGCACTTCGCGGGCGCGCTTCGCACGGGGGCTGGAAGGTGCTGGCTTCTTCCTCTTAGCGGGGCGGGAAGCCTCGGGAGCTTCCGCCTCCGATGCGGCTTCCGGGTCCGCGTTGCTGGTGGATGGGACTCGGAGGAGAGTTCCGAGTTCATTTTCCTCAAGCGCCTCGAGCTAGTACAAAGTTAAACACTTAGATGAAAAAAGTGAAGAAAAACAATAGACCAAAGTCAAGGCGACGTACCGCGGTTCCGGATCCATTTGTGTGGATGTCTTTGTTGCATACGTGAACATGGAGTTCACGTGAAATCTTGATGAGGACCCGGATCCTTTTGTCGAGGGCGTCGGCAGAAAGATTATCTTTGGTGGCGCGCATTGGATCGTCGCGCCCTGTGTACTCAAACATCAGGCGGTCCCTGTGTTGCAGCGGTTGGATCCGCTTGGTGAACCAGGAAAGGGTTAAGTCCTTCCCCGTCAGCCCCTCCTCCGTGAGCTTGCAGATCCGCCTGACAGCGCGGGTCAGCTGAGGCGAGTCGGAGAAGTGGGGGCAGTGCGTCCATGACGGAAGCTCGTTGGCGGGGCAGTTTTTAAAAGCCGGAAGTTTCTTTTCGCTCGCGGGGTCGGAGACGTCCTTCAGATAGAAGAAACCCGCGGACCAGTACCTCGCGGATTCGTGGCGGTCGGTTGGGGGGTAGACGCGGCCCGGGCGGAGCATAAATGTGATGGATCCGCATGTGGCGAGTTCGCCGGATTGCCGGATCTTCTTGACAGAGAAAAAATATTGGAACAGAGAAATCTCAGGGGTTACCCGGAGATGGCCTTCGCAGAGGGCGACGTGGTTGCTAATGGCGAGCACGCTATTTGGAGATATGTTGTGGGGTTGGAGTCCATACGTCTTCAGAATCTCCAAGAAAAAGTCTGAAGGCGGAAATGAAAATCCGCGCTCCACCAGTGCCTTCGTCAGCACCATCTCATCGTCCCTCGGAGCCGGAGCAAGTTCATCCGGAACTGACCTCCAGCTTCCGGGTTGCAGAAAGCCCTCCGACTCGAGGTTCTTCAGCTCCATCTCGGTGGTAGTACAGGGCCACCATTTTCCTTTAGCTTCAGAATCTCGCTTCCGAGCTTTCGACTTCTTTGTGACCTCATCCGCTTGGTGCTCCGTCTGACCCGCCCCGGAGGTTTTCTCCGGGTGAGCAGAGGTCCCCACAGCCTCCTTGCCGGAATCCTTTGAAGGATCCAGCCTGATTGGAATGAAGGGAGGAGGGGCGGAGGAGATTGGGGTCGCCATGATTGGTTCCGAGGTCGGAGGCGGAGTCGTTGAAGACATCTGAAGAAAAAGGGTTTGGCGGAAACTTTCTTTAGTCGGATCCCACGTCGTCTTCCCAAAATTCACCCCTACCAACTACGGCGTAAGAGTGAAGCTCGAAGACTTACCGTAATGGCGAATGCGGTGGCCTGAGCTGCCGGCGACGAGTTTTCCGCGCGGTGGCTCGCCGGAGTTAAGAACACGAAGAACACTGCGGTGGTGGATTCGCTCCGGCAAAGCTCCGGCGACTATTCCGGCAGGATCCGGCGCGGCGGAGGAAGAGCTCGCGGGCGGCGCTCGGCAGAGAGGTGAGAAGGGGGTGAATGAGGGTAAGGGGCCTCGACGGTGGATATTTATAGCTGAAGGGATAAGATTCGTGCTCCGCATCCTGTGGTCGGAACGCAAGCGTCGCGCCGTTGGATGCGTGACACGTGTCCCAAACCCTAACGGTAAAAATGGCTAGAGATAAGTTACCGCAGAAATCGCGCGAAAATGGCGCCAGAATTGGCGGAACCGTTTGAGTCTTTTAAGATTCCGGGTAATTGCGTGAGAGTAAGTTAGCTTCCATTCGCGAGCAGGGAGTAACCCGGAAATGTTCTTTGGAATGTCGATGGATGAAGTCCCGCAGGATGGGAGCATTTTCCGACTGAAAGTTGGGAAAAGAAGAAAATGCAAAGTTGGAGCTCTTCAAGTTTCTCCGCGTTACCAACGATGCCGGAAACTTACGGCAGAAGCATGGCGGAAACTGCAGGCGAAACTCGGAGAACTCTGGGGGCTACTGTTGTGGGTATACTTCATGGGTGTACCATCGACAGTGCCTAGATCCGGCAAGCCCGGGTGGCCCACAGATGGTGATGAGGCATGTGGCCCATCGGGCGGCCCAGTTGCTGTTGATCCTGACGGAAGATGTCCGGCCCAGGAACAGGAAGCCGGATCCGACCGACCTTGGGAGTAACCCGGATCCATGGAGGCCCAGTAGGAACCCGGATCCAGTACGACATGTAAGGAAGGCGGATCCGTGACGTGCACGGCAAGATATTGTACCGTAGTTAGGCTATCTGTAATCCGGCTAGGACTCTCCATGTAAACCCTAGATCCGTGCGCCTTTATAAGCCGGATCCCGGGAGCCCTAGAGGCACAACCACAACTCATTGTAACAACGCGAAAGCGCCCAGATAATTCCAGACAAGCAGCAGTAGGCCCTGTCATCGTGCAGGTGTTCCGAAGCTGGGTAACTCGCGTACCACCGTCCCGTGTGCAGCCTCCCTATGGCCCCTACACTACTTCTCAAAATGCTATATCCCATGTGCTAGTCCTAGTAATTCATCCACTCATAATATTGCTAAATCTTGTGATGAATTATCTTCCTTGCCTTGTTGCTCTAACAATGAAGATTCTACTTCCTCTAGTACTTGTGTTGTTACTAACCATGTAGAGGAAATCAAAGAGCTCAAGGCCCAAGTCACTTCTTTGAAGAATGACTTGGTAAAGGGTCATGAAGGGAAATGCAAACTTGACACGATGTTGAGTATGCAACAATCCCCCAATGACAAGAGTGGACTTGGATTCAAATCCAACAACAAGAACAAGTCCAAGAACAACAACAAGAAGAAGGGCCAAGTACAAGTCAAAGACCCGGCCAAGATTGTTTGCTTCAAGTGCAATATTGAAGGGCACCATGTTAGATCTTGCCCTTTGAAGAAGAAGCAAAAAGGGAAGCGGCCTCAAGCTCAAACTCATATTCAACCTCAAGTTGAAGAAATACCACTTCCCAAGAAGAAACAAGCCAATGCTCCCATTGTGGAGAAACCTAGTGAGAAGAAGGAGAAGAAAAGAACTTGCTACATATGCCGTGAGAAGGGCCACATCTCCTCCTTGTGCACTATTGGTACCTCATCCAACTCTATCACCATTGATGATGTTTATTCTCTTCGTAAGGATGAGGGTGGCAATGTGTTTGCCAAATATGTTGGTGCTCAAAGTGGTGTCAAGAAAAGAACCATTTGGGTTGCCAAGCCTATTGTGACTAACCTCTTAGGACCCAACTTAGTTGGGGACCAACAATCCAAAATTTGATCAATAGGTGCTTGTTGGAGGGCATTGGAGACTTGGCTACATCATGAAGAATTAAGGGATCTTCATCATTTATATTATCTCAAGCCAAGTCTTTTGGTTATCTTACTTCTATCATATACCCAATGTTCCTCCTTGCGGTAACATGTTCTCAACTCACTTATATTGAAAGTTACTCGCCCCTTTGCATGTGTTAGTTTTGTTCCTAGCATGTGTTTGTATATGTTGTGCTTCCTACTTGCTTTTCTTGAGAAATCAAGTCTATGTATGTTGGGTTGCACACCGTGTACTTGTGTTTATGTTGGAGCCTCTTTGCATCTTGTTGTATCTTATATGGCTCTTATGAGAGATTAATGGACTATCCCGTTTTGGGGGAGTGATATTCCTTTGGGAATTTCATGATCCTAACAATGTGTGTACATGAGGAATATCACTTAGAATTGATATTGCAAGATTATCTAGTCTCTATGTGGTATGTCATCGTCATGAGAAATTCAAATTCCAATGTCCATTAATATCTCTAGTTGGATCTTATTTGCCTCTTGTGAAAATATATTATTTATCACATTATGGGGGAGTAATAAGCTTTGTGCATATTACAAGCCTAGGAAATGTGAACATTTGAGGTTGTGTCACATAGAATTGATATTGTAAATTATCTCTCATATGTGACATGTTTTCTCAAACAAGTTCCAATTTGCTTAAATGGCTTCATTGCTAATATCTTTGTGGATCTTATTTGTGAAAGTTTTTCTTGGCATGGTTTTTCACAACGTGTCCCTCAATACATTTTTGGAAAACCATGTGCTTCAAGTCATACTATTAATTGCTTTGCATGTTGGTATGAATACTATTAATTGCTTTGCATGTTGGTATGAATACTATTAATTGCTTTGCATGTTGGTATGAATACTATTAATTGCCTTGCATGTTGGTATGACTAAATGAAGCTATCAAGAAACTATCTTTGCATGATGGTTAACTCTTATCTTTTACCATATGCTTTGTTCGTTGTAAATATGATCTTATGTATACTTACAAACTACCACCGGGAAATATTTCCTAATACCTCTTGTCCTAGGACAATTGGTAATCAATTATGAGGTAGATATTTATTGATCATATCTACATTGGCTCTTGTATTTATATTGCCTTATTTATTGCCATGAATTTGTTGTGCTTTGACTCCCATGTGTCTTCCTTGCATCTTATGGATCTAAGTTGTCTATTCAAACTTTCTTAGCATTGTTAGAAGATATAGGTAGCGTGATGATCCTAGTTTTGTGCATTTTGTATTCATATAAAAAATCCTTGATAATGCACCAAACTTGGGGGAGCTCTTCTATATTATTAGAATGCTTAACATCTCTTGATCTTTATCAAAAATTTGGTTTTGGGAGACATAAAATTTTCTTTTTGGTACTTTGTGCCATCATAAAAAGTTTCGAGGGTTTGGTTTATTTGTTGGAACCTTGCTCTCTTGGGAGTTGGTTATCTCATTCCTTGGTGTTTAGGTTTAATTAGCTTCTTATAATGAGATAATTCGTTGGAGTCAATCTTGTGTTGATTTGATTCTTTGATATAATTTGGACAACCATTGTCTCTTGATTTATTTGGTGTTTTGTCCAAATTATATCTTTCTTTGGTTCTTGAAAGTATTGTGCATGCATCTTTAATTTATGTCTATCTTATGGCATGTGTTACTTTCTTTGATCCAATATATAGGGTAAACTCCATCAAATCCTAATTTGGCTAAGATGTGCATGAAATTCAATTTCATATCTATATGCACATAGTATTGTGGAGTTTGTCCTATATGTTGTAGTGTGTCTAACTACTTCGGACCCAATTAGTTTGGGGACCTTTTTGTACTTACCTTTGTGTTAGGTACAATGGATATGCATTGGATGCTTGTCTCACTCTTGGGGAGAAGTGGTGACTCAATGGTAACTTGAGGCAAGCTAGGATGGTCAACGAACACATATCTACTACATCCACACCAATGCTATCTCGGTAACAAGTATCTTCTCATGCATATTTTTCTAGCATCCAACCATGTGGTTGCATCTTGGCATGAATCTCTTGATTTGCAAATATTGTGCTTCTTGCAAAAGTCTTAATGAAACCTCTTTATTGTGAATGTGAGTAATTTGAGATGAGTGCATTTGTTGGGAAGTATATTAAATCATGCTCATGATTCATCCATCCCAACTATGCCTATCTAGCAATTTTATTGCATATCAATTCCTCAAGGCTCTCACGTGTGCAATATAGATGAAAGTGCAAATTTAGTTATTTCTTTTGGTATCCTCGTTTGTGATACTTGTTGCCTATCTCAATGCATCCCAACTATCTTCTATCCCTTGTTGATATTTGTGATGTATTTTAGATGTTTGTGGTTGAAGTTCATGAATGTACAATAAGACAAAATTGAGCCTTTGGCCATGCTATTAAGCAAAAATTCTTATTGGTATATTGCATGACTTCATTTTGGGATATCATACTATATTTCTTGAGTATCCATTTTGTGTGTGCATGTTTCTTTGTGGATAAATATCTTTGTGATATTGCTCACTTAGAGAAACTTATACACATAAGAGATGATACATCTCCATTTGATATCTTATTTATTTGTTGCATGTTGATTGGTCATGCTAAGCAATATAATTCATTGAAGACTATGATGATGCTTTTTGCTCATCCTTGTAATAGTCTTATAATATGCTTTATCATGCCTTTCACATATCCTCTTGGTTGAGCCTTTTATTATGGTGCCTCCTACTTGTTGCTCAACCATTTGTTTGTTGCAAGTGTTAAGCTTAATTTTCTATCTATGATCTATTGCAAATGTTTGTGTTTTAAATGGTAATGAGGGAGTAAGGATTCCATGTTATGCATATTGTATTCAAATGCAACATTTTAATTTATGCATGTACCTTGGGGAGCTTCCTCATTCTATTTAAGGCACTATTTTGTGGTGATCATTAGAGTTTGATTCACTTGGTATCTTTTGTTTTGAATGATATTATGGGAGTGATGATTCCATGTTTGTGCACTTTATTCTCCAATGCAATTTGTCTAGTTTTGTGCACAAACCTTGGGGAGCTTCCTCATATTATTTAGAGCAATCTTCTTGATCTTATCATAATATCTATCTTTCTTTTGGTATCTTCTTTGTGGTTCATTTGGTTGCTTGCTTCATTTGTTGAAGCTTCTTGACTTTGTTATCTTTTTGCAATCTTTGATCCTATCTATGGTGTGATTCCTTCCGAATATTCGTTATTGGATATGTGCATTTGATTCCACTCAAATTATGAGAAATGCACACGCTATGGAGGAACTCTCACTATATTGGCCTTCTAAATTTTTCACCCATTTCGGCAATTGGTGCCAATGGGGGAGAAGTTTGGAGGGTTTAAGGGAATTTGGTTATGTCTTTGCTTTGTGCTTAAGCATGTGCCTTTATTGCATTGCATCTTGTTGCTTTGCATAGTTGAATATTTAGAGGAAACTCCACTAGGCTTTGAATGCCAATATATGCAATGAAAGTCAAGATCATTCACACATGCATATATTATGGGGGAGTTTGCTCTATATATTCAACTTGTTTGTTACTTAAATTCCTTATATAAACCCTCTCAAAGAGATTGTCATCAATTACCAAAATGGGGGAGATTGAAAGTGCATGGAGCCCCCATGTGTGGTTTTGGTAATTAATGACAATCCCTATGGACTAATGTTTGCATTGAGTTATATTTGTAGGTGTTGTCCATAGGCAATGCTTGAACCATATGTTGGCTTCAAGGTTGCAATAAGAAGAAATTGATGAAGGATATCAAGTGTCAAGTATGTCTTGAAGATGAAGATGAAGTGAGCCCTCAAGTTACTTCAAGACATCAACATGAAGAAATGAAGTGCAAGTTCAAGATGAGCCAACTTGAAGAGATCATATGCTTGAAGCTTTACATGAAGAAATGAAGTGCAAGTTCAAGATGAGCCATCTCGAAGAGATCCTTTGCTTGAGTCTTGCCATCCATATGGTGATCATGGATATGTGAAGATGCGCCAAAGAAGAAGCTCTCCCATGGTGGATTATGGGGGAGCAATCCACATGGTGGTCATGTTTATGTGAAGATGCGCCGAAGAAGAAGCTCTCCCATGGTGGTTTATGGGGGAGCAATCTACAAGACTTCGTCAAGCAAGCACAAGCAAGAAAGGCGTTCCATCTTGTTGAGGTCAAGATCATCGTCATCAAGCTCAAGTGGAATGCGCAAGTATAAGGTTTGCTCTTGATAGGGTTTCTTTCTCACCGGTCTCATAGTGTAGTTGGAGACCGGTTTATAGTTTAGTTGCCGTACTATCAAGAGGGCTCTCGAGTGAGTAACTCGATCGTATCATTCGGAGAGAGCTCAAACCTTTGCATCCTTGCATCATCTTTCTTGGTTGTTATTTGGACCTTATCCATGTGATGTTTTAGAGCTTGTGCTTATTCTCATGACAAGCTCTAGTTCATCGAAAACGGATTTCGCATAGATCACTTGTTGCGTTTTCGAGTTTGGTTCATCATATTTCTTGGTTTTATTTGGATCTTATCCATGTGATGTTTTAGAGCTTGTGCTTATTCTCATGACAAGCTCTAGTTCATTGAGAATGGTTTTTGCATGGGCAACTTGTTGCATTTTCAAGATTGGAGGTTTTACCGGTATGTCTTTTTTAGATAGGTCAAACCTTTCATCATTTGTTTCTATCCTCCCTTGTTGGACTATGATGGTTTCCTGCATGATCTTGTAGAGCTTGTTCCTAGCTTTAAAACAAGCCCAAGATCATCAAAATCGGAGTCCGGATGCTAAAGTTATGCCCGTTTTAGTTTTGGTGTTTCTGCAGTTTTCTGGGGGGCGGATAATCCGGCCCGAATGCCAAAACATGGACAATATCCGGCCAAATATCCGGCCCGAGCCAGGGGCGATTTTCGGGGGGCGGATTATCCGGCCCGGGGGCGGATTTTCCGGCCTGGGAGGTCCCAAACGGTCATATTTCGTTGGGAGGGGGTATATAAGACCCCCTTCTTCCTCCTTGGGCTGGTTGGTTCACTCTCTCTCTCTCCCCTCCATTGTTGTCCTTCAAAGCTTGCCCTAGTTCTTGATTCCTCCCATGATTCTTGCATATTCTTGAGGGAAAAGAGAGAGGAGATCTAGATCTACATCTTCACCAATCAAATCCCTCTCTTTGTGAGGGGAACCCACTAGATCTTGATCTTGGAGGATTTTGTGTTCTCCTCTTTGTTCTTCCTCTCTTATTCCCCCAATAGCTTTTGTAGCTTTGTTGGAATTTGAGAGAGAAGGATTTGAGCATCTTTGTGGTGTTCTTGCCATTGCATTTGGTGCATCGGTTTGAGTTCTCCACGGTGATTCGTGGTGGTGAAAGCAAGAAGGTTGTTACTCTTGGGTTCTTGGAACCCTAGACGGATTCTACGCCTTTGTGGCGATTTGTTGGGAGCCTCCAATTAAGTTGTGGATGTGTGCCCCAACCTTTGTGTAAGGCCCGGTTTCCGCCTCGAAGGAAATCCCTTAGTGGAACCGTGACCTAGGCCTTTGTGGCGAGGGTCACCGGAGATTTAGGTGAGGCGCCTTCGTGGCGTTCGGTGTGTGGTGTGAGTACCGCATCTTGGGGTGAGGCCTTTGTGGCGTTGGTGTGCATCGAGCAACCACACCTCAAGGTGAGCCTCTTGTGGCGTTCGGGAGCACTAAGCAACCGCACCTCTCCACCGGAGATTAGCACTCGCAAGAGTGTGAACTCCGGGATAAATCATCGTCTCCCGCGTGCCTCGGTTATCTCTATACCCGAGCTCTTTACTTATGCACTTTACCTTGTGATAGCCATCGTGCTTGAAGTTATATATATCTTGCTATCACATACTTGCTTGTATTGCTTAGCATAAGTTGTTGGTGCACATAGGTGAACCATTGCTTAGAATAAGTTGTTGGTGCACATAGGTGAACAATAGTATATAGGCTTTGGGCTTGACAAAGTAAACGCTAGTTTTATTCCGCATTTGTTAAGCCCATCTCGTAAAAGTTTTAAATCTCCTATTCACCCCCCCTCTAGGCGACATCCGTGTCCTTTCAGCAATGATCTATAGTTGCTAACAAATAGAAAACATATAGCAAAACTTTTCATGAATAGTACTTTCAAGACAAGCATCGAAAGTCTTGCATAAGAGTTAACTCATAAAGCAATAAATTCAAAATAAAGGCATCGAAGCAACACAACATTGCTTTCATTTCAACATGCATATCTCATGGATAATTGTCAACACAAAGTAATATGATGAATGCAAATAAGCAAGTATGTAAGAATCAATGCACAGTTGACACAAGTGTTTGCTTCTAAGATGGAAGGAAGTAGGTAAACTGACTCAACATAAAATAAAAGAATGGCCCTTCGCAGAGGGAAGCAGGGATTAAATCATGTGCTAGAGCTTTTAAGTTTTGAAATCATATAGAGAGCATAAAAGTAAAGTTTTGAGAGGTGTTTGTTGTTGTCAACGAATGGTAGCGGGTACTCTAACTACCTTATCAACCAGACTTTCAAGAGCGGCTCCCATGAAGGACGTTATCTCTACCAGCAAGGTAGATCATCCCTCTTCTCTTTTGTTTACACATGTACTTTAGTTTTATTTATTAGATGACACTCCCCCCAACCTTTTGCTTACACAAGCCATGGCTAACCGAATCCTCGGGTGCCTTCCAACATTCACATACCATGGAGGAGTGTCTATTTGCAAAATTAAGTTGCTTACTGATAGATCAGGGCAAAACACGTGAAGAGAATTATTAATGCAAGTTGTAATTAATTGGGGCTGGGAACCCCGTTGCCAGCTCTTTTTGCAAAATTATTGGATAAGCGGATGAAGCCACTAGTCCATTGTGAAAGTCTGTCAAAAGTAAATGACAAGATCGAAAGATAAAACACCACATACTTCCTCATGAGCTATAAAACATTGACACAAATAAGAGATAGTAAATTTTGAATTGTTTAAAGGTAGCACATGAAGTATTTACTTGGAATGGCAGAAAATACCACATAGTAGGTAGATATGGTGGACACACATGGCATAGGTTTTTGGCTCAAGGTTTTGGATGGACGAGAAGCATTCCCTCTCAGTACAAGGCTTTGGCTAACAAGGTTGTTTGAAGCAAACACAAGTATGAACCGGTACAGCAAAACTTACATAAGAACTAATTGCAAGCATTATAAAACTCTACATTGTCTTCCTTGTTGCTCAAACACTTTTACCATAAAATATCTAGACCTTAGAGAGACCAATCATGCAAACCAATTTCAACAAGTTCTACGGTAGTTCTCCACTAATAGGTTTAAACTACATGATGCAAGAGCATGATCTACTTGAGAGCTCAAAACAATTGCCAAGTATCAAATTATCCAAGACAATATGAAGCATTTTCTGTTTCCAACCAAATAACAATAAGTGCAGCGGTTTTCAACTCCGCCATGAACATTAAAATAAAGCTAAGAACACCATTGTTCATATGAAAAAGCGGAGCGTGTCTCTCTCCCACACAAGGATTGCTAGGATCCGAATTTATTCAAACACAAACAAAAATAAAGACGCTCCAAGTAAAGCACATAAGATGTGACCGAATAAAAATATAGTTTCAATAGAAGAAACCTGATAAGTTGATGAAGAAGGGGATGCTTTGGGCATCCCCAAGCTTAGACGCTTGAGTCTTCTTGAAATATGCAGGGATGAACCACGGGGGCATCCCCAAGCTTAGGCTTTTCACTCTTCTTGATCATATATCATCCTCCTCTCTTGACCCTTGAAAACTTCCTTCACACCAAACTTCTCATAAACTTCATTAGAGGGGTTAGTACTCAAAAAACTTTAATCCACCTTGGCCCTGTAGTGACACATTGCAAGAACTCAATAAAACATTAGCTACAGCTCTCCACGTCTAGAAAGCCTCACTTAAAGTCCACAAGAGACAATGCAAAAAACAGAGACAGAATCTGCCAAAACAGAACAGCCAGTAAACACGAATTTTAAAATGGTACTTCTGTTGCTCAAATCAGAAAACTCAAAACTAATGAAAGTTGCGTACATATCTGAGGATCACGCACGTAAATTGGCAGATTTTTCTGAGTTTCCTACAGATAAATATGCCCAGATTCGTGACAGATAGAAATCTGTTTCTGCGCAGAAATCCAAATCTAGTATCAACTTTACCATAGAGACTTTACTTGGCACAACATTGCAATAAAATAAATATAAGGAGAGGTTGCTACAGTAGTAACAACTTCCAAGATACAACCAAACAGTAGCAAAATAAACACATGGGTTATCTCCCAAGAAGTGCTTTTTTTATAGCCATTAAGATGAGCTCAGCAATTTTAATGATGCTCACATAAGGGTGAGAGTTGAAGCAAAAGAGAGAATCAAAAAGCAAGTTCAAAACACATTTAAGTCTAACCCACTTCCTATGCATAGAAATCTTGTACACAAATAAATTCATGAAGAACAAAGTGACAAGCATAAGAAGATAAAACAAGAGTAACTTCAAAATTTTCAGCATATAGAGAGGTGTTTTAGTACCATGCAAATTTCTACAACCATATTTTCCTCTCTCATAATAATTTTCAGTAGCTTCATGGATAAACTCAACAATATAACTATCACATAAAGCATGCTTTTCATGATTCACAAACACATAATTTTTATCAAGCTCAGAAATAATAGGATCAAAACTTTCAAACCCACTTTTATCAATAATATAACAAGATGATTGATCAATCTCAAAAGATATGGGACTCATAGATAAAGTCAAGAACTCTCCAATCCCATTTTCATTAGTAGTACAATTAATATTATCAAGTAACATAGGACCATCATCTAGAGATTTATCATAAACATTTGCTAAACAAAACTCTTTAGTACCATGCATTTCGACATCAGGCACAAACAAAGCATTATCATAAGATTTATCAAAGTAGCATGGATTATCATGAATGACAGTAGCATAATTATTCTCACAAGTTTTACTCATAGGGAATATTTCAAGAGAATCCACAGGAACATAACATTCATCCTCTTTCGGTAAGCATGGAGGACAATCAAATAGTGTAAGAGATAAAGAGTTACTCTCATTAGAAGGTTGGCATGGGTAGCTAATCCATTCTTCCTCCTTTTGTTCATCACTCTCCTCTTCTTTTTCATCCAATGAGCTTTCAGGTTCATCAATTTCCTCCTCTTTTTCATCCAATGAGCTTTCAGGTTCATCAATTTCTTCTTCCACTGGTTCCTGCAAATTGTGAGTGCATTCTTGTGCATTAATGAGTCTCTCTTTATAATCAATGATATAAGGATTATCACTGTAGCTTTCTATGCAAAAATTAAGGATAGAAGAGACATAATCTTTAAGGTCCTTACAAACAACACAAGTTTCATAATTTTTAGACATGAATGATTCTATCTCAGAGGCTCCCATAAATATGACAAATTGTTCTACCTCTTCGAACCCAAAATGAATATAGTTATTCCAATTATAGTTCTTAATTAAAATTTCCTCACTAAAGCCACATTGAAATTTAAGATGTTTAGTATCCTGTTCAGAGCAACAGTTTATATCATGGCGTTTAAGCAAGATTTTAGCAATTGTATTTAATTTTTCTATCACATCACTCATAACTTTTCCCGTTCTTGATTCTCTATAATTATTATATAATTCTATAAGCTCCAAATAGGTTGTAGGTTCTCCCATAATAGCAGTTTTTAATTTTTAGGTTTTTCAAATTTTTATGGATTTTTGGGTATATAGGGAAAATAAAACAAGACAAAAATAAACTAGACAAAAGTAAACTAAGCAAAATAGAACTAGACAGAAATAAACTAGCAAGACAAAATAAAATAAAAGCAGAGAGAGAGGTAGAGTGTACTCCCCAGGTGAACTTATGAGTAGAGCTATGCCTCCCCGGCAACGGCGCCAGAAAATAGTCTTGATAACCCACAAGTATAGGGGATCGCAACAGTCTTCGAGGGAAGTAAAACCCAAATTTATTGATTCGACACAAGGGGAGGTAAAGAATACTTATAAGCCTTAACAACTGAGTTGTCAATTCAGCTGCACCTGGAAAAGCACTAGTAACAGGGGTGATGTGAAAGTAGCAGTAATATGAGAGCAATAGTAACAGTAACACAGCAGCAGTAATAGTAATATGAGAGCAATGGCACCATAAAATAGTTGATACTACTTCCAATGACATATAGAACGAGTATATGATGATGAGAGATGGACCGGGGTTCCCAGCTATCTACACTAGTGGTAACTCTCCAATAACAAGTGTTGGGTGAACAAATTACAGTTGGGCAATTGATAGGATTGAAATAGCATTAAGACAGAACATCAAGATTATTAATCATGTAGGCATGTTTTCCATATATAGTCATACGTGCTCGCAATGAGAAACTTGTACAACATCTTTTGTCCTACCAGCCGGTGGCAGCCGGGCCTCTAGGGAATCTACTGGAAATTAAGGTACTCCTTTTAATAGAGCACCGGAGCAAAGCATTAACACTCCGTGAAAACATGTGATCCTCATATCTAAGCCTTCCCCTCCAGTTGTCCCAATTTCTGTCACTTTGGGGCCTTTGGTTCCGGACATAGACATGTGCATACAACTTGTAGATACAATCTAAGCAATAAGTATAGAGCTTAAATCTAAGATCATGCCACTCGGGCCCTAGTGACAAGCATTAAACACAACAAGATTGCAGCAACAATAACTTCACAAACTTTATAGATAGACTAATCATAATGTAACAATCCATCGGATCCCAACAAACACAACACCGATTACATCAGATGAATCTCAATCATGTAAGGCAGCTCATGAGATAATTGTATTGAAGTACATGGGGGAGAGAATACCAACTAGCTACAACTAGAACCCGTAGTCCATGGGGGAACTACTCACGGAGCATGATGGAGGCGGTGGCGTTGATGGAGATGGCTTCCGGGGGCACTTCCCCATCCCGGCGGCGTGCCGGAACAGAGACTTCTGTCCCCCGAATTGGAGTTTCGCGATGGCGGCGGCGCCCTGGAGTCTTTCTGGAGTTTCGTCAATCGGTCCCGCGTTTTTAGGTCGAAAGGGCTTATATAGGCGAAGAGACGGAGTCGGAGGGGTTACGGAGGCGCCAGACAACAGGGCAGCGCGCCCCCCCTTGGGCCGCGCCAGCCACATGTGTGGGCCCCCTGTGCCCTCCTCTGGTCCCCCTTTGACTTTCTGGAAGGTTCCGGGAAAAATAGGAGGTTGGGTCTTCGTTTCGTCGAATTCCGAGAATATTGCCCGAACAACCTTTCTGGAACCAAAAACAACAGAAAACAGCAACTGGCTTTCGGCATCTCGTTAATAGGTTAGTTCCGGAAAACGCATAAAAACATTATAAAGTGTAAGCAAAACATGTAGGTATTGTCATAAAACAAGCATGGAACATCAAAAATTATGGATACGTTGGAGACGTATCAAGGTGCGGTGGCTTAGTGCTCCCGAACGCCACAAGAGGCTCACCTTGAGGTGTGGTTGCTCGATGCACACCAACGCCACAAAGGCCTCACCCCAAGATGCGGTACTCACACCACACACCGAACGCCACGAAGGCGCCTCACCTAAATCTCCGGTGACCCTCGCCACAAAGGCCTAGGTCACGGTTCCACTAAGGGATTTCCTTCGAGGCGGAAACCGGGCCTTACACAAAGGTTGGGGCACACATCCACAACTTAATCGGAGGCTCCCAACAAATCACCACAAAGGTCTAGAATCCGTCTAGGGTTCCAAGAACCCAAGAGTAACAACCTTCTTGCTTTCACCACCACGAATCACCGTGGAGAACTCAAACCTATGCACCAAATGCAATGGCAAGAACACCACAAAGATGCTCAAGTCCTTCTCTCTCAAATTCCAACAAAGCTACAAAAGCTATTGGGGGAATAAGAGAGGAAGAACAAAGGAATTCACAAAGAACACCAAGATCAAGATCTAGAGAGTTCCACTCACAAAGAGATGGATTTGATTGGTAGAAATGTAGATCTAGATCTCCTCTCTCTTTTCCCTCAAATGGGGGCAAGAATCATGGAGGGATTGAGAGATGGAGCAAGCTTCTCTAGTTCAACAATGGAGGAGAGAGAGAGAGAGAAGCAACAGCCAAGGAGGAAGAAGGGGGTATTTATACCCCCCCACCCCCCCCGAAAAAACGAGCCGTTGCAGGATATTGTGTAACACCGGTTCCGGCCAGAGGTCCGAAGTTCCGGCACCGGAAGTACCGGCCATGTTGGCCGGAACTTCCGCCAGAAGATTCCGCACGACGACCTGATCGAAAGAGATAGGGAACTAGGGCGGAACTTCCCACGGCCAAGTTCCAAGCCAAGTTCAGAAAACCAAAACTATAACGGGCATAACTTTTGCACCGGACTCCGAAGTTCGGAAGTCTTGGGCTTCGTTGAAACTTCACCACAACCGGCTTCAAGAATACCTGCAATAAGAAAGGCTGTGGGTCCGACGAAAGGAGCATCTGGGCGGAACTGGCTGTAGAGGCCGGAACTTCTAGGAGCAAAAGACACACCGATAAAACCTCCAACCTCGAAAATGCAATAGTTTGAGTTAGGAAACTCGGATTTAGGTGAAACCAATTTTGTTGGAAAGGGAACGACAAAAGCTACCCAACAAAAAGTGGAAATATGGAAATCAGTGGGGGTGATTTTCTACTATTTTTAGAGGTGCAATACCTCAACATGAGAAACCGAGAAAATCACCAAACTCGAAAACGCAACAAGTGATCTATGCAAAATCCGTTTTCGATGAACTAGAGCTTGTCATGAGAATAAGCACAAGCTCTAAAACATCACATGGGTAAGATCCAAATAACAACCAAGAAAGATGATGCAAGGGTGCAAAGGTTTGAGCTCTCTCCGAACGATACGATCGAGTTACTCACTCGAGAGCCCTCTTGATAGTACGACAACTAAACTATAAACCGGTCTCCAACTACACTATGAGACCGGTGAGAAAGAAACCCTATCAAGAGCAAACCTTATACTTGCACATTCCACTTGAGCTCGATGACGACGATCTTGACCTCAACAAGATGGAACGCCTTTCTTGCTTGTGCTTGCTTGACGAAGTCTTGTGGATTGCTCCCCCATAATCCACCATGGGAGAGCTTCTTCTTTGGCGCATCTTCACATATCCATGATCACCATATGGATGGCAAGACTCAAGCAAAGGATCTCTTCGAGATGGCTCATCTTGAACTTGCACTTCATTTCTCCATGGCAAGCTTCAAGCTTATGAACTCTTCGAGTTGGCTCATCTTGAACTTGCACTTCATTCTTCATTCTTCATCATATTGATGTCTTGAAGTAACTTGAGGGCTCACTTCATCTTCATCTTCAAGACATACTTGACACTTGATATCCTTCATCAATTTCTTCTTATTGCAACCTTGAAGCCAACAAATGGTTCAAGAATTGCCTATGGACAACTCCTACAAATATAACTCAATGCAAACATTAGTCCATAGGGATTGTCATTAATTACCAAAACCACACATGGGGGCTCCATGCACTTTCAGCTGCGGGCGTAGGGGAGATTGACGACAATCTCCAACCTGGCGCGCCGTTCCGATAGCGGACGACGTGCTCCAGGGTGCGCCCAAGGAAGAAAGAGGAGGCTCCCCCGTTATATAGGCTGTGTGATGATCTCGGCGTCATCTGCGCCTAAGTGGTCGACCCACTAGGCGCCGTTGCCGGTGGCCACCCAGGTTGGATCGGCCAGCTCCTCGGCCGTAAGGCAAGCCCGTCGGGCCCTGATACGTCGCAAACGTATCTATAATTTCTTATGTTCCATGCTACTTTAATTACAATACTTGAATGTTTTATACATACTTTACAACATTATTTTACATTTTCCGCCACTAACCTATTAACAAGATGCCGAAGTGCCAGTTGCTGTTTTCTGCTGTTTTTGGTTTCAGAAATCCTAGTAAGGAAATATTCTCGGAATTGGACGAAATCAACGCCCAGGGGCCTATTTTTACACGAAGCTTCCAGAAGACCGAAAGGGAGACGAAGTGGGGCCACGAGGCGGCCAGACACCAGGCGGCGCGGCCTGGGCCTGGGCCGCGCGGCCCTGTTGTGTCGCCACCTCGTGACGCCCTCTGACCTACCCTTCCGCCTACTTAAAGCCTCCGTCGCGAAACCCCCTGTACCAAGAGCCATGATACGGAAAACCTTCCAGAGACGCCGCCGTCGCGAATCCCATCTCGGGGATTCAGGAGATCGCCTCCGGCACCTGCCGGAGAGGGGAATCATCACCGGAGGGGCTCTACATCATCATGCCCGCCTCCGGATTGATGCGTGAGTAGTTCATCCTTGGACTATGGGTCCATAGCAGTAGCTAGATGGTTGTCTTCTCCGCTTGTGCTCATTGTATTAGATCTTGTGAGCTGCCTAACATGATCAAGATCATCTATTGTAATGCTACATGTTGTGTTTGGCGAGATCCGATGAATATAGAATATTATGTTAAGTTGATTATCAATCTATCATATATGTGTTGTTTATGTTCTTGCATGCTCTCCGTTGCTAGTAGAGGCTCTGGCCAAGTTGATACTTGTAACTCCAAGAGGGAGTAATTATGCTCGATAGTGGGTTCATGCCTCCATTAAATCTGGGACAGTGACAGAAAGTTCTAAGGTTGTGGATGTGTGTTGCTACTAGGGATAAAACATTGATGCTTTGTCTAAGGATATTTGTGTTGATTACATTACGCACCATACTTAATGCAATTATCTGTTGTTCGCAACTTAATACTGGAAGGGGTTCGGATGATAACCTGAAGGTGGATTATTTAGGCATAGATGCATGCTGGATAGCGGTCTATGTACTTTGTCGTAATGCCCTGATTAAATCACATAGTAATCATCGTTGATATGTATTGAATCTTTATTTGTCAATTGCTCTGTAATTTGTTCACCCAGCATGTTAGTTATCTTATTGGAGAGACACCACTAGTGAACTGTGGACCCCGGTCCATTCTTTTACATCTGAATACATTCTACTGCTTTTACTGTTCTTTGCAAACAAACACCATCTTCCACTCGATACGTTTAATCCTTTGTTTTCAGCAAGCCGGTGAGATTGACAACCTCACTATTACGTTGGGGCAAAGTACTTTGATTGTGTTGTGCAGGTTCCACGTTGGCGCCGGTTTCACTGGTGTTGCACCGCACTACACTCCTCCACCAACAACCTTCACGTGCTTCTTGGCTCCTACTGGTTCGATAATCTTGGTTTCTTTCTGAGGGAAAACTTGCTGCTGTGCGCATCACACCTTCCTCTTGGGGTTCCCAACGGACGTGTACATTTACGCGCATCAGGCCCTAATCGCGTCCCTCCAGCGCTCCTTGACCTCCCACGGCGGCGTCGAGACTCCGACGCTGTTGACAGCCATCTTCCACCCGCCGCTGCTTGGCAGGCGCATGTCCGGCGGGACGGGATATCCCGCGCGGTACAACGCCCACACCTCCGCCACGGTGAGGCTGCCGCGGCCGAAACCGTTCACCACGCCGCTCTTGCGGGACGACAACATTGGAGGAGGTTGGGAACGGCTAGGGAGGAGGGGATTTGGGAGCGGCGAGAGGTTGGAGCGGCGAGAGATTGGGATGGGGACGGAAGGAGGGGCACTCTTATTATGCAGCGGCGCCAGCGAGCGGCAGCGGTTGGATGCAATAACGCCGGCGCGGATGGCCACGCGACCATGCACGACGAGACGCGTCCCTGCGTCGCCTGGGAAAGCTGGGGCGCCATTAACGTCACTTGACTAGAGGTAGACGACGGGGTTTTAGGCTTCCGTGTCGCTGACACGTCAGGCCCGCGTCTCCTCGCCTCGCTTTTTGTTGTGGCCGGCGTGCCTGGAGCGTCCCCTGTGTAGCGGGGACGGGCTCGGGGCGCCGGACACCGCATTGGGCCGCGCCGAATGGAAATGGCCTTTGGGACGCGTTGCTGGGAACTGAATTTTATCCGACGCGCCCAAATCCCTTTGGGGGCCGCTTTGGGGGCCGCGGCTGGAGATGCTCTCAAGTATGTACGTTTGTTGGCACAACGCTCACTAGGCTTCTTGCTCCGGTGAAGGGAAGGCGCACAGGCAAATAAATTTGCATCAACTCTACTCCCACACTTGCGATGATCTTCAGGGGATGTCTCAGGGTTGATGGCAACGCGTGTTGTTCGGTCCTTTGGAACGGCATCGTGGTCTGGTGAGATCTAGTGGTATGTTCAAGCGGGAATGGCGTGGCGGCGAAGGCATCCTTGAGGTGGACTTGTGTCATCGGGCTTCGTCGTTGCGATGGCGCTGGCTCCAACATCGGAGCTAGGTTTGTGGCTAGAGGCGGACAGATCTGGTTTCCTTCTCCGACTTCGTCATGCGAGGGTGCAAGATTTGGAGTTCGATGGCGTGTTCGGGGCAGTCATGGTTCGGGGTGTGTCTAGGGTGCTGCCTCGGTCTGACTCTTTCAACGGCAACGGCTCTGCCTTTGGCATGCTACCTTGGAGATCTGCAAAGCTGCTGGACACGATGGAGCCACATCGGGTGAAGAGGTGATATGTCTACTTTTCTTTGGGTCATTGCTACAGTGGCACCGGAGGCGAGTGACAGGCGTTCGTGTTTTGCTCAAGGGTTTTCTTTTCTAGCTGAGTGTCCTATTTGCAAAAGTTAGGCTTCTCCTATCTTTTCAGTTCTAGCATGTCGGTGTTTAGGTGGCTCGTAACCTGATTTTTATTATATAAATGAGACACGTATTGCCTGCAAAAAAAAATGTGGGGATGGATTTTAATCGGCAGCTGTTCCAGGCCTAGCTCCGACTCATCGTTGCCGATCTACACTACACACTTGTGCATCGTGGCGAATGATTTATTGTGTTCATCTGATACAAGTTTCTCACTCACTCACGAATGATTTCCTAGATTCTTGCTGTGGATTAGAAATGCTCATCAAAATCTTTTTGTTACCGAAACAATCCAACACAGATTTTGTACGTCAACACTTGGCTTTCATAATATGAATTCCTTTTATAGCGCGTTAAATATCACAAAATCTTTAGCTTCTACATTACTAATACTCCTTCAGCGTCAAGTCAAGCTTTGGCAGCACCTTATCTCCATCACCACAGTGGCCAACACTTGATCCTTGCTGGACACCACCGCCGCCAGCCGTCCCCCTTGGTCTAAACCACACCACCGTCAGCCGTCCTCTGGATGTGCAATGAATGCAAACGCCACAGGAGCTCGCTCGCCGTGGATGGCAGAGGCATGCCTACGTGGCGCCTTGCGAGTGTGCGCTGGGGCGTGTTCTGGTACCCGCCGAGCACTGTATCCGGAACAGCTGCCCAGAGGCGCCGCCCCGACCGTGCCCATGAGGTCGAGCTCAACTGGACGGAGAAACACCATCCCGTCGCCACAAAGCCATGATCATCATGGCAGCGCTCACAGGCACTGCAGCTATCCGGCCTTCTCCTCCTCCTTTCTCCAGCGCTCTCCCATGGGCAAACAAGACATCAAAATGGAATCTAAGTTTTATGTGTGACGTGTCAAAATCATGTAGGAATTAATTCAAGCAGTTACATGAGCATGGTTGTACATGTCAGGTGACTCACAGACTATTAAAGAGCATCTTCTTTTTAGCCTTTTATAAGTTGACATAATGAAAGTGATCGGCTGATGCTACCGAAGATTGCCATTTGTGTGGGAGAATTTGTTTCATATACCGTAATGACATAATGAAAGTGATGGGTATACTGGGGCTGAGGTTACTATACTAAATGGTAGGTTGGTGCGATCCAAAAATAGTGAAGATGTCCCAGCATGTTTGGTTCTTGTACCCACATTATTTGTCAAACATGCCTGAGCTAGGTCATCATGAATATGCAAGAGAATGTGGGTAATACGTTGGCTTACTCTAAAGCAATTTTACCACAATTCAGGAACTGACTGACAGATATGACCCTAAGTGGTCTGATATAGCTAACTTGCAATGAGTGGCAACCTTAAAACATGAACCAAACAGTCCGAACTATCATAGAGGGCTATGATGGTCATATACTCGCAGGCTGTATCATCAGGTCAAACACAGGCACATGTGCTTTCAGTGGCATGTTTCGAAGGTTAGGAGCGAAAACAGAACAAACAATCATTTTCGTGCTAGGGGTTCTTTAGTTTGACACATGCATATTTTTGGTATAGTAATATGTAGGAGTTTGAGATATGTGGAACTTACACAATGAGGCAATCACGGTCAACAGAAGATGGCAATGCTTGCGAGATCATCTCAAACAGTTCTTCAGGTTCCTTTACCAAACAAAAATTTGAACAAATCGTCAATTTGCAGTACAAAACCAGATAACGGAAATTACTAACCACCAAAGGTATTAGTTTTATGATATCACATATCATGATGTACACATTTCTCAAGTAAGTAAACGAACCATGTCTGGTTAATACATGGACTCACGAGTCACGAGCACCATGTAATGATCCGAAGCAATGCCTGGAAACAACAGAATCTTTTGCCAGTTCCATGCATAAAGGAAGCACTTTTGATCAGATTACCTGCTACACATATAATAGCTAAATAAGAAGCCAGCATTAGGGTTCACAAGAATCAATATTATCACGTTACAAGAGACATGGCATGAAGCACTACAGTCCCAGGAAAGTACAGATCAGATGGAAAATGGATATTGGCATCTAGTAGTATCTACATTAACAAGACAGTATGTATGGCTCCTGACCAGCCCTGAAACAATACAACCCTTCCAAATCATTTGCCTTATAATATATAGGCCAATATTAAGTCATTTACTTGTTCCTAGCGCATTGTATGCCCTAGTTTGGTGTTTTATGAACTTTTTTAAACATAAGGCTCGAGAGCCCAGCTTTAAATTAATAAAGCCATCAACCGGCTAGGATACAATGGTGCTGATTACACAAACTTGAACAAGGTAAAAGAAAGAGGCAAAGCCCTAGAGGAACTACAGAGAATTCCACTCGGCAGCGCCACCAAAGAGCCCACAAGTACAAGCTACGGAGAACTGCCGCGGACGGAAAGAGACGTGCCAAGCGAAGAGGAGAAGCACCAGCGTCAAAGAGATGAAGATCCGGCTCCGAGACCGCCTCGCCTTGCTGCCGCCGAAGGAGGGACCCTTCCCATCTCATCGGCCAACACAGAACATAGAGGTGGTTGAGCGCCCAAAAAAGCCTTGAACTTGCTGACTGCCGCCACAGGCCTCACCAAAGACACACCCAAACCGCACCACCGTCATTGTCACCACACCGATAGCCCTCTGTCCCCTCAACCCAAAGCGGCGCCTCCAAGGAGGAGAACGACGCATTGCGCCATCGTCGCCCGGCCGTAGCCTGAGTTTTCACCCGGGAAGAAGAGGAAAAGGGGAGGGTTACCTCACCAGCCCTTCAAGAAGGAGAACGGCGATAGAATCGTCGCTGCCGATGTGGCTGGCACCGAGCCAGCCAAGAGTTTCCCCCGGCAGCTCCCCACCAAACTCGCACGGACGCAGAACGGGCAGTCCGAGGACCAACCATGCCGTATCTGGCGCAGAGAGATCGGAAAGTGGAGACGCCAACGAACAGACGAAGAACGCGCCGGAGCACGACCACGCCGCACCCAGCCACCCACCGACTCCTCACCGTCCACACGGCCAAGGAGATCGGCCAGCACCCGCGAACGCCACCCGCCTTCCGGTCGACGTCGCCACCCACCGTCCAGGGCCGCCGCCCCGGCGTCCAAGCTCCGCCCGCCGCAGATCCGAGGGAGCCCGGAGGACCACATAGCAAGGGATCCGCCTCCATGAGCGCTCGTCGGCCAGCAGCACCACCACGGATCTGGAAGTGGCCAGAACAGCACCTGCAGCCCCATGGCTGCCTGTGGCACTAGATCTGGGGATTTGGTGGGCTCGGCCGGGCCCGGGGCCCCTGCCCCGGCCCGCGCGCGAGGCGGCCGCCCTGGCCGCGCTGCCCGTCCGGCTCCACTCACAGGTCGTAGCGCCGCCGCCCGACCGCCAGGCGTCGTGGACGCCCACCCTCGCGCCGCGCCGCCCGCCTCCATCAGACCGCATCGGGCCGAGCTCGCGCCGCCCGCCGTGGCAGAAGCTTCCGCGGAAGCCGCCGCCGCCCCGAGCACGCACAACCTGCAGAGCCGCCGCGCCGCCGTCGAACAGCCGCGCCGCCACGCCCCCTGCCCAGCGCCGCGCCTCCCCTCACCGATGCCGCCCGCGCCGCCATCACCGAGGAGGAGAGAAGGCGCCCCGCCGCCGCCGACGCCGACCGAGCTTCGCCCGGTGGCGCCTCCTGGCGGCGGCGAGGCGGGGGAGAGGAGGACGGGGCTGGCGGCGGCGGCTGACTAGGGTTTCGCCCTGGGACTCGCGGGAGCCCAGGACGAAACGGTGTTTTATGAACTTCACTGTTTAATATCCATGTTTTCGCAGAGAAGGCACTCTCCATACATCTTAGAAGTCGTTTGGAAGCCAGGCTTTCATTTCGTTTGTATCATTTTGAAATGAATACATGTATTCATTTCATTTACATTGTAATTCCAGAAATATACACTTGTTTGGTTGCCACAGGAATTGTAAATGACAGCAGAATTCAATATTGAATTTGTAGAGGCTTTCATAGAGAATCACAAATGACATGTCTCAGCTTGGAATTGTGTTTACCCATGGGGTCATTTTGCTGGAATTCCTAAATGAAATGACGGCCCAATTCTGTGGCAACCAAACAACCCACCTATGAAATTTCAAAATGAATTCCAGGATTCCAGGCCCAAATGATGGATACCAAACGACCTCTTACAGTAATCATTGCCATCTTTTAGTTCGTGGAGTAAATTTAATAGAAATAAGGAGCAAATGGATGGCAATCCACAAGTAATCCATCTTAACCGCCGATTAAATACGTGTGAGGATTATGACTGAGCCAAAGCTGATAAAGAGAATACTCTTCAGTATCATACACATGCCCGTGGAAAATCATGTACATGGAACTGGAAGTATCTGGATGAAACATAGCACACAGACATATCCAAATTAAATGGAATATTGAGAAGACGAGACCTTATACATACTTGGCACCAATGTTGTCCTATAAATGGCCTATCGTTTTATCCTAGCCCAGCAATAATTGGTTGACAGAAGTATGGCCCAAGCCTACATATCATGAACTAACGATGTTAGCCATCTCCACAATTTCAGCAAATAGAAGGGGTTGTAATAAGACAGAAGGTCATGTATAAAATAACAGCAATGCCACAAACCTCCTACAGATTTCAGCTAATCCAAAATATGATTTAACCTATAATAATACCTATAAAGGACACATAACAACAAAGAGAATTGCACAACGCATTAGCATAACTACAAAAGGCATTAACCTATATATCTAAGGATAACATTTCAAACTAAACCACCACAATATAATCATTTTTCTTAAATCACAAATGTTCATAGCAATTCAGTTCAATAAGTCCAAATTTACTTCATATTCTCAGTAGTTGTCCATGTTTTCATATGAATCAGTACTCTTAACTCCATTCCCATTGAGCGCTGCTACAAATCAGGTTACCAGGGCTTGGAAATTCTCACCTTTTTCGGTCTGAACTCATCTATAAGAATACCCCCGCAACTACAACTAATCTTATATGGCTTGCAACTGAAGTAGTTCCACCTGTAACTAATGCATGAAAAGGCAACTTGAGGGAACAATAAAGAAACTTACTAATAAAAATGGGACAAGCAACTAATCCCTGGTTAAAGCAACTAGATATTCACTGCAAAACAACTACATACAGTGTGTGCAGCAACTTGGAACGTGCTAAAAAGCAACTAAATGCACACTGTAAAATAACAACATGTTGTGCATCCAGCAACTTGGAACATGCTAAAAAAAGCAACTAATTGTGCACTGTGAAACAACCACGTACATGTAGTGTGTCTCGCAACTCAGGACATGCTTAAAAGCAACTAAATGTGAACTGTGAAGCAACTAGGTGATCTGATAAGCACAACTTAGTTAAACCCATCAACTCAAGAACCTTCAAAGACTTGGATCACTCAAGAAAAAAAGCAGGGTGATCTTAAAACATGCACAAGTTTTCAGCAATAACACAAGAGAAGGACTGTTGCAAATTACCTCAACCCGGGATTAGGTTGGCCGCCGAGCCCAGAAGTGAGAGGCTGCCAGCCACCGAGCTCACCCAGGCCAGGAGCAGCCACATGTTGGTCTCCACTCTGGGGGAGATCGTCGCTGCCGAGGCTGCCACACGCACACCGAGTGGCAGGACTGAAGCAAAATACAGAGCACTCTGTATGTCAGATAAGTGGTGCATGGAATATATTGACACATGTGAGTTATGAATTATGACTTATAAAAGAAATGTTCAACTGTTAATGTTCTTTCTAATGATTGGCTGGTCCGAAAGAAGTTCTGGACCTGACAGTGTGTCTACCAATCTACAATACCTTCAGACTTGATAACACAGCAATCCAAGCTAAATTATATCACCTGACAAGCTGAGCTGCGGTGGGGTATGTTTTTTAAGCAATGGGGAGGGACAAGAACTAACCAGTAGGGATATTTGATGCCACACTAGAGAGGAAAAGGATCCCCAACAAAAGGATGACTACCCGGTCAGCGTGTTGATGCGCACATAGTTATCCATGAAGGCATGAACTCCCAGAATGTGCTGGGAGTGCTGGTCTTATTGAAGCCGTCGACGGTGATGAACACCCCGCAGCAGTGGGTATGAGACCTGAAATTTGTTTGCCAGCAACGCCACAGTAAGCAACAATATGGTACAGATAAACAACACCGACCTACCATCTCTGGGATTGCAATTAACCATTGGTTAGACCGATATGTTAAGCTTTCAATCAATTGCAACTGATAATTGGAGTGTGAATTTTAGTGTCAGAAAGATCACAGTGGAAAATTTGCATGTGTGGCTAATCTTAAATTCAATTCAACTGCAGACAGACAGATACTGCACAGTGGAAAATGTCTCCTAGGAGACCTGTAAACAAACTTCTTCCTTTTCAATGAAATGAAACGCAGAGGTCTTTTGTGTTTTCTTGAAAAAAGACAGATATACACCTGAAGCAGAAGCAATTGGTTAGTTATCTTCTCGAGGCATGATCGGACATTCTTGAAGTCGAGGACAATGAGCGCGAGGCGGCGGTAATGGCGCTCCAGCACATGTTGACCAGCAGCAGTAGGGCAACCGGCATGCCCAAGGTGATGGAGAACATGCACGTCTTCCACTCCTCCTTCTCCGCCACCGAGCTGTACTTTTCCTCCTGTACTTCCTTTCCGCACATCGGGCCTGTATTTCTGCAGAGACCAAATAATCGCGCACAAACGTCACGATTTCGTGATTCGTCGCAAGCTACAGTAACGTGGCCGTGAAAAATTGGAATCAATCACCAGGTATCTCGCCTCAAAATCAGGCCAAGTAAGCGAGGTGGAGGCTACACATGGTCACCTGATGATGCGCTTGATCTGGGGGGGTGGAGGAGGGTGCCCCGCGGTTGGGGGCGGCGGGAAGTATAGCAGCCGGGTCGGATTGAGGAAGAGGAGGAGTCGACGCGGTGCGAAGATGGGCGGCGCAGCAGCATTACGGCGGCTGCAGCGCGAGGCGGGGTCGTCGATGCCGCCACTGGAGATGAATGGGGAACCCAGGTGGAAACATGTCGGAACCGATGCGGGACACGGGGCGTGATCCAGGAAGAGTATGCTCAATCGAGTTGGGAGCGAACGCTAGGCAATCGGCAACTGGCCGATCTAGTTAAGTGAGTGATTTTCGCGCATCCAGTCGTGGTATAAAAACGGTTTGCATGTAACAAATTGTTTTAGTACTACCTCAGATCATAAATAGATGTTTTTATTTAGTGTCTAGATACATCCATATTTAGACAAATCTAAGTCATCTATTTATGGATGGAGGGAGTTTGTAAATCGGTGTCCAACATTTTTTATTTATTCACGAAATAATGGCATAATGTTTTTGCCAATGGTACAAAAAAATCTCGAAAGTAACATTTTTCTCTACCATATGTAACATTTTCGAATATATGACATTGTTATACAACATTTCGCTGCAATATATCCACCATTTTGGTCTAATATATCCAACATTACACGACAACATATGTAACATTGGTGAAAAAATTATACGAAATTGGGTGTACCACTTTTACCCATACTAACACACAAAAAATTATGCACACATGTAACAAATCGCAATGTTGTATGTAACATCGAGAAAAACTCCCAAAAAATTGACCTTCCCCAAATGTTCACGGAGGCATCGTCGTGACCAAATTCGAGCTTGAAGGAGAGGTCAATCAGATCCAGATCAGATCAATTCCCCATCAGTCCACAAATTGGACGCATCAGGAGTCAACAACGTCCTCGTGGTCACCGTCCACGTCCTATGATGTTGAGTCGTTGTCCGCCATTCCAGCCAGCGGTGGAGGAGCGTGCGGAAGCGGGAGCGCTTGGTCGCGTGAGGGCCAGCGGCGGCGGAACGCGTGGTGGGGAGTGAGCGTCGGCGGTGCCAGCCAGCGGCAGCAGGAGCGCGCGGCGGGGAGTGCGCGTCGGCAGGAGCGCGCAATGGTAAGTACACGTCAGCGGCTCATGCCAGCAGAGAGGCGCGTTCCTGTGCGGAGTGTTCCTGTGCGAAGGAAGAAGCCGGCTGTAGCTACAACCGACTGATTAATAGACTTTTTCATATATATAAACGAGGCGTGCAATCTTCAATCAAATGCAAGTACTCGGATGAGAGTGGTATTTTCAACCCTACAACGGGATTCTTTATCTACATACCTCTTCCTGCTATATGCCGAGGGATACACTAGATTATTACAACAAGCCGAGTTTAGAGGAGAATTGTAGGAGGTTTGTGTATGTCGCGAATCGCGGTGAACCTAATGTTCCACCTTGCCCTTTGCAGATGACTTATTTATCATCATGCATGCAAGTATCTAGAATGAGAATTATGTGAAGAATATTTTGGATCAATATTGTCTAGCTTCGGGGTAGTTGGTTAGTAGAGAGAAATCAAGTGTTTTCTTTCGCGTGAGTGCCTTACAGATAAGTACTTAGGCCTCCCAGAGATGCTGGGGATGGACGGAAGTGACTACTTTCAATTTATAGTTGAGAGAGTTTGCAAGAGAATAAATGGATGGATGGAGAAATTTCTATCAACGGGAGGGAAAGAAGTGCTCCTAAAAGCAATTGCACAAGATATACCAACATATGTGATGTTGGCTTTTAATATTCCAAAACAAATATGTAAATGAATGACGAACACGAAGTCTTAGTATTTGATGGGGTGATGATGCTAATCGCAAGAAGATGCACTGACTAGCCTACTGGAAATTTTGTGTCCCAAAGAAGAAAGGAGGCATGGATTTCCTTGATATCCACTGTTTTAATCTTGTCCTCCTTCCAAAACAAGCATGACATCTTGTTCAAGAATCTGATTTATTGTGTGTTAGGATTCTTCGAGTAAGGTACTTTCCATCATGTGATCTACTAAATGCAGAATTGAAGAAAGGGGGTTCATTTATGTGGCAAAGCATATGGTAAGGTATTCAGACATTGAAGAAATGCCACATATGCCTCTTCCCGTTGTTGTCGAGATAAAAGTGCATCTGGCACGGCCCGTTCATCATATCTTCGGGAGATATGTACGGCCTCTGGAACCTTGGACCATTATTTTGCCTATTTGGACGTGGACTATCCTTGTAGTCGTTGCGTTGTTCACCACTCTTTTGATAGTCATCTCGATTATTACCTCCACTATTACCTCGGAAGCCAGCCGATATTTGGTCAGGACCGTCATAGACAGAGTATTGGCGAGAGAATCGTCGTCTATTTTGAATGTTTCGATTCTGATCCTCCTCAGGCGACCTGTGCCGCTTGTTGTTGACCGTATCTTCTCCATCTGCCCAGCGATTTGTAATTTCCATGAGTGCTGCTACTGTTTTTGGATTAGTCCTTCCCAAGTCCTCGATGAAATCCTTTCTTCGGATCTCACCGACAAAAGCATCTACGCCCTCTCGTCAGATATGTTTTCTGCCGAGTTTTTGATGATGTTCCATCTTTGGATATACGCCCTCATCACTCATCATACTTCTGTCGACAGGCTCTCAATTGCTCTATCGATGCAGGTTTCTTGCATGTAGACAAGAAATTTTTCACGAACATGTCCTCAAAGGTCTCCCAGCTGTCGATAGATCCATGTGGTAGCTTTTTAATCCATGATCGAGCTGCCCCACTTAAGTATACTTGGATACTTTGCATAGCCGCTGCCTTGGTTCCACCCGTTAGTTTTACTGTCTCCAGGTAATCAACCAACCAATCCTCGGAATCTTGCAACCCATCGAATTTCTTATAACTGTCAGGCAACTTGAAGTCCGACGGGACTCGCATTTTACGGACTCATCGAGTGAAACAGGGGAGCTCACACATATCTTCATCATCTACTCCAGGTGACGGCCGACATTCTCTCCTTTCATGTCGCGCCCTATCGACCCGTGCCTGTGCCGCTGTGTCTCTTGTCGACGTTCTTGGGGGGTCTTGTACTGCCCCTGTAGGCCGTGGACTATTTTGTCTTGTAGCACCTTCGGGAGGTGTGCTTGTTCCCGCAAACGCTGTCCCCATGACTCCAACTCCTGCCATAGCCATGCTATACAATGCCTCTCTTGGATCTCCTAGGGGTGTCCTGTTTGCCAGTATAAAGGCCTGTGTCGCCATATATCTAGCTTCCGTAGTTTTGGGAATAATGTTTCCTCTTGTGTTAATCGACATGAAGGACATGTCGAGGTTCTGGATCAGATGCTCCCTCTCTGCTTCCGGTATGTTCTGCAGTCGAGATCTTCCCCTGTTGCGGGCATCTCTATGGTTGTCTCCCGAAGTTCCTGAATATCGGCTTAACTCGGCCCTTCGCCTGCTTGACGCAGACGCGGCGGCTTTTCTCCTTTCGAGTTCAATTCTATCTTTTTGGAGTTCCCTTCCTGCACGGGCTAATTTATATTGGTACGCCTGCAGCTCTTCGGCTGTTGCAGTGGTATTCATCCGCTCTGTGCTATCCATGGCTCTTGCCGCTCTGTCCCAGGCTTCTTGCGGGAGTTGCACCCTCTGTCGCGGTTCGGGCCTAATGTATTTGGTGCCCAAACCTCTCATGAGATCAGCGGGATCGACGTATGGGTTTCCCAAATCATCGAAAGCCTCTGACGTTGATACGTCTCCAACGTATCTATAATTTCTTATGTTCCATGCTAGTTTTATGACAATATCTATATGTTTTGTTCACACTTTACAATGTTTTTATGCATTTTCCGGGACTAACCTATTAACAAGATGCCGAAGCGCCAGTTCCTGTTTTCTGCTGTTTTTGGTTTCAGAAATTCTACACAGGAAATATTCTCGGAATTGGACAAAACAAAAGCCCACGGCCCTATTTTCCACGGAGTCTTCCAGAACACCGAAGAGGAGTCGAGGAAGGGCAGCAGGGGACCCACACCATATGGCGGCGTGGGAGGCCCCCTGGCCGCGCCGACCTATGGGGAGGGAGCCCCCTGGCTCCCCCGACGCTGCCCCTTCGCCTATATATTCTCTCAGATGCGAAAACCCTAGGGGAATCAGTCATATTCCACGAAAAGTTACGTAGACGCCGCCATCGCGAAGCCAAGTTCGGGGACAAAAGTCTTTGTTCCGGCACGCCGCCGGGACGGGGAAGTGCCCCCGAATCCATCTCCATCGACACCACCGCCATCTTCATCTCCGTTGTTGTCTCCCATGATGAGGAGGGAGTAGTTCTCCCCCGAGGCTGAGGGCTCTACCGGTAGCTATGTGGTTCATCTCTCTCTCCCATGGTGTGATCTTTATGTGATCATAGGCTTTGCAATCTAGATGTCATATGCTACTCAAGTGTTTTATTATGTGAACTTCGGAGTTACTGTGACCTCGGTGTAAAGGTACAGTGTGTGCGCCGTGTGTAACTCCCTTATGAATTGTGGTGTGTTAGTACCTCCTATGAATGCTCACGATGACAGTGTGGGGTGTTTATTAGTACTTGGGAATACGCCTTTGAGGTGTGCTTTCGCACACTTGCCCAATGAATTTGAGTTCTTTATCCAACAAGAGAGTGTTTTCAGAGTAGTATGATGAAGTGCTTATATTTATATTCAATTATGATTGCAATGTTGAGAGTGGCCACTAGTGAAAGTATGATCCCTAGGCCTTGTTTCCAAATACTGCAAACATCGCTTATTTACTGTTTTACTGCATCTTTATTTCCTGCAATATTTATTTCAGATCGCAATTACCATTTACCACCATCTATACCACATGCGTTTTAATATCTCTTCGCCGAACTAGTGCACCTATACATCTGACAAGTGTATTAGGTGTGTTGGGGACATAAGAGACTTCTTGTATCTTAATTGCAGGGTTGCTTGAGAGGAATATCTTTGACCTCTACCTCCCTGAGTTCGATAAACCTTGGGTGATTCACTAAAGGGAAACTAGCTTGCTGCTGTTCTACGAACCTCTGCTCTTGGAGGCCCAACACTGTCTACAGGAATAGAAGCGTGCGTAGACATCAAGCTATTTTTTGGCGCCGTTGCCGGGGAGGTAAGGTAAAAGGTATTCACATCCTCCGACTACTAGGCTATTTCCTAGCACTGTTGCCGGTGTGTGAGTGCTCGAAGCTATCTCCTTTAGATTCTGCAATTTTATCTTTTTGTTTATTGTTTTTATTTTCACTAGTTAGGCTTAATGGAAAACAACAAAAAAATTAGAGATCTTTATGAACTTTATATTGAATTAGGACATGATGTGTTTGAAGAGAGAATTAAAAAACCCATGGAACTTTGTTTGCAAAATAGTTGTAGCAATGTTATTGGCATGAACTCTTTGAACACTATTATTGCTAATGCTATGGAAGAATTTAAGCTTGGGGAAGCTGGTTGTGATATTTTTAGTCCCCCAAGTTTTGAGGAGAAAATTTTCTTTGATGATACTTTGCCTCCCATTTATGATGATTATAATGATAGTGGTATTTTGGTGCCACCTACTATGGAGGATAAAGTTTATTATGATTATACCATGCCTGCAATTTATGATGATTACAATGATGGTTGTGATAGTTTTACTCCCACTATTACTAATAAAATTGATTATGCTTATGTGGAGAGTAATGATACTTTTATGCATGTGGATAAGAATGCTTTATGTGATAGTTATATTGTTGAGTTTATTCATGATGCTACTGGAAATTATTATGAGAGAGGAAAATATGGTTGTAGAAATTTTTATGGTACTAAAACACCTCTCTACATGCTGAAAATTTTAAAGTTACTCGTGTTTTATCTTCCTATGCTTGTCACTTTGTTCTTCATGAATTTATTTGTGTACAAGATTCCTATGCATAGGAAGTGGGTTAGGCTTAAATGTGTTTTGAATTTGCTTCTTGATGCACCTTTTGCTTCATTTTCGATCTTGATGTGAGCATCATTAAAATCTTCTGCGCCTAGCTAAAAGGCGTTAAAGAAAAGCGCTTATGGGAGACAACCCATTATTTTATTTCTGCAATTTTTTGTTTTATATTTGAGTCAAGTTGCTTGTTACTACTTAGCAATACCTTTGTATATTTATTTTCATGTATGGTTGTGCCAAGTAAAGTCTCTAATAGGAAGTTGATACTAGATTTGGATTTCTGCGCAGAAACAGATTTCTTAGCTGTCACAAATTCGCATTTTCCTCTCTGTAGAAAAATCAAAAAAATCTGCAAAAATTTATGCGTGATCCTCAGATATGTACGCAACTTTCATTAGTTTTGAGTTTTTCCATCTGAGCAAGTTAAGTGCCTCTAAAAAATTCGTCTTTACGGACTGTTCTGTTTTGACAGATTCTGCTTTTTATTTCGCATTACCTCTTTTACTGTGTTTGAGTGGATTTCTTTGCTCCATTAAATTTCAGTAGCCTTGGGTAATGTCCAGAAGTGTTGAGAATGATTGTGTCCTTGCTGAACATGTGAATTTTTGATTACGCACTAACCCTCTAATGAGATTGCTTTGAGTTTGGTGTGGAGGAAGTTTTCAAGGATCAAGAGAGGAGGATGATATGGTATGATCAAGAAGAGTGAAAAGTCTAAGCTTGGGGATGCCCCGTGGTTCATCCCTGCATATTTCAAGAAGACTCAAGCGTCTAAGCTTGGGGATGCACAAGGCATCCCCTTCTTCATCAACAAACTTATCAGGTCACCTCTAGTGAAACTATATTTTAATTCCGTCACATCTTATGTGCTTTATTTGGAGCGTCTGTTTGCTTTTATTTTTGTTTATGTTTGAATAAATTCGGATCCCAGCAATCCTTGTGTCGGAGAGAGACATGCTCCGCTTTTTCATTTGAACACTTGTGTTCTTCGTTTGAGTTTAATATTCATGGCGAAAGCTGAAAGCCGCAGCACTTAAACTTGTTGTTATTTGGTTGGAAACAGAAAATGCCTCATATTGTCTTGAATAATTTGATACTTGGCAATTGTTTTCAGCTCTCAAGTAGATCATGTTTAAGCTCTTGCATCATGTAGTTTAAATCTATTAGTGGAGAACTACCGTAGAGCTTGTTGAAATTTGGTTTGCATGATTGGTCTCTAAGGTCTAGATATTTTATGGTGAAAGTGTTTGAACAACAAGGAAGACAGTGTAGAGTCTTATAATGCTTGCAATATGTTCTTGTGTAAGTTTTGCTGTACCGGTTCATACTTGTGTTTGTTTCAAACAACCTTGCTAGCCAAAGCCTTGTACCGAGAGGGAATGCTTCTCGTGCATCCAAAAACCTTGAGCCAAAACCTATGCCATTTGTGTCCACCATAACTACCTATTATGTGGTATTTTTCTGCCATTCCAAAGTAAATTGCTTGCGTGCTACCTTTAAAATTTCATTCCTTGTCTTTGCAATACATAGCTCATGGGAAAGTAGCCTAAAAACTATTGTGGTAATGAATATGTCGCTTATGTATCTTAGTTCTTATAAGTTGCTTGTTGAGCGGTAACCATGTTTCTGGGGACGCCATCAACCTGTCACACCTTTGTTGAATATCATGTGAGTTGATATGCATGTTCGTCTTGTCTGAAGTAAGGGAGATTTACCATGAGTTTTAATGGTTTGAGTATGCATGTTGTTAGAGAAGAACATTGGGCCGCCAACCAAAGCCATGTATCATGGTGGAAGTTTCAGCTTGGACATTAATCCTCAATCTCTTATGAGAATATTATTTGTTGTTGAATTCTTAAAGCATAATAGAGGAGTCCATTATCTGTTTTCTATGTTGTCCCGGTATGGATGTCCTCAAGTTGAGATCTATCAAAATCGAGAAATCAAATGCGATTTATCCCTTGGACCTTTGTACAGGTGGCATAGAGGTACCCCTTTGTGACACTTGGTTGAAACATATGTAATGCGATGATAATCCATGGAAATCCGAGCTAATTAGGACATGGTGCGGGCACTATTAGTATTCGATGCATGAGGCTTGCAACTTATGGGAAGTTTTATGCATAACCCATATGAATTGTTACTACCGTTGACACAATTGTTTCCATGTTTTCAAAATGAAAAGCTCTAGCACATGAGTAATCCCTGCTTCCCTCTGCGAAGGGCCTTTCTTTTACTTTATGTTGAGTCAGTTTACCTACTTCTTTCTATCTTAGAAGCAAACACTTGTGTCAACTGTGTGCGTTGATTCTTACATGCTTACTTATTGCACTTATTATATTACTTTGTGTTGACAATTATCCATGAGATATACATGTTGAAAGTTGAAAGCAATTGCTGAAACTTAAATCTTCCTTTGTGTTGCTTCAAAACCTCTTACTTTGAATCTATTGCTTTATGAGTTAACTCTTATGCAAGACTTTTTTATGCTTGTCTTGAAAGTACTATTCATGAAAAGTTTTTGCTATATGATTCAGTTGTTTAGTCATTATCTTTTTGTTAGCAAACTATATACCATTGCTTTGAGTCACTTCATTCATCTCATATGCTTTACAATAGTATTGATCAAGATTATGTTGGTGGCATGTAACTTTAGAAATTATTGTTTTTATCGTTTACCTACTCGAGGGCGAGTAGGAACTAAGTTTGGGGATGCTTGATACGTCTCCAACGTATCTATAATTTCTTATGTTCCATGCTAGTTTTATGACAATGCCTACATGTTTTGTTCACACTTTACAATGTTTTTATGCATTTTCCGGGACTAACCTATTAACAAGATGCCGAAGCGCCAGTTCCTGTTTTCTGCTGTTTTGGTTTCAGAAATTCTACACAGGAAATATTCTCGGAATTGGACAAAACAAAAGCCCACGGCCCTATTTTCCACGGAGTCTTCCAGAACACCGAAGAGGAGTCGAGGAAGGTCAGCAGGGGACCCACACCATATGGCGGCGCGGGTGGCCCCCTGGCCGCGGCGACCTATGGAGAGGGAGCCCCCTGGCTCCCCCGACGCTGCCCCTTCGCCTATATATTCTCTCAGATGCGAAAACACTAGGGGAATCAGTCATATTCCACGAAAAGTTACGTAGCCGCCGCCATCGCGAAGCCAAGTTCGGGGGATGATGTCTACTCACGCTTCTTTTCCTGTAGACAGTGTTGGGCCTCCAAGAGCAGAGGTTTGTAGAACAGCAGCAAGTTTCCCTTAAGTGAATCACCCAAGGTTTATCGAACTCAGGGAGGAAGAGGTCAAAGATACCCTCTCAAGCAACCCTGCAATCACGATACAAGAAGTCTCTTGTGTTCCCAACACACCTAATACACTTGTCGATGTATAGGTGCACTAGTTCGGCGAAGAGATAGTGAATTACAAGTAGTATGGATGTATATGAGTGGTAATAGCAATCTGAATAAAATATGGCAGCGAGTAAACATGCAATAGAACAGTAAGAGTTGAAGCAAAAGAGAGCATCAAGAAGCAAATTCAAAACTCATTTAAGCCTAACCCACTTCCTATGAAAAGGAATCTTGTACACAAATAAATTCATGAAGAACAAAGTGGCAAGCATAGAAAAGCAACACAAGCGCAATTTCAAGATTCTCAACATAAAGAGGGGAAACTTAATATTATTAAGATGCATATAACCATGTTTCCTCTCTCATAATAACTTTCAGTAGCATCATGAACAAATTCAACAATATAACTATCACATACAACATTCTTGTCATGAGCCACATGCATAAAATTATTACTCTCCACATAAGCATAATCAATTTTATTAGTTGTAGTGGGAGCAAATTCAACAAAGTAGCTATCATTATTATTCTCATCAAGTGTAGGAGGCATAGTATAATCATAATAAAATTTACTCTCCATAGTAGGCGGCACCAAAAGACCACTATCATTATAATCATCATAAATAGGAGGCAAAGTATCATCAAAGAAAATTTTCTCCTCAATGCTTGGGGGACTAAAAATGTCATGCTCATCAAAACCAGCTTCCCCAAGCTTAGAATTTTCCATATCATTAGCAACAATGGTGTTCAAAGCGTTCATACTAATATCATTGCTACTAGCATGCAAATAAGATTCCATAGGTTTTTTAATTTTCGCAGCAAACAATCCATGTCTTAACTCAGAAATAGAATAAGAAGCTCACTGTTGCTTTCCATTATGCCTAACTAGTGTAAACAAGAAACCAAAAGATGCAATTGCAGGATCTAAAGGAAATAGCTTCGAGCACTTACAACGGCAACAGAAAATAACTTAGTTACATGGGACCGGAGTATGAGTGCCTTTTACCTTTCCTCCCAGGCCAGAAAATAGCTTGATGTCTACTCACGCTTCTTTCCTGAGTGTTGGGCCTACAAGAGCAGAGGTTTGTAGAACAGCACAAGTTTCCTTAAGTGAATCACCCAAGGTTTATCGAACTCGTGGAGGAAGAGGTCAAAGATATCCCTCTCAAGCAACCCTGCAATCACGATACAAGAAGTCTCTTGTGTCCCCAACACACCTAATACACTTGTCGATGTATATGTGCACTAGTTCGGCGAAGAGATAGTGAAATACAAGTAGTATGGATGTATATGAGTGGTAATAGCAATCTGAATAAAATATGGCAGCGAGTAAACATGCAACAGAACAGTAAAGCGGTGTTTGCAGTATTGGAAACAAGGCCTAGGGATCATACTTTCACTAGTGGACACTCTCAACATTGATCACATAATAAATAATAACTTCTCTCATTTGTGCTACATACACTCTTTTGTTGGATGACAAACACCATTCGTTGTGTAGGGCTACAAGAGCTCCCTCAAGCCGGAGTTAACAAGCGCCACAACATTCGGTATTCATATTTAAGTAACCTTAGAGCATAATAGATCTTTGCAAAATAAACCAAGAACTAACATAGCATACACACTGTCCACATTACGCTATGAAAGGAGGAATAGATCACATCAATACTATCATAATGATAATTAACTCCATAACCTACAAGAGATCATGATCATAGCCTACGACAAGAACCACACGGTGCACACACTGGCACCTTTACACCATGCAGGAGGAATAGACTACTTTAATAACATCACATGAGTAGCACATAGACTAGTAGTGATACAAAGCTCATCATATGAATCTCAATCATGCAAGCAATTCATGAGATCATTGTATTGGAGTACAGAGAGAGAGATTAACCACATAGCTACCGGTACAGCCCTTAGCCTCGAGGGAGAACTACTCCCTCCTCATCATGGGAGCAGCAGCGTTGATGGAGATGGCGGTGAAGATGGCGGTGGTGTCGATGGAGAAGCCTTCCGGGCACTTCCCCGTCCCGGCGGCGTGCAACAGAGACTCCTATCCCCGATCTTGGCTTCGCGATGGCGGCGGCTCTGGAAGGTTTCTCGTACCGTGGCTTTTCCGTATCGAAGATTTAGGTCAGGGGCTTTAGGCGGAAGGGCAGCCTCGGAGGGGGCCTGGTGCAACCAGACCATAGGGGGGCGCACCCACCCCCTGGCCGTGCCGCCAGGTGGTGTGGGGCCCTCCTGGCTCCCCTCTGGTCCCTTTTCGATGTTCTGGAAGCTTCCGGGGAAAATAAGATCTTGGGCGTTGATTTCGTCCAATTCCGAGAATATTTCCTTACTAGGATTTCTGAAACCAAAAACAGCAGAAAACAGAACTGGCACTTCGGCATCTCGTCAATAGGTTAGTTCCGGAAAATGCATCAAAACGATATAAAGTGTGAACAAAACATGTAGGTATTGTCATAAAACAAGCATGGAACATCAGAAATTATAGATACGTTGGAGACGTATCAGCATCCCCAAGCTTAGTTCCTACTCGCCCTCGAGTAGGTAAACGATAACAATAATAATTTCTGAAGTGACATGCTACCATCATAATCTTGATCAACATTATTGTAAAGCATATGACATGAATGGAGTGATTCAAAGCAATGATCTATAGTTTGCTAACAAATAGATAACATATAGAAAAACTTTTCATGAATAGTACTTTCAAGACAAGCATCAATAAGACTTGCATAAGAGTTAACTCATAAAGCAATAAATTCAAAGTAAAGGCATCGAAGCAACACAAAGGAAGATATAAGTTTCAGCAGTTGCTTTCAACTTTCAACATGCATATCTCATGGATAATTGTCAACATAGAGTAATATGATGAATGCAAATAAGCAAGTATGTAAGAATCAATGCACAGTTGACACAAGTGTTTGCTTCTAAGATGGAAGGAAATAGGTAAACTGACTCAACATAAAGTAAAAGATAGGCCCTTCGCAGGAAGCAGGGATTAAATCATGTGCTAGAGCTTTTCAAGTTTTGAAATCATATAGAGAGCATAAAAGTAAAGTTTTGAGAGGTGTTTGTTGTTGTCAACGAATGGTAGCGGGTACTCTAACTACCTTATCAACCAGACTTTCAAGAGCAGCTCCCATGAAGGACGTTATCTCTACCAGCAAGGTAGATCATCCCTCTTCTCTTTTGTTTACACATGTATTTTAGTTTTATTTATTAGATGACACTCCCCCAACCTTTTGCTTACACAAGCCATGGCTAACCAAATCCTCGGGTGCCTTCCAACATTCACATACCATGGAGGAGTGTCTATTTGCAAATTTAAGTTGCTTACTGATAGATCAGGGCAAAACATGTGAAGAGAATTATTAATGCAAGTTAATTAATTGGGGCTGGGAACCCCATTGCCAGCTCCTTTTGCAAAATTATTGGATAAGCGGATGAGCCACTAGTCCATTGTGAAAGTCTGTCAAAAGTAAATGACAAGATCGAAAGATAAAACACCACATACTTCCTCATGAGCTATAAAACATTGACACAAATAAGAGATAATAACTTTTGAATTGTTTAAAGGTAGCACATGAAGTATTTACTTGGAATGGCAGGAAATACCACATAGTAGGTAGATATGGTGGACACAAATGACATAGGTTTTGGCTCAAGGTTTTGGATGCACGAGAAGTATTCTCTCAGTACAAGGTTTGGGCTAGCAAGGTTGTTTGAAGCAAACACAAGTATAAACCGGTACAACAAAACTTACATAAGAACATATTGCAAGCATTATAAGACTCTACACTGTCTTCCTTGTTGCTCAAACACTTTTACCAGAAAATATCTAGACCTTAGAGAGACCAATCATGCAAACCAAATTTCAACAAGCTCTACAGTAGTTCTCCACTACTAGATTTAAACTACATGATGCAAGAGCTTAAACATGATTTATGAGAGCTCAAAACAATTGCCAAGTATCAAATTATTAAAGACCATATGAAGCATTTTCTGATTCCAACCAAATAGCAACAAGTGAAGCGATCAACTTTCGCCCTTGAACATTAAAAGTAAAGCTAAGAACACATGTGTTCATACGCAACAGCGGAGCTTGTCTCTCTCCCACACAAGCATGAATTTATTCAGAAAACTAAGATAACAAAACAAAAATAAAAGCACACAGACGCTCCAAGTAAAGTCCATAAGATGTGACGGAATAAAAATATAGTTTCACTAGAAGTGACCTGATAAGTTGTCGATGAAGAAGGGGATGCCTTGGGCATCCCCAAGCTTAGATGCTTGAGTCTTCTTAAAATATGCAGGGATGAACCACCGGGCATCCCCAAGCTTAGAACTTTCACTCTTCTTGATCATAGTATATCATCCTCTTTTCTTGACCCTTGAAAACTTCCTCCACACCAAACTTCAAGTAAACTCATTAGAGGGTTAGTGCATAATCAAAATTCACATGTTCAGAGGTGACACAATCATTCTTAACACTTCTGGACATTGCACAAAACTTATGAAAGTTAATGTAACAAAGAAACTCATTCAACATAACAAAAGCGGCAATGCGAAATAAAAGGCAGAATCTGTCAAAACAGAACAGTCCGTAAAGACGAATTTTGCACGGGCACTTAACGTGCTCAAACGGAAAAACTCAAAACTAATGAACGTTGCGTACACATCTGAGGATCACGCACGTAAATTTGCAGATTTTTCTGAGTTACCTACAGAGAGTTCTGCGTGAATTTGTGACAGACAGCAAATCTGTTTCTGCGCAGTAATCCAAATCTAGCATCAACTTTACTATAGAGACTTTACTTGGCACAAAAACATGATAAGGAGAGGTTGCTACAGTAGTAACAACTTCCAAGACTCAACAAAACAGTAGCAAAATAAACACATGGGTTATCTCCCAAGAAGATCTTTCTTTATAGCCATTAAGATGGGCTCAACAATTTTAATGATACTCGCAAGAAATAAGAGTTGAAGCAAAAGAGAGCATCAAGAAGCAAATTCAAAACTCATTTAAGCCTAACCCACTTCCTATGAAAAGGAATCTTGTACACAAATAAATTCATGAAGAACAAAGTGGCAAGCATAGAAAAGCAACACAAGCGCAATTTCAAGATTCTCAACATAAAGAGGGGAAACTTAATATTATTAAGATGCATATAACCATGTTTCCCTCTCTCATAATAACTTTCAGTAGCATCATGAACAAATTCAACAATATAACTATCACATACAACATTCTTGTCATGAGCCACATGCATAAAATTATTACTCTCCACATAAGCATAATCAATTTTATTAGTTGTAGTGGGAGCAAATTCAACAAAGTAGCTATCATTATTATTCTCATCAAGTGTAGGAGGCATAGTATAATCATAATAAAATTTACTCTCCATAGTAGGCGGCACCAAAAGACCACTATCATTATAATCATCATAAATAGGAGGCAAAGTATCATCAAAGAAAATTTTCTCCTCAATGCTTGGGGGACTAAAAATGTCATGCTCATCAAAACCAGCTTCCCCAAGCTTAGAATTTTCCATATCATTAGCAACAATGGTGTTCAAAGCGTTCATACTAATATCATTGCTACTAGCATGCAAATAAGATTCCATAGGTTTTTTAATTTTCGCAGCAAACAATCCATGTCTTAACTCAGGAAATAGAATAAGAAGCTCACTGTTGCTTTCCATTATGCCTAACTAGTGTAAACAAGAAACCAAAAGATGCAATTGCAGGATCTAAAGGAAATAGCTTCGAGCACTTACAACGGCAACAGAAAATAACTTAGTTACCTGGGACCGGAGTATGAGTGCCTTTTACCTTTCCTCCCCGGCAACGGCGCCAGAAAATAGCTTGATGTCTACTCATGCTTCTTTTCCTGTAGACAGTGTTGGGCCTCCAAGAGCAGAGGTTTGTAGAACAGCAACAAGTTTCCCTTAAGTGAATCACCCAAGGTTTATCGAACTCAGGGAGGAAGAGGTCAAAGATATCCCTCTCAAGCAACCCTGCAATCACGATACAAGAAGTCTCTTGTGCCCCCAACACACCTAATACACTTGTCAGATGTATAGGTGCACTAGTTCGGCGAAGAGATAGTGAATTACAAGTAGTATGGATGTATATGAGTGGTAATAGCAATCTGAATAAAATATGGCAGCGAGTAAACATGCAACAGAACAGTAAATAAGCGGTGTTTGCAGTATTGGAAACAAGGCCTAGGGATCATACTTTCACTAGTGGACACTCTCAACATTGATCACATAATAAATAATAACTTCTCTCATTTGTGCTACATACACTCTTTTGTTGGATGACAAACACCATTCGTTGTGTAGGGCTACAAGAGCTCCCTCAAGCCGGAGTTAACAAGCGCCACAACATTCGGTATTCATATTTAAGTAACCTTAGAGCATAATAGATCTTTGCAAAATAAACCAAGAACTAACATAGCATACACACTGTCCACATTACGCTATGAAAGGAGGAATAGATCACATCAATACTATCATAATGATAATTAACTCCATAACCTACAAGAGATCATGATCATAGCCTACGACAAGAACCACACGGTGCACACACTGGCACCTTTACACCATGCAGGAGGAATAGACTACTTTAATAACATCACATGAGTAGCACATAGACTAGTAGCGATACAAAGCTCATCATATGAATCTCAATCATGCAAGCAATTCATGAGATCATTGTATTGGAGTACAGAGAGAGAGATTAACCACATAGCTACCGGTATAGCCCTTAGCCTCGAGGGAGAACTACTCCCTCCTCATGGAGCAGCAGCGTTGATGGAGATGGCAGAAGATGGCGGTGGTGTCGATGGAGAAGCCTTCCGGGGCACTTCCCCGTCTCGGGCGGCGTGCCGAGAGACTCCGTCCCCCAGATCTTGGCTTCGTGATGGCGGCGGCTCTGGAAGGTTTCTCGTACCGTGGCTTTTCCGTATCGAAGATTTAGGTCGGGGCTTTATATAGGCGGAAGGGCAGCCTCGAGGGGCTGGTGCAACCAGACCATAGGGGCGCACCCACCCCCGGCCGCGCCGCCAGTGGTGTGGGCCCCTCCCGGCTCCCCTCGGTCCCTTTTCGATGTTCCGGAAGCTTCCGGGAAAATAAGATCTTGGGCGTTGATTTCGTCCAATTCCGAGAATATTTCCTTACTAGGATTTCTGAAACCAAAAACAGCAGAAAACAGGAACTGGCACTTCGGCATCTCATCAATAGGTTAGTTCCGGAAAATGCATCAAAACGATATAAAGTGTGAACAAAACATGTAGGTATTGTCATAAAACAAGCATGGAACATAAAAAATTATAGATACGTTAGAGACGTATCAGGGGACAGAAGTCTCTGTTCCGGCACGCCGCCGGGACGGGGAAGTGCCCCCGGAATCCATCTCCATCAACACCACCGCCATCTTCATCTCCGTTGCTGTCTCCGATGATGAGGAGGGAGTAGTTCTCCCCCGAGGCTGAGGGCTCTACCGGTAGCTATGTGGTTCATCTCTCTCCCATGGTGTGATCTTTATGTGATCATAGGCTTTGCAATCTAGATGTCATATGCTACTCAAGTGTTTTATTATGTGAACTTCGGAGTTACTGTGACCTCGGTGTAAAGGTACAGTGTGTGCGCCGTGTGTAACTCCCTTATGAATTGTGGTGTGTTAGTACCTCCTATGAATGCTCACGATGACAGTGTGGGGTGTTTATTAGTACTTGGGAATACGCCTTTGAGGTGTGCTTTTGCACACTTGCCCAATGAATTTGAGTTCTTTATCCAACAAGAGAGTGTTTTCAAAGTAGTATGATGAAGTGCTTATATTTATATTCAATTATGATTGCAATGTTGAGAGTGGCCACTAGTGAAAGTATGATCCCTAGGCCTTGTTTTCCAAATACTGCAAACATCGCTTATTTACTGTTTTACTGCATCTTTATTTCCTGTAATATTTATTTCAAATCGCAATTACCGTTTACCACCATCTGTACCACCTGCGTTTTAATATCTCTTCGCCGAACTAGTGCACTGATGTCTACGGGTGCTTCTATTCTTGTAGACAGTGTTGGGCCTCCAAGAGCAGAGGTTTGTAGAACAGCAGCAAGTTTCCCTTAAGTGGATTACCCAAGGTTTATCGAACTCGGGAGGAAGAGGTCAAAGATATCCCTCTCAAGCAACCCCGCAACCACAAAGCAAGAAGTCTCTTGTGTCCCCAACACACCTAATAGGTGCACTAGTTCGGCGAAGAGATAGTGAAATATAGGTGGTATGAATAAATATGAGCAGAGTACGGCGCGAAAATAGCTCGCTGGCACTGATGGTAGTAATATTGGGAAGTAAACAAGCAGTAGTAACGCAGAAACAGTAACAAGCAGCGATAGCAATATTTAGGAACAAGGCCTAGGGAATAGACTTTCACTAGTGGACACTCTCAACATTGATCACATAACAGAATAGATAAATGCATACTCTACACTCTTGTTGGATGATGAACACATTGCGTAGGATTACACGAACCCTCAATGCCGGAGTTAACAAGCTCCACAATTAAATATTCATATTTAAGTAACCTTAGAATGTAAGTTAGATCAATACGACTAAACCAAGTACTAACGTAGCATGCACACTGTCACCTTCATGCTTATGTAGGAGGAATAATACACATCAATACTATCATAGCAATAGTTAACTTCGCAATCTACAAGAGATCATGATCATAGCATAAACCAAGTACTAACACGGATGCACACACTGTCACCATTACATCGTGTAGGAGGAATAAAACTACTTTAATAACATCACTAGAGTAGCACATAGATAAATTGTGATACAAAACACATTGCAATCATAAAGGGATATAAATAAGCACTTCACTATGCCATTCATAACAGTGAATAAGTATTCTGTGAAATATAGCCTAAGAGACCCACACGGTGCACACACTGTCACCTTTACACACGTGGGACAAGGAGTCTCCGGAGATCACATAAGTAAAACTCACTTGACTAGCATAATGACATCTAGATTACAAGCATCATCATATGAATCTCAATCATGTAAGGCAGCTCATGAGATTATTGTATTGAAGTACATAGGAGAGAGATGAACCACATAGCTACCGGTACAGCCCCGAGCCTCGATGGAGAACTACTCCCTCTTCATGGGAGCAGCAGCGGTGATGAAGATGGCGGTGGAGATGGCAGCGGTGTCGATGGAGAAGCCTTCCGGGGGCACTTCCCCGTCCGGCAGGGTGCCGGAACAGAGACTCCTGTCCCCCAGATCTTGGCTTCGCGATGGCGGCGGCTCGGGAAGGTTTCGCGTACCGTGGCTTCCTCCGTAAGGGTTTTCGACGTCAGGGGCTTTATATAGGCGAAAGGGCAGCGTCGGAGGGGCGAAGGGGCGACCACACCATAGGGTGGCGCGGCCAGGGCCCAGGCCGCGCCACCCTATCATCTGGGGCCCATAGGGCCCCCTCTGGCGGCTCTCGGGTGTTCTGGATGCTTCCGGGCAAAATAGGAACCTGGGCGTTGATTTCGTCCAATTCCGAGAATATTTCGTTACTAGGATTTCTGAAACCAAAACAGCAGAAAACAGGAACTGGCACTTCGGCATCTTGTTAATAGGTTAGTTCCAGAAAATGCGTAAATACGACATATAATGTGCATAAAACATGTAGGTATCATCAATAAAGTAGCATGGAACATAAGAAATTATCGATACGTCGGAGACGTATCATGCACCTATACATCTGACAAGTGTATTAGGTGTGTTGGGGACACAAGAGACTTCTTGTATCTTAATTGCAGGGTTGCTTGAGAGGAATATCTTTGACCTCTACCTCCCTGAGTTCGATAAACCTTGGGTGATTCACTTAAGGGAAACTTGCTGATGTTCTACGAACCTTTGCTCTTGGAGGCCCAACACTGTCTACAGGAATAGAAGCGTGTGTAGACATCAGACGTCTCTGGCTCTGCTCGTCTTGCCTCTCCAATTACGTAAACTTGATGATATGTTGAAGCTTGATTGACATCGGAATTGGTGACACCGTCGTATAGATCGGCGAAGACCTCTCGAATAGAAGTAGATCGGTCGATGAAATCAAAAGTGTCGACATTGTCTGAGTCGCTGCTTATATTTGAGTCCGCAGACGACCCGAAGGACATGTTGCTGAAGATCTTAATGAGCTTTCCGCTTGGAGCGGGCTTGGTGAGGGTTGTCGACGAGATCTCTCATCGCCAGACTCGAACGATGACACCGATCCCGAGGAATCGGAATCGACCGCGATCAATCTCGACGAATCCGGTATCGCGAGACGATGAGACCCCTCCTTCCCGACGCGGAAGTGGAACCTTCCGAACGTCATGTCCATGGGCTCCTCCAGATACGCATATGCATCCACACGGGAGGGCGGGTGAGGAACAAAATCGACTAGAGCAGTTTCGATCTGTTTACCTCGATCCATCGCGTTGCTTGCTACCGAAGATGTCGACGATGTTGAACGTGCCATTGAGATCAGCTCCTTGTCGCCTCTAATTCCCACAGACGGCGCCAATTGACAAGGGATTAACTTGTCAATGCCTACAAGTTGTAGACTAGGGTTTTGTTAGAAGTAGAGGGCAAGTAGATCTCGAGGGTTTCAGCCGGAAAAGTACTCGACTGCTATGAAAACTAGGGTTATGTTGACAATGATTCAATCATGTCTTTGTCCCTCGACTCCCCCTTATATAGGAGGTGAAGCCGAGGGTTTCGTGATGTACAAGTTACAAAGTCCGGGAAACTATCTGAGTCTGTCCTGTAATAGTTACAAGTTGATATTCCTAATACAACTCTATCTTTCCAATCTATCTCCTGGCTAGGCTTCTGGGCTTCATAAACTTCGGGTCGTGGGCCTTCAGTAAAACCCCGGGTACCATCTTCGGCAGTCCTATTGGGGATGCCTATGTCAATGGGAGATCTATCAACAATTGGAAAGACGAGTGGATCCCAATCAGCTAATTACACAAAGTTTTCACCAAAAAAAGATCGGTCTCTCCTTACTAGAGCTGATGAGTTAATAAACCTAGATACCAATCAAAGGAATGAAGATCTCATTGACCAAACATTTTCTAGAGTTTATGCATGTGGTATCAAGGATATTCCATTACCTGGCTTTGACATTGAAGATTTTGTAGCCTGTCATCTGACAAAGAACAATATATTCTCGGTAAGATCGACATATTATGCGGAGTGGGAGGCGCAATTCAGAGGTAGACTGAATATCGATCAAGGACCAAGATCAACAAATTCTCATCCTATGTGGGAGAGAATATGGAAGATGAAAATTCCTGCCAAAGTGAAGATATTTGTGTGGAGAACAATACAAGACACACTACCATGTCGTGTTCCTCTTGCTAATAGAAACGTTAAAATTAGCGGACAATGCCCAGTATATATGTGTGATAGGAGCAGACGATGTTAAGCACGCGTTATTTTTGTGTCCGAGAGTGAGACGAATTTGGAAGAACTTGGACCTAGATCTCAAAATTGTGGAGGCATATTCTATGGATCTTGTGGGCCATGCAGTCCTGGAATATGTCCTACGTAAAGAGCAATCAATAACTAGTACAAGGTTCCAAAAAACAATACTCTAAGGCAGCTGAATCATATGCAACATGTTGTTGGTTCTTATGGCGGGATAGCGGCAAAATAGTTAACGGAGAACTATTCAAACGGAGATGAGAGTTGCGGTGGCAATCAACTCTTTAATAGAAAATTGTAACATCCCAGGAATTGGGGTTAAAAAAATAGAGAAAACAGATGTGTGCATTGCATTCATGCATTGAAAATCCGAGGAAATTTCGCGCTTTCAAATAAAAAATAAAACATGTCACAGTAACTGAAGTTTCACTTGACCTGATGGAATTGAAGTAGTTCATCAAGTCAAGCGCTATAAACCTCAATGTGACCTTTGCTAAAACTTGTTTTGGGTAGAGATGATTTGATCTAAGGGGTTAGATCAAATAAAACTAAAACTAACCCAACAACATATTACTCAAGGATCAACTACTTGATCTTATAAAATATCATAATATGGTATTCCTTGCCATAACATATGCACATCTATTCAACTACAAATCAAGTAACAATAAAATGGATAAACTATTCTTAACTTATCTTTTCCATATATTAAACTAATAAATATTCATGCCATGAACGTCATGGTATTTCTTGAACTAAACTCTTGAACTCAACACCAACACAAGCTTATCATTAAACCCTAGAGATGGGAGAGGCTTATAATCATCAGATAGATAAGAATCAAACTCTAAGTTATTAACACTTAAAAGTTAAGAAATTACCTTTGTGTTAAACCTAGTTCAATTCTAAACTTATTACCAAATATGGTAAAACCCAGGGTCTAAAATGCATAAAAGCCACATATTCTTATTTAAATCATAACTTATTAAATATATGGAATATCACAAAACTAAATTCGTTTACATTACCAATTATAGTTCAAACTATTTGAATAAAATTAACTATGAGTATTTTGAAACTCATATGATCATGCCTTGGTGAAATCAAACATCACCATTCAAAATTGGGGTATAATCCTTATCTTTGACATTTTGATTCCAATTATAATATAAATACAATCACATATGATATAGTTACTCACCACAAGCATAAAATCATCCACAAGATATTTGGTAACAAAAGTCACTTGGCTATATATCCAAAAACAAATCACATAAGAGGATAATACCCATGCCACATAGGATGAAAATATCTACGTAGGTTGAATCCTAAGCTATTCCACCTCATGCTTAAAGGATTGCTATGGATGAGAGCATGACAACCAAGCACCTTACTCATCAAATCAAAACAAGAGTCACCCACCTATGTGTCATGATACTAGAGCATGCCCAAGCCTATAAAAGGAACCCTATACCTCATCCATTTCATCATCTTGTACCATGATACAAGCAAACCAAAGAGTTGGGCCACTCCATGCTTTAGATAGGACCAAGATGAAGCAGCTAGGAGGTGGAGGCATACCACAAGAAGCAGGTTTATCAGATTTCCTGAAGAACAAGCTACAGAAGATAACAAGGTAGAATTCTTAGGCAGACCACATATTTAGATAATCACATCATCATTCCTTGAGTAGAACCATAGATTATAATCCAAGTCCTTGTGGAGTGAGAGGGGTAATTGGTATAACCATATCCAAATACTTCTAGTGATACTTTAGGAAGCCCATACCATGCATGATCATCACCATTGGGTAATGATCATAAACCTTAACAACTTGAAGTAGAAGCCATTAAGAATAAGTTGATCATGTCTAATGCATGATCATGTTTTGCAAATATATCAGTATTAGATAAAAACCCTATATGATTAGCAGATATCATCCACCACATGAAATCATAGGGAGATCATTAGTAAGCAACCCTAGACTTATATCTCAATCCTAACTTGTGAATCACTTGGTGATCATAAGTAGAATCCTACCACATCTATATTCCACTTGTTCCTCAATTAATGAACATAAGAAAACCTTAGAGCCAAACCCTATACTTAATATAGTGTGAATAACCATTCATCCTTATAACCAAAGGAAACCATAATAAGAACCATAGCCACTCTAGATATTTCAAAGCTAGATTAAAGATAATAATAATATTCAACTTATAAGAGATAACACCAATTCTCAAGTCCTTAGTAACTAGGTGAGCATATGAAATATTAGGCAGTCTTATCATTGATAGGGGAAACTAAACCCTAGACCACCTCTCTATTCCACTTATGTTTCAACTAGTAAAACATAAGCTAAACCTAGATAATTCAACATCAGATCAACCCTAGTACTAAGCCCTATCCTTAAAACCATGAGATTTAACCAAACAACACTTATTACAATTTCACTCAAGATTGTGAGACAAACAAATAAACCTTTACATCTTTCACCAATGATCTTTGAATATCATTAATAATATCCAAGTCTTATAACTATTGGGGCACATAAAATCATGCCATTGGATCACCTTCTTGAATTAGAAATCAAATAACAAAACTTACTTTGTAAATTATCTCTTGCAAAGTAATATCATCTAAAGTATTACCTCTCACTAGGTAATTAGAAAGGACTTCTGGAAAATAAATTGAACCCTTTTAAGTGGATGTCCAAAATCATACCTATTAGAATATTTAACTCAAATCCTTAATAGTAATTATTAAACCAAAGTTGTATTACCTATATTAAAAATCTCCTAATACCCCACTAAAATCTTTGGAGTATCTTGGATTAATCCTTGTATGATCCAAATAAGCAAGACCTGAAAAATAGAAAAGAATTCAAATCTGAATTAAAACCACAATCCAAAACAAAAAATAAGAAAGAAAAAGAAAATAGAAAAATGGAGAGGGATTTACCTGGCCGTGTAGCCCACCACAACAGCCCAACACCAGCCCAACGCCACTAAACCAGCCCAGCCCAGGATACAGATTCGCGTCCAACACGCGCGGAGGCGACGTCGTCGTCTTCGTCTTCTTCACCTCTGCACGCACAGCAGAACGCCACGACGCCGACCCAGCTCCACGTCCCGGCCGCCGATGTTGACTTCCGCGACCGTCGACGACCGCCGGAGGGGTATAAATCCCCGGAGAAACCCTAGCCATCGTCTCCTTTCTCTCTCTGCCCAAAAACCCGAAACCCTAGCTCGCCGACCATCTTCTATCACCGTCGATTGGGGCTTCCCCATGACTCTCCGTGACCACCGTCGCCACCGCCATGCTCGACATGCCCACCGTGCAGGAGGAATCGAGCCGGAGCATCCCGTAGCGTCGTCGTCGACCTCGTTTCTCCGACAGCCGGAGCCACCAATTTCGGTGATACAGTCCTCCAGCGACCTCGCCGTTGCTTCCAGCATGCTCACGGTGAGCTACTTATCCTCCAGAGCATCCTAGCCCTCTCCCTAGCACCATGCATCGTCGTAGCACCGTATGCTTGCAAACCCCTCCGCTCGACCTCGTCGCCGGCGAAGCTCCAGTGATGATTAGCCGGCGGCGCCGCCACCTAAAGGTTGCCCGCACTCACGCGCGTCGAATGCGCTAGCTTGCGCTGCCCCGTGATACGTCCAATTTGCATCACTATTTTGTATCATAATTTGCTGTTATTCATTGATATATTTCATATTGGGACACAATACTTATGTTATTTCATCTATTTTGCATGTTTTATCATTGTTGGAGGATCAAGCACCGGAGCCATTCTGCTGGAAAAAGCACCGTCAAACGCAATATTTCGGAAGATCAACTGTGGAAGGGAATTTCACGTAAATTCCTATTTTTCCGATGACGGAGGGAGCCGAAGAGGGAGCAGAGAGGAGCCATCGTGGGCCCAGACCCTAGGCGGCGCGGCCCGGGCCGGCCGCGCCACCCGTGGTCTGGGGCCCACGACCCCTTTCGCCTCCTTTCCTTCGCGTTTCGTCCCGAAAACCTAAGCCACAGAGAGGACCTCACGAAGGGTTACAGCCGCCTCTGCGGGGGGAGAACACCCAGAGAGAAAGAGCTCTCCGGCGGCAGAATCCGCCGGGAAATTCCCCGGAGGGGGAAATCGACGCCATCGCCATCGTCATCGAGCGGGACATCATCTCCATCATCATCATCATCATCTCCACCATCAACACCGCCATCACCACCGCTGCACCTCGTCACCGCTGTAACAATTCGGGTTAAATCTTGATTGTATGATAGGGGAAACTCTCCCGGCATTATTCTATACTTGTTGTAGATGCTATTGAGTGAAACCATTGAACCAAGGTTTATGTTCAGATTGTTATTCATCATCATATCACCTCTGATTGTATTCCATATGATGTCTCGTGAGTAGTTCGTTTAGTTCTTGAGGACATGGGTGAAGTCTAAATGCTAGTAGTGAATTATGGTTGAGTAATATTCAATGTTATGATATTTAAGTTGTGGTGTCATTCTTCTAGTGGTGTCGTGTGAACGTCGACTACACGACACTTCACCATTTATGGGCCTAGGGGAGTGCATCTTGTACTCGGTTGCTAATTGCGGGGTTGCCGGAGTGACAGAAACCTAAGCCCCCGTTAGTATATCGATGCAAGAGGGATCGCAGGATCTCAGAGTTTAAGGCTGTGGTTAGATTTATCTTAATTACTTTCTTGTAGTTGCGGATGCTTGCAAGGGGTATAATCACAAGTATGTATTAGTCCTAGGAAGGGCGGTGCATTAGCATAGGTTCACCCACACAACACTTATCAAAACAATGAAGATTATTTAGCCACTTGAAGCGAAAGTACTAGACTAAAATCCCCATGTGTCCTCAGGAACATTTGGTCATTATAAGTAAACAAACCGGCTTGTCCTTTGTGCTAAAAAGGATTGGGCCACTCGCTGCAATTATTTCTCTCGCATTTTATTTACTTGTACTTTATTTATCTGCAATATCAAAACCCCCTGAATACTTGTCTGTGAGCATTTACAGTGAATCCTTCATCGAAACTTCTTGTCAACACCTTCTGCTCCTCGTTGGGTTCGACACTCTTATTTATCGAAAGTACTACGATACACCCCTATACTTGTGGGTCATCAAGACTATTTTCTGGCGCCGCCGGGGAGTGAAGCGCTATTGGTAAGTGGAATTGGTAAGGAAAACCTTTACTGTTTGTGCTGATTTTATTTCTGCCTGCTGCTATAAATCATTATGGAGAGATCCTCTCTTCAATTTCTATTTGGGAAATCTACTACTACTGCAACGGTAGTGGATGAAGCGCCAGGTGAGGAAGTAGTACCATATAAAATACCTATGAAAATTATTGAACGTGTTATGGATAACCGCTATGAAGGGGATGGAACTGTCCATCCTGGTGATCATTTATTGTTTTTGCATGAATTATGCGGGTTATTCAAATGTGCAGGTATTTCTATGAATGAAGTTAGGAAGAAACTATTCACTATATCGCTGTCTGGTAAAGCGGCGCACTGGTATAAATTGCTGAAGAATGGTGATTCTATTGATTGGGAGGACATTGTGCCTTTATTTTATTCCAAATTTTATCCTCCAAGTGAAATTCACAAAGATCGGAACCGCATATATAATTTCTGGCCTCATGATGGAGAGAGTATTGCCCAAGCTTGGGGGAGATTGAAGTCTTTAATGCTCAAATGCCCCATTCATGAGCTTCCTGGTAATGTTATTATTGATAATTTCTATGCAAGACTTTCTTTTCAAGACAAGACCTTGCTGGATACTTCTTGTTCTGGATCATTTACACGCAACAAAGAAGAGTTTAAAAGGGACCTTCTTGATCGGATCCAAGAAAATACTGAAGGATGGGAGAACGACAAAGATAGAGAATCAGGTATAATTTATGATTATAAATGCATTGAAGCTTTTATGGATACTGATAAATTTTGTAATATGAGTGCTACATATGGTCTTGATTCCCAAGTTGTTGCAAATCTTTATAAAGCTTTTGCCTCTCATTATGAACTGCCTAAGAAGAATTTTGATAAGTATCATGAACCGTATAAAGATAAAATTGATTCATCTGTAAACAAATGTGTAGTGGTTGAAACTGTTGATAATGTTATTCCTGAAGCTTATATTGAAAAAACTCCTTTCCCTGCTAAAATGAAGGAGTACTCTGTCATATCTAGTGCGGTTAATAAAAGTGAAAAGAAACCTAAAGAACATGAAGAACAAATTAAAATTGAACCTGCTGTTGCAATAGTTAAAGATCTTGTGACTGAAAATGTGGAGGATGGTCATATTATTTTCTGTGAAGATGCTTCTAATATTGTTTCACATCCTAATAAATCCAAACAAGTTAGTGTTCCTATGCTATCTGTTAGAATTGGTGATCATTGCTATTATGGTTTATGTGATATTGGTGCAAGTGTTAGTGCTATTCCTTATGAGCTTTACACGGAGATTATGCACGAAATTGGTTCTTGTGAACTTGAAGATATTGATGTGGTTATTCATCTGGCTAATAGAGAAACTATTTCTCCAATTGGTATTGTTCGAGATGTGGAAGTTCTATGTGGTAAGATTAAATATCCTGCTGACTTTTTGGTACTTGGTTCTGCTGCTAGTGATCATTGTCCTATCATTTTTGGTAGACCTTTTCTAAATACTTGTGGAGCTATTATAGATTGTAAGAAAGAGAAAATTTTGACTAGATTTGCTGGTGAACCTTATGAATTTAACTTTTCTAAATTTACCAAAACTCCTTATAAAGCTGACTTGCCTAGTAATGATTTTAAAATGGAGCAGTGTGCATCTATTGTTCTTGTTCCTAATAATCCTTTGCAGCAACATTTGGAGAATAGTGAAAGTGAAGCTTTTAGGAAAGAAAGAGATGAGCTTGAGGAAATTTTTCTTCGCCAACCTATTCTCAAGCATGATTTACCGGTGGAAGATTTGGGTACAACACCGCCACCGAAGGAAGATCCTGTTTTTGATTTAAAGCCTTTACCTGATAATCTTAAATATGCTCATATTGATGATAAGAAAATATATCCTGTTATTATTAGTTCTAAGCTTTCAGAGATTGAGGAAGAAAGGTTATTGGAAATATTGAAGAAACACCGAGGAGCTATTGGCTATACTCTTGATGATTTGAAAGGGATTTCTCCTTCTATTTGCCAACATGCTATTAATATGGAAGAAGATGCAAAGCCTGTTGTTGAACATCAACGTCGTCTAATTCCGAAGATGAAAGAGGTGGTAAGGAACGAGGTATTAAAACTCCTTGAAGCCGGTATTATATATCCTATTGCTGATAGTAGATGGGTTAGTCCTGTGCATTGTGTTACTAAGAAAGGAGGAATGACTGTTGTGCCTAATGATAATGATGAGCTTATTCCTCAAAGAATAGTTGTAGGTTATAGAATGTGCATTGATTTTCGAAAAGTTAATAAAGTTACTAAGAAAGATCATTACCCTTTACCCTTTATTGATCAAATGCTAGAAAGGTTATCTAAAAATACTCATTTTTGCTTTCTTGATGGTTATTCTGGGTTTTCACAAATTGCTGTTAAAGCTAAAGATCAAGAGAAAACCACGTTTACTTGTCCTTATGGAACTTATGCTTATAGGCGTATGCCTTTTGGTTTATGTAATGCTCCTGCTACTTTTCAAAGATGCATGTCTGCTATTTTTCATGGTTTTTGTGAAAGTATTGTAGAGGTGTTCATGGATGATTTTTCTGTCTATGGGAATTCTTTTGATAATTGCTTGCGAAACCTCGATAAAGTTTTGAAGAGATGTGAAGAAACTAACCTTGTTCTTAATTGGGAGAAATGCCACTTTATGGTTAATGAAGGAATTGTATTGGGACATAAAATCTCCGAGAGAGGTATTGAAGTTGATAGAGCTAAAGTTGAAGCAATTGAGAAGATGCCCTATCCGAGGGATGTTAAAGGTATTCGTAGTGTTCTTGGTCATGCTGGGTTTTATAGGAGATTTATTAAAGATTTCTCTAAAATTTCAAAGCCTCTTACTAATCTTCTTCAAAAAGATGTACCTTTTGTTTTTGATGATGATTGTAAGGAAGCTTTTGAAACTCTAAAGAAAGCCTTAACAACTGCTCCTGTAGTTGAACCTCCTGATTGGAATTTGCCTTTTGAAATTATGTGTGATGCTAGTGATTTTGCTGTAGGCGCTGTTCTTGGACAGCGGGTAGATAAAAAATTAAATGTTATTCATTATGCTAGTAAGACTCTTGATGCTGCTCAAAGAAATTATGCTACAACTGAAAAGGAATTGTTAGCTGTAGTCTTTGCTTGTGATAAGTTTAGACCCTATATTGTTGATTCGAAAGTTACAATTCATACTGATCATGCTGCAATTAGATACCTTATGACAAAGAAAGATGCTAAGCCAAGGCTTATTAGATGGGTACTTCTGTTGCAAGAATTTGATTTACATATTATAGATAGGAAAGGTGCTGATAATCCTGTTGCTGATAATTTGTCTAGATTGGAAAATATTGCTTATGATCCTGTTCCTGTTAATGATAGTTTTCCAAATGAACAATTGGCTGTAATAAAGGTGAGCTCGCGAGAGAGCCCTTGGTATGCAGATTATGCTAACTTTATTGTTTCGAAGTATTTGCCTCCAACCTTTTCAGCTCAGCAAAGGAGGAAATTCTTTTATGACTTGAGGCATTATTTTTGGGATGACCCACACTTATATAAAGAAGGAGTGGATGGTATTATGCGAAGATGTGTTCCTGAATATGAACAACAGGAGATATTGAATAAATGTCATGGAAGTGTTTATGGAGGACATCACGCTGGAGATAGAACCGCGCAAAATGTTCTACAATCAGGTTTTTATTGGCCAACACTCTTCAAAGATGCAAGGAAGTTTATTCTATCTTGTGATGAATGTCAAAGAGTTGGTAATATCTCTAGACGCAATGAAATGCCTATGAATTATACTCTTGTTATTGAACCATTCGATTGTTGGGGATTCGACTTCATGGGTCCTTTCCCTTCTTCAGAAGGTAACACTCATATACTTGTCGCTGTTGATTATGTTACTAAATGGGTAGAAGCTATACCTACAAAAAGTGCTGATGGTGAGACCTCTATAAAAATGCTTGTAGATGTTATATTTCCTAGATTTGGAGTACCTAGATATATTATGACTGATGGAGGTTCTCATTTTATTCATGGAGGTTTTAGAAAAACTCTTGCTAAGTATGGTATTAATCATAGAATTGCTTCTGCTTATCACCCTCAAACTAGTGGTCAAGTAGAATTATCAAATAGAGAGATAAAAGCTATCTTGGGAAAGACTGTTAATAAATCTAGGAAGAATTGGGCTAGCAAATTGAAAGAAGCACTATGGGCTTATAGAACTGCTTATAAAAATCCTATGGGAATGTCACCTTATAAAATGGTTTATGGAAAAGCTTGTCATTTACCTTTAGAACTAGAGCACAAAGCTTATTGGGCTGTTAGAGAACTAAATAAAGATCCTAAATTAGCCGGTAATAAGAGGTTGTTGCAATTAAGTTCTCTAGATGAATGGAGAAGTGAAGCTTATGAAAATGCTAAACTCTTTAAAGAAAAAGTTAAGAAGTGGCATGATAGAAGGATCATTAAAAGAGAATTTAATGTTGGAGATAAAGTTCTATTGTATCGGTCTCGTCTCAGATTCTTTGCAGGGAAATTACTCTCGAAATGGGAAGGACCATATGTTGTTGAGGAGGTGTATCGTTCAGGAGCAATTAAAATTAGCTCTCTCCAAGGCAATGCCACACAAGTGGTGAATGGACAAAGACTCAAGCATTATATCTCGGGTGATTCTTATAATGTTGATGTTGATATTATTCAAGTGGAAACACCGGAGGCCTTCATCAAAGGACAAATTGACAGTCCGCCAGAACTGGACTTTGAATAGGTAACAGTACAGGTAATAAAAAGTCCGCGTTTACCTTTCCGAACATTATTTCTGCTGTTTTTAGAAAATATGAAAAATTACGAGTTCGAAACGGAGTGGAAAGGACGCACGAGGGGTGCCACCATAGGCCGGCGGCCTGACCTGGGCCCGCGCCGACCTATGGTCTGCCGCCTCGTTGCCCCTTTCCGACTCTCGATCGGAACCTTCCTTTTGTCGTAAAAATATTTGCTATATAATCCCCCGGACCCCTGGAGGTCCGTAATATCGTTTTCTCGTCGTGTTTTGTTTCGAGCTGTTTTCTGCCAGGATCTGCTTCGGATCTAGATCCACCATGTCCTCGTCGGGAACTCAGAAGGACAGCTTCTTTGAGGACGTCGTCAACCCGTACATGAACGAGCTGAAGATGCACCCCAAAGAGTTGCTGCTCGTGGATGGAGAGTTGCAGATCAAAGATGTCCAGGGTCCTAAGGGAGAAGGGAGTTTGGAAGACAGGATGGAGAAACTGGAACAAGAGGTTTTCAACTACAAGAAGATGGCTGAGCGTGAAGTGGATATCTTTCACAAGATTGTGTCTGAACTCATTGATGGGCACAAGAAGGAGACTGCAAAGTTGTGGGACGATATCTTCTCACTTCACGACACCACCAACAAACTCCAAGCTCAACTCTATGATGTTCATAATCAAAACTGTGAGTATGAAAACAGGTTTAAGCGCATAAGTCATGCTGCTAGTTTCAGGTTTCCGGAGACCAAGATGTCTTTTGTTGATGGAGGGCCTCTTCCATGGAAGTCTGACGACGACAAAGATTCACCATCATCACCGAAGGAGTAATTCATCATCGGTATTGGCATCCCCTTGGTTTGTTCCAAGCTTGGGGGAGTGCCGCGGTATCACATCATCACTACCTTTATCTTTTACTATCAAGTAGTGTCATATCATGAGTAGGGAAGTTATCATATGGAATAGTATGCAATGTGGAAGTATCTCTCTTAGTTAGTTATCTATGTATCCGTTGGTGTGAGTTATCGTTATGGAATATTAATGAGAAGTCTTATCATTTACTTTTTGCACACCTTATTTTAGTTTGCAATCTCCATTATATGATTACTCTTGACATGAGTATTGATATCACTTTGGGAGCATCAAGTAAATCTATTTGGTTTTGGCAAACTTAGCATTGGTCAATAGCAACAACATCTTGATGTTTAATAAAAGAGAGAAATACACTTAGATACATTACTCTATTATCTCTATGCTTAGTATTCTAGAGTTAAAATTGCTTGTGCTTATGGGAAAGATGCATGATTGTTTCTATCATATGTATATTTGTTTGATTCCCTCAACCTTTATGCTTGCTATCAAACCTTGCTAGCCAAAGACCTGTATTGAGAGGAGATGCTTCTCATACATCCATAACTTTAGACCAAACCTATGCCATTTGTGTCCACCATACCTACCTACTGCATGGTATTTTCTGCCATTCCAAGTAAATACTTCATGTGCTACCTTTAAATTATTCAAACTACTACTCCTTATTTGTGTCAATTGTTTTATAGCTCATGAGGAAGTATGTGGTGTTTTATCTTTCAATCTTGTTGGGCGGACTTTCACCAATGGACTAGCGGCACATCCGCTTATCCAATAATTTTGTAATAAGAGCTGGCAACGGGGTTCCCAGCCCCAATTAATAACTTTCATTAATAATTCTCTTCACATGTTTTGCTCTGATTTATCAGTAAGCAACTTAATTTTGCAATAGACACTCCTCCATGGTATGTGAATGTTGGAAGGCACCCGAGGATTCGGTTAGCCATGGATTGAGAAAGCCAAGGTTGGGGGAGTGTCATCCTTAATAAAACTAAAATACATGTGTAAACAAAAGAGAAGAGGGATGATCTACCTTGCTGGTAGAGATGCCGTCCCTCATGGGAGCCGCTCTTGGAAGGTTCGTTTGGCAAGGGGGTTAGAGTGCCCGCTACCATTCGTTGACAACAACAAACACCTCTCAAAATCTTACTTTTATGCTCTTTATATGATTTCAAAACTTGAAAAGCTCTAGCACATGATTTAATCCCTGCTTCCCTCTGCGAAGGGCCTATCTTTTACTTTTATGTTGAGTCAGTAAACCTATTTCCTTCTATCTCAAGCAAGCAATTGAGTTGTTGTGAACCAATCATTTATGCTATGATTCAGTTAATCATGTCTTTTATACTTTCTTGTTTAGTACCAATTTTATCTGAATGAATATGACTTTGAAGTTATCAATGATTATGAAGAGATTGTCATGCTTAAATATGAAGGCTCAGCTATAAAATCTAATATGAAAGCTTTGCTTAGAAGTACAATCCGTTAGTAGTTCTCTGACCAAGAACAAAGTTTGCCATCACCAACTATGATTTCTTATGCACCTTTACTTGTGATTTCTCTTTACCTATTTCAAGATGAGTTATATGAGGAAGTTGTTTACTAGAATGTCTTGTGTGAATGAATATGATGCTTCTTGTCCGTATTTTATTTATCGACTCTTCACTCCATAAACATGTGGTCTTGTTTATCGAGCTCAGTTTCGCTTGGGGACAAGCGAGGTCTAAGCTTGGGGGAGTTGATACGTCCAATTTGCATCACTATTTTGTATCATAATTTGCTGTTATTCATTGATATATTTCATATTGGGACACAATACTTATGTTATTTCATCTATTTTGCATGTTTTATCATTGTTGGAGGATCAAGCACCGGAGCCAGGATTCTGAAAAAGCACCGTCGAACGCAATATTTCGGAAGATCAACCGTGGAAGGGAATTTCACGTAAATTCCTATTTTCCAGATGACGGAGGGAGCCAAAAGGGGGAGCAGAGAGGAGCCACTGTGGGCCCAGACCCTAGGGCGGCGCGGCCCAGGGCCTGGCCGCGCCACCCTGTGGTCTGGGGGGCCCACGACCCCTTTCGCCTCCTTTTCTTCGCGTACTCCTTCGTCCCGAAAACCTAAGCCACAGAGAGGACCTCACGAAGGGTTACAGCCGCCTCTGCGGGGCGGAGAACACCAGAGAGAAAAGAGCTCTCCGGCGGGCAGGAATCCGCCGGGAAATTCCCTCCCGGAGGGGGAAATCGACGCCATCGCCATCGTCATCGAGCGGGACATCATCTCCATCATCATCATCATCATCATCTCCACCATCAACACCGCCATCACCACCGCTGCACCTCGTCACCGCTGTAACAATTCGGGTTAAATCTTGATTGTATGATAGGGGAAACTCTCCCGGCATTATTCTATACTTGTTGTAGATGCTATTGAGTGAAACCATTGAACCAAGGTTTATGTTCAGATTGTTATTCATCATCATATCACCTCTGATTGTATTCCATATGATGTCTCGTGAGTAGTTCGTTTAGTTCTTGAGGACATGGGTGAAGTCTAAATGCTAGTAGTGAATTATGGTTGAGTAATATTCAATGTTATGATATTTAAGTTGTGGTGTCATTCTTCTAGTGGTGTCGTGTGAACGTCGACTACACAACACTTCACCATTTATGGGCCTAGGGGAGTGCATCTTGTACTCGGTTGCTAATTGCGGGGTTGCCGGAGTGACAGAAACCTAAGCCCCCGTTAGTATATCGATGCAAGAGGGATCGCAGGATCTCAGAGTTTAAGGCTGTGGTTAGATTTATCTTAATTACTTTCTTGTAGTTGCGGATGCTTGCAAGGGGTATAATCACAAGTATGTATTAGTCCTAGGAAGGGCGGTGCATTAGCATAGGTTCACCCACACAACACTTATCAAAACAATGAAGATTATTTAGCCACTTGAAGCGAAAGTACTAGACTAAAATCCCCATGTGTCCTCAGGAACGTTTGGTCATTATAAGTAAACAAACCGGCTTGTCCTTTGTGCTAAAAAGGATTGGGCCACTCGCTGCAATTATTTCTCTCGCATTTTATTTACTTGTACTTTATTTATCTGCAATATCAAAACCCCCTGAATACTTGTCTGTGAGCATTTACAGTGAATCCTTCATCGAAACTGCTTGTCAACACCTTCTGCTCCTCGTTGGGTTCGACACTCTTATTTATCGAAAGTACTACGATACACCCCCTATACTTGTGGGTCATCACCCCGCGCTCACTGGAACGTCGAGGCCGTCCTCGACTGAGCGCCGGTGGTGGCCATTGTTGCCACGTTGGCAATTTTGACCTTGGTCAAAGCCACGTGGTAGCCAACTTGGCCACTGGCCCACCAGTCAGTCTCTGTAGCTAGAGACAACCTGGGTACATTTAGTATTTTGATATTAATTCAAATTCCATAAATTGCTGAAACTTTGCAAGAATAACTAAAATTCATTTCATTTCATAAAAATATAAATAAGCTATCAAAATGCTCATAAAAATAAACTCTATCCAATAAAAATATAATATGAAAATTTATTTTAAATAAAAATTTAATTGTTTAACCATTATTAATTAAGCCTTTTCTTTTATTTCTAAATTCAATTAAAATGCAATAATTAGGAAAACTTTCTAAAATAAATAAAAACCATTAAGTAAATAAGGAAAACAATAAAAATAATTTTCCTTTATCATTAACTTATTAAATCCTTATTAGAGGGATTTAAATCCAAATAAAACATATATTAATTATCAATCTTCTAATAATAATAAAATGCTAAGTCCATTATTATTTTTATTTCGAAGTTATTAATAACTTCAACTTTATCATCAAGTTATGACCTTAAGAATTGCATCACAAATAGGAAACCCTAATCCATTATAAAGAAAACTATAACCTTATCATTTCATGTAAAACCCTAAAACCCTAACTCTATTATTTTATGTGAACCCTAAATTTCTTCTAAACCTAAACCCTAGGTTATAAAATGTGACCATGATACTTTCCTTTCACTTATAGATCCATAATTAGCCACTTAATACATATCTATATCCTCATAAAATAATAGAAGCCTTTTACTAATGCCATGGTATTTCACCTATTCATACTAATAAAACCTAGATGATCTAGTAGAACCACCTAAATATAAACCTAGATCCTATTACCAAGACCATCATCCTTAATTTCCCATATTTAGTATCAAAACATTGTGATCCACCCTAGCTAATAGCAACCATGCCCAGTATTTTATATATCACCTATCCATATCCTACTAAACCCTGCAAATACTAAAGAATTATGAACCATCTTGTTTACAAACCAACTAACCTTACTTAGTGGACCCAATAACAAATCCTAGACACCATAAGCCTTATTTGAATTACTTATTATTACTTAACTAATAGGTTCTTCAAAGGTTATTCTTTGAAGAAAATAAAGAATAATCATCACCCTGCCTGATAGGACCTATAAACATTAGCTATCTATCACCTGTAAGATATAACCAACCATGGTAGCCACCATGTATAATCAATTGCTTAATATACCCTTGCTTAACCCAAACTATGCAACCACTACATGACTAGGAACACAATCCAACTTTGTTGTGATTCATATAATACTCAATTAGCAAAATCAATTGAGAACTATAGTAAACCATAAAAGCAAATTGTATCTACTTGAAATACCTATTATTTCCTAATTTACATGTTCTTCAAAAGTTATTCTTTTGAGGTATATAATAAGTATTCATCAACCATACACTATTGGACTTAAAATTGACAATTGCTCTTTACTTATTATACAACTACTATTCCTTGGTGTGTATGATTGTTATTATGCATTATACCACTTGTTTATGATTCTAAAATAACCAAACCCTAATAAGAACCTTGTTTGTGGAATCACTCTAAAAGTGCAACACACCCTAAACCAATCATTCCAAATCACTAATCCTAAATCATCGGGGTTAGGTCACGCTTAGAGCGATTGCATCTCATAATTATGCATTATAGCATATTTGCCAATATTTTAAACATTGTCCTTACAGGACGATGATGCTATTTCAGAATTTGGAGTTATCCCATATCGAAGTCCTTGACTGCATAATATTGCAATCAAGAAAGGCAAGTTCATCGCTTGTTCATGTCACTTGAGTATTTTTATCAAATTAAATGCAAAGTACTATACTTATCACTCTTGCATAAAAAGAAAAACATTATTTTCATAACTATGAATATGACTATGTGGTTGGCAATGGAACCATGGTATGAATCTGGTGGAGGTTCCATTGCAATGGGTTTATATGCACATAGGATTAACAACAAATGTCGTTCAGTGATTCTTGCGCCGTAACACCTGTGTTTACCATAAGATCTGGAGTGGGACAGAGTAGTCAGCTGTTCTTTTCCCTCTCGCATACCAACGGGTACAACTGCAGGTGGCCATCATGTACATGCTTCGGCAGGGAGGAAGCCTCGGGGAATTAATCCACCCATTGCTTCTACTGCATGATGTACTTATGAGGGATTGTAAGGGTTGTCTGGGTTGGTCTATCTATAGTGTAGAGGGAAGGGCATGGAAAATGTTAGGAATGGTCTACCATTATGGTATAGGGGAGGACATATTGCCTGGGTCGGTCTACCTGTAGATAAAGGACATGACATACTTACAAAAGGGTGGGTATGCGGGGTCGCGGGAAGGCCCAGTGATTGGCTATGACTTATACCTGGCCTCACACCAAGGAAGTGTGGACGGAGTCTTAAGCCCAGTTGGCAACAAGGATAAGATCTCTTATGGGTAAAGTAACACACCTTTGCAGAGTGTATCAAATTGTGGCTTGTCACTCCCTGTTCCGGGTTTGGAACTGCGAACGCTGCTGGGAAGGAACTCCGTGAAGTTCTAGCACCGGTGAAGGCTGGTAGACATAGCTCTTCAGAATAAAAGCAACCTTTTGAAGAAATGTTTACAAAAACTTGCATTGCCTACGACTTTCTGGTCCATGGCTGTAGCTAGTGCATTAAACACCTCTTTCCTATAATGAACTTGTTGAGTACGCTCGTACTCATCCCTCTTTAAATCCCCTGCTTAGATCTGAAGGCATCAAAGGAAGATCTACAGTGCAACTCGAAGACTGAGGAGTCAACAACTACTTCAAGAGACAAGATCCTTCCAGAGGAATCAAATACCACACCCACCTTGGACAAAACCTAGATTAGTAGTAGAAGGGAACTAGTTCCCTAATCCTAGCTCCTAATTATCTAGCATCCATTCGCAGCCTCTCTAGCCAGTCAAGTATCTCTTTAGATAGAGTTCGTGATAGATTAGACTACGAGTCGTTCTTCTGGAGTTTATTTGCAGTTTACCTCATTGTAAAGTAGGAGTTTGTGTTGTAATTCTATAGACATGCCTTGGACCCACATATGTTTCTGTTGTACCACTCTGAGGGATGTAATACTAGTGGAACAGTGTTTCATTGATGTTATGTCAACGACTTGCATACTACACCATGCAGTGGTATACTGGGTCACCACACAACTGCCGGGTTGCTAAATTCCTAAGACAAAACACACGAAAGTTGGTTTGTCTAAACCCCCACCGGGTTATGTCAAGGTCAGTGATGACGCTTCATTTGATGAAGACAATCTAAGAGGGCCGATAGGTGCTGTATTGAAAGGATGAGATGTTGCCTAGAGGGGGTGAATAGGTGTTCAAAAACTATTGCAGATTTGTCTTGTAAGAATGCAGACTTAAACTATGGGCACAAGATGTATGGATACAAGCGATAGCAAGATATATGTACTTCAAACACGATGGCTATCACATGGAAAGTAACCTCGGGTATATAGATAACCGAGGCACGCGGAGACGAAGATGTATTCCCATGTCCCCCCCACACAAGGTGAGGTACGTCATGTTGGAGAGATGCAGGCTACCACGAAGGTCTCTCGAAAGCCACAAAGGCTCGCCTTCTTCTCCAAGCCAATACCACGAAGGACAAAGGTCTTTCCCTTATGGCTAGCTTTTTCTCCACTCCGGAGATGGCAAGCTCCACAACCACTTCACAAGCTCCACGAAGGATAAGCCCGGGCCTCTTCACAATCTTCCACGAAGAGGTCACCGGAGCACCAACCACCAAGCCAACTAGGAGGTCACCCCTTGATGTCTACTCACGCTTCTATTCCTGTAGACACTGTTGGGCCTCCAAGAGCAGAGGTTTGTAGAACAGCAGCAAGTTTCCCTTAAGTGAATCACCCAAGGTTTATCGAACTCAGGGAGGTAGAGGTCAAAGATAGTCCTCTCAAGCAACCCTGCAATTAAGATATGACACGCGTGAAGCACACGTCCGTTGGGAACCCCAAGTGGAAGGTGTGATCCGTATAGAAGCAAGTTTCCCTCAGTATGAAACCAAGGTTATCGAACCAGTAGGAGTCAAGAAGCACGTGAAGGTTGTTGGTGAGGAGTGTAGTGCGGCGCAACACCAGTGAAACCGGCGCCAACGTGGAACCTGCACAACACAATCAAGATACTTTGCCCCAACATAACAGTGAGGTTGTCAATCTCACCGGCTTGCTGAAAACAAAGGATTAAACGTATTGTGTGGAAGATGATGTTTGTTTGCAAAGAACAGTAGAGAACAATGATTGCAGTAGATTGTATTAAGATGTAAAGAATGGACCGGGGTCCACAGTTCTCTAGTGGTGTCTCTCCAATAAGATAAATAACATGTTGGGTGAACAAATTACAGGCAGTCAATTGACAAATAAAGATTCAATACATATCATGATGATTACTATGAGATTTAATCAGGGCATTACGACAAAGTACATAGACCGCTATCCAGCATGCATCTATGCCTAAATAATCCACCTTCGGGTTAGCATCCGCACCCCCTCCAGTATTAAGTTGTAAACAACAGACAATTGCATTAAGTATGGTGCGTAATGTAATCAACACAAATATCCTTAGACAAAGCATCGATGTTTTATCCCTAGTAGCAACAGCACATCCACAACCTTAGAACTTTCTGTCACTGTCCCAGATTCAATGGAGGCATGAACCCACTATCGAGCATAAATACCCCCTCTTGGAGTTACAAGTATCAACTTGGCCAGAGCCTCTACTAGCAACGGAGAGCATGCAAGAACATAAACAACACATATATGATAGATTGATAATCAACTTGACATAATATTCTATATTCATCGGATCCCACCAAACACAACATGTAGCATTACAAATAGATGATCTTGATCATGTTAGGCAGCTCACAAGATCTAAACATGATAGCACAAGCGGAGAAGACAACCAACTAGCTACTGCTATGGACCCATAGTCCAAGGATGAACTACTCATGCATCAATCCGGAGGCGGGCATGATGATGTAGAGCCCTCCGGTGATGATTCCCCTCTCCGGCAGGGTGCCGGAGCGATCTCCTGAATCCCCCGAGATGGGATTGGCGGCGCGTGTCTCTGGAAGGTTTTCCGTATCGTGGCTCTCGGTGGGGTATTCGCGATGAAGGCTATAAGTAGGCGGAAGGGTAGGTCAGGAGGCGGCGCGAGGGCCCACACCATAGGGCGGCGCGGGCCCCCTCGGCCGCGCCGGCCTATGGTGCCGGGCCCTCATGGCCCCTCTTCGTAATCCCTTCGGTCTTCCGGAAGCTTCGTGGAAAAATAAGACCCTGGGCGTTGATTTCGTCCAATTCCGAGAATATTTCCTTTGTAGGATTTCTGAAACCAAAAACAGTAGAAAACAGCAACTGGCACTTGGGCATCTTGTTAATAGGTTAGTGCCGGAAAATGCATAATAATGATGTAAAGTATGTATAAAAAATGTGAGTATTATCATAAAAGTAGCATGGAACATAAGAAATTATAGATACGTTTGAGACGTATCAAGCATCCCCAAGCTTAGTTCCTCGCCTCGAGTAGGTAAACGATAACAACACATAATTTCTGAAGTGACATGCTACCAACATAATCTTGATCAACATTATTATAAAGCATATGAGATGGATGGAGTGATCTGAAGCAAAAGATTGCTAACAAAAGATGATGACTAAACAACTGAATCATATAGCAAAAAATTTCATGAATAGTACTTTCAAGACAAGTATCAACAAGACTTGCATAAGAGCTAACTCATAAAGCAATAGATTCAAAGTAGAATGCATTGAAGCAACACAAAGGATGATTAAGTTTCAGCAATTGCTTTCAACTTGTAACATGTATATCTCATGGATATTTGTCAACATAGAGTAGTATAACAAGTGCAATAAGTAAACAAGTAAGAATCAATGCACACAGTTAACACAAGTGTTTGCTTCTAAGATAGAAAGAAGTAGGTAGACTAACTCAACATAAAGTAAAAGATTGGCCCTTCGCAGAGGGAAGCATGGATTACTATTTTTGTGCTAGAGCTTTTGTTTTGAAAACATAGAAACAATTTTGTCAACGGTAGTAATAATTCATATGTGCTACGCATAATACTTCCTACAAGTTGCAAGCCTCATGCATAGAATACCAATAGTGCCCGCACCTTGTCCTAATTAGCTTGGATTACATGGATTATCATTGCATAACATATGTTTCAACCAAGTGTCACAAAGGGGTACCTCTATGCCGCCTGTACAAAGGTCCAAGGAGATCAATTGCATTTGATTTCTCGTTTTTAATAGATCTCAACTTAAGACATCCATACCGGGACAACATAGACAACAGATAATGGACTCCTCTTTTAATGCTTAAGCATTCAACAACAAATAATATTCTCATAAGAGATTGAGGATGTATGTCCAAACTGAAAACTTCCACCATGATACATGGCTTTGGTTAGCGGCCCAATGTTCTTCTCTAACATATGCATACTCAAACCATTTGATCATGACATCACCCTTACTTCAGACAAGACGAACATGCATAGCATCTCACATGATATCCAACAAAGGTAAAGAGTTGATGGCGTCCCCAGAAACATGGTTACCGCTCAACAAGCAACTTATAAGAACTAAGACACATAACTACATATTCATCACCACAATAGTTTTTAAGCTATTTGTCCCATGAGCTATGTATTGCAAAGATAAAGGAATGAAATTTTAAAGGTAGCACTCAAGTAATTTACTTTGGAATGGCAGAAAAATACCACATAGTAGGTAGATATGGTGGACACAAATGGCATGGGTTTTGGCTCAAGGTGTTTGGATGCACGAGAAGCATTTCCTCTCAGTACAAGGCTTTGGGCTAGCAAGGTTGTTTGAAGCAAACACAAGTATGAACATGTACATCAAAACTTACACAAGAACATATTGCAAGCATTATAAGACTCTACACTGTCTTCCTTGTTGTTCAAACACTTTACCAGAAAATATCTAGACTTAGAGAGACCAATCATGCAAACCAAATTTTAACAAGCTCTACGGTAGTTCTCCACTAATAGATTAAACTACATGATGAAAGAGCTTAAACATGATCTAATGAGAGATCAAAACAATTGCCAAGTTTCAAGTTATTCCAAACCATATGAAGCATTTTCTGATTCCAACCAAATAGCAATCAACGAAGCAATTTTCAGCCTTCACCATGAACATTAAAGCATAACTAAGAACACAAGTGTTCCATATGAAAAAGCGGAGCGTAATATCTCCAATATAAGGATGGCGGGATCCAACTTTATTCAAACCAAAAACAAAAACAAAAGCAAAAGATGCCCCAAGTAAAGAACATAAGATGTGATGGAATAAAAATATAGTTTCACTAGAAGTGACCTGATAAGTCGTCGATGAAGAAGGGGATACCTTGGGCATCCCCAAGCTTAGATGCTTGAGTCTTCTTAAAATATGCAGGGATGAGCCACCGGGGCATCCTGATACGTCTCAAACGTATCTATAATTTCTTATGTTCCATGCTACTTTTATGACAATACTTGAATGTTTTATACATACTTTACATCATTATTATACATTTTCCGGCACTAACCTATTAACAAGATGCCTAAGCGCCAGTTGCTATTTTCTGCTGTTTTTGGTTTCAAAAATCCTACAAAGGAAATATTCTCGTAATTGGACGAAATCAACGCCCAGGGTCTTATTTTTCCACGAAGCTTCCAGAAGACCAAGGGAGAAACGAAGTGGGGCCACGGGGCGTCGCCACACTAGGCGGCGCGGCAGGGGGCCCGCGCGGCCCTAGCGTGTGGGGCCCCCGTGACCCCTCCGACTCCGCCCTTCCGCCTACTTAAAGCCTTCGTCGCGAAACCCTCCGAGAGCCACGATACGGAAAACCTTCCAGAGACGCCGCCGCCGCCAATCCCATCTCGGGGGATTCAGGAGATCGCCTCCGGCACCCTTCCGGAGAGGGGAATCCTCACCGGAGGGCTCTACATCATCATGCCCGCCTCCGGATTGATGCGTGAGTAGTTCATCCTTGGACTATGGGTCCATAGCAGTAGCTAGATGGTTGTCTTCTCCGCTTGTGCTATCATTGTTTAGATCTTGTGAGCTGCCTAACATGATCAAGATCATCTATTTGTAATGCTACATGTTGTGTTTGGTGGGATCCGATGAATCTAGAATATTATGTCAAGTTGATTATCAATCTATCATATATGTGTTGTTTATGTTCTTGCATGCTCTCCGTTGCTAGTAGAGGCTCTGGCCAAGTTGATACTTGTGACTCCAAGAGGGAGTATTTATGCTCGATAGTGGGTTCATGCCTCCATTTAATCTGGGACAGTGACAGAAAGTTCTAAGGTTGTGGATGTGCTGCTGCTACTAGGGATAAAACATCAATGCTTTGTCTAAGGATATTTGTGTTGATTACATTACGCACCATACTTAATGCAATTATCTGTTGTTTACAACTTAATACTTGAGGGGGTGCGGATGCTAACCCGAAGGTGGATTATTTAGGCATAGATGCATGCTGGATAGCGGTCTATGTACTTTGTCGTAATGCCCTGATTAAATCTTATAGTAATCATCATTGATATGTATTGAATCTTTATTTGTTGCCCACCTGTAATTTGTTCACCCAGTATGTTAGTTATCTTATTGGAGAGACACCACTAGTGAACTATGGACCCCGGTCCATTCTTTTATATCTGAATACAATCTACTGCAATCATTGTTCTTTACTGTTCTTTGCAAACAAACACCATCTTCCACTCGATACGTTTAATCCTTTGTTTTCAGCAAGCCGGTGAGATTGACAACCTCACTGTTACGTTGGGGCAAAGTATCTTGATTGTGTTGTGCTGTTTCACGTTGGCGCCGGTTTCACCGGTGTTGCGCCGCACTACACTCCTCCACCAACAACCTTCACGTGCTTCTTGGCTCCTACTGGTTCGATAACCTCGGTTTCTTTCTGAGGGAAAACTTGCTGCTATACGCATCACACCTTCCTCTTGGGGTTCCCAACGGACGTGTGCTTCATGCGTTATCACATCCCCAAGCTTAGACTTTTCACCCTTCTTGATCATATTGTATCATCCTCTTCTCTTGACCCTTGAAAACTTCCTCCACACCAAACTTCAAGCAAACTCATTAGAGGGTTAGTGCATAATCAAAAATTCATATATTCAGAGGTGACATAATCATTCTTAACACTTCTGGACATTGCACAAAGCTACTGAAAGTTAATGGAACAAAGAAACCCATTCAACATAGCAAAAGCGGCAATGTGATGACCCACAAGTATAGGGGATCGCAACAGTCTTCGAGGGAAGTATTACCCAATTTATTGATTCGACACAAGGGGAGACAAAGAATACTTGTAAGCCTTAACAGAGTTGTCAATTCAGCTGCACCTGGAAACAGACTTGCTCGCAAGAGTTTATCAGTAGTAACAGTTTTATAGCAGTGGGAATAATGAAATAACAGCAGCGGTGAAATAAAGACAGCAGTAGTGATTATAATAAACAGCAGGATTAAAATACTGTAGGCATAGGGACGGATTAACGGGCGTTGCATGGATGAGAGAAACTCATATAACAATCAAAGCAGGGGCATTTGCAGATAATAATAAAACGGTATCCAAGTACTAATCAATCAATAGGCATGTGTTCCATATATAGTCGTACGTGCTCGCAATGAGAAACTTGCACAACATCTTTTGTCCTACCAGCCGGTGGCAGCCGGGCCTCTAGGGAAACTATTGGAAATTAAGGTACTCCTTTTAATAGAGCACCGGAGCAAAGCATTAACACTCCGTGAACACATGTGATCCTCACATCACTACCATTCCCTCCGGTTGTCCCGATTTCTGTCACTTCGGGCCATTGGTTCCGGACAGCGACATGTGTATACAACTTGCAGGTATGATCATAAACAACGAATATCTTCATGAATCAATAACATGTTCAGATCTGAGATCATGGCACTCGGGCCCTAGTGACAAGCATTAAGCATAACAAGTTGCAACAATATCATAAAAGTGACATCTACGGATACTAGGCACTATGCCCTAACAATCTTATGACTATTACATGACCAATCTCATCCAATCCCTACCATCCCCTTCAGCCTACAGCGGGGGAATTACTCACACATGGATGGGGGAAACATGGCTGGTCGATGGAGAGGCGTTGGCGGTGATGGCGGTGAAGATCTCCTCCACCCCGTCCGGCGGAGCCGAACGGAGACTTCGGCTCCCGAGACGGAGTTTCGCGATGTGGCGGCTCTCTGGATGGTTTCGGCGACTTCGACTTCTCCCCGTGCGTTTTTAGGTCGAGGCCAATAAGTAGTCCGAAGGAGGGCGTCGGAGGCCGACCGAGGGCCACACCATAGGGCCGCGCGGCCCCCCTAGGCCGCGCCGCCTTATGGTGTGGGGCCCTCGGGCCTCCACCTTACTTGTCCTTCTGCTCCGTCGTTTTAAAATAGGGCCTTCGCATAAATTCCGAGGATTTTCCCGAAAGTTGGATTTCTGCACAAAAACGAGACACCTCTGCTGAAAACAGCGTTAGTCCGTGTTAGTTGCATCCAAAATACACAATTTAGAGGCAAAACAATAGCAAAAGTGTTTGGGAAAGTAGATACGTTTTGGACGTATCAACTCCCCCCAAGCTTAGCTTATTGCTTGTCCTCAAGCAATTCAGTTAACAACTGAGCGATAAAAGAACTTTCACGAACACATTTGCTCATATGATGTATATATTCTCATGCTATGGCTAATACTTAAGCAGTTCATAATGAGATACATGCGAATGAGATCATCCAACAGCTATGTCAATCATGGAGATGTACCAACAATTAATAATAAGCACCATGAATCATGTATATAAGCAGGATTGCAATGTTCATAAGAGAATATGATAAAGTGGTATCTCGCTTGCCCGTATTTGATCGGCAAAACATAAATGCCCAGGCACCTCTGGAGTTCATAGAAAGACTAGAAGTAGTGATTGTCAAAGATAAAAGCATCAAAGTGTAACATCCCAAAAATTTCAAAACAAAACAAATGAATTTCCCTAGTTCCAAATTTTGGAACCAACAAAAACTTTTATTAAATTAAGTATGATACCTAGTGATCTTGCTTAATTCTTGTGCTATTGTCATGTTTGCTTGTAATAGTAGTTTTGAAATAATCTTAAACCCTAAACCTCACCCCTCTTTTCACCATCCTAGCTAAAATAAAATAAAAGGGAATTAAATAAGAAAAAGGCATATGTGCCTATGGCTATTTTTATAAATCTTTGCCCTAGACCTTTCCACTTTGCTTAGAGGTTTGGAAAAGCTTCACACACCTTACCTAGTACTTGCCAAACCTAATTCAAGTGGTTTTCAAAGAAAATAAAAAGAAACTAAAAATGCCATAGAGGCATATGTGAGTAAAATAGCAAATTTGTGAATTTGAGAAGCTTGACCCTAGGACTTGTTGTGAATGGTTGGATCACTCCTATATACCATTTCAACACTCCACAACCTCATTTGGGTCAAGCCAAGTCAAATTAAAATTCAAATGCAACATATGCATAGAGGCATATGTGGCACATAGCCATTTCACCAAATTTTGCCCTATGACTTTAAACCTTGACCAAATGATGTGAAACCTTCTCCAAACCTAATATAACCCTAAATTAACCCTAACCCATGCCCAAGTAAAGCAAGGGGAACAATTTACAAAAATAATAAAAATTGACATGTCACCTCTTATGGGTTATGGCCATTTTTGCAAATCTTTGAACAAGACCTTTTGAAATAGATTCAATGGTTTGAAAATGTTTCTAAACTAATAAGAATCACATTAGAGTCAACAAAAGTCAAATCAAATGAAGATAAATTAAATAGTGAGAAAATCCCAATTTCACTCACATACACTTAGCCAAATTTGCAAATCTTCAACCAAGGCCACCATTGCTTGATCTATTGTTTGTAAAACTCTTATATATGATAAAAAAACACAATTTCATCAAAGAAACCAAAATCAAACCAAAGCAAATCTCAAAACCTTCACCCATATGATAATGGTCATATGTGCACTTTTTAAAATCTTCACCACTTTACCCCTCTGGTTTTGACTTTTCTTCAACCAACCTTGACCAACCATTGCCATGTCATCCAAGACCATGTCAAAGTGAACAACTTTTATGTTGACCACCAGCACTGATGTTGACCAGGTTGACCAGCAAAGAGGTGCCAAGTGGAGACTTTGAATTAATGAGAAGATAACCCCAAATTTGAAATCTCACCAATCTTCACCAAATTGACCACCACCACCACCATTCTTTCTCTTTAATTATATGATTGAGCTCCACCAAAAATAAATCCAAAATTCGACCAAAAGTTTCATGCGGCCATTTCCTCAAACACCTTGTAGACACAATCTGGAAATTGCAATACATGCTATTATCCTCTGGATTCTTGCCTAAACCCCTTTCTCCCTTTGATCATTGCTGCTCCTGTACCTCCCCTGCATCAAGCCATGTACTGGTTTGGTCGATTAAAGCAATGGCATGATCACAAAAACCCCATGCCGGCCATGAAGGACACACGCATGCACTCAATCTCTCCACCCCTCTCTGGCCAGCCTCACCTTGTCAGCAAGCATTCCCACACTCCATCACGCACGCCAGTACCTTTCCCAAGCCCAACATCAGCCCTACCATGCCATCCATGTGCAAGGACACCAACTTGGGCACATCAAAGTACACGCCCATCCCCATCGACTGAGACTTTCCCCTGCCCTCTCCTTTCTCACGTCACCTCACCAAGGACCCAGCTACCTCCTAGACATGACCGTTCGGCCCAGAACACCCTGTAGCCACGCGCCCGGCGACATGGCCATCATGCCGGCCATGGCACGCCTCCCTCCCCTGGAGCCTATATAAACCCCCCTCCTCGCTTGGGACAGCACCACACCATCCCACAGCATCCTCCCCTCCCTCCTAGCACCGCTCCTCTCCTCTCTTTGCCGCTCATCGGTGCAAAAACTAGCCGGCGGTCACCACCAAAAGCCGCCCAGATTTTTGTCACCATAGCCCTCGAGCCCTACATCAAAGTTGTAGCCCTTGGAAATAGCTTTCCAACGCACCCAACCCCGCCTCAATCCGAGCTCCGAGGCGAAAGCTACAGCCCCCGCAAGGTTGCAGAATCGCGAGGAAGACGACGGCCCAGCGCCGTCGGATCGTCATCGGACGATCTGCGCGTCCCGCGCGTCGGCCACGTGCATGCGCCATGCATGCACGGCCCGGGCAGCAGCTGGGCCGGCCCACTTCCTTCCCGCCCTCAGTTTTCATTCAAATTTCGTTTTAATTATTTTCTGTGTTTTGCTCTCAGATGCTTTGCCAAATCTTTAATAAGTTTAAATCTACTCGGTCATTTTTGATAAATTTTATATATTTAGAAAGCTCATGGAAGGCCCCATCCAACCACACTAGATTCAAATCAAAATATGTTGTAGAATTTGAATAGTAAAAATAACAAAGCAGTAACTTTTCAAACTTCAAACAATTATTAAAAATCAACCATAAATGCTTTTGAGTTGATTCCAACTCTCATAATTCACTTTTCAAATACTCTAATTGATTATGTAAAAATAGGATATGGGTACTGTATATGATCATGGGCTAGATTCAAATAGTGGCTATATGGCCATTTCTAGCTCATTTAAACTATTTCAAAAATAGTATTTAAATTATATGAGGTATAGCATCTCATTTAAATCATTACTCCAAGTGATTCAATGAGAGTTGATGACACATGTATTAATGACCCATATGTTCATATTTGAAAATATTAAATCATTTTCATGGTAGTATTTAAATTGTTCAAAACTACCTATTAAATCATATGAGATGTTTTGGTCTCATTTAAATCTTGTCTCAACTAAGTAATATGGGGTAGAGACTATGGTCAACTTTAAACTCATATTAAATTAGTTGATGATATTAAATCATTAATCATGAGTATTAAAAAGGCATGAGGTAGTGTACCTCATTTAAATCACTTCCCAATTGATACTTATGAAGAGGTTGACTTTGGTCAACCTAGGTCATATGACATTAATTGAGGAAATTAAATCTTAATAATATTCAATGAGAGGAAATTATTTTCTCTCAAGAAATAAATAGAAACTCTAATTAATATTTATAATGAGAGAAAATTATTTTTCTTAAAAGAATAAAATTAAATCAACTCACCTAATAAGAATGTTGCTTGATAGCTTAGTAGGAGTGATTTATGTGTATGCTTAGTCTAGTACTTAGGCTTGTGTGGTAATTGTGTGTATTATACTCGTATTTAGACGCTAGTACCGAGGAGTACACCGAGGAGGAGGAGGTCTACTTCCAGGAAGAGGAAGACCACTTTGATCAGTACACCACTCAAGGCAAGCTAATATTCTTGCTAAGTGCAAAGCTCTACAAGAGCAAGGCACCACCACTTTTTACTTTATGCTTAATGAGCCCATCCCAAGTTTTACTTTACAAGCTTGAGTGCTTTTGGTTTATCAAAGTTTACTTTTGATTCATGATTCACTTGGTCTAGAGTAGAACAAGATCATCAAATTTAGCCTAGAGCAATGAAAGCTAGATAGCACCCCTCATGATTAGTTGCTAGTGCTAACAAATAAAATTGACTACTCTAGATGGGAACTTATGAAATGAAATGACTTTGAAAACCTTGGAATGATGAGTCATTCTATTGAAAGATTTTGAAGGTGAATGTGACTGTGAATGACATGGTGAACTTTTCAAAAACTGATGGTTGGGTTCGGATGCGATACCATTCCAATTTACAAGTACCCCCACAATACCTGATTATGGGTAGGGCTTAACTGGAAGTTTATGTGTCTTAGTATGGGTTCCCTCTAAACAAGCGTCATCGGGGTTATGCCGAAAGCTGCCTCTACAACAAAAGAAATGATGAGTAATGACGTGAAATGAGGTGAATGTCCGGCCCAAGCCCTATGCAGTTCCCAGGCTGACTGTCTGTCTTCACTGGGAGGCCAAGCTCATGGGGAGAGGTGCCTATACTAGGGTATGTAAGTGAAAGGTTATGATTGATGATCCGCGTACTGAGTTACGATTATTCAGGGTTATCCCTGACGGATGTAATCAAATGTTGTGGCACAAGTGTGCAACCTCTGCAGAGTGTAGAACTATTCGAATAGCCGTGTCCACGGTTACGGACGATTGGAAAGGCCATACTGTTCCGTCATCAGAACTTTTCAAAAATGTGACATGTGAAGGGTGACTTGTGATTTGAATTTGAAATGGTGACTTTGACTTGAATAACAACAGAGTTGTGGGAATGACACTAATGTTCCCACTTGAGTTAGTCTAGCGATTCAAGCATCTTTACTAAATGTTTATGAAATAAACTTGGCTTTATGCAAATAAACCTAGAGCTTAGTATCCCCTTACCACATTTGATAATGCTTACACTAGTATTAGTTTGCGAGTACTTTAAAAGTACTCATGGCTTTGTCCCTGGCTATTCAAATGGCCAGACTATGAAGGTGAACAGTACGAGGAAGATGGACAGCAGAACGTCTACGACAACTAGGACCGCTCCTGACGTCAAGCGTTGGCCTGTGGACTAGATAGTCCGTTACTACTTCGCTTCCGCTATTTGTGATGTTCGTTGATCAATAGATCAACTATTATTGTAATATTGGATCATGTGATCCATCTTTGTAAGACGCTTATGTGTTGTAATAAATGATGACTCTATGATATTCAACTATTATGTCTCGCAACAACAATATTCCTGGGATTGCGATGTACGACATAATAGGCATCTGGACTTAAAAATCTGGGTGTTGACAAGTTGGTATCAGAGCCATTGTTTGACCTTAGGAGACCCTAGTTAGAATGGACGTCCGAAAAACTTAGTTTCAAAACAAATGAAGTAAATATTTCTGAAAACTTATTCTCACCCTTATCCTGAGATCTTTTCAAAATACTAAATCCATGCTCTACTTTTCTTTGTAATTCGACATAAAATTTTGCACACTTGATCACGTCATTAGCTTACTCATCCTCATTGCTCACAGATGGAGTACCAATGGGAGTTCTATCAGCTTGGTCACGGAGGAGACCTAAGGTTCGAAAAGGATTTGAAGCAACTAGTGGAATATCTAGGACACCCGTATCCCGAGTTCTTCGGAATACCCCGCAACAAACACTCCGGAGAACCACCTCGGTGGGAAGTTTCTACTGATCTACGAAGAAAGCTTGGAGCCCCGGTATGGGAAACCATCTGGTTTTCTGTAACAGGCAACACTTGGAAGGAAGGACTAGTCAGAGCTATGCAAGAAGCAATTTTCCGTCTGTGCGGACAAAATGAGAACAAGATCAAGAACACTCGCTTCATCTACTACCCAAGACATGACTCCACGGGAAGATCGATGACCATGCCCCCGCACCCGGAGATAAACCCCTATGTAGCACACCAGGACTTCAGGATGTACAAAACCCGCAGGGATTTGGACAACGCCCTCGCCTCTCGCCAAGCACATTACCCGTGAAGAAGAAGAAACCACACCATGACGAATGAAGAGTAGTACTACTAAGTCACTTGAGTAGGTGTGAGTTTGTATCAGGATTCCCTTGTATCGTAGAGCGATGAATGGTTCTTAAAACCAACGGTGTGTTAGCTTTGTAAAATATGATGTTTGGTATGAATGAAAAAGTGTTGTTGGTTGTACCCCCTCAACACTACTCAAGTTTTGAAACTTTTTGAACTTTAAATCCAAACAAACCATAGAAATTTCCCTCTTATCTTATCATCTACATCAATGTTCAGATGGCCCCACCAACCCGCAGCACCAACCAAGACGCCATGATGCAGATGCTCCAGATGATGATGGAAGACCGCGAAGCCGAGAGAGCTGAACGCCAAGCCAACATAGCTGCGCTGCAGCAGCTAGCTCAGAACAATCAAGGCCATGGAAACCACGATCACCCTGGATCGAAGCTGAAGAATTTTCAGAACACCAACCCTCCGATGTTTAGCAAGACCGAAGAGCCCCTAGATGCTGATGACTGGCTCCAGACAATGGAGAACAACCTAGAAGTTGCGGGAGTTGAAGCCGCAGAAAAAGTACTGTTCGCCACCCACTACCTGTCAGGACCTGCTAGAGCCTGGTGGACAAGTGCCCGCGCAATGAATGCGGGACAAATGATGACCTGGGAAGACTTCAAGCTGAAGTTTAGCAAGTATCACGTGCCCCAAGGTTTAATCAAGAAAATGAGAGACGAGTTCCGTGAACTCAAGCAAGGAAGAATGACCGTGGTGGAATACCGCGACAGGTTTCTCACTCTGTCAAGGTACGCCCCGGATGAGACCGACACCAACGAGAAGAGGAAGGAAAGATTTCTGAACGGACTGCATGACGAGATGCAAACTGTGTTAGTGAACATTCCGTTCGCTGACCTCGAAGCCCTCGTGGACTCAGCCATACAGATGGAAGGAAAGCTGCATCAGGCCAACGAGAACCGCAAGCGCAGGATGATGAATCAGAATGGGCCTAACAACGCCCAGAAGCACGGCAACAACTCAACTGGAGGATTTGCCTCAAGATACAACAAGCCCCCTGCTCAGACATACCGCCCAAGCAACAACAACAACAACCGCAACAACAACAACAACAACAACAACAACAACAACAACAACACCAACAACCACAATAACAACGGCAACCGCACCACCAACAACAACCACCCCAATGGCAACAACAACAACCCCAATACTGCCCCAACGACTGGAAGCAACACTGTTCCCGTCAACCCCAAGGACAAGTCCACCATCAACTGCTATGAATGTGGAGTTGTGGGTCACTACTCCAATGAGTGCCCCAAGAAGCTTGCCAAAATTGCCGCCAACACCGCTGCACCTGCCCAGCAACAGCGCCGCTTCGCAGGTAGAAGGAACCAGAACAACCACAACGGCCGCCTCTACCACATGACTGCCACTGAAGCTCAGGAAGCACCACAGACCATGCCAAGTATGTCTTCCTGTTAATAACCTGCTCAATCTCTTTTAGGAACCTAACTTTTCTTAAAATCTCGGGACGAGATTTGTTTAAGGGGGAAGGGTTTGTAACATCCCAAAAATTTCAAAACAAAACAAATGAATTTCCCTAGTTCCAAATTTTGGAACCAACAAAAACTTTTATTAAATTAAGTATGATACATAGTGATCTTGCTTAATTCTTGTGCTATTGTCATGTTTGCTTGTAATAGTAGTTTTGAAATAATCTTAAACCCTAAACCTCACCCCTCTTTTCACCATCCTAGCTAAAATAAAATAAAAGGGAATTAAATAAGAAAAAGGCATATGTGCCTATGGCTATTTTTATAAATCTTTGCCCTAGACCTTTCCACTTTGCTTAGAGGTTTGGAAAAGCTTCACACACCTTACCTAGTACTTGCCAAACCTAATTCAAGTGGTTTTCAAAGAAAATAAAAAGAAACTAAAAATGCCATAGAGGCATATGTGAGTAAAATAGCAAATTTGTGAATTTGAGAAGCTTGACCCTAGGACTTGTTGTGAATGGTTGGATCACTCCTATATACCATTTCAACACTCCACAACCTCATTTGGGTCAAGCCAAGTCAAATTAAAATTCAAATGCAACATATGCATAGAGGCATATGTGGCACATAGCCATTTCACCAAATTTTGCCCTATGACTTTAAACCTTGACCAAATGATGTGAAACCTTCTCCAAACCTAATATAACCCTAAATTAACCCTAACCCATGCCCAAGTAAAGCAAGGGGAACAATTTACAAAAATAATAAAAATTGACATGTCACCTCTTATGGGTTATGGCCATTTTTGCAAATCTTTGAACAAGACCTTTTGAAATAGATTCAATGGTTTGAAAATGTTTCTAAACTAATAAGAATCACATTAGAGTCAACAAAAGTCAAATCAAATGAAGATAAATTAAATAGTGAGAAAATCCCAATTTCACTCACATACACTTAGCCAAATTTGCAAATCTTCAACCAAGGCCACCATTGCTTGATCTATTGTTTGTAAAACTCTTATATATGATAAAAAAACACAATTTCATCAAAGAAACCAAAATCAAACCAAAGCAAATCTCAAAACCTTCACCCATATGATAATGGTCATATGTGCACTTTTTAAAATCTTCACCACTTTACCCCTCTGGTTTTGACTTTTCTTCAACCAACCTTGACCAACCATTGCCATGTCATCCAAGACCATGTCAAAGTGAACAACTTTTATGTTGACCACCAGCACTGATGTTGACCAGGTTGACCAGCAAAGAGGTGCCAAGTGGAGACTTTGAATTAATGAGAAGATAACCCCAAATTTGAAATCTCACCAATCTTCACCAAATTGACCACCACCACCACCATTCTTTCTCTTTAATTATATGATTGAGCTCCACCAAAAATAAATCCAAAATTCGACCAAAAGTTTCATGCGGCCATTTCCTCAAACACCTTGTAGACACAATCTGGAAATTGCAATACATGCTATTATCCTCTGGATTCTTGCCTAAACCCCTTTCTCCCTTTGATCATTGCTGCTCCTGTACCTCCCCTGCATCAAGCCATGTACTGGTTTGGTCGATTAAAGCAATGGCATGATCACAAAAACCCCATGCCGGCCATGAAGGACACACGCATGCACTCAATCTCTCCACCCCTCTCTGGCCAGCCTCACCTTGTCAGCAAGCATTCCCACACTCCATCACGCACGCCAGTACCTTTCCCAAGCCCAACATCAGCCCTACCATGCCATCCATGTGCAAGGACACCAACTTGGGCACATCAAAGTACACGCCCATCCCCATCGACTGAGACTTTCCCCTGCCCTCTCCTTTCTCACGTCACCTCACCAAGGACCCAGCTACCTCCTAGACATGACCGTTCGGCCCAGAACACCCTGTAGCCACGCGCCCGGCGACATGGCCATCATGCCGGCCATGGCACGCCTCCCTCCCCTGGAGCCTATATAAACCCCCCTCCTCGCTTGGGACAGCACCACACCATCCCACAGCATCCTCCCCTCCCTCCTAGCACCGCTCCTCTCCTCTCTTTGCCGCTCATCGGTGCAAAAACTAGCCGGCGGTCACCACCAAAAGCCGCCCAGATTTTTGTCACCATAGCCCTCGAGCCCTACATCAAAGTTGTAGCCCTTGGAAATAGCTTTCCAACGCACCCAACCCCGCCTCAATCCGAGCTCCGAGGCGAAAGCTACAGCCCCCGCAAGGTTGCAGAATCGCGAGGAAGACGACGGCCCAGCGCCGTCGGATCGTCATCGGACGATCTGCGCGTCCCGCGCGTCGGCCACGTGCATGCGCCATGCATGCACGGCCCGGGCAGCAGCTGGGCCGGCCCACTTCCTTCCCGCCCTCAGTTTTCATTCAAATTTCGTTTTAATTATTTTCTGTGTTTTGCTCTCAGATGCTTTGCCAAATCTTTAATAAGTTTAAATCTACTCGGTCATTTTTGATAAATTTTATATATTTAGAAAGCTCATGGAAGGCCCCATCCAACCACACTAGATTCAAATCAAAATATGTTGTAGAATTTGAATAGTAAAAATAACAAAGCAGTAACTTTTCAAACTTCAAACAATTATTAAAAATCAACCATAAATGCTTTTGAGTTGATTCCAACTCTCATAATTCACTTTTCAAATACTCTAATTGATTATGTAAAAATAGGATATGGGTACTGTATATGATCATGGGCTAGATTCAAATAGTGGCTATATGGCCATTTCTAGCTCATTTAAACTATTTCAAAAATAGTATTTAAATTATATGAGGTATAGCATCTCATTTAAATCATTACTCCAAGTGATTCAATGAGAGTTGATGACACATGTATTAATGACCCATATGTTCATATTTGAAAATATTAAATCATTTTCATGGTAGTATTTAAATTGTTCAAAACTACCTATTAAATCATATGAGATGTTTTGGTCTCATTTAAATCTTGTCTCAACTAAGTAATATGGGGTAGAGACTATGGTCAACTTTAAACTCATATTAAATTAGTTGATGATATTAAATCATTAATCATGAGTATTAAAAAGGCATGAGGTAGTGTACCTCATTTAAATCACTTCCCAATTGATACTTATGAAGAGGTTGACTTTGGTCAACCTAGGTCATATGACATTAATTGAGGAAATTAAATCTTAATAATATTCAATGAGAGGAAATTATTTTCTCTCAAGAAATAAATAGAAACTCTAATTAATATTTATAATGAGAGAAAATTATTTTTCTTAAAAGAATAAAATTAAATCAACTCACCTAATAAGAATGTTGCTTGATAGCTTAGTAGGAGTGATTTATGTGTATGCTTAGTCTAGTACTTAGGCTTGTGTGGTAATTGTGTGTATTATACTCGTATTTAGACGCTAGTACCGAGGAGTACACCGAGGAGGAGGAGGTCTACTTCCAGGAAGAGGAAGACCACTTTGATCAGTACACCACTCAAGGCAAGCTAATATTCTTGCTAAGTGCAAAGCTCTACAAGAGCAAGGCACCACCACTTTTTACTTTATGCTTAATGAGCCCATCCCAAGTTTTACTTTACAAGCTTGAGTGCTTTTGGTTTATCAAAGTTTACTTTTGATTCATGATTCACTTGGTCTAGAGTAGAACAAGATCATCAAATTTAGCCTAGAGCAATGAAAGCTAGATAGCACCCCTCATGATTAGTTGCTAGTGCTAACAAATAAAATTGACTACTCTAGATGGGAACTTATGAAATGAAATGACTTTGAAAACCTTGGAATGATGAGTCATTCTATTGAAAGATTTTGAAGGTGAATGTGACTGGTGAATGACATGGTGAACTTTTCAAAAACTGATGGTTGGGTTCGGATGCGATACCATTCCAATTTACAAGTACCCCCACAATACCTGATTATGGGTAGGGCTTAACTGGAAGTTTATGTGTCTTAGTATGGGTTCCCTCTAAACAAGCGTCATCGGGGTTATGCCGAAAGCTGCCTCTACAACAAAAGAAATGATGAGTAATGACGTGAAATGAGGTGAATGTCCGGCCCAAGCCCTATGCAGTTCCCGGTTCTCTTCACTGGGAGGCCAAGCTCATGGGGAGAGGTGCCTATACTAGGGTATGTAAGTGAAAGGTTATGATTGATGATCCGCGTACTGAGTTACGATTATTCAGGGTTATCCCTGACGGATGTAATCAAATGTTGTGGCACAAGTGTGCAACCTCTGCAGAGTGTAGAACTATTCGAATAGCCGTGTCCACGGTTACGGACGATTGGAAAGGCCATACTGTTCCGTCATCAGAACTTTTCAAAAATGTGACATGTGAAGGGTGACTTGTGATTTGAATTTGAAATGGTGACTTTGACTTGAATAACAACAGAGTTGTGGGAATGACACTAATGTTCCCACTTGAGTTAGTCTAGCGATTCAAGCATCTTTACTAAATGTTTATGAAATAAACTTGGCTTTATGCAAATAAACCTAGAGCTTAGTATCCCCTTACCACATTTGATAATGCTTACACTAGTATTAGTTTGCGAGTACTTTAAAAGTACTCATGGCTTTGTCCCTGGCTATTCAAATGGCCAGACTATGAAGGTGAACAGTGTACGAGGAAGATGGACAGCAGAACGTCTACGACAACTAGGACCGCTCCTGACGTCAAGCGTTGGCCTGTGGACTAGATAGTCCGTTACTACTTCGCTTCCGCTATTTGTGATGTTCGTTGATCAATAGATCAACTATTATTGTAATATTGGATCATGTGATCCATCTTTGTAAGACGCTTATGTGTTGTAATAAATGATGACTCTATGATATTCAACTATTATGTCTCGCAACAACAATATTCCTGGGATTGCGATGTACGACATAATAGGCATCTGGACTTAAAAGATAAAAGCATCAAAGTTATACTACAATCAATCATATTTTGAGACAAGCATATTATACTAAGAATGACAGTTGTGCTCTCAAGATAGTGCTCAAAGAAAGAATGGAGACACAACATAAAAGTAAAAGATTGACCCTTCGCAGAGGGAAGCAGGGATTATCATGCGCTAGAGCTTTTCATTTTTAAAACAGGAGTAAAATTATTTTGAGAAGTGCTTGTTGTTGTCAACGAATGGTAATGGGTACACTAACTACCTCATCAACCGGACTCCCAAGAGCGGCTCCCATGAATTATTTGCATGTTTATGTGGCACTCCTTCCAACCTTTCTTACACAAACCATGGCTAACCGAATCCTCGGGTGCCCGCCAACAATCACATACCATGAAGGAGTGCCTTTTTATTTAAGTTTTATTATGATGATGACACTCCCCCCAACCTTTGCTTACACAAGCCATGGCTAACCGAATCCTTCGGGCCGTCCAACAATCACAAACCATGGAGGAGTGTCTATTTAAGTTAATTAATTCGGGACTGGGAATCCCATTGCCAGCTCTTTTCGCAAAATTATTGGATAAGCGGATGTGCCACTAGTCCATATGAGGGTCCGTCAAAAGTAAATGATAAGGTTGAAAGCTAAACTCCACATACTTCCTCATGAGCTATGAAACATTAACACAAATTGAGAAGCATTTTGAAAGTTTTAAAGGTAGCGCATGAGAATTTACTTGGAATGGTTTGAAATGCCATGCATAGGTATTTATGGTGGACACTTTGGAACAACTTGGTTTTCAGGTGTTTGGAAGCACGAGCGGCGTTCCCGCTCAATACAAGTGAAGGCTAGCAAAAGACTAGGGAGCGACAAATCAAGAGAGCAGTAACTGTCATAATCATGCTTGCGGCAAAATAAATTAATGGAGGCATAAAAGTGATACAAGAACTCTGAAGCAATATAAATCATCGAGGCTTAATTGACTTTTTGTTCAGTCATATGCATGCGTGAGCATGTGCCAAGTCGATATAAATGAATTATTCAGAGGAGGATACCACAATGCCATACTTACTTATGAATAAAACAATGCAAGCGAACATTCATGACATGCTACTCATATTAATAAATTGGAGCTAAACATGAGAGATCATGAACTATTAGACTTTCTCACATAACATATACCTCACATGAACCAAATAAGCATGCTCACATGGATGAGTATATGTACAAAAATGAAAACAAATAGAGTTCATACCAGCCTCTCACCACAATCCAATTGTTGTAGATCGTCATTATTGCTTTTCACTTGTGTAGCTTGGATAATATGAAATGAAAACCACGCTCCAGCCACCGAAGACCATTGAACTCATGATGAACTTTACAAACCAAAGAAGAACAGCAAATATTTTTGGTGTTTTCGAATTGGAAACAAGAACAAAAGAAACAAGAAAACAAAGCAAAATCTTTTTGGGTTTTCTCATAGCAAACCAACGATAACAAATAAAGTAAACTAAGAGCAAAGAACCAAATAAACAAATGGTGAAGAGAAACAACAGAAATATTTTTGGTCTTTTTGTGTTTTAGGAAAGAAACAAAGCGAAAACAAAAGAATGCAAACTAACAGAAACACAGAAAAGCAGGATGACAGAAATCTGCCAAATCCTGACAGCAGTACAGAAATCGAAATTAACAAAAATCTTCCATTGCTCAGACCAAAAAGTGTTCAACTAATGAAAGTTAGATAACAACCTGGGTCACATGCTCAAAAATTGGCAACTCAAAATAACGTTCTGGCTGTGCGTACGAATTTTTTTGGTAACAGCCCAGAATCTGTTTTTGGACAGCACTTCCCCAAATATCATCTCCTTCTCATTAGAAAACCACTCTAAGAAACTAAACAAGTATGTACAAGTATCCAGCAACCATAATATGCAAAGAATGAGTGATGCCGGTATACCTCCCCCAAGCTTAGGCTTTTGGCCTAAGTGGAGTTCATTCCCACGGTCCCCATGAAGTGGTGTCTCCGTAGTACGACGAAGAACGACCCGGTTCCAGGTATGTGCTGGAGGAAACATCGGGGTATGTGACGGTGCAGTCGTAGGAGGGCTCGGCGTTCTCGGAGTCATGTTGCTGGTGGAATTCTTGTATCTTCATATGTTCCTCCACCTCCTCCTTAGTGAGCGACCATGATTGCCTGTCAATATTGAACAAACCTGGCTGGGGAAGAGGAATTTCCTTCTCATTCCCGTCAGCAAACAACATTCTATAGACCATATTATCTATAGTGGAATCAGTAGTAACAAAATGATGACTCTTCATAGCAGCAATATCTAGTCTCCTAGGGGTTAATGGCACATCATTAGAATCAAGAGGAAGTCTTAAATGTGTTAAAATGCGCAGTGCAATAGTTCCTCCAAAAATAGGCCCCCTGCTAGACAGGCGGCGAGCAATAAGAGAACCAAGATGATAAAGTGTCTGTCCAGTAAGTGCAGCATTCAAGAAAGCAAGATGGTAGCTAGAGATATTGCTAGTATTTTCTCTACCCAGAATGCTAGTAGCAATGTAATATGCAAAATATTTAATGGCGGGAAGTTGAATATTTCTTATCTTCCCGCGCTGAATGGTGCGGCAATCATCTTCGGTGATCCCTCGATAGAGCTCCAACAGGTCCCGTGGGTTGTCATCAATCCTCCTTGCTGTACCTACAGGGGCAATATCCAATGCACGACAAAATTCTTCCAATTCCATAGTAACAGGATTATCATAGATCTTGAATGCAACTGTCGGCTCATATTGCGTGTTGTGGAACTTGAAGCTCTCAACGAAAATTTTGGTGAGCATGTAGTATTGCTCCCTTTCATCTCCCACGTAGGTGGCTAAGCCTGCCCTGTTGACAAGGGTGAAGAAGTCATCCAATATCCCTGCATTTGTCAGAAAATCATAACATGGGAAGGATGAAGCATTAGGAGCCCCATTGTCCTCCTCGGGCGCGAAGCTAGGCGCGATGATATCCTCATTGTAGGATCGCCTAATCTGAGTGGACGCCCTCGAGGGCCTACCGGTGCTGGTTGTTCCTTTCTTGAACAATTCTCCAAATTTGAATTTCTTCATCTTCCTTTTCTGAAATTTTCAACAATCATTATAAAATTTGATTTCAAGGTATATAATTGAAGGGAACTACTATAGGAACTTGCTAGAGTACTAAACATGCATCAAAACTAGTTTCTTCCACTTAGAACAAGCATGCAAGCTCACTAAACATGTTATCTACAGCAGCAAAATATTCAAGATATACTCAACCAAACAAAATTCTAATTGGACAATCAAAGGAGTCACATACCAAGGAGTAAATGTGCCAAATTTCAGACAGAAATCTGGGCTGAGCAAGGAGATCGAGAAATCGCGAGTTCTTGAGCAGAAACGCGAGTGAGAGGAACTTGGTGCGAGTTTTTTCGGGAGAGAGAAGATGCTGGGAGGAAGAGATGAAGTAGTGGGGCAAGGAGGGGCCCACACCACAGGGTGGCGCGCCCCCTCCACAGGTCATGCTCTGGTACTCCCAGGTGCCTCGTCGAAAAATAGGACCAACGGTGTAATTTTCGCGAATTTTTGAAAACTTTGAAAAATGCACATTTCTGGGTATTAAATTAATTATTACTGCGCAGGAAAATGATTTCCAAAATCTTAACAACTAAGGCATATTGCAAAACAAAAAGGTGCTACAGCAAGTAAAACAAGTAGAGGGAGAAAGAAAAAAAAGAAAGAAAGAAATGTTGTTTAGCTCTCTTATGCATTAAAATATACTTGTTAACAAGGTTGATCAAGTCTTGCTACCAAATAAATTTTATATGACATAAGAAGAAATAAACCTCAAATCAATCATGTTACCTTATATTGAATTGATATGGATCCAATCACAAGAGTTTGATATTCTTCTTTAGGCTCATATATAGGACAATCAATGGATCCCACTTTGATAGTTTTCACATTAAAAATTGTATTAACTCCACATACTTTATCAATCCTCTTGGGAAAATAGACAGTATGTTCCTTATCATCAACATTGAAAGTAACCATGCCTTTATTGCAATCAATAACAGCCCCTGCAGTATTAAGAAAGGGTCTTCCAAGAATAATAGACATATTATCATCTTCAGGCATTTCCAACACAACAAAATCAGTTAATATCAAGCAATGCTGAGTAACTTGAACAGGAACATTTTCACATACACCAACAGGAATAGCGGTGGATTTATCAGCCATTTGCAAAGATATATCAGTAGGTATTAACTTATCTAAATCAAGTCTCTTATAAAGAGAAAAAGGCATTACACTAACTCCCGCTCCCAAATCACATAGAGCAGTTCTAACATAATTATTCTTAATGGAACAAGGAATAGTCGGTATACCTGGGTCGCTGATGTCTACGGGAGCTTCTATTCTTGTAGACAGTGTTGGGCCTCCAAGAGCAGAGGTTTGTAGAACAGCAGCAAGTTTCCCTTAAGTGGATTACCCAAGGTTTATCGAACTCAGGGAGGAAGAGGTCAAAGATATCCCTCTCATGCAACCCTGCAACCACAAAGCAAGAAGTCTCTTGTGTCCCCAACACACCTAATAGGTGCACTAGTTCGGCGAAGAGATAGTGAAATACAAGTGGTATGAATGAATATGAGCAGTAGTACGGCGCAAAAGTGCTTGCTGGCGTGCTTGATGGTAGTAATATTGCGGAAGTAAACAATCAATAGTAACGCAGCAGTAGTAATTCAGAAAAAGAATAAGCAATGATAGCGTATTTAGGAACAAGGCCTAGGGAATAGACTTTCACTAGTGGACACTCTCAACATTGATCACATAACAGAATAGATAAATGCATACTCTACACTCTCTTGTTGGATGATGAACACATTGCGTAGGATTACACGAACCCTCAATGCCGGAGTTAACAAGCTCCACAATTCAATGTTCATATTTAAATAACCTTAGAGTGTAAGATAGATCAATACGACTAAACCAAGTACTAACGTAGCATGCACACTGTCACCTTCATGCTTATGTAGGAGGAATAATACACATCAATACTATCATAGCAATAGTTAACTTCGCAATCTACAAGAGATCATGATCATAGCATAAACCAAGTACTAACACGGATGCACACACTGTCACCATTACATCGTGCAGGAGGAATAAAACTACTTTAATAACATTGCTAGAGTAGCACATAGATAAATTGTGATACAAAACATATTGCAATCATAAAGAGATATAAATAAGCACTTCACTATGCCATTCATAACAGTGAATAAGTATTCTGTGAAATATAGCCTAAGAGACCCACACGGTGCACACACTGTCACCTTTACACACGTGGGACAAGGAGTCTCCGGAGATCACATAAGTAAAACTCACTTGACTAGCACAATGACATCTAGATTACAAGCATCATCATATGAATCTCAATCATGTAAGGCAGCTCATGAGATTATTGTATTGAAGTACATAGGAGAGAGATGAACCACATAGCTACCGGTACAGCCCCGAGCCTCGATGGAGAACTACTCCCTCCTCATGGGAGCAGCGATGAAGATGGCGGTGGAGATGGCAGCGGTGTCGATGGAGAAGCCTTCCGGGGGCACTTCCCCGCCCCGGCAGCGTGCAACAGAGACTCCTGTCCCCGATCTTGGCTTCGGCGGCGGCTCCGGAAGGTTTCGCGTCGTGGCTTCTTTCCGTCGGGGTTTTTAGGTCGGGGACCTTATATAGGCGAAAGGGCAGCCTCGGAGGGTCGAAGGCGACGACACCAGGCTGGCGCGGCCAGGGCCCAGGCCACGCCACCCTATCATCTGGGCCCACAGGCCCTCCGGCGACTCTCGGTGTTGGATGCTTCCGGCAAAATAGGAACTGGCGTTGATTTCGTCCAATTCCGAGAATATTTCGTTACTAGGATTTCTGAAACCAAAAACAGCAGAAAACAGGAACGGCACTTCGGCATCTTGTTGATAGGTTAGTTCTAGAAAATGCACGAATATGACATAAAGTGTGCATAAAACATGTAGATATCATCAATAAAGTAGCATGGAACATAAGAAATTATCGATACGTCGGAGACGTATCGCATCCCCAAGCTTAGTTCTGCTCGTCCCGAGCAGCGATAACAAAGATAATTTCTGAAGTGACATGCCATCATAACCTTGATCATATTGTAAACATATGTAATGAATGCAGCGATCAAAACAATGGTAATGACATGAGTAAACAACTGAATCATAAAGCAAAGACTTTTCATGAATAGTACTTCAAGACAAGCATCAATAAGTCTTGCATAAGAGTTAACTCATAAAGCAATAATTTAAAGTAAAGGTATTGAAGCAACACAAAAGAAGATTAAGTTTCAGCGGTTGCTTTCAACTTATAACATGTATATCTCATGGATATTGTCAATGTAAAGTAATATAACAAGTGCAATATGCAAGTATGTAGGAATCAATGCACAGTTCACAAGTGTTTGCTTCTTAAGGTGGAGGAGATAGGTAAACTGACTCAACAATAAAAGTAAAAGAAAGGTCCTTCAAAGAGGAAAGCATCGATTGCTGTATTTGTGCTAGAGCTTTTATTTTGAAAACATGAACAGTATAAAAGTAAAGTTTTGAGAGGTGTTTGTTGTTGTCAACGAATGGTAGCGGGTACTCTAACCCCCTTGCCAGACAAACCTTCAAAGAGCGGCTCCCATTTTATTTTATTTTTGGGTGGCACTCCTTCCAACCTTTCTTTCACAAACCATGGCTAACCGAATCCTCGGGTGCCTGTGACATAGGCATCCCAAATGGGCCTGCCAAAGATAGTACCCGGAGTTTACTGAAGGCCCACTATCCGAAGAATAAGAAGATTCGGGAGCTCAAGATATATTAAGGAAAGCTAGAGTTGTAATAGGAAGTGTTATTTGTAATCTGGCGGGATGAGTTAGAAACCGTCCCGGACTCTGTAACTTGTACAAAACAAAACCCTCGGCTCCTCCTCCTATATAAGGGGGAGTCGAGGGACAAAGAAAGGATCGAATCTACTGTCAACATAACCCTAGTTTTCATAATCGTCGAGTACTTTTCGCCTAAACCTTCGAGATCTACTTGCCCTCTACTTCTAGCAAAACCCTAGTCTACAATCTGTAGGCATTGGCAAGTTAATCCTTTGTCAGCCTGCCAACAATCTCATACCATGAAGGAGTGCCTTTTTATTTTAGTTTTATGATGATGACACTCCTCCCCACCTTTGCTTTCTCAAGCCATGGCTAACCGAATCCTTCGGGTGCCGTCCAACAATCACATACCATGGAGGAGTGTCTATTTTTGTTAATTAATTTGGGACTGGGAATCCCATTGCCAGCTCTTTTTGCAAAATTATTGGATAAGCGGATGAAGCCACTAGTCCATTGGTGAAAGTTGCCCAACAAGATTGAAAGATAAACACCACATACTTCTTCATGAGCTATAAAACATTGACACAAATCAGAGGTGATAAGTTTTGAATGGTTTAAAGGTAGCACTCAAGCAATTTACTTTGGAATGGCGGAGAAATACCATGTAGTAGGTAGGTATGGTGGACACAAATGGCATAGTGGTTGGCTCAAGGATTTTGGATGCATGAGAAGTATTCCCTCTCGATACAAGGTTTAGGCTAGCAAGGTTTATTTGAAACAAACACAAGGATGAACCGGTGCAGCAAAACTCACATAAAAGACATATTGTAAACATTATAAGACTCTACACCGTCTTCCTTGTTGTTCAAAACTCATTACTAGAAATTATCTAGACCTTAGAGAGACCAATTATGCAAACCAAAATTTAGCAAGCTCTATGTATTTCTTCATTAATGGGTGCAAAGTATATGATGCAAGAGCTTAAACATGAGCACAACAATTGCCAAGTATCACATTATCCAGGACATTTTAGAATTACTACATGTAGCATTTTCCAATTCCAACCATATAACAATTTAACGAAGAGGAAACTTCGCCATGAATATTATGAGCTAAGAACACATGTGTTCATACGAACCAGCGGAGCGTGTCTCTCTCCCACACAAGGATGAACTTATTCAGAGAACTAAGATAACAAAACAAAAATAAAAGCACACAGAGACGCTCCAAGTAAAGTACATAAGATGTGACCGAATAAAAATATAGTTTCAAGAGAAGGAACCTGATACTTTGTCGATGAAGAAGGGGATGCCTTGGGCATCCCCAAGCTTAGACGCTTGAGTCTTCTTAAAATATGCAGGGATGAACCACGGGGGCATCCCCAAGCTTAGAGCTTTCACTCCTCTTGATCATAGTATATCATACTCCTCTCTTGACCCTTGAAAACTTCCTTCACACCAAACTTCAAGCAAACTCATTAGAGGGTTAGTGCATAATCAAAATTCACATGTTCAGAGGTGACACAATCATTCTTAACATTTCTGGACATTGCACAAAACTTCTGAAAGTTAATGGAACAAAGAAACTCATTCAACTTAACAAAAGCGGCAATGCGAAATAAAAGGCAGAATCTGTCAAAAACAGAACAGTCCGTAAAGACGAATTTTAAAATGGCACCAGACTTGCTCAAACGGAAAAACTCAAAACTAATGAAAGTTGCGTACATATCTGAGGATCACGCTCGTAAATTGGCATATTTTTTCGAATTTTCTACAGAGACTTGTGCCAGAATTCGTGACAGACAGCAATGCTGTTTCTGCGCAGCGATCCCAAATATAACATCAACTTTAACATACAAACTTTACTTGGCACAAAAACATGATAAGGAGAGGTTGCTACAGTAGTAAACAACTTCCAAGACACAAATATAAAACAAAGTACTGTAGTAAAAAAACACATGGGTTATCTCCCAAGAAGTTCTTTCTTTATAGCCATTAAGATGGGCTCAGCAGTTTTAATGATGCACTCGCAAGAAATAGTAGTTGAAGCAAAAGAGAGCATCAAGAGGCAAATTCAAAACACATTTAAGTCTAACATGCTTCCTATGAAAAGGAATCTTGTAAATAAACAAGTTCAAGAAGCATAATGCAACAAGCATAGAAAGATAAAACAAGTGTAGCTTAAAAAATTTCAGCACATAGAGAGGCATTTTAGTAACATGAAAATTTCTATAACCATATTTTCCTCTCTCATAATAACTTTCAGTAGCATCATGAGCAAACTCAACAATATAACTATCACTTAAAGCATTCTTATCATGAGTCTCATGCATAAAATTATTACTCCCCACATAGGCATAATCAATTTTATTAGTTGTAGTGGGAGCAAATTCAACAAAGTAGCTATCATTATTATTCTCATCATCAAATATAGGAGGCATAGTATCATCAAAGTAAATTTTCTCCTCAATGCTTGGGGGACTAAAAATATCATGCTCATCAAAGCCAGCTTCCCCAAGCTTAGAATTTTCCATAGCATTAGCAACAATAGTGTTCAAAGCATTCATATTAATATGTTCCATGGGTTTTTTAATTTTCGCATCAAACCATCCATGTCTTAAATCAGGAAATAGAATAAGAAGCTCATTGTTGTCCATTATGCCTAACTAGTGTAAACAAGAAACCAAATGTCGCAATTGCAGAGTCTAAAGGAAATAGCTTCGAGTACTTACAACGGCGCCGGAGAATAGCTTAGTAGCCGAGATCCGAGTGTGAGTACCTTTTACCTTTCCTCCCCGGCAACGGCGCCAGAAAAGTGCTTGATGTCTACGGGAGCTTCTATTCTTGTAGACAGTGTTGGGCCTCCAAGAGCAGAGGTTTGTAGAACAGCAGCAAGTTTCCCTTAAGTGGATTACCCAAGGTTTATCGAACTCGGGAGGAAGAGGTCAAAGATATCCCTCTCATGCAACCCTGCAACCACAAAGCAAGAAGTCTCTTGTGTCCCCAACACACCTAATAGGTGCACTAGTTCGGCGAAGAGATAGTGAAATACAAGTGGTATGAATGAATATGAGCAGTAGTACGGCGCCAGAAAAGTGCTGCTGGCGTGCAGTTGATGGTAGTAATATTGCGGGAAGTAAACAATCAGTAGTAACGCAGCAGTAGTAATTCAGTAAAACAGTAACAAGCAACGATAGCAGTATTTAGGAACAAGGCCTAGGGAATAGACTTTCACTAGTGGACACTCTCAACATTGATCACATAACAGAATAGATAAATGCATACTCTACACTCTCTTGTTGGATGATGAACACATTGCGTAGGATTACACGAACCCTCAATGCCGGAGTTAACAAGCTCCACAATTCAATGTTCATATTTAAATAACCTTAGAGTGTAAGATAGATCAATACGACTAAACCAAGTACTAACGTAGCATGCACACTGTCACCTTCATGCTTATGTAGGAGGAATAATACACATCAATACTATCATAGCAATAGTTAACTTCGCAATCTACAAGAGATCATGATCATAGCATAAACCAAGTACTAACACGGATGCACACACTGTCACCATTACATCGTGCAGGAGGAATAAAACTACTTTAATAACATTGCTAGAGTAGCACATAGATAAATTGTGATACAAAACATATTGCAATCATAAAGAGATATAAATAAGCACTTCACTATGCCATTCATAACAGTGAATAAGTATTCTGTGAAATATAGCCTAAGAGACCCACACGGTGCACACACTGTCACCTTTACACACGTGGGACAAGGAGTCTCCGGAGATCACATAAGTAAAACTCACTTGACTAGCACAATGACATCTAGATTACAAGCATCATCATATGAATCTCAATCATGTAAGGCATCTCATGAGATTATTGTATTGAAGTACATAGGAGAGAGATGAACCACATAGCTACCGGTACAGCCCCGAGCCTCGATGGAGAACTACTCCCTCCTCATGGGAGCAGCAGCGGTGATGAAGATGGCGGTGGAGATGGCAGCGGTGTCGATGGAGAAGCCTTCCGGGGCACTTCCCCGCCCGGCGTGCCGGAACAGAGACTCCTGTCCCCGGATCTTGGCTTCGCGATGGCGGCGGCTCGGAAGGTTTCGCGTCGTGGCTTCTTTCCGTTTTTTAGGTCAGGGACCTTATATAGGCGAAAGGGCAGCCTCGGAGGGTCGAAGGCGACGACACCATAGGTGGGCGCGCCAGGGCCCAGGCCGCGCCACCCTATCATCTGGGCCCACAGGGCCCCTCTGGCGACTCTCGGGTGTTGATGCTTCCGGGCAAAATAGGAACGGGCGTTGTTTTCGTCCAATTCCGAGAATATTTCGTTACTAGGATTTCTGAAACCAAAAATAGCAGAAACAGGAACTGGCACTTCGGCATCTTGTTAATAGGTTAGTTCCAGAAAATGCACGAATATGACATAAAGTGTGCATAAAACATGTAGATATCATCAATAAAGTAGCATGGAACATAAGAAATTATCGATACGTCGGAGACGTATCAGCCGCCCAACTTCTTTGGAACCTTGCCATTGAAAGAGTAATTAGCGAGCATAGTGGAAATCTCCTCATTGGGAATTTTCCTTTTGTTAGAGACAATATCTTTCATATACTTTGAATAAGGAGGCAATTTAATAGCATCAGTCAAAGGGATTTGCAAAAATAAAGGTTTCATCCAATCACAAAATTTATTATAATGTTCCTCCTCCTTTGATTTTAGTTTCTTAGTAGGAAAAGGCATTTGCTTTTGAACCCAAGGTTCTCTTTCATTACCATGTTTCTCAGCAATAAAATCTTCTTTAGTGTACTTTTTATTTTTAGCATGCTTTTCAGGTTCTTTTTCAATTTCTTCTTTATCAGGAGTATCATCCTTATCATTATCTTTATCATGTTCATTACCACTTTCAGTTTCAGCATCAGAAATAGAAATACTATTAGGATTATTAACAGGTTCAGAGGATTCTACAACATTCTTATGTTTCTTTTTCTTTTTCTTAGATGGAGCACTAGTTTTAGTTAGTTGAGAATCTTGTTCAACTCTTTTGGGATGCCCTTCAGGATATAGAGGATCCTGGGTAGAAACACCACCTCTAGTTGTTACTTCATAAGCATGTTTTTCTTTAGAATTATTTCCCAACAAGTCATTTTGCACTTTAGTAAGTTGATCAATTTGAGTTTGAACCATTTGAAAATGTTTAACAAGTATCTTAACATCATTGGAGGTTCTCTCCACAATATCATGCAATTCACTAATAGCTCGAGAATTTTCCATTAAATGACTCTCTACTCTCATATTAAAGTTTTCTTGCTTAACAATATAATTATCAAACTCATCTAAGCATTGAGCAGGAGGTTTTGAATACGGAATATCTTCCCTAGTAAAGCGTTGAAGAGAGTGTACCTCAATCATGGATGAAGGGGGAGTTATCTCACATAAATCTTCTATAGGAGGTAAATTCTTCACATCTTCAGGTTTAATACCCTTCTCTTTAAGAGACTTCTTGGCTTCCCTCATATCTTCATCATTTAATTTAATAATACCCCTCTTCTTCAATATCGGTGTCGGGGTTGGTTCAGGTGTAGACCAATCATCATGATTCCGGCCTATTTTAGCCAATAATTCTTCAGCGTTGTCTGGAGTTCTTTTCCTGAAAACACAACCAGCACAACTATCCAGGTATGCCCTAGACTCAATGGTTAGTCCACTATAAAATATATCAAGTAAATCATGCTTTTCCAAATCATGGTCAGGCTGAGCTCTAATAAGAGAGCAAAATCTCGCCCAAGCCTCAGGCAATTTCTCTCCATCTTCCTGGTCAAAATTATAAATTCTCTGCAAAGCAGCATGTTGAGCACTAGCAGGAAAGTATTTCGGAAGAAAACATCAAGCAATTCTTTTGGACTTTTAATAGAACCAGGAGGCAAATTATTATACCAAGTTTTAGCATCATCCTTTAATGAGAAAGGAAAAATTTAGCGACAAAATAAGTACGCATCTTAATATCATCAGAAAACAAACCACTAAGAGTAGATAACTCAGTCATGTGTTCAACAGCACTTTCTTTTTCAGTACCACAAAAGGGTGTTTTCTCAACAATAGCTATATGAGATAGATCAAGAGAAAATCATAATCTTTATCCTTAATGTTTATAGGAGATGTGGCAAATTTAGGATCAGGAGACAGTTTATATCTAACAGCATGTTCTGCAAGCAACTTTTTAATTTTTCTTGCATCAGTAGTAGCATTGCATTTTTCAATAAAATCATCATCAAGCTCTACATAATCTTCATCAAGATCATCACTAGAATATTCAACAGACTCAGGTGAATTAACAGGTGTAGCAGCATTTTCATTAGGAGTTTCAGTATTTTCAATTTGTCTAGACTTAGCAATTGTAGCATCTAGAAAAGATCATAACGAACCATCATTATCAAGCACAGCAGAAGCATCATCACAATTATGAGAGGAATTTTCAGATTCAGCAGAAGTACCAGCATTTGAAGCTTGTGGTGGTGAAACAAGTTTACTTATCACAGATGGTGAATCAAGAGCAGCAGAGGTACTAAGAGTTGTACCTTTTCTTGTAGTGGATGGTAATATGGCGATCTTAGTATCGCGAGGTTTACCCATGATGGAGAATTGCAGCGAACAATATCAATCCAAGTGAACTTCCAAATAAAGCTATGCTCCCCGGCAACGGCGCCAGAAAATAGTCTTGATGACCCACAAGTATAGGGGATCGCAACAGTCTTCGAGGGAAGTATTACCCAATTTATTGATTCGACACAAGGGGAGACAAAGAATACTTGTAAGCCTTAACAGCGGAGTTGTCAATTCAGCTGCACCTGGAAACAGACTTGCTCGCAAGAGTTTATCAGTAGTAACAGTTTTATAGCAGTGGGAATAATGAAATAACAACAGCGGTGAAATAAAGACAGCAGTAGTGATTATAATAAACAGCAGGATTAAAATACTGTAGGCACAGGGACGGATTAACGGGCGTTGCATGGATGATAGAAACTCATATAACAATCAAAGCAGGGGCATTTGCAGATAATAATAAAACGGTATCCAAGTACTAATCAATCAATAGGCATGTGTTCCATATATAGTCGTACGTGCAGCTAGATGGTTGTCTTCTCCGCTTGTGCTATCATTGTTTAGATCTTGTGAGCTGCCTAACATGATCAAGATCATCTATTTGTAATGCTACATGTTGTGTTTGGTGGGATCCGATGAATCTAGAATATTATGTCAAGTTGATTATCAATCTATCATATATGTGTTGTTTATGTCACTACTGCAGAAAGGTTTATAGCCGCCAGGCAGTTAGTGACAGGCAAAATTATGCATGTCATTAGTACAACCACTAGTGACAGACTCATATAAGACTGTCACTAGTAAGAAACACTAGTGATAGACGCATAAAAGAGACTGTCACTAGCATATATTATTTGAAGACCAGCTAAAGATCAAATATACTAGTGACGGGCATGTATAATTGCTTGTCACCAGACCGTGCACTTTTTTTTTTACCCAGCCGGCTAATGGACGGCCCAGGTAGCCGACCAGGTTAGAGGAAAATACTTAATGGATGAGGCCAACTTCTCTCGAACGCACGATCGTACATGAATCCTAGGTTTTTCGTACCTATGGCAGCGCTGGATCGCTGCCTCACCCTTACCTCTCTCTCTCTCACACCGACCTCGCCCCCCAAATCCCTAGCCGCCGCCTCCCAGCACCCACGCCGTCTATCCATTTTCAGTTAGTTGCGTTGGCACCGACCGGCAGGGCAGCATGGTTATGGGCACCGTGATGCTCCTCGGCCACGGGGTCGGAGGTAGAGCAGTTTCATGCAGCGGAGGAGCAGTTGCGTGCAGCGGAGAAGAGGTGGAGCGGAGGACGAGTTGTTGCGTGCACGGAGCAGAGCGAGAGTCGTGCTTGTGAACGGCGAGCTGCAGCTGTCTCCTAGGCCAGCATCGCGCTTGTGGATGACGATCGAGGCCATGGTCGAGGCAGTAGCCTCCCGCGAGCAGGACGACGGCGGCTGCCAGATCCGCGAAACTCGAGGAGATCCGTCGGTTTTGCCGGCCCTGCTCAGCACAAAGAGTAAGATGCCCAGCTCTCCTCATCGTGGTCAGCCGGCGGCCTCCGTCGCTGTCCGCGCAGGTTTAGGCGGAATGGTATGCCGTATGCGCCCGCTATTCTTTGATCAGGTTCTAGCCGTAAAGAATATGTTTCCAGGAATCAAGTGTTCAAGAATTCACTTGTTAAAAGCAAGTTGTCTAAATCAATAGCCTAAACCAAATATGTTCCATACATTCTATTTGTTTTTAGTTCAGCAACCATATGTATAACCATACGTCCAGTGTCTACTAGTAGTAGCATCAATTCATTCCTTTACTTGATTAGGAGACATGGTTGTCAGCATGATGTGCATATATATGCACGTACTAGCTAGCTCTTGGTCTCCGGTACCAAACGTTTAATACTAGATAATCCACTGGTACATCTGTACATGCACATCACTAGCTCAGATGAGTACAAATCTAATCTTGAGTAGATTAATTTAGCAACAGCTATATGATAGTGAAAACCAACTGTGGTAAGATTCAGTACTAATCACTAGTAGCCTATCATATCTTAGTATTATCATTCAGCAATTTTATTGTACCGTTTGAGATTACAAGATGAGATGATGAAATTGATTAGGTGATTGTGCTCCTCATCTTTTTGTATATTCAGTTAACAAATACTGTCTTGAGATTAACTCACATCTGTTTACCGACTTTGTCTGTACAAAGACAATGTCATGGTTCATTCAGTGAACAGATATATACTTGCTTGCAAAGTCGGTTGAGTCATTCAGAGATTCAGTGTTCTAAGTGATCCAAAAACATCGGTTCTCTTTCTTTATTGGTGCAATAGTCCAGTAGTTCTATTTCTGTATCTGTAGAGTAGTTCTCTTTCTATATTAGTGCAGTAGTCTTTTACTAATTAATTTATTGTGGTGAAATTAAGCCATTTTTTTTTGGTAGGGAAGGCACATGTCAAGATCTAGAGCAGGGTGACTTTAAATGGCAGTATTCATCAGGTCAAAGTATTCAGTAGGTATGACTAGGTAAGGTTCTGAAATTCGGTAGGTGATAAAATATTCAGCGACTTGCTTTTACCGTGACTACACATTCAAATTCTATATGGTGTCATCTCCCTATTACTAGTTAATTGCATACCTGTAGAAAGGCTTATTTTAACTGCTAGTTTAGTCTTTTTATGTAATTCGGCCTAAGCAGCCACACTGGGAACTAGCTCTTCCAATAATTGTTCGTGTTGAAAAACCCGTTCTGCAACGGCGTGAACACATTCATCTTTAAGATACTACTATAAATAGGAACAGTGCACAACACCAAACATATAATGCTTTGTGCAGCGAAGAAGGAAAAATTACTTACATGTTATCTAGAATCTCCAAGATCCAAGTACATTCATTATTTTCCCAGTAGGTTACAGGTACGCAACTGAAAGTTGATATCTGGATAGTTCTCTCATTAACAATTCATACTATCATGTTTGGATATTAGTAAATTATTACAATGACCTCTCCTCTTGCAGGATGATTTGTACACGTTTTTATCAAATAAACTAGTTGTAATACTGCAAATATCCATTATTGTTGTTAGCATGCAAATAATATCGTGGGTTCATGCTTTGAAAATTTTGACGAATGAGTTTATGCATTATTTTACAGTATGCTATTTGCAATGCTAGTGATATAGTAATATTTCAATCTTCACTTAAGGTTTGATTTAAAGCTATTCTTCTGTGATAGGGTATTTGTGATGCCGCTTTGAAGTATCAGACTTGCACTGTTGTGTTCCAATGAAGGATGTTTATGCAATACTATGAACTGCCCAAGGTTTATCAGTGTATGAACTGACCATGGTTTTCAGTATATGAACTGCCCATAGTTTGATATTAAGTGATTCTTCTCATGATGGCGCTTTGAAGTTGTCATACTTTCACAACGGAGGTTCTTACATTATATATGCTTTATATGGTAAAAATGGTACCAATAGCTGAAGCGGGTGTTCTTAAAGATTTGTATGAATCCTTAGGGCTTGTTAATGTTCTCTAAGTTAAATATCTTTGAAGTATTCAAATATTATGTAACTGATCTTCAACCTTGGCTTTGGAGTGACATGTCCCTATCATACACATGATTTATTGTGGTTTCGTTGAATTTAATATGAGATTCTACTGAATTTTATATTGTACATGCTTGTTACCGCATATTCATTGAAAATGCAATTATTTTTTTTAATACCGAAATTCATTCTAGTGACGGGCACAATAATGGGCTAGTCACTAAAGAACCCAACATGACTGCGTCCTTTGATCATGCTAGTGACATTCATGTTTTGTGCCTGTCACTAGTAACATCTACTAGTGACAGGCAACTTGCTCATGACTAGTGACAGGCAGTACCAGTGACTACACACTAGTGACAGGCAGCTTGCCAGTCACTAATGATCAAAAAATTCATGTCACTAGTAAGCGTTTCTGCAGTAGTGTGTTCTTGCATGCTCTCCGTTGCTAGTAGAGGCTCTGGCCAAGTTGATACTTGTGACTCCAAGAGGGAGTATTTATGCTCGATAGTGGGTTCATGCCTCCATTTAATCTGGGACAGTGACAGAAAGTTCTAAGGTTGTGGATGTGCTGTTGCTACTAGGGATAAAACATCAATGCTTTGTCTAAGGATATTTGTGTTGATTACATTACGCACCATACTTAATGCAATTATCTGTTGTTTACAACTTAATACTTGAGGGGGTGCGGATGCTAACCCGAAGGTGGATTATTTAGGCATAGATGCATGCTGGATAGCGGTCTATGTACTTTGTCGTAATGCCCTGATTAAATCTCATAGTAATCATCATTGATATGTATTGAATCTTTATTTGTTAATTGCCCACCTGTAATTTGTTCACCCAGCATGTTAGTTATATTATTGGAGAGACACCACTAGTGAACTATGGACCCCGGTCCATTCTTTTACATCTGAATACAATCTACTGCAATCATTGTTCTTACTGTTCTTTGCAAACAAACACCATCTTCCACTCGATACGTTTAATCCTTTGTTTTCAGCAAGCCGGTGAGATTGACAAATTACGTTGGGGCAAAGTATCTTGATTGTGTTGTGCTCGTTTCACGTTGGCGCCGGTTTCACTGGTGTTGCGCCGCACTACACTCCTCCACCAACAACCTTCACGTGCTTCTTGGCTCCTACTGGTTCGATAACCTCGGTTTCTTTCTGAGGGAAAACTTGCTGCTATACGCATCACACCTTCCTCTTGGGGTTCCCAACGGACGTGTGCTTCACGCGTTATCACATCCCCAAGCTTAGACTTTTCACTCTTCTTGATCATATTGTATCATCCTCTTCTCTTGACCCTTGAAAACTTCCTCCACACCAAACTTCAAGCAAACTCATTAGAGGGTTAGTGCATAATCAAAAATTCATATATTCAGAGGTGTGACATAATCATTCTTAACACTTCTGGACATTGCACAAAGCTACTGAAAGTTAATGGAACAAAGAAACCCATTCAACATAGCAAAAGCGGCAATGTGATGACCCACAAGTATAGGGGATCGCAATAGTCTTCGAGGGAAGTATTACCCAATTTATTGATTCGACACAAGGGAGACAAAGAATACTTGTAAGCCTTAACAGCGGAGTTGTCAATTCAGCTGCACTGAAACAGACTTGCTCGCAAGAGTTTATCAGTAGTAACAGTTTTATAGCAGTGGGAATAATGAAATAGCAATGGTGAAATAAAGACAGCAGTAGTGATTATAATAAACAACAGGATTAAAATACTGTAGGCATAGGGACGGATTAACGGGCGTTGCATGGATGAGAGAAACTCATATAACAATCAAAGCAGGGGCATTTGCAGATAATAATAAAACGGTATCCAAGTACTAATCAATCAATAGGCATGTGTTCCATATATAGTCGTACGTGCTCGCAATGAGAAACTTGCACAACATCTTTTGTCCTACCAGCCGGTGGCAGCCGGGCCTCTAGGGAAACTACTGGAAATTAAGGTACTCCTTTTAATAGAGCACCGGAGCAAAGCATTAACACTCCGTGAACACATGTGATCCTCACATCACTACCATTCCCTCCGGTTGTCCCGATTTCTGTCACTTCGGGGCCATTGGTTCCGGACAGCGACATGTGTATACAACTTGCAGGTATGATCATAAACAACGAATATCTTCATGAATCAATAACATGTTCAGATCTGAGATCATGGCACTCGGGCCCTAGTGACAAGCATTAAGCATAACAAGTTGCAACAATATCATAAAAGTGACATCTACGGATACTAGGCACTATGCCCTAACAATCTTATGACTATTACATGACCAATCTCATCCAATCCCTACCATCCCCTTCAGCCTACAGCGGGGGAATTACTCACACATGGATGGGGGAAACATGGCTGGTCGATGGAGAGGCGTTGGTGGTGATGGCGGTGAAGATCTCCTCCAATTCCCGTCCCGGCGGAGTGCCAAACGGAGACTTCTGGCTCCCGAGACGGAGTTTCGCGATGTGGCGGCTCTCTGGATGGTTTCTGGCGCTTCGACTTCTCCCCGTGCGTTTTTAGGTCGAGGCCAATAAGTAGTCCGAAGGAGGGCGTCGGAGGCCGACCGAGGGGGCCACACCATAGGGCCGCGCGGGCCCCCTAGGCCGCGCCGCCTTATGGTGTGGGGCCCTCGGGCCTCCACCTTACTTGTCCGTCGGTATTTTCCGAGGATTTTCCCGAAAGTTGGATTTCTGCACAAAAACGAGACACCAGAACAGTTCTGCTGAAAACAGCGTTAGTCCATGTTAGTTGCATCCAAAATACACAATTTAGAGGCAAAACAATAGCAAAAGTGTTCGGGAAAGTAGATACGTTTTGGACGTATCACAATGCGAAATAAAAGGCAGAATCTGTCAAAACAGAACAGTCCGTAAAGACGAATTTTCCAGAGGCACTTAACTTGCTCAAACGGAAAAACTCATAACTAATGAAAGTTGCGTACATATCTGAGGATCACGCACGTAAATTGGCAGATTTTTTGATTTTTCTACAGGGAGTTCTACGCAAATTCGTGACAGACATTAATTATGTTTCTGCGCAGCAATCCAAATCTAGCATCAACTTTACCATAGAGACTTTACTTGGCACAAAAACATGATAAGGAGAGGTTGCTATAGTATTAACAACTTCCAAGACTCAACAATACAGTAGTAAAATAAAACATGGGTTATCTCCCAAGAAGTGCTTTTCTTTAACGCCTTTCAGCTAGGCGCAGAAAGTGCAAATCAAGTATTATCAAGAGAAGAAGCATCAACATCATAATTTTTTCTAATAATAGAATCAAAAGGCAACTTCATTCTCTTTCTAGGGAAGTGTTCCATACCTTTCTTGAGAGGAAATTGATACTTAATATTTCCTTCTTTCATATCAATAACAGCACCAACAGTTCGAAGAAAGGGTCTTCCCAAGACAATAGGACAAGATGCATTGCATTCGATATCCAAGACAACAAAATCAACGGGGACAAGGTTATTGTTAACCGTAATGCGAACATTATCAATCCTCCCCAAAGGTTTCTTTTTAGAATTATCAGCAAGATTAACATCCAAATAATAATTTTTCAATGGTGGCAAGTCAAGCATATCATAAATTTTCTTAGGCATAACAGAAATACTTGCACCAAGATCACATAAAGCATTACATTCAAAATCATTGAATTTCATCTTAATGATGGGCTCCCAACCATCTTCCAACTTCCTAGGAATAGAAGCTTCAAGTTTTAATTTCTCTTCCCTAGCTTTAATGAGAGCATTTGTAATATATTTTGTAAAGGCTAAATTTATAGCACTAGCATTAGGACTTCTAGCAAGTTTTTGTAAGAACTTTATAACTTCAGTAATATGACAATCATCAAAATCTAAACCATTATGATCTACAACAATGGGATCATTGTCCCCAATATTTTGAAAAATTTCAGCAGTTTTATCACAAGCAGTTTCGGGCAATTTTGCACGCTTTGCACTAGGAGTAGAAACATTGCCAACACCAATTATTTTACCATTGATAGTAGGAGGTGTAGCAACATGTGTAGAATCAACATTACTAGTGGTGGTAATAGTCCAAACTTTAGCTACATTATTCTCTTTAGCAAGTTTTTCTTTTTCTTCTCTATCCCACCTAGCATGCAATTCAGCCAACATTCTAATATTATCATTAATTCGAACTTGGATGGCATTTGTTTTAGCAAACCTAGCATATTTAACTTCCTCAGGCATAACTTTCAGTTTTAAAAGATCAACATCAAGAGCAAGACTATCAACCTTAGAAGCAAGAACATCAATTTTACCAAGCTTTTCCTCAACAGTTTATTAAAAGCAGTTTGTGTACTAATAAATTCTTTAAGCATGACTTCAAGACCAGAGGGTACACTCTTATTATTGTTGTAAGAATTACCATAACCACTACCATTATTAGAAGGATATGGCCTATAGTTGTTGTTACCATAATTATTCCTATAAGCATTGTTGTTGAAATTATTATTCTTAATGAAATTCACATCAAAATTTTCTTCTTGAGCAACCAATGAAGCTAAAGGAACATTATTAGGATCAATATGAGATCTACCATTTGCAAGCATAGACATAATAGCATCAATCTTATCACCCAAAGAAGAGGTTTCTTCAACAGAATTTACCTTCTTACCTTGAGGAGTTCTTTCAGTGTGCCATTCAGAGTAATTGATCATCATATCATCAAGAAGCTTCGTCGCGGCGCCCAAGGTGATGGACATAAAAGTACCTCCAGCAGCTGAATCCAATAGGTTCCTCGAGGAAAAATTCAATCCTGCATAAAAGGTTTGGATGATCATCCAAGTAGTTAGTCCATGGGTAGGGCAATTCTTTACCAAAGATTTCATTCTCTCCCATGCTTGAGCAACATGTTCATTATCAAATTGCTTAAAATTCATAATGCTACTTCTCAAAGATATAATCTTAGCAGGAGGATAATATTTACCAATAAAAGCATCTTTACATTTAGTCCATGAATCAATACTATTCTTAGGCAAAGAAAGCAACCAATCTTTAGCTCTTCCTCTTAATGAGAAAGGAAACAATTTCAGTTTTATAATATCACCATCTAGATCCTTATACTTTTGCATTTCACAAAGTTCAACAAAATTATTAAGATGGGCAGCAGCATCATCAGTACTAACACCAGAAAATTGCTCTCTGATGTCTACGGGTGCTTCTATTCTTGTAGACAGTGTTGGGCCTCCAAGTGCAGAGGTTTGTAGAACAGCAGCAAGTTTCCCTTAAGTGGATTACCCAAGGTTTATCGAACTCAGGGAGGAAGAGGTCAAAGATATCCCTCTCAAGCAACCCTGCAATCACAAAGCAAGAAGTCTCTTGTGTCCCCAACACACCAAATACACTTGTCAGGTGTATAGGTGCACTAGTTCGGCGAAGAGATAGTGAAATACAAGTAATATGGATGTATATGAGTGGTAATAGCAATCTGAATAAAATATGGCAGCGAGTAAACATGCAACAAAACAGTAAACAAACGGAGATTCGATGCTTGGAAGCAAGGCCTAGGGATCCTGCTTTCACTAGTGGACACTCTCAACAATGATCACATAATAGGACTACTCTACACTCTTTTGTTGGATGATGAACGCATTGCGTAGGATTACACGAACCCTCAATGCCGGAGTTAACAAGCTCCACAATGCAATGTTCATATTTAAATAACCTTAGAGTGCAAGATAGATCAACATAATTACACCAAGAACTAACATAGCATGCACACTATCACCATCATGCATATGTAGGAGGAATAATACACATCAATACCATCATAGCAATAATTAACTTCATAATCTACAAGAGATCATAATCATAGCCTACGCCAAGTACTCACACGGTGCACACACTATCACCATTACACACATGGAGGAGGAATAGAGTACTTTAATAACATCACTAGAGTAGCACATAGACGATATTCAACTAGATCACATAAAGAGAGATGAACCACATAGCTACAGCGGAGCCCTCAGCCCCGGGGGTGAACTACTCCCTCCTCATCATAGAGGCAGCGATGGCGGTGAAGATGGCGGTGGAGACGGTGGAGACGACTCCGGGGCAATTCCCCGTCCGGCAGGGTGCCGGAACAGAGAGTTCTGTCCCCCGAATCTTGATTTCGCGATGGCGGCGGCTCTGGAAGGTTTTTCTCCGTATCGTGGTCTCTGGCGGTGTTTTTAGGTCAGGAGGCTTAAATAGGCGCCGAGAGGGAGTCGGGGCCACGGGGTGCCGACCATAGGGGCGCGCCCCCTGGCCCGCGCCGGGTGTGGTGGGGCCCCCTGCTCCCCTCTCGTCCCTCCTGCTCCGGAAGCTTCCTGGAAAAATAGGAACTTTGGCGGTGATTTCGTCCGATTCCGAGAATATTTCGTTACTAGGATTTCTGAAACCAAAAACAGCAGAAAACAGCAACCGGCCTTCGGCATCTCGTCAATAGGTTAGTTCCAAAACGCATAATAATGACATATAATGTGTATAAAACATGTAGATATCATCAATAAAGTGGCATGGAACATAAGAAATTATAGATACGTTTGAGACGTATCAAGCATCCCCAAGCTTAGTTCTGCTCGTCCCGAGCAGGTAAAACGATAACAAATGATAATTTCTTAAGTGACATGCCATCATAGCCTTGATCATACTATTGTAAAGCACATGAGATGAATGCAGAGATTCGAAGCAATGATGAGGATAATGAGTAAACAAATGAATCATATAACAAAGACTTTTCATGAATAATACTTTCAAGCCAAGCATCAATAAGTCTTGCATAAGAGTTAACTCATAAGCAATAAATTCTTGGTAGAAAGCTTTGAAACAACACAAAGGAAGATATAAGTTTCAGCGGTTGCTTTCAACTTTAACATGTATATCTCGTGGATAATTGTCAACACAAAGTAATATAACAAGTGCAATAGGTAAACATGTAAGAATCAATGCACACAATTTACACAAGTGTTTGCTTCTAGGATAGAAAGAATAGGTAAACTGACTCAACAATAAGGTAAAAGAATGGTCCTTCAAAGAGGAAAGCATTGATTGCTATATTTGTGCTAGAGCTTTGATTTTGAAAACACATAGAGAGCATAAAAGTAAAGTTTTGAGAAGTGTTTGTTGTTGTCAACGAATGGTAGCGGGTACTCTAACCCCCTTGCCAGACAAACCTTCAAAGAGCGGCTCCCATTTTATTTTGTTTTTGGGTGGCACTCCTTCCAACCTTTCTTTCACAAACCATGGCTAACCGAATCCTCGGGTGCCTGCCAACAATCTCATACCATGAAGGAGTGCCTTTTTTTTTAGTTTTATTATGATGACACTCCTCCCCACCTTTGCTTTCTCAAGCCATGGCTAACCGAATCCTTCGGGTGCCGTCCAACAATCACATACCATGGAGGAGTGTCTATTTTTTTGTTAATTAATTTGGGACTGGGAATCCCATTGCCAGCTCTTTCTGCAAAATTATTGGATAAGCGGATGAAGCCACTAGTCCATTGGTGAAAGTTGCCCAACAAGATTGAAAGATAAACACCACATACTTCCTCATGAGCTATAAAACATTGACACAAATCAGAGGTGATAAATTTTGAATGGTTTAAAGGTAGCACTCAAGCAATTTACTTTGGAATGGCTGAGAAATACCATGTAGTAGGTAGGTATGGTGGACACAAATGGCATGAATATTGGCTCAAGTGTTTGGATGCATGAGAAGTATTCCCTCTCGATACAAGGTTTAGGCTAGCAAGGTTATTTGAAGCAAACTCAAGTATGAAATGGTGCAGCAAGACTCACATATAAACATATTGTAAACATTATAAGACTTTACATCGTCTCCTTGTTGTTCAAACACCTCAACCAGAAAATATCTAGACTTAGAGAGACCAATCATGCAAACCAAATTTTAACAAGCTCTATGTAATTATTCATTAATGGGTACAAGGTACATGATGCAAGAGCTTAAACAAGATCTATATGAGCACAACAATTGCCAAGTTTCACATTATTCAAGACATTATACCAATTACTTCATGTAGCATTTCCCGTTTCCAACCATATAACAATTAACGAAGCAGTTTCAACCTTCGCCATGAAAATTAAAAGCTAAGAACACATGTGTTCATACGAACCAGCGGAGCGTGTCTCTCTCCCACACAAGGATGAACTTATTCAGAGAACTAAGATAACAAAACAAAAACAAAAATAAAAGCACACAGACGCTCCAAGTAAAGTACACAAGATGTGACCGAATAAAAATATAGTTTCAAGAGAAGGAACCTGATGATGTTGTCGATGAAGAAGGGGATGCCTTGGGCATCCCCAAGCTTAGACGCTTGAGTCTTCTTAAAATATGCAGGGGTACCACGGGGCATCCCCAAGCTTAGAGCTTTCACTCCTCTTGATCATAGTATATCATTCTCCTCTCTTGACCCTTGAAAACTTCCTTCACACCAAACTTCAAGCAAACTTATTAGAGGGTTAGTGCATAATCAATAATTCACATGTTCAGAGGTGACACAAACATTCTTTTCACTTCTGGACATTGCATAAAGCTACTGGACATTAATGGATCAAAGAAATAAATCCAACATAGCAAAAGAGGCAATGCGAAATAAAAGGCAGAATCTGTCAAAAACAGAACAGTCCGTAAAGACGAATTTAGAAATGGCACCAGACTTGCTCAAATGGAAAAACTCAAAACTAATGAAAGTTGCGTACATATCTGAGGATCACGCTCGTAAATTGGCAGATTTTTTCGAATTTTCTACAGAGAACTGTGCCCAGATTCGTGATAGACAGCAATGCTGTTTCTGCGCAGCGATCCCAAATATAACATCAACTTTGACATAGAAACTTTACTTGGCACAAAAACATGATAAGGAGAGGTTGCTACAGTAGTAAACAACTTCCAAGACACAAATATAAAACAAAGTACTGTAGCAAAATAACACATGGGTTATCTCCCAAGAAGTTCTTTCTTTATAGCCATTAAGATGGGCTCAGCAATTTTGGTGATGCACCCGCAAGAAATAGTATTTGAAGCAAAAGAGAGCTTCAAGAGGCAATTCAAAACACATTTAAGCCTAACATGCTTCCTATGCAGAAGAATCTTATACACAAATGAATTCATGAAGAGCAAAGTGACAAGCATAAGAGGATAAAACACGAGTAACTTAAAGATTCTCAACATAAAGAGGGGAAACTTAATATTATTAAGATGCATATAACCATATTTCCCTCTCTCATAATAACTTTCAGTAGCATCATTGATGAAATCCACAATATACCCGTCACTTAAAACATTCTTATCATGGTTCATATGCATAGAAGTATCATTAATTTTGGCATAAGAAGAGTTATTCTCATTAATAGTAATTGGAGCAAGATTATTATCAAGAATTTGAACATGGTAAACAAGTTGCATACTAAGGGAATGGTTTTTAGCAAGCCCATCATAACTATGACAAGTTTCATAAGGATAATTGTAACATGTGTCATATACATCTCTATAGCAATTATCTAAACCAGAATATGTAATATCATCATTTTCACTAAAAGTAGAAGTCTCAAATATAGGATCTTCAAGCACAACATCCCCAAGCTTAGGGCTTTCAATATCATCGTTTAAGGGGACATGAATAATGCTATCATCATTACTTTCATAATCAGTACCAAAGAGATTTCCAATATCAAAGGTAGTGTGCTCATTCAAATCATGATCGCTAATGTATGTAAAGGGCATAGGAAGATCATCGTATTCAGATTCATTATCACAATAATCATTAGGAGCAACATACTTACGGTTACCTAGCGTTATCTCATTCACGCGGGGATACGCCGTTACCTCTTTCTTTTTATTCTCCTTCTTCTTCTTCTTCTTCTTCGTTCCCTTCTTCTTCTCCTTCTTCTTCTTCTTCTCTTCCTTCTCCTCATTCCCTTCTTTAGGAGGAAGAGGCTTGAAGGGTGGCTTGTCCGCATAACCTGATTTACTTTTAGAAACAATAGAAGAAACTTGGGAGGATCCCTCCTTTTCATTAATTAATTGAAAACACACAGCGGTCCTATCATATTTTGGCAAGGTGTCATCTTCTAAAATATTCTGTATGTAAGTATTTGTATGGCAATTATTAATGCAATAAGAAAGACAACCATGCAGGACATCATCAATATCAAGATCGTTAATATTTAACAAAGAAATTTTTCTTGATAACTCTTCACACTTCAAAAATAAGGTAAGTTCATCATGCTGATTAGGAATAATTTCATCATCACAATACAAATTTGCAGCACTCATGGGGTTTGAATTATCATTGGAGGAACATTGAAAATTAAAATGACCAACTCTATGGCAAAGTTCACAAATAAAAGGATAGAGGGCACACACTTTTTCTCCAAGATCATCTAGAGCTCTAGACCACTTTCTAGTTTTTTCATTTCTGTGATGGATACAATATTCATCTTCTATTTGATTAATTCCACAAGGTCTATGTATTCCACAAAAATTAACATGCTTATAGGAAATAGCATTCTTAGGAGTTTGAGCATGCTTATTGCAATCATTAACAACAATGTCATTCTTCATGCAAGCCTCTTTAAAAGGTTCATGATACTTATCAAAATTCTTTTTAGGCAATTCTAAATGAGAAGCAAAGGCTTTATAAAGATTTGCAGCAACTTGAGAGTCAAGACCATAAGTAGCACTCATATTTCGAAATTTACCACTATCCATGAAAGTTTCAATGCATTCATAATCATAATTTATACCTGACTCTTTACCTTTGTCGTTCTCCCAATCTTCAGCGTTCTCCTTAATCCGATCAAGAAGGTCCCTTTTAAACTCTTCTTTATTGCTCGTGAATGATCCAGAACAAGTAGTATCCAGCAAGGTCTTATCTTGAAAAGAAAGTCTTGCATAGAAATTATCAATGATGATATTACCTGGAAGCTCATGATTGGGGCATTTGAGCATTAAAGTCTTCAATCTCTCCCATGCTTGGGCAATACTCTCTCCATCATGAGGCCAAAAATTATATATATGGTTTCGATCTTTGTGAATTTCACTTGGAGGATAGAACTTGGAATAAAATAGAGGCACAATATCCTTCCAATCAAGAGAGCGCCCGTCCTTCAGCAGTTTATACCAATGCGCCGCTTTACCAGACAGCGACATATCAAATAATTTCTTTCTAACTTCATCCATTGAAATACCTGCACACTTGAATAACCCGCATAATTCATGCAAAAACAGTAAATGATTACTAGGATGGACAGTTCCATCCCCTTCATAGCGGTTATCCATAACACGTTCAATAATTTTCATAGGTATTTTATACGGAATACTTTCAGCAGGTGGATTTAAAATATCAGAAGCATCATTAAAGTTATCGCATATGGGAGATAAAGCATTATCAGAACAAAATATTTCTTCCAAAGCGGAGGAGCTAAAAAGATTATTTTTAGGTAAACCAGCTTCCCCAAGCTTAGACTTCTTCATAGCATTAGCAGTAATTGCATTCATACTAATAACATTGCTACTATCATGTAAATAAGGTTCCATAGGTTTTTTAATTTTCGCATCAGACCATCCATGTCTTAAATCAGGAAATAGAATAAGAAGCTCTTTGTTGTCCATTATGCCTAACTAGTGTAAACAAGAAACAAAAAGATGCAATTGCAGAGTCTAAAGGAAATAGCTTCGAGCACACACACAATGGCGCCAGAAAAGTACTGTTACCTGGAACCGGAGTATAAGTGCCTTTTACCTTTCCTCCCCGGCAACGGCGCCAGAAAAGTGCTTGATGTCTACGGGTGCTTCTATTCTTGTAGACAGTGTTGGGCCTCCAAGTGCAGAGGTTTGTAGAACAGCAGCAAGTTTCCCTTAAGTGGATTACCCAAGGTTTATCGAACTCGGGGAGGAAGAGGTCAAAGATATCCCTCTCAAGCAACCCTGCAATCACAAAGCAAGAAGTCTCTTGTGTCCCCAACACACCAAATACACTTGTCAGGTGTATAGGTGCACTAGTTCGGCGAAGAGATAGTGAAATACAAGTAATATGGATGTATATGAGTGGTAATAGCAATCTGAATAAAATATGGCAGCGAGTAAACATGCAACAAAACAGTAAACAAACGGAGATTCGATGCTTGGAAGCAAGGCCTAGGGATCCTGCTTTCACTAGTGGACACTCTCAACAATGATCACATAATAGGACTACTCTACACTCTTTTGTTGGATGATGAACGCATTGCGTAGGATTACACGAACCCTCAATGCCGGAGTTAACAAGCTCCACAATGCAATGTTCATATTTAAATAACCTTAGAGTGCAAGATAGATCAACATAATTACACCAAGAACTAACATAGCATGCACACTATCACCATCATGCATATGTAGGAGGAATAATACACATCAATACCATCATAGCAATAATTAACTTCATAATCTACAAGAGATCATAATCATAGCCTACGCCAAGTACTCACACGGTGCACACACTATCACCATTACACACATGGAGGAGGAATAGAGTACTTTAATAACATCACTAGAGTAGCACATAGACGATATTCAACTAGATCACATAAAGAGAGAGATGAACCACATAGCTACAGCGGAGCCCTCAGCCCCGGGGGTGAACTACTCCCTCCTCATCATAGAGGCAGCGATGGCGGTGAAGATGGCGGTGGAGACGGCGGTGGAGACGACTCCGGGGGCAATTCCCCGTCCGGCAGGTGCCGGAACAGAGAGTTCTGTCCCCCGAATCTTGATTTCGCGATGGCGGCGGCTCGGGAAGGTTTTTCTCCGTATCGTGGTCTCTGCGGTGTTTTTAGGTCGGAGGCTTAAATAGGCGCCGAGAGGGAGTCGGCCACGGGGTGCCTGCACCATGGGGGCGCCCCCCGGCCCGCGCCGGGGTGTGGTCCAGGGCCCCCCCGGCTCCTCTCGTCCCTCCGGGCTCGGAAGCTTCCGGAAAAATAGGAACTTTGGCGGTGATTTCGTCCGATTCCGAGAATATTTCGTTACTAGGATTTTGAAACCAAAAACAGCAGAAAACAGAACTGGCCTTCGGCATCTCGTCAATAGGTTAGTTCCGGAAAACGCATAATAATGACATATAATGTGTATAAAACATGTAGATATCATCAATAAAGTGGCATGGAACATAAGAAATTATAGATACGTTTGAGACGTATCACTCTCTCATAACAAGATTCAGTAAAGCAGGTTTAATCTCATAAAATTCTGATGTAGTAGTGATACGTCGCAAATGTATCTATAATTTCTTATGTTCCATGCTATTTTTATTACAATACTTGAGTGTTTTACACATACTTTACAGCGTTATTTTACATTTTCCGGCACTAACCTATTAACAAGATGCCGAAGTGCTTGCTGTTTTTCTTCTGTTTTGGTTTCAAAACCTAGTAAGGAAATACTCTAATTGGACGAAATCAACGCCCGGGGCTATTTTTGCACGAAGCTTCGAAGTCGAGGGAGACGAAGTGGGGCCACGAGGTGGCGACACACCAGGGCGGCGCGGCCGGCCCTGGCCACGCGGCCCTGGTGTGTCGGCCCTCGTGACGCCCTTGACCTACCCTTCCGCCTACTTAAAGCCTCCGTCGCGAAACCCCTGTACCGAGAGCCACGATACGGAAAACATCGAGAGGCCGCCGCCGCCAATCCCATCTCGGGGATTCAGGAGATCGCCTCCGGCACCCTGCCGGAGAGGGGAATCATCACCGGAGGGGCTCTACATCATCATGCCCGCCTCCGGATTGATGCGTGAGTAGTTCATCCTTGGACTATGGGTCCATAGCAGTAGCTAGATGGTTGTCTTCTCCGCTTGTGCTTTCATTGTTAGATCTTGTGAGCTGCCTAACATGATCAAGATCATCTATTTGTAATGCTACATGTTGTGTTTGGTGAGATCCGATGAATAGAGAATACTATGTTAAGTTGATTATCAATCTATCATATATGTGTTGTTTATGTTCTTGCATGCTCTCCGTTGCTAGTAGAGGCTCTGGCCAAGTTGATACTTGTAACTCCAAGAGGGGGTAATTATGCTCGATAGTGGGTTCATGCCTCCATTTAATCTGGGACAGTGACAGAAAGTTCTAAGGTTGTGGATGTGCTGTTGCTACTAGGGATAAAACATTGATGCTTTGTCTAAGGATATTTGTGTTGATTACATTACGCGCCATACTTAATGCAATTATCTGTTGTTCGCAACTTAATACTGGAAGGGGTTCGGATGATAACCTGGAATATTTAGGCATAGATGCATGTTGGATAGCGGTCTATGTACTTTGTCGTAATGCCCTGATTAAATCACATAGTAATCATCGTTGATATGTATTGAATCTTTATTTGTCAATTGCTCGTGTAATTTGTTCACCCAGCATGTTAGTTATCTTATTGGAGAGACACCACTAGTGAACTGTGGACCCGGTCCATTCTTTTACATCTAAATACATTCTACTGCTTTTACTGTTCTTTGCAAACAAACACCATCTTCCACTCGATACGCTTAATCCTTTGTTTTCAGCAAGCCGGTGAGATTGACAACCTCACTGTTACGTTGGGGCAAAGTACTTTGATTGTGTTGTGCAGGTTCCACGTTGGCGCCGGTTTCACCGGTGTTGCGCCGCACTACATTCCTCCACCAACAACCTTCACGTGCTTCTTGGCTCCTACTGGTTCGATAACCTTGGTTTCTTTCTGAGGGAAAACTTGCTGCTTTGCGCATCACAACTTCCTCTTGGGGTTCCCAACGGACGTGTACATCTACGCGCATCAAGCTATTTTTTCTGGCGCCGTTGCGGAGATCAAGACACGCTGCAAGGGGAGTCTCCACTTCCAATCTCTTTACTTTGTTTTTGTCTTGCTTTATTTTATTTTCTACTTTGTTTGCTGCACTTAAACAAAACACAAAAAAATTAGTTGCTAGCTTTACTTTATTTACTGTCTTGTTCTCTATATCAAAAACACAAAAAAATTAGTTACTTGTCTTTACTTTATTTGCCTAGTTTACTTTACTACTGTTATAATGGGTACTCCTGAAAATACTAAGTTGTGTGACTTCACTAGCACAAATAATAATGATTTTATATGTACTCCTATTGCTCCACCTGCTACTACAACAGAATTCTATGAAATTAAACCTGCTTTACTGAATCTTGTTATGAGAGAGCAATTTTCTGGTGTTAGTACTGATGATGCTGCTACCCATCTTAATAATTTTGTTGAACTTTGTGAAATGCAAAAGTATAAGGATATAGATGGTGATATTATAAAACTGAAATTGTTTCCTTTCTCATTAAGAGGAAGAGCTAAAGATTGGTTGCTATCTTTGCCTAAGAATAGTATTGATTCATGGACTAAATGTAAAGATGCTTTTATTAGTAAATATTATCCTCCTGCTAAGATCATATCTTTGAGAAGTAGCATAATGAATTTTAAACAATTTGATAATGAACATGTTGCTCAATCATGGGAGAGAATGAAATCTTTGGTAAAGAATTGCCCAACCCATGGACTGACTACTTGGATGATCATCCAAACCTTTTATGCAGGATTGAATTTTTCCTCAAGGAACCTATTGGATTCAGCTGCTGGAGGTACTTTTATGTCCATCACCCTGGGCGCCGCAACTAAACTACTTGATGATATGATGATCAATTACTCTGAATGGCACACTGAAAGAACTCCTCAAGGTAAGAAGGTAAATTCTGTTGAAGAAACCTCTTCTTTGGGTGATAAGATTGATGCTATTATGTCTATGCTTGCAAATGGTAGATCTCATATTGATCCTAATAATGTTCCTTTAGCTTCATTGGTTGCTCAAGAAGAAAATGTTGATGTGAATTTCATTAAAAGTAATAATTTCAACAACAATGCTTATAGGAATAATTATGGTAACAACAACTATAGGCCATATCCTTCTAATAATGGTAATGGTTATGGTAATTCTTATGGTAATTCTTACAACAATAATAAGAGTGTACCCTCTGGTCTTGAAGTCATGCTTAAAGAATTTATTAATACACAAACTGCTTTCAATAAAACTGTTGAAGAAAAGCTTGATAAAATTGATATTCTTGCTTCTAAGGTTGATAGTCTTGCTCTTGATGTTGATCTTTTAAAATTGAAAGTTATGCCTGAGAAAGTTGAAGATGCTAGGTTTGCTAAAACAAATGCCATCCAAGTTAGAATTAATGATAATATTAGATTGTTGGCTGAATTGCATGCTAGGTGGGATAGAGAAGAAAAAGAAAAACTTGCTAAAGAAAATAATGTAGCTAAAGTATGGACTATTACCACCACTAGTAATGTTGATTCTTCACATGTTGCACCTCCTACTATTAATGGTAAAATAATTGGTGTTGGCAATGTTTCTACTCCTAGTGCAAAGCGCACAAAATTGCCTGAAACTGCTGAAACTGCTGTTTGTGATAAAACTGCTGAAATTTTTCAAAATATTGGTGACAATGATTCCATTGCTGTAGAACATAATGGTTTAGACTTTGATGATTGTCATATTACTGAAGTTATAAAGTTCTTACAAAAACTTGCTAGAAGTCCCAATGCTAGTGCTATAAATTTAGCCTTTACAAAACATATTACAAATGCTCTCATTAAAGCTAGGGAAGAGAAATTAAAACTTGAAGCTTCTATTCCTAGGAAGTTAGAAGATGGTTGGGAGCCCATCATTAAAATGAAATTCAATGATTTTGAGTGTAATGCTTTATGTGATCTTGGTGCAAGTATTTCTGTTATGCCTAAAAAGATTTATGATATGCTTGACTTGCCACCATTGAAGAATTGTTATTTGGATGTTAATCTTGCCGATAATGTTAAAAAGAAACCTTTGGGGAGGATTGATAATGTGCACATTATGGTTAACAATAACCTTGTCCCCGTTGATTTTGTTGTCTTGGATATCTAATGCAATGCATCTTGTCCTATTGTGTTGGGAAGACCTTTTCTTCGAACCGTTGGTGCTGTTATTGATATGAAGGAAGGTAATATTAAATATCAATTTCCTCTCAAGAAAGGTATGGAACACTTCCCTAGAAAGAGAATGAAGTTGCCTTTTGATTCTATTATTAGAACAAGCTATGATGTTGATGCTTCGTCTCTTGATGTTACTTGATTTGCACTTTCTGCGCCTAGCTGAAAGGCGTTAAAGAAAAGCACTTCTTGGAAGATAACCCATGTGTTTATTTTACTACAACAATTTTTGTTTTGTTGAGTCTTGGAAGTTGTTTACTACTGTAGCAACCTCTCCTTATCATGTTTTTGTGCCAAGTAAAGTTTCTATGTTAAAGTTGATGTTATATATGGGATCGCTGCGCAGAAACATCATTGCTGTCTGTCACGAATTCCGGCACAAGTCTCGTAAAAATTCAAAAAATCTGCAAATTTACGAGCGTGATCCTCAGATATGTACGCAACTTTCATTAGTTTTGAGTTTTTCCATTTGAGCAAGTTAAGTGCCCAGTCCAGATGCATCTTTACGGATTGTTCTGTTTTTGACAGATTCTGTCTTTTATTTCGCATTGCCGCTTTTGCTATGTTGAATGAGTTTCTTTGTTCCATTAACTTTCAGAAGCTTTGTGCAATGTCCAGAAGTGTTAAGAATGATTGTGTCACCTCTGAATATATGAATTTGTGGTTATGCACTAACCCTCTAATGAGTTTGCTTGAAGTTTGTGTGAAGGAAGTTTTCAAGGGTCAAGAGAAGAGGATGATATACTATGATCAAGAAGAGTGAAAGGTCTAAGCTTGGGGATGCCCGGTGGTTCATCCCTGCATATTTTAAGAAGACTCAAGCATCTAAGCTTGGGGATGCCCAAGGCATCCCCTTCTTCATCGACAACATTATCAGGTCACTTCTAGTGAAACTATATTTTTATTCCGTCACATTCTTATGTTCTTTACTTGGAGCGTCGGTTTGCTTTTATTTTTGTTTTGTTTTGAATAAAGTTGGATCTCGCCATTCTTATATTGGAGATATTATGCTCCGCTTTTTCTTATGGAACACTTGTGTTCTTAATTGTGCTTTAATGTTCATGGTGAAAGCTTATTGCTTCGTTAAATTGTTATTTGGTTGGAATTGGAAAATGCTGCATATGGTTTGGTAAATTTGGCAATTGTTTGAGCTCTCATAGATCATGTTTAAGCTCTTGCATCATGTAGTTTAATCTATTAATGAAGAACTACTGTAGAGCTTGTTTAATTTGGTTTGCATGATTGATCTCTCTAAGTCTAGATATTTTCGGGTAAAATGTTTGAACAACAAGGAAGACAGTGTAGAGCCTTATAATGCTTGCAATATGTTCTTGTGTGAGTTTTGCTGTACCTGTTCATACTTGTGTTTGCTTCAAACAACCTTGCTAGCCCAAACCTTGTACTGAGAGGAAATGCTTCTCGTGCATCCAAACACCTTGAGCCAAACTCCATGCCATTTGTGTCCACCATATCTACCTACTATGTGGTATTTTTCTGCCATTCCAAAGTAAATTACTTGAGTGCTACCTTTAAATTTCATTCCTCTACCTTTACAATATATAGCTCATGGGACAAATAGCTTAAAAACTATTGTGGTAATGAATATGTAGTTATGTGTCTTAATTCTTATAAGTTGCTTGTTGAGCGGTAACCATGTTTTCTGGGGACGCCATCAACTTTACCTTTGTTGGATATCATGTGAGATGCTATGCATGTTCGTCTTGTCTGAAGTAGTGGACTTCACGATCAAATGGTTTGAGTATGCATATGTTAGAGAAGAACATTGGGCCGCTAACTAAAGCCATGTATCATGGTGGAAGTTTCAGTTTGGACATACAACCTCAATCTCTTATGAGAATATTAACTATTGTTGAATGCTTAAGCATGAAAAAGAGGAGTCCATTATCTGTTGTCTATGTTGTCCCGGTATGGATGTCTAAGTTGAGAATAATCAAAAGCGAGAAATCCAATGCGTGCTTTCTCCTTAGACACTTGTACAGGCGGCATAGAGGTACCCCTTTGTGACACTTGGTTGAAGCATATGTTATGCGATGAGAATCCGTGTTTCCGAGATAGTAGGACAAGGTGCGAGCACTATTAGTACTCTATGCATGAGACATGCAACTTGTAGGAAGTATTATGCATAGCACATATGAATTATTACTACCGTTGACAAAATTGTTTCTATGTTTTCAAAACAAAAGCTCTAGCACAAAAATAGTAATCAATGCTTCCCTCTGCGAAGGGCCAATCTTTTACTTTATTGTTGAGTCAGTTTACCCATTCCCTTCTATCTTAGAAGCAAACACTTGTGTTAACTGTGTGCATTGATTCTTACATGATTACTTATTGCACTTGTTATATTACTCTATGTTGACAAATATCCATGAGATATACATGTTACAAGTTGAAAGCAATTGCTGAAACTTAATCATCCTTTGTGTTGCTTCAATGCATTCTACTATGAATTTATTGCTTATGAGTTAGCTCTTATGCAAGTCTTATTGATACTTGTCTTGAAAGTATTATTCATGAAAAGTTTTGCTATATGATTCATTTGCTTAGTCATTATCTTTGTTAGCAATCTTTTGGAGCTCTTTCCGTGTGCCATTCAGAGTAATTTATCATCATATCATCAAGAAGCTTTGTAGCCGCCCCAAAGTGATGGACATAAAGGTACCTCCAGCAGCTGAATCCAATAAATTCCACGAAGAAAAATTTAGTCCTGCATAGAAGGTTTGGATGATCATCCAAGTAATCAGTCCATGGGTTGGGCAATTCTTTACCAAAGATTTCATTCTCTCCCATGGTTGAGCAACATGTTCAGTATCTAATTGCTTAAAATTCATTATGCTACTTCTCAAAGATATAATTTTAGCGGGAGGATAATATCTACCAATAAAAGCATCCTTACATTTAGTCCATGAATCAATACTATTCTTAGGCAAAGATAGCAACCAATCTTTAGCTCTTCCTCTTAATGAGAAAGGAAACAATTTCAATTTAATAATATCACCATCTACATCCTTATACTTTTGCATTTCACAAAGTTCAACAAAAATATTAAGATGGGCAGCAGCATCATCCTAACACCAGAAAATTGATCTCTCATAACAAGGTTCAGTAAAGCAGGTTTAATTTCAAAGAATTCTGCTGTAGTAGCAGGTGGAGCAATAGGTGTGCATAGGAAATCATTATTATTTGTAGTTGTGAAGTCACACAACTTAGTATTTTCAGGGGTATTCATTTTAGCAACGGTAAATAAAACAAACTAGATAAAGTAAATGCAAGTAACTAATTTTTTTGTGTTTTTGGTATAGAGAACAAGACAGTAAATAAAGTAAAACTAGCAACTAATTTTTGTGTGTTTTGTTTAGGTGCAGCAAACAAAGTAGTAAATAAAATAAAGCAAGACAAAAACAAAGTAAAGAGATTGAGAAGTGGAGACTCCCCTTGCAGCGTGTCTTGATCTCCCAACGGCGCCAGAAAAAGTGCTTGATGCGCGTAGATGTACACGTCCGTTGGGAACCCCAAGAGGAAGGTATGATGCGCACAGTGGCAAGTTTTCCCTCAGAAAGAAACCAAGGTTTATCGAACCAGGAGGAGCCAAGAAGCACGTTGAAGGTTGATGGTGGCGAAATGTGATGCGGCGCAACACCAGGGATTCCGGCGCCAACGTGGAACCTACACAACACAACCAAAGTACTTTGCCCCAACGAAACAGTGAGGTTGTCAATCTCACCGGCTTGCTATAACAAAGGATTAACCGTATTGTGTGGAAGATGATTGTTTGCAAGAAAACAGTAAAACAAGTATTGCAGTAGATTGTATGCGATGTAAAGAATAGGACCGGGGTCCACAGTTCACTAGAGGTGTCTCTCCCATAAGATAAAAGCATGTTGGGTGAACAAATTACAGTCGGGCAATTGACAAATAGAAGAGGGCATAACAATGCATATACATGATATGATAAATATAGTGAGATTTAATTGGGCATTACGACAAAGTACATAGACCGCCATCCAACTGCATCTATGCCTAAAAAGTCCACCTTCAGGTTATCATCCGAACCCCATCCAGTATTAAGTTGCAAAGCAACAGACAATTGCATTAAGTATGGTGCGTAATGTAATCGACAACTACATCCTTAGACATAGAATCAATGTTTTATCCCTAGTGGCAACAGCACATCACAACATTAGAACTTTCTGTCACTGTCCCAGGTATCAATGAAGGCATGAACCCACTATCGAGCATAAATACTCCCTCTTGGAGTTAAGAGTAAAAACTTGGCCAGAGCCTCTACTAATAACGGAGAGCATGCAAGATCATAAACAACACATAAGTAATAGATTGATAATCACCATAACATAGTATTCTCTATCCATCGGATCCCGACAAACACAACATATAGTATTACAGATAGATGATCTTGATCATGTTAGGCAGCTCACAAGATCCAACAATGAAGCACAATTAGGAGAAGACGACCATCTAGCTACTGCTATGGACCCATAGTCCAGGGGTGAACTACTCACTCATCACTCCGGAGGCGATCATGGCGATGAAGAGTCCTCCGGGAGATGATCCCCTCTCCGGCAGGTGCCGGAGGCGATCTCCTGAATCCCCCGAGATGGGATTCGCGGCGGCGGCGTCTCTGGAAGGTTTTCCGTATCGTGGCTCTCGGTACTAGGGGTTTCACGACGGAGGCTTTAAGTTGGCGAAAGGGCAGCCTCGGAGGGGGTCTGGTGGGGCCAGACAATAGGGCGGCGCGGCCAGGGCCTGGGCCGCGCCGCCACCATGTGTGGGCCCCACGTGGCCCCTCTCTGGCGGCTCTCGGGATGCTTCCGGCAAAATAGGAACCTGCGTTGATTTCGTCCAATTCCGAGAATATGTCCTTACTAGGATTTCTGAAACCAAAACAGCAAAACAGAATCGGCTCTTCGGCATCTTGTTAATAGGTTAGTTCCGAAAATGCGTAAATACGACATATAATGTGTGTAAAACATGTAGATATCATCAATAATGTAGCATGGAACATAAGAAATTATCGATACGTTGGAGACGTATCAGTGATCCGATCCTTCATACGCTGGATCCGATCAACTTCAGGAAGAGCACCCGAAGAGTCATCGACAAACGATGGCACTGGGAAAACCTGCAGGAAAACAGCGTTAAATAAAAGGAGGATGACAGATATGGTCAAATTGAGTGCCCAAGGAAACTCCCATCGGGAGAGGTGAGGTGCAAGTAAAAATATCATAGTAAAGGTGTGCTAGCAACATTGCCAAACACGGAGTTTATTACAAGCACAAGTTTTGCAAAAGAACAATGTTCCACAACAGCCTGAATAAAGTTTGTTACAAAAAGTCAAGGAGCTTGGGTCTGGGTTGATAGACTGGGTCCAGTCGATGTCTTTCTTGACGAAACTAGTCCAAGGAGCTGGCGAGCACAAGTAAGGGCAGGCGTTGTAAAGACACTTAAGTCAACAAATTGCCCATCTTGCCCTTTCGGCAGCTCCTTAGTCATTTCTTCGATGTCAGCCTTAAAGCCATGACCCATCATAAGTTGGAAGGCAAGAAGGGCACCATAGGTACGCGAGGTACGCTTGAATACCTCGATAACCTCCTTGGTATCAACCGCGAAGGCTTCGACCAATTGCCCCAGAGTCTTGTCCTGCTTGAGCTTGGGGAAAATCATCAGATGCATCCGCGCTAGGGCACCTTTCCCCTCTCAAGAAGCTCCCGCGTAAGCTGGTGGGAGGCGAGAGCCATCGACACACCATTCGCTGGAGAGTTGTTTGGAACCGCGTCCAAGGCAGCAGCAGGAATGTTGGCGGCTTCTACAGAGAGATAAAATTGGAAAAGATCATTGATAAAGGAATGAATCTGTAAGAGTAATAATCGGCAGTGGCGTATAAAAGAGCTTACCAAGTAGAGCCAAAGAGGACTGCCGAAGGAGCTCATCCTTTTCGGCTGCTCGAGTTTCCTCCTCTTTCAGCCTCTCCTTCAGTTTGCCCAGCTCCTCCTTCAGGGAGTCAACCTCCTGGCGAGCTATGGCAGCCTTCTTAATGGCGCCGTCCAACTTCGAAGAGGAAGATTTAACTTCCTCCTGCAGCCGAACGTTGTCTGCCTCCAAGGAGGTAAATTGAGAGGCAAAAGCCTCCAGGGAAGATATGACGCCTCGCAAGTCCTTAAATTAAGAAGAATCAGTTGACAAGGCATGCTTCAAGAAACTCGCGTTGTATTCAAAAGGGACTTACAGAAGGAGGAGCCATGGTGGTGGCAGGAACATCCTTTCCCTTGGAGAGGGAAGAAGCAGTCGAGGCCTGAGCCGCGGGAGCTGCTTGAGGAGCTGAAGCTTCGGAAGCTGCAGCGGCCGGCGGAGCGGTGTCGGGTTTAGCTCTCTTGGGCGGAGGCTCGACGAAACCTTCATCCCTGCAAAAAGGGGAATGATCGTTGGAAGTTATAAAATGAATATAAGAAATAAGAAGATCAAGTAAGACGTCAGAGCAAGAAGTACTTTCCAGTCGAGGAGATCGTCTTCATCGGCGAAGCCGCCGATTGATCTCTTCGCGGGAGAAGTTCTGGCCTCCTCCACAGCTGCATCAACAAAGGCATCATGATCAGCGTTATCATCACGCATTGATCCCTCTGTGTTGCAAGCATCATCGGCTGGGGGAAGGAGATTGGTGTGGACAGTTTCAGATTCTATCGGATCGTCATCGCTTTCTGGACTTATATGTTCGACAGGGTGAAAATCAACAGGCACTGAGGAGCCTCTTCCTTCAGAGGTATCGTTTGGTGAATCATGCAAATTCCCAGGGACTATGGGAACCTGTCGAAAGGAAAAATGGATAAGAACAATGGTAATTATGATAATTAAGAGAAGTGCAGTCAAGATTTGGAAGGAAAAGATACCTCGGGCGGTGGATGATTAGCATCAAGAGGAGAGTAAGCACACGTCAACGGGATCGAATCTTCTTGACTAAAGAAAGTAAGGCGGCGGACTTCATCAAGCAGTTCCTTCTCCGACAGTTCGGCAGCATTAACCCTGGTTGTGTCCTTTGGGCCTGAATACAACCACATCGGATGAACTCTGGCCATGACTGGTTGGACCCGACGCTTCAGGAACACTGCTGCCACCTCTGTGCCGACCATGGTTTGGCCATCGGCCTCTTTGATTCGAAGAAATCTGGCAAATAATTCGTCGGCTGCTACTTTTTCATCGGGAGAGAGAATGTTCTTCCAGGAATTTTTAGGCTTGGCTTCACAGACATCGGTAAAGCAAGGGAGCCGGGATTCGGGTGACGAGGAATCCCTGACGTAAAACCACTTGAGTCTCCACCCTTGCACAGATTCTCTCATTGGGAAATTGAAGTAATTGACTTCTGGACGAGCTACGAAACCTACTCCTCCGGTGACAAAGGGTCCATTACTACCGCTGTATCTCTTCACATAGAAGATCTTTTTCCACAACCCAAAATGAGGTTTGATACCCATAAATGCCTCACAAAGGGTGATGAACACGACAACGTGGAGGATTGAGTTGGGAGTAAGTTGCCACAATTGGATCTCGTAAGTTCACAAGAGGTGGAGGAGGAATTCGTGAGCAGGGAGCGAAAGACCTCTGTATAAGAATGACAAGAACATCACGGAGAAACTGGCAGGGGGATTAGGCCGAGAAATCGCACCTGGCAAGATCACATTCCCCTCGTCAGAGGAGATGAGTCCCAGGCTTCGGGATCTTTTCTCGTCACGCTTGGTGACTGTAGATGCAGTCCAATCTCCGGGCTTGGCCACCGAGCTTGACGGTGCTGGCGGCGCCGGAGCTGGGGGAGGAGCGCTTGGAGCGCCCCCCTTCGAAGGAATCGAGGGGGGTTTAGCGGCGGCGCCTCCGCTGGTGGAGCTGGCAGCGGTGGTGGCGCTCTTCTTCTTCACCATCGTGAGATCAAGGGAAGATCGGAGAAACGGTGGTGGCGGCGCGGCAGTTGTGAAGGAAGGAAAAAAGAGGAGGACGAAGAGGCATTGTGGCGAAACTGGGAAGGACTAGAGTTTTTTGGTCTTTAAGTGGTCCTTTTTCGTTGAGGATTGCGGAAATCGAGGAGGCACCTCGGTAACTATGCATGAAAAGTGGGTGTTGTTTAAAAACGAGGCTGGGCAGAGGCAGAGTAGGCCCGGCGGGTCACGTCCTATCAGTCCAAATCAAGATGTTAGCAAAGCGTCATCAATGACGTCATGTTTAAAGCATTCGAAGGAATAAAAAAGTTTATCGGATAGTGAACTTGAGTCCATGCGTAGATTGCAAAGCATTCACGCCTAGACTCGGGGGCTACTCCCATCGGGAGCGCTGACGCGCACCCGATAAAAAGAAGATGTGCATTCGAAAGGATGAGGATTCGAAGATATATTTGGAAAAGGATGGAATGTTCAACTTAAGTCTGCACCCGGACGTAAAGCGTTCGTGTCCACTCGGCTACTCCCATCGGGAGTACTCGGCACCCGATAAAAGTTTTTCGCACTCCAGATCATGCCCGGGGACTTGATTCTGTGTAGGGTAACGTTGTTTTGCCATCGGCAGTTAACCAACAAAAGTTGGGCGCGTTACTCATTATCCCTTGCGTGAGGAAATGTATCGGATGACTTATGAAGACTTGCAGAAAACCTTCGGCTGAGCAAAAATATTCGAGTGGTACAACTTGAGTCTATGCACGGATTGCAAGCATCCGTACTTAGACTCGGGGGCTACTCCCATCGGGAGCGCTGACGCGCACCCGATAGAACAAGGACAACTATCAAAGAGAAGAACATTCAACGAAGGCATGCTTTAGTCTCTACCCGAAATATCTTCGGCTAGACACTCGGGGACTACTGACGTGGGCATTACCCTTCGGGTAACTGTTATTGCCCTATCCTGTACGGCCCAACTGGAGGCCCATGAAGACAGCCGATGGCAAGGTGGGCCACTAGGTCGGTGCCGAAGGAGATTCCTTGAAGAACAAGACGGAGAGGAACCGAACAAGGAAAGTTTAGAACTAGGGCTCTTGTAAACCTAGTCGTACTCGTGCAGATCTCTTGGGACCTGGCCTCCTTTATAAGGGCCAGGAGAGGGGCTGCCGAGGGACACAATCGATCTTAGCAATCTTAGCCACCAAAAGCTTAGAGCTAGGTCATCATTAAGCTTAGCATCTCGACGAGATCTCAGCCGAACTATTCGGCACCCCATTGTAACCTATTTTTCATCATAATCAAGAACAGACAGGCAGACGTAAGGGTTTTACCTCATCGAGGGCCCCGAACCTGGGTAAATCGCTCCCCCGTTTGTCTGTGAACCGATGTCTCGTGTCAGCTTGCAGGATTCCATCACCCCTAAGCCCCTATCGGAGGGCATTGCCGAGGAGCTCCCTCGACAATTGGCACCGTCTGTGGGAAACCTGCTGGCGCAAGATCGGTCATCGGCAGATCCGATCATGTCATCGACGTCTTCATCGACACCGTCATCACCAAACCTGGGAAGTTCGATTCGATTCGGCTCCTATGAATTCACCCCGCACAGCGATTCTTCTCGCTCAAACTTCTCGGATCTACAAGGGAACATGGAGATGACCATCGGCAGCGTCCACTACAACGTCAACGCAGAAGGGATTCTTCAGCTGCTGGAATCACCCACCTCTGGTTCAACGAGTCCGAGCGCATCATCATCACTCAATGTGGAAGGCGGGGAAGGTAGCGTCGAGGCCGGGGGCGGCTGCGACCAGCGGGGCGGCTGCAAGCGGCGGCGGGCGGCTGCAAGCGGCGGCGGGCGGCTGCAAGCGGCGGTGGGTGTGCTGCCTATGGCGGCGGTGCTCAAGAACCCTAGCGGGTAGACGAGGGCGGTGCGGGTGGAGTGCCGATGCGGGAGGAGGGCAGTTTCGCTCTGATGCGATGCGGTAAGTTTTTTTCCTTTTCGGTTTTGGTTGACTGGTTCCTCGGGTGGAGTGGTATTTGCTGTAAATTGTGCGAACTTGAGGGCTAGTTTTACATACTGGTTCGGGTTCATTGGCTAGAAGCTCGAAACTGTCGCACCCGCCGAGATTGCACTACGATCTAGCTTCTCGGTAGAAATAAGCGATTCTTAAACTGGACACTTCTTTTGGGCTTGAGGGGTTTGGCACCTAGAAGCAGCTCTATAAGCCCAAAAGAAGTGGCCCATATTCAAGAGGTAAAAGCATCAAAGATTGGGGATGCCCAAGGCATCCCCTCTTCATCAACAAAGCAACATGTTATCTCTCCATGCACTATATTTTTATTGCTTCATACGCTATGTGTTGTTCTTGGAGCGTCTTTATTTTTCGTTTTTGTTTATTTTTATTTTGTTTTCTGTAGAGTATGTTGGATCGCGGCACATTTATTTTGGAGAAAGGCCCACTCCATTTTAATTGCATAGAACGCTCTAGTTTTCGATATTATTGTTCTGCGAGTGTTCTAGTACGTTTTCTAGTACTGCGTTTATCTCTTGTTCTTTCACTTGAATTTTGTACAGATCTCGTTAGTATTTATTATTTATGTATGATTAGATATCTGGTCCATACTGTATTTCATCTCTGAGATTTATTTTAAATAAGTTGATTGGTGTTGGATACGAGTAAAATGTTTCATGACTATAGTGATGCACATGTAAGCTTGTCTAGACTGTGGCATAGACTTTGGCATGTCATGTTGGATGTTATTATTATCATATGCTTAGTATTTATTATTCTAGCATGAATTATTTCAAATGTCTGAGAGTGCATAATGTGTCATTGAAAGAATCATGTGTTGTTTCTATCATAAAAGCATAATATTGTGGTATTCTCCTTTGATGCTTTATTGGGTTGACTTGGCACATGCTTATACCATGTTATGAGTATAACCAGTCAAATAAAGCCTCTATGATCATTTAGTTTTTCACTTTTAATACCAATTTATGCTTTGATTGATAATTATTTGTCGCTATGCACGATTATGGCCATTATTGCTCTCTTAGTTGGTCGCTCCCAGTCTTTTGCTAGCCTTCGCCTGTGCTGAGTATGATCTCTACTCGTGCATCCAACCACCATGAAACAAAGTTTGCCAATTGTGTCCACCATATCTACCTATTAGCATTACTGCTATTCCAAGTAATTCATCATGTTTTTATTTATCTTCTAAATTAAATTTTGGCATGAGAAAATTAGTCAGTAAAGCTCTCACAAATTTGATGGCACATTTACTTTCTTGCACCTAATAAATTTGATCATTGTGCCTATCTTATGAAGTTTATATGTTTGCAAATTGCAAGTTGGGAGTTAGTAGAACCATGCTTTCATGGGGAACACTTTCGACATTGCACTTATATTTAGCTGATGTCATGCTCTTTTGTTTATGGATGCCTAGCGATGCGAAATAAAATGGAATCCTATAAGTCCATGGAGTTTGTATATGAGTTAGGGAAACGCCTAGGCCGCTAATCTAAGCCATGCATCATTCATGGTGGAAATTTATAGCTAAGCCATAGTGAGCATTCTATGAAGCATTTGCAATAAAAAGCTATACCCATAGTAAATAAAAAATTGTTGAGATGCTCATTGTCTGTTTGTCTTGTCATTTTGGCATGGGATTGCTCCTACAAGAGTACCTCCATATCATCGGGCAAGAGGTACCCCTTGGCGGTTACCCTTGGGTAATGTATACTTACCTGCGCCCAAGAGGCCCATGAAGACAGCCGATGGCAAGGTGGGCCACTAGGTCGGTGCCGAAGGAGATTCCTTGAAGAACAAGACGGAGAGGAACCGAACAAGGAAAGTTTAGAACTAGGGCTCTTGTAAACCTAGTCGTACTCGTGCAGATCTCTTGGGACCTGGCCTCCTTTATAAGGGCCAGGAGAGGGGCTGCCGAGAGACACAATCGATCTTAGCAGTCTTAGCCACCAAAAGCTGAGAGCTAGGTCATCATTAAGCTTAGCATCTCGACGAGATCTCAGCCGAACTATTCGGCACCCCATTGTAACCTATGTTTCATCATAATCAAGAACAGACAAGCAGGACGTAAGGGTTTTACCTCATCGAGGGCCCAACCTGGGTAAATCGCTCCCCCTTGTCTGTGAATCGATGTCTCGTGTCATTGCAGGATTCCATCCCCCTAAGCCCCTATCATCGGGCAAGAGGTACCCCGTTGGCGGTTCTCAATGATACATGTATATTTACAATGACAAAAACTTATTTGGAACCTAAGTTGAGTAGCATGAGGTTTAGGTACTCGCATTCAAGGGGCGTGAGATTTTCAACTCGTGATTTGCAAGCATATAGTTCATTTTTGAATCACATTAACTTTAACCATTCAAGATGCTTATGATAGGGGAAATGAGAGCTCAAAGCTAATAAGTACTCCCTCCGTCCCGAATTACTTGTCGGACGGCCAGTGCAAAATCAATTTTCCATTTTGACCCTTTGTAGTTCGAAGTGTAACCATCGCGTCCCCGATCAAATCTCGCATCTTCGCGTGCGCCGGCGGACTCCCGTGCTCGCGGTGGCAGCCTCCCGCCGGCGGACTCGCGCGCCCTCACGGCCTCCCACCGGGGGATTACCACGCCCCTCGCAGCCTGGCGCCGGAGGACTCCCGCGCCCCTCGCAGCCTGGCGCCGGTGCAGCTCGCAGCCTCGCGCCGGTGGGCGGGCGGCCTCCCGCCCTCCGCGCAGGCGACCTCTCGCGCTTCGCGCCGCAGGGTCAGCGGCCTCCCGCGCTCCGCCGCCGCTGCTGGAGCCGCCTCTCGCCGCCGCTGCTGGAACCCGCTGTCCGCCGCTGCTGGACCTCCCCTGTCGCCGCCGCTGGAGCTCGAGGAGGATGACCCCGAAGCTTCTGTAGAGGAGGCGGGCGAGGGTGGCCAGGATCTTGCCGTCGTGGCCGTCCAAGACTAGCACGATGCTGGAGCGCACCTTCTAATGCTGGTACCCAAGTAGAGCCTGAGTTAATAACCTGTAGGTGCACGCATTAGCTGGTTTCTTCAGTTTCATTGCAGTACGATGCAGTGCAGATTGCAACGTCACTTGCAAATTACCCAAGAAAGAATATGACCTTGACCTCACACAGAACACCATAGATCTCAGCGGGGCTTTATCACCTGACAAGACCGCATAAACATATTCATAGGAAAGGCAATCTTCACTTCCCCTGATGTAGGCATCATGATAACGGTATTCTTGTACTGCATAAACATATTCTGGAGGTCTTCCTCTTGGATCTCCTTGAATGTTTCTGCAGAGAATCTCAAAGTCAGAAGATTTCCAAAAGAACATTAATTCACTCAATATTGTTAAATACTCCCTCTAAATATTGTGTGAATGTACAGGAATGATGGAATATAGTTCAACTTCAGTTTCATCTAAATGTATGGGTTCAACTTCAGTTTCAGTTTCATTTGTGCAATGTGTAGACGAAACATAAACACAAGATGGTCTTGCTACTTGCTCTCATTCTAAAAACTGAAACACTCAAATTAAAGTGCGGGTTCTTATTAAATCATCTATACCAAACACAAAATATTCCAAAATAGAGCTAAAATTTACTCCTCACATCTGCTCATACCTTTCCAAGCATGAAAACCTTACTGATCTTTAAGACTTGAAGGTTTGCTTGAATATATTTTCTCACTGTGTTAAACTTATTGAGTATCACCAACTCAGAGAGACCCTCAACTCCACCTCCACGGCCCAAGAGGATATACTCTGTTAATGAACATAATGTGTTTGCCTTTGAGAACTTAGGTAAGGGTTTAATTGATTTGCTATAGGCAGCTACTCATTTTTTACGTCTTATTTTACTCACTTGATGAGGGCATGTCCATTTACAGGTGAGGAGGATAATCACTTGGTGCATAAACATAAGGTGAAGAAACCAAAGGCTGCATCACGGTTAATAAGGGGCATGATGTCTGCACGAAGAAACTGTTTTCTGGACTGCACTGTCACAAAACGCATAGAGCAGGAATCCCTCAGTTCCGTATACTGAATTCTACCATTGTACATGAGCTAGATATAATGTTAACAGTATTACTGGATCTACTCTAGAAAAGGCACTTTGGTTATGGTTATGGCTGTATAATTATGACTATATCCTCAATTACAGAAAGGAACATGACCTCTAATGCTTGTTATTGAGCTGTTTCAAAGTAGCTACTAATGTAAATTTGCCTACGCTAGCTTAGAGCAAATCTGCTTTGTAAATTAGTGTGCTGCCTAATTCTTTGAACTACTCTGAAAATGTGCATCTGGTAAGAGATGCACTGACCATGCTAACTCTGAAAATTAGAAATTGGATAGGGCATCTTTGATCCTGGATAGGGCATGTGTCGTATGATCATTTCAAAGCTGGTAGATGAACCATACTCCTCAATGCTAAACTTACCGTATGTCTATGGAATATTTGAAACTTGAAACCTATTGCAGCAAGCAGAACATGATGTGCTAAATTTTGACACTTGGAATATTTTGAAATGAAACAAACTTCAAAACAACATACTCCTACCTGGTTGTGAGCTTTTGCCAGGTCCTCCTGTAACCCGGCAAGATCTTTCCTCAAGTTTCCGACGGACTTGAAGTCTCTCGCTAAAGGATTCAGAACCTCCACCACCTGCATTTCATTTTTCACAGTCCATGTTATAATCCACACCATCAAATTCCATCCAGAATTCCAACCTCAACCATCCAGAATTTGCAAGGAGTAATTCTGACATCCATTGGATCCTCTATGCCTAAGTCTGAGTAGCAATTACAGTAAAATTTGGGCTACTAGTGCAGAGAGAAACATTTCTTTGAACTTACTGAAACTAGCTACCACCATTATTCAGAACATATTCTCCATACCTTGTTGTGGAGCACAAATGATGGTGAGCAGGTCCTGCCGGCCCTCCAGTCGCAGTACTGGATGTTGAAGCGGACGACGTTGAGCACCTGCTTGGCGTCCAGGAACTTGCCCAACTCGATCGGAACCCTTGGCCCAGGGTCGTCCACATGGAACAGGGCCTCCCAGGGGCCGTTGTCCTTCAGATAGTCAGCGCCGTCGTCCCTGAGCACCGCGTACACCTTGATTTCGCCATACCTGCCGACGCCCTGCACCTCAGTTTCCCCAGGAACATCATCGTCTGAGAAATGGAAAATTTGGGGGGAGCGATTCAATAGAAATTCAGAAGTTTATCGCCGGACACTGTTCGTCAATCGCCGGAAAACAATAAGAAAAGAAAACAGGGGAGAAGCCCGTGCTCACCTTTCTGGACAGGCACCTGAAGGAGGGCTTAATGAGCAGATGGGGCACCCGGAACAGCGAAGCCGCTGTGGTCATGGAGGGATGCCGACGTCCCCCGTCGTCGCCGCTGATGCCTCAATCGAGCAGCGAGAAAAGAGGATTTTTCGGGTCGAGAGAAATTCCTCCACCAACAAACTGGACTGCAGCTCCGCCGTGCCTCCACCACCGCCACCGAGACATATCCGGAGCAAAATCCCCATTTTGAGCTCAACCTCGACTGCAGCTCCGTCGTGCCTCAACCACCGCCACGACTGGAGCTCCATCTATACCGCGATTGGATCTACTCCAGCCACCTCCACCACTTGAGCTCCGCCGTGCCGCCGCCACCGCCATCAAAGAGAGATCAGGAGGAAAATCACAATTTTTAGCACCAGATCGATGGGCACGAGATGATGTAGGCTCGGGGACGTGATAAGAAGGGGAAACCGCTCGAGACGAGAGAGCAGAGAGGGAGGCGACGTCGGGCGCGCGTGGGACGGAGGGGGAAGGCGTAGGATGGTGGGCGCCGTCGACGGTAGCGACGAGGTTGTCGGGGCGTCGCCGCCAGGAAGAAGACGAGGGCGCAGTGCGGAGGGGTGCGGAGTTTTGTCGGGAAAACAAAGGGGTGGTTTTCGCAAAAAAACCCCGCCGACACCTAATTCGGGACGGAGGGAGTACCATACTTTTTGGAAGGTTTGTAAAACTTGTTTATCTTGCTTACTTGCAAAGAGTCTCTCTTTTATTTTTATGTTGAGTCTCCACCTTCTACTTTATGCACCAATTAAGAGAGCATAGTTGTCATTTTTAGTGGAATGTGCATAGTACCAAAATTATAATTGATTGATTCATGATTGTGCTATTGTTTGTTCTTAAATTATTTGTATCTAGTCACCCTCTGAACTTTAAAGGTGCCCTAGCATTTATGTTTTGCTATTTCATAAAGAACATGTTGAGTACCACTTTGTTATGTTTACTCTATGCTCATAAACAAACAGTTGCTTTCAATGCACTATTATTCCTGATTCTTCGTTTGAGTTACTCTTCATGTTATAACATAGTTGCTAAGTTCTGTTGAATTATATCTATCATACCTATGTTTAGAGTACTTTGATCCCAGCTCACAATGCTTTACATGCTTGATCAAGATTGTGTTGGCTTCATGTAACCTCAAAAATTATTTTGTTATCACTTACCTACTCGAGGCCGAGCAGGAGTTAAGCTTGGGGATGCTTGATACGTCTCAAAAGTATCTATAATTTTTTATGCTCCATCCTTGTTTTACACCAATTCATATATGATTTTCTTACACTTCGTTGCACTTTTACATGATTTCCGACACTAAACTATTAACAAGATGCCACAGTGCCATTTCCCTGTTTTCTGCTGTTTTTTATTTCACAAAAGTTGTAAAGGAAATATTCTCAGAATTGGACGAAATGAAAGCCAAAGTCAATATTTTACCGAATCGAAGACGAAGTCCAGAAGGGGGTCGAAGAGGCACCAGAGGGTGGCCAGACCTGCCATTGGCGCGGCCAGGCCCTGGTCCGCGCCAAGGAATGGTGTGGGCCCCCCAGACACCCCACCGAGCTAAATCCTCCGCCTATTTATACATCTTCTCGGGAAAACCCTGGAGACCCGAGCCTCCATCCACAAAAATTTCCGTCGCGGCCGCCATCACAGAACCCATCTCGGGGGGTTCTAAAGCTCTTCCCGGCACCTCCCAGCAAACACAACATGTAGGATTACATAAAGATGATCTTGATCATGTAGGGCAGCTCACAAGATCTATACATGAAGCACAAAGTGGAGAAGACAACCATCTAGCTACTGCTATGGACCCATAGTCTAGGGATGAACTACTCGCGCATCACTTCGGAGGCGGGCATGATGATGTAGATGCCTCCGGCGATGATTTTCCCCTCCGGCTCCGATGAATATTGTATACTATATTGAGATTGATTATATATTCATGCCATATGTTATTCGTGATCTTGCATGCTCTCCGTTGCTAGTAGAAACTCTGGCCAAGTGGACACTTGTGACTCCAAGAGGGGGTATTTAAGCTCGATAGTAGGTTCATGGCTCTAGTTTTCTGGGAGAGTGACAATAACTTCTAAGATTGTAGATGTGCTGTTGCTACTAGGGAGAAAACAACAATGTTTTATCCGAGGGTAACTCTATTGTTTACTTTACACACATTGGTTAATGCGATAATCTGTTGCTTGCAACTTAATACTGAAAGGGGTTCGGACGATAACCGGAAAGTGGATTATTAGTCATAGACGCAGTTGGATTACGGTCTATGTATTATGTTGTAATGCCCAATCAAATCTCATAGTAATCATCTTGTCATGTATGGTCGATATTCTGTCAATTGCCCAGCTGTAATTTGTTCACCCAACATACTATTTTTATTTATGGAGAGACACCTCTAGTGAAATGTGGACTCGGTCCTGTTTTCTTTACACTGATAAATTCATCTACTGCAATCATGTTCTGTTTAATTTCTGCAAACATCTCTTTCCACTCAGTACGTCTAATCCTTTGTGTTCAGCAAACTGGTGAGATTGACAACCTCACTGCAAGTTGGGGCAAAGTACTTTGGTTGTGTTGTGTGCAGGTTCCACATTGTTGCCGACGCCGTAGTGCACCGCCACTAGTCGCCTAGCAACACCTTCGAATGCCTTCTCCTACCGGCGATTAAACCTTGGTTTCATCGAGGGAAACCGTGCTAATGACACCTTCCTATGGGGTTTCCCAACTGCTTCCACAACAACTGCCAACAAGATTTTCTGGCGCCATCACCGGAGCACCATCAAGATTTTCTTGCGCCGTTGCCGGGGAGCTGAAGAAAAGTTACACCACAGAGATTTCCAACTCCCACGGCAATCTGCGCTCATCAAGATTTTCTAGCGCCGTTGCCAGGGAGAAAGAGGATTTCTGCAAGGGGAGTCTCTCATCTCAAATTTCTTTACTTTGTTATAGTTTTCTTAGTTTAATTTATTTTGTCTTGTTTGCTTATCAAAAACACAAAAAATTAGTTTCTTTTATAGTCATTATTTTGTTTCTAGTTCATTATGTTGATTCCTAAGTACGATCTGAAGGACTTATCTGTAGTTAGTGGTTCTATAATTGGGAAAGATAACATTAAAAACATTCTTCAATCATGTTAGTAAGCATAAAGATGTTGAGGATAAATCCATGGTAGAACTTGCTCCTGATTATGAAATAGCAACAACTTAATTGTTTAGTTCAAATGCTGAAGGCTAGATTTGTTAGCCTTAAACATTTTATGCACCAAGTGTTTCTTAAACTCCATGAAATTGAGGATAATGAAAAGAAAGACTTTATCCTAGAAACTTTGCTTAGAGAATTTAAAGATGTTGTTATAGAAGCTAGGCAAGTTTTTGATCGGTTTGAGAAGCTAGGCTCATGTGTAGATATCTTCGGTACACTTGAAACAATAGACCAAACCAAAGATAGGAGAGAAAGTAAAATACCAATACCTTTCAAGTTAGTAGCAACGCATGAAGCTTGGGAAAAGAATTTTGATTGGATTGTTCCTGAAAATCCATTTGATGAAAGTAGTGAACCTAAAAGTGCAGAGAAAGGGTCTTCTAAGACTCATATTGATAAAATACAAATCTTTGTTTAAAAGACTTCTCGCATAGATCTTAATGCTCCTTCACTTGATAATACTTGATGCTCGCACTTATACTGCGCCTAGCTGAAAGGCGTTGAAGAAAAGCACTCCTGGAAGATAACCCATGTTTATTTACAGTAATTTTTGATCATGTTTATATTCATACACTCCACTTAATTAATTACAAGAGGAAAGCCTACTCCATGTTAAAAGTTCAGACTGAAGGGAGGAAGGACACTCTCACATATAAGGTGATCACATGCTCTTGCCATAAACAAGGTGGGACTAAACAGTAAGCAACGCCACGATCATACAATAGTCTTACAAAAATGTAAGGAACATGCATGGTACCCAAATTTGTACGCATTGGCTTCCCCAGCTGTAACATCCCAACCTTGTGTTTATAAATAAATGAGTGTTCATGTGCATCTCATGCATGTAGTTTTCATTTGAGTAAATTTTGCATCAAAGTTTAATAATTTTCAATTATGCAAATCTCTCTTTGTTTCTTCTCCATTCAAAATCTCTCATGATTTTCAAAATAGACAACATGGCATTGTTGTTATTCAATAAGGCCATGTGTGTTTATTATTTCTCTAGCAAATTTGAGTTTTCAAACAAGATTCAAAACAGTTTGAGATTTGAATTTTGAAATGAGAAATAAAAACCAGGAAATAGAAAAAGAGAGAGAGAGAGCTCTCTTCCCTCTCCTTGGGCTCAGCCCACCTTCCCTTCCCTCTCTCCTCTCTCTGGCCGCAACATGGCCCAAGTGGCCCAACCAAACCCCACCAGCCCAGGGAACCCCAGGGGGGGTTTTTGTAAAAACGTCGTCTTCCCCGCGTAACCAAGCAGGTGGTGGCAGCACGCCGGCCACCCGATGGCACCGGCGGCCCCGATGCTCCCCGCCGCCCCCGGCGACCTACAAAAGCTCGCCGCCGCCGCCCCGAGGAACCCTAGCCCCACTTCTCCCCTTCCCGTGCTCTCCCGCGCCCTCGAACACCCTAACCCTAGCTCCGCCCGGCTCCGCCCGATTCCGGCGCCGGCGGTTCCCGGCCACCGCCGACCTCTCCATTGCGTCGAGGGTGAGCTCCTTCCTCCTGGTCCCCGCCGCTCTCTATCGCCCGTAGCACCGCCGCCGCGCAGCACCTGCCCGGCCACCGTCGAGCTTCGTCTCCGGCGAAGCTCCGGCGACCAATCAAGGCGGCGCGCCACCAAACGGCCCCCGCGTCGCCCGGTCTTTTGCCCCTGCCCGCGCGCCCTATTGCGGCTCCAATCGGCGATTGGAGCTCCGCCCGAGCTCACTGTGAGCAATGGCCATGACGTCATGCTGACGTCAGCGTGACGTCATTATTTAATTTCCCCTATTTGTATTTTCTGTTATTAATTTCGGTATTTTCTGTAAATAGAAAAATAATGACATGTGGGTCCCCTGGTCAGAATTTTCATAATTTCATAAATATTTAGAAAAGAATAAAATTATGACATGTGGGTCCAACTTTTATTATTTTTATAGAATTTTCAGAAATTGATTTAAAATGAATTAAACTTGGAAAATTCATAACTAATTCATTTTAAATCAGAAAAATACAAATAATATATCAAAATGATCAGAAAAACAAATCCTAGTTGTTTATCCATGTTTCATACATCTTTGAACCAATTAAATATGAGCCTTAGTAGAAACCCTTATTTGACCCCTCTTATATGTCGGGATCGATGCCGAAACCCCTCTAATTTATGTCGATGCACCTAGGGTTACCCAAACCCCTTTAATATGACATGTCATCATATTGTATGTGCATTGCATTGTACCTTGTCTTGATTGTGCTCTTCCTTTCCGGTATTTGGTTCTTCTCGATAGGGACCGAACGCGAGCGTGAGATCAACGCCACCGAAGAGCAGCACCAGAACAACGAGGGACAAGGCAAGCCCTAACCTGGTTCATATATGGTTTCGAAATGCTTTTACTTCTGGTTCTTACATATTGCATCCGCTTCAAATATGTTTTATCGGCAGTTGTAGATATCCTATGTGTGCATATTCCATCCTTGTAGCCCAGAGTTCCTGATCCCCCGCTCCCAGCAAAACTAGGTCTGAGCTTGTTCGCATCGCTAGAGCCATATATGTGTTATGCTTAGCCATGCTTAGCTGTTGAAGTCTGATCCATCCGGTTGATGAATCAGAGCTACGAATGAACCTAGTTTAACAGGATGACGTGGTAAGATCAGTGATGTTGTTAATAAATATGTTAAAGGCTTGGATGGGCCGCCACATGGGGATGTGGTGATTTGACTCATTCTCGCCGATACTAGGACCTGAGTTCTTGCCTCGGAACCAAGACTGAGCGTACAGCCACACGGGGCCCATGGGAACCCCTTGGCCCGAACTTGCCTAGCTTACCCATGAGTCAATTAGTTTGCCAGTTCCATTTGCCATACGCATGGGGAAAAGGTGGAAAAGGTTTTCAAAGTGCATCATACAGGGCGTGGCCGGGGTGAAGGATGCTGTAGGCATTGAACTGGATCCCCTGCACACAATGACCGGGACCGCCTCGGAGAGTGGCTACCTACGATGACGGAGCTCCCCAGTTAGTTTGACTCATGGAATAGGCGAAGTAAGGGAAAGGTTTTGGTCGACCACCCTCTGCCAGCACACCAAGGAAGTGTGTTATACTAGTGGCACTAAGAGTCGGTCGGCGCGTGTGGATAAAATTGTACACCCCTGCAGGGTAAATCTTTTCGAAAAGCCGTGTCCACGGTTATGGACGACTTGGGAAAGGACGTGATGATCATAGACAACTTGAACCTAATCGTAAAACTTGTTGTCAATGTGTGATAAGGATCCCTTCTCAGGGTGTCGAGGGGGTGATCCTAGGTGATAGGTTCAGGTGATGATGAAGATTCGGTGGATTCAACATGATGATATTAGAGCTAGAGTTGATATCGCTCTCTTATCCCCTTTTTAAAATGGTCTGAATAGACGAGCTTCTGCTCCCTCTTGTTTTCAAAGGAAAACTGGCTTTGCGCAAAATAAGCTCCACATAAAGCCTCGCATACCCGCTTTGCTAACAGGTTGTACTAAGTCTTGCTGAGTCCCTGTACTCAGCCTTGCATGCTTTGTTTCAGACGAAGTCCTTCCAACAGATGGTGGCTTCTACCTTGACGTCGACGAGTAGTTCGGAGTTCCTCAGGCGGCAGCCTGAGACTTATGGGCTGGGACGTCGCCTTATGTTATGGCCTCTTAGGCCCTTTGCAGTCTTGTTATCTAGATAACATAATTTGCTTTCCGTTGCTTGTTGAATTGTGGTCAGTGACCTCTGCGTGTAATAAATCTGGATCTTAACTCTGTTAAGAGTTGTAATATATTTGCTTTCAGTCGTAGAGTCACTGTTGTGTTACCGATTCTCACCCTGTAGGCCCTAGAGATCTAGGTTAGGCTTATGCCAGATGTGATATCTGGGTTTGTCTAGCCCTGACCTCCGGGGTCGCGACAGGTTTTGGTATCAGAGCCGGACTGCCTGTAGGAAACCCTTTCCATTGGTCAATGTTGAGTCTAGTGGTTGTGAAAACTATTTGAAAGCTAAAAGTATTTGCGAAAATCTGATTAGGATTCCTTTTACTCCTTATCTGGTGTCACTCTAATGCTGAGTCATCTTACCTTGTTTTGATTTCAAAGGTTTTACCTCTACCCTGTTATTTCCAAACATCTAGGATCTACGGGTTTGGGTTGTTTTCTCTAAAAAGTACTCCGTACTTGGTTGCTTAACTCAGTGTTCCTGAAGTTACATCAGTTGATCTGAATCTTGTTCCTTTCACTCATTCAATGTTATCATTCGTTTGAATCCTTTCCAAGGAATATGTTTCTCATGGTCTTTGTATTTCTCTTCAGGATGGCTGGTCGTGGTCGTGGTCGTAACCGACGTGGACAACACAATGCTGAACCGGAACTGCCGCCACCTCCCACAATGGCGCAGGTTCTTAACAACATTGAGACCAACCGCCTGAGGAATGAACAACTCCTAGAGCGTGTAGCTCAAAACACAGAACGTCGTCCCGACAACTGTGTCACACTTGGGGACTTCATCCGTGCATTGCCTCCTGTCTTCACCCACCCAAAGGAGCCTCTTGACGCTGATGATTGGCTTCGCACCATCGAGCGCAAGTTCAATGCTCTTCATGTTCCACCAGGTGAACGCGTGAACTTCGCCACCTACCAGTTAGAGGGAGCAGCTGGTTCTTGGTGGGAAGGTTTTCTGGCTCTTCAAGCGCCAGGACATGATGTTACCTGGGAGGAGTTCGTCACAGCTTTCCGTGCAGCCTATATCCCCAAGACTGTCATGGACATCAAAAGGAGGGAATTCCTGGACTTCACTCAGGGGAAGCTGGATGTGGAGACATATGGACGTGAGTTCACTCAACTGTCTCGCTATGCACCCCGTGATGTGGTTGATGATGCTGATAAGCAAGATCTGTTCCGCAAGGGACTTAACCCCGAGCTTCGCTATGAGATGCTGCCCTTCACCTTCCAGTCATTCCAAGACCTGCATAACCGTGCTCTTCTGATGGAGAACGGAAGAAAGGATATGGAAAAATCCAAGAAGCGTGAAGAAGGTGATTCTCGTGCGTCTTCCTCTAACAACAAGAAGCGCCGTGTATGGATCCCTTACATTGCTGTACCTCGTGCTCCCTATGCACCAAGGTCTTCTGGCAATAACTCTAAGCCACCATCTGGTGGTTCAAGCTATCGTCCTGCCATGGGTACTGTGCCTAGTGGTGCCTGCTACTCTTGTGGTCAGCCTGGCCACTACTCAAAGGAGTGCCCCCAGAAGTCTGCTGGTCGTGGATATTCTCAGCCCAAGAAGGATGACAAATATCCCTCTGGTCGTGCTCGTCTGACCCATGTCTCTGCTGATGAGGCTGAAGAGGATCCAAGCGTCCTAATGGGTACGCTCTATATAAACTCAATCCTAGCTACAGTTCTGTTTGATTCCGGAGCATCGCATACATTCATATCTCAAGAGTTTGCACAAAAGCATGATATACCCTTCGAGACAATGCCCTCCCCTCTAGAGATCACAACTCCTGGGTCTCGTTGGCAAACCATTTGGATTACCCGTGAGGTCATAATCAGTATAGGGCATCTGTTGTTTCCCACCTCTCTCATTGCCCTCAAGTCAACTGACATTGATGTCATCTTGGGCATGGATTGGCTAGTAAAACATAAGGCTGTCATTGATTGCGCAGCTAGGTCTATTGTTCTGACCGATCTTTCTGGTAAAAGCATTCTGTATTGGGCTCCATCCGCAATACCTCCATCGGCAAGGTTTACCCCTGAAGCCGAGTTGTATGCCGTTGAAGTCCTACCTAAACCAGAAATCTCTGATGTCTGGGTGGTCCGTGACTTTCCAGATGTCCCTGAAGAGTTACCTGGCATGCCACCTGATCGAAGTGTGGACTTTGTCATTGAGTTGGTTCCCGGAACTGCTCCTGTTTCCCGGAGACCATATCGTATGCCTCCGGAAGAGTTGGTTGAACTGAAGAAGCAGTTAGCGGAGTTAGAAGAGAAGAACTTCATCCAACCTAGTACTTCTTCCTGGGGATGCCCTACCCTCTTTGTCAAGAAGAGAGATACAAACATTCCGCGGCTGGTTATTGATTACCGTCCGCTCAACGCAGTGACCATCAAGAACAAATACCCTCTTCCTATAATCAATGATCTTTTTGATCAGTTGTCCGGTGCCACAGTCTTCTCCAAGATGGATTTGAGATCAGGGTACCATCAAATCAAAATCCGAAAGGAGGACATTCCAAAGACAGCGTTCACAACTCGTTATGGTCTTTACGAGTACACTGTCATGTCCTTTGGTCTTACAAATGCTCCTGCCACTTTTATGCGGCTCATGAACTCTGTTTTCATGGAGTATCTTGACAAGTTCGTCGTGGTCTACATCGACGATATTCTGATCTACTCCAAAACCGAAGATGAACATGATGAACATCTTCGTCTGGTGCTAACCAAACTTCGTGAGCACCGTCTCTACGCCAAGTTTTCTAAATGTGAGTTCTGGTTAAAAGAGCTCATATTCCTGGGTCATGTTATCTCTGAAAAAGGTGTTGCAGTCATTCCAGATAAAGTTCAAGCCGTTCTTGACTGGAAGACACCTAAGTCAGCTAAGGAGATTCGAAGTTTTCTCGGTCTGGCGGGTTATTACCGCCGATTCATTGAAAATTTCTCCAAGATTGCAAAGCCAATGACCGATCTTCTCAAGAAAGACAAGAAGTTCGAATGGTCAGAAAAGGCTGAAGAAAGTTTCCAGGTTTTGAAAACCAAGCTGACTACTGCTCCTGTGCTCGTCCTTCCGGACACAAGCAAAGACTTCGTTGTCTATTGCGATGCCTCTCTCCAAGGGCTCGGATGTGTGTTGATGCAAGATGGCCATGTAGTGGCCTATGCCTCTCGACAGTTGAAACCACATGAGCTCAATTATCCTACTCATGATCTCGAGCTTGCAGCTGTGATCCATGCTCTTAAGCAATGGCGACCCTACCTTTATGGTAATCGTTGCGAGTTGTACTCGGATCATCAAAGTCTGAAGTATCTTTTCACCCAGCCGGATCTGAATAACAGACAGAGAAGATGGTTGGAAGTCATAAAAGATTATGACTTGGGTCTCAACTATAAACCCGGCAAAGCCAATGTCGTTGCTGACGCGCTAAGTCGGAAGTCCTATTGCAACAATCTGATGGTTAAGCAAGCACAACCTTCTCTCTATGAGGAACTTGCAAAACTCAACCTTGAGATTGTTCCTAGTGGATTCCTTGCTAATCTAGAGGTGAAGCCCTCTCTTGAAGACCAGATCAATAAGGCTCAGAAGCAAGATTCTGGCATTACCGAGATCAAGAAGAACATTGCTAGCGGAGTTGCTAAATGTTTCTCCATTGATGATCAAGGTACCGTTTATTTCGGTAAACGTCTAGTCGTGCCGGATAAATCGGATCTCAAAGAGCTAATCCTTAAAGAAGCTCACGAGTCACCCCTTTCTATCCATCCTGGTAGTACCAAAATGTATCGGGATCTCCGCCAAAGATTCTGGTGGTCCGGGATGAAGCAAGAAATCGCTAAGTTCGTTGCTGAATGCGACGTTTGTCGTCGTGTGAAGGCTGAACATCAAAGACCTGCTGGCACTCTCCAACCTCTATCAATTCCAGAGTGGAAATGGGATGAAATTGGCATGGATTTCATTACTGGTCTCCCCAAGACTAAAAATGGAAAAGATGCTATATGGGTAGTGGTTGACCGTCTATCCAAGGTTGCTCATTTCCTTCCTGTTCGGGAAGATATTCGTGCTAATCAACTGGCCGATCTATACACGTCCCGGATAGTCACTCTTCATGGTGTTCCCAAGAAGATCATCTCTGATCGTGGAAGCTTGTTTACCTCCAAATTTTGGGAAAGTTTTCAGAAAGCTATGGGAACTCGTCTTTCCTTCAGCACCGCCTATCATCCTCAAACCGGTGGTCAAACCGAAAGAGTGAATCAAATTCTTGAAGACATGCTCAGAGCCTGTGTTATATCCTTCGGTAAAGATTGGGAAAAGTGCCTTCCATTTGCCGAGTTCACCTATAACAACAGCTTCCAATCCAGCCTGGGCATGGCACCTTTTGAAGCTTTGTATGGCAGAAGGTGTAGAACTCCTTTGAACTGGTCCGAAACCGGAGAAAGAAAGTTCTTTGGACCAGATATGATCAATGAAGCAGAAGATCAAGTTCGCATCATTCGCGAGCGTCTGAAAACTGCTCAGTCACGTCAAAAGAGCTATTATGATCGCCATCATCAAGAAGTGAAGTATGAAATTGGTGATCAAGCTTATCTTCGAGTCACTCCTCTCAAGGGTGTCCGTCGTTTCGGTATCAAAGGCAAACTAGCTCCTCGCTATGTTGGTCCTTTCCGTGTCCTTGCCAAGCGTGGTAATGTTTCCTACAAGTTGGAGTTACCTTCCAACTTTCCTGAAGTTCATGATGTCTTTCATGTGTCTCAACTCAAGCGTTGCTTCAAAGATCCTATCCGTGGTGTTGATCACGAGACTCTTGACCTTCAAGAGGATCTAACTTATCGAGAACATCCTGTTCGTATCCTTGATGAAGCCGAGCGTAAAACTCGACGTCAGAGCATCAAGTTCCTGAAAGTTCAGTGGTCTAATCATTCTGAGCAAGAAGCAACCTGGGAACGAGAAGATCGTTTACGATCTGAGTACCCTTCCTTCTTTTCTAAAATCTAGGAATCTCGAGGACGAGATTCTTGTAAGGGGGTAGAGTTGTAACATCCCAACCTTGTGTTTATAAATAAATGAGTGTTCATGTGCATCTCATGCATGTAGTTTTCATTTGAGTAAATTTTGCATCAAAGTTTAATAATTTTCAATTATTGATGACCCACAAGTATAGGGGGTGTATCGTAGTATCTTCGATAAGTAAGAATGTCGATCCCAACGAGGAGCAGAAGGTGTTGGCAGCAGTTTCGATGAAGGATTCACTGTAAATGCTCACAGACAAGTATTCAGGGGGTTTTGATATTGCAGATAAATAAAGTACAAGTAAATAAAATGCGAGAGAAATAATTGCAGCGAGTGGCCCAATCCTTTTTAGCACAAAGGACAAGCCGGTTTGATTACTTATAATGACCAAACGTTCCCGAGGACACATGGGGATTTTAGTCTAGTGCTTTCGCTACATACACTGATTAATCTTCATTGTTTTGATAAGTGTTGTGTGGGTGAACCTATGCTAATGCACCGCCCTTCCTAGGACTAATACATACTTGTGATTATACCCCTTGCAAGCATCCGCAACTACAAGAAAGTAATTAAGATAAATCTAACCACAGCCTTAAACTCTGAGATCCTGCGATCCCTCCTGCATCGATATACTAACGGGGGCTCAGGTTTCGGCAACCCCGCAATTAGCAACCGAATACAAGATGCACTCCCCTAGGCCCATAAATGGTGAAGTGTCGTGTAGTCGACGTTCACACGACACCACTAGAAGAATGACACCACAACTTAAATATCATAACATTGAATATTACTCAACCATAATTCACTACTAGCATTTAGACTTCACCCATGTCCTCAAGAACTAAACGAACTACTCACGAGACATCATATGGAATACAATCAGAGGTGATATGATGATGAATAACAATCTGAACATAAACCTTGGTTCAATGGTTTCACTCAATAGCATCTACAACAAGTATAGAATAACACCGGGAGAGTTTCCCCTATCAAACAATCAAGATTTAACCCGAATTGCTACAGCGATGACGAGGTGCAGCGGTGGTGATGGCGGTGTAGATGGTGGAGATGATGATGATGATGATGGAGATGATGTCCCGCTCGATGACGATGGCGATGGCGTCGTTTCCCCTCCGGGAGGGAATTTCCCGGCGGATTCCTGCCCGCCGGAGAGCTCTTTTCTCTCGGTGTTCTCCGCCCCGCAGAGGCGGCTGTAACCCTTCGAGGATCCCTCTGTGGCTTAGGTTTTCGGGACGAAGGAGTACGCGAAGAAAAGGAGGCGAAAAGGGTCGTGGGCCCCCAGAGCATAGGGTGGCGCGGCCAGCCCGCCGCGCCGCCTGGTCTGGGCCCACAGTGGCCCCTCTCTTCTTCCCCTTCTGGCTCCCTCCGTCATTTGGAAAAATAGGAATTTACGTGAAATTCCCTTCCACAGTTGATCTTCCAAAATATTGCGTTCTGACGGTGCTTTTTCCAGCAGAATCCCCCCGGTGCTTGATCCTCCAATGATGATGAAACATGCAAAATAGATGAAATAACATAAGTATTGTGTCCCAATATGAAATATATCAATGAATAACAGCAAATTATGATACAAAATAGTGATGCAAATTGGACGTATCAACTCCCCCCAAGCTTAGACCTCGCTTGTCCCCAAGCGAAACTGAGCTCGATAAACGAGACCACATGTTTATGGAGTGAAGAGTCGATAAATAAAATACGGACAAGAAGCATCATATTCATTTACACAAGACATTCTAGTAAACAACTTCCTCATATAACTCATCTCGAAATAAGTAAAGAGAAATCACAAGTAAAGGTGCATAAGAAATCATAATTGGTGATGGCAAACTTTGTTCTTGGTCAGAGAACTACTAACGGATTGTACTTCTAAGCAAATCTTTCATATTAGAATTTATAGCTGAGCCTTCATATTTAAGCATAACAATCTCCTCATAATCATTGATAACTTCAAAGTCATATTCATTCGGATAAAATTGGTACTAAACAAGAAAGTATAAAAGACATGATTAACTGAATCATAGCATAAATGATTGGTTCACAACAACTCAATTGCTTGCTTGAGATAGAGAGAAATAGGTTTACTGACTCAACATAAAAGTAAAAGACAGGCCCTTCGCAGAGGGAAGCAGGGATTAAATCATGTGCTAGAGCTTTTCAAGTTTTGAAATCATATAAAGAGAATAAAAGTAATATTTTGAGAGGTGTTTGTTGTTGTCAACGAATGGTAGCGGGCACTCTAACCCCCTTGCCAAACGAACCTTCAAAGAGCGGCTCCCATGAGGGACGGCATCTCTACCAGCAAGGTAGATCATCCCCCTTCTCTTTTGTTTGCACATGTATTTTAGTTTTATTATGGGTGACACTCCCCCAACCTTGGCTTTCTCAATCCATGGCTAACCGAATCCTCGGGTGCCTTCCAACATTCACATACCATGGAGGAGTGTCTATTGCAAAATTAAGTTGCTTACTGATGAATCAGAGCAAAACATGTGAAGAGAATTATTAATGAAAGTTATTAATTGGGGCTGGGAACCCCGTTGCCAGCTCTTATTGCAAAATTATTGGATAAGCGGATGTGCCGCTAGTCCATTGGTGAAAGTCCGCCCAACAAGATTGAAAGATGAAACACCACATACTTCCTCATGAGCTATAGAACATTGACACAAATAAGGAGTAGTATAGTTTGAATTATTTAAAGGTAGCACATGAAGTATTTACTTGGAATGGCAGAAAATACCATGTAGTAGGTAGGTATGGTGGACACAAATGGCATAGGTTTGGTCTAAGGTTATGGATGTATGAGAAGCATTCCCTCTCGATACAGGTCTTTGGCTAGCAAGGTTTGATAGCAAGCATAAAGGTTGAGGGAAACAAACAAATATACATATGATAGAAACAATCATGCATCTTTCTCATAAGCACAAGCAATTTTAACTTCAGAATACTAGGCATAGAGATAATAGAGTAATGTATCTAAGTGTATTTCTCTCCTTCATTAAACATCAAGATGTTGTTGCTATTGACCAATGCTAAGTTTGCCAAAACCAAATAGATTTACTTAATGCTCCCAAAGTGAGATCAATACCCATGTCAAGAGTAATCATATAATGGAGATTGCAAACTAAAATAAGGTGTGCAAAAAGTAAATGATAAGACTTCTCATTAATATTCCATAACGATAACTCACACCAACGGATACATAGATAACTAACTAAGAGAGATACTTCCACATTGCATACTATTCCATATAATAACTTCCCTATTCATGATATGACACTACTTGATAGTAAAAGATAAAGGTGGTGATGTGATACCGCGGCACTCCCCCAAGCTTGGAACAAACCAAGGGGATGCCAATACCGATGATGAATTACTCCTTCGGCGATGGTGGTGATGAATTCCTGACAAGCTTCTCAATAAGCTCCTGGAGCTCGTCAATCCTGTATATGAGATTGCGAATCATCTCTGAATTGTGCTCGACGCGGTTAAGGAGTCTGTCCGACGGTGAGTCCCAACTCTTGGAGTTATTTCCCCACTCTTCAGCCTCAGGCTCCTTCTCTCCTGCAGTGTCAGAACGATTTATATCCCAATTACTTGGCAACACTACCTTGGGGGTCCTTTCAGTTTGACGATCGTAGATTAGATTGCGGTAAGGGTTGTAATGGCTCGGATAAGATGTCCTTGGAGCCAAGTAGTGACGTGGAACCGCTCCTCCGGTGGCGATTCGTGCACTCCTCTTGATGTTGGATGGACTTGATATCACGCCAATACTTGCGACGGTGGCTTGTTGGCGTTCCTGCGGAGCTTCCTCCACTTCTTCATCCTCTCTTGCATCTTCTTTCTTCAGCTCCGGGTCTTGAATATTTTCCTTCAAAGGTTCCTTGTCCTTGTTGTTGGAGACCATGGTGCTTCTAGATCAAAACAAATCTGCGTAGAAAACAGCTCGAAACAAAACTCGACGAGAAAACGATATTACGGACCTCCAGGGGTCCGGGGATTATATAGCAAATATTTTTACGACAAAAGGAAGGTTCCAGATCGAAAACGAGTCGGAAAGGCGCAACGAGGCGGCCAGACCATAGGTCGGCGCGGGCCCAGGTCTGGCCGCACCGGCCTATGGTGGCACGCCCTCGCGCGTCTTTTCCACTCCGTTTCGATTCCGTAATTTTTCATATTTTCCAAAAACAGCAAAAATAATGTTCGGAAAGGTAAACGCGGACTTTTTATTACCTATACTGTTACCTATTCAAAGTCCAGTTCTGGCGGACTGTCAATTTGTCCCTTGATGAAAGCCTCCGGTGTTTCCACTTGAATAATATCAACATCAACATTATAAGAATCACCCGAGATATAATGCTTGAGTCTTTGTCCATTCACCACTTGTGTGGCATTGCCTTGGAGAGAGCTAATTTTAATTGCTCCTGAACGATACACCTCCTCAACAACATATGGTCCTTCCCACTTCGAGAGTAATTTCCCTGCAAAGAATCTGAGACGAGACCGATACAATAGAACTTGATCTCCAACATTAAATTCTCTTTTGATGATCCTTCTATCATGCCATTTCTTAACTTTTTCTTTAAAGAGTTTAGCATTTTCATAAGCTTCACTTCTCCATTCATCTAGAGAACTTAATTGCAACAACCTCTTATTACCGGCTAATTTAGGATCTTTATTTAATTCTCTAACAGCCCAATAAGCTTTGTGCTCTAGTTCTAGAGGTAAATGACAAGCTTTTCCATAAACCATTTTATAAGGTGACATTCCCATAGGATTTTTATAAGCAGTTCTATAAGCCCATAACGCTTCTTTCAATTTGCTAGGCCAATTCTTTCTAGATTTATTAACAGTCTTACCTAAGATAGCTTTAATCTCTCTATTTGATAATTCTACTTGACCGCTAGTTTGAGGGTGATAAGCGAAGCAATTCTATGATTAATACCATACTTAGCAAGAGTTTTTCTAAAACCTCCATGAATGAAATGAGAACCTCCATCAGTCATAATATATCTAGGTACTCCAAATCTAGGAAATATAATATCTACAAGCATTTTTATAGAGGTCTCACCATCAGCACTTTTTGTAGGTATAGCTTCTACCCATTTAGTAACATAATCAACAGCGACAAGTATATGAGTGTTACCGTCTGAAGAAGGGAAAGGTCCCATGAAGTCGAATCCCCAACAATCGAATGGTTCAATAACAAGAGTATAATTCATAGGCATTTCATTGCGTCTGGAGATATTACCAACTCTTTGACATTCATCACAAGATAAAATAAATTTCCTTGCATCTTTGAAGAGTGTTGGCCAATAAAAACCTGATTGTAGAACCTTTTGCGCGGTTCTATCTCCAGCGTGATGTCCTCCATAAACACTACCATGACATTTATTCAATATCTCCTGTTGTTCATATTCGGAACACATCTTCGCATAATACCATCCACTCCTTCTTTATATAAGTGTGGGTCATCCCAAAAATAATGCCTCAAGTCATAAAAGAATTTCCTCCTTTGCTGAGCTGAAAAGGTTGGAGGCAAATACTTCGAAACAATAAAGTTAGCATAATCTGCATACCAAGGGCTCTCTCGCGAGCTCACCTTTATCACAGCCAATTGTTCATTTGGAAAACTATCATTAACAGGAACAGGATCATAAGCAATATTTTCCAATCTAGACAAATTATCAGCAACAGGATTATCAGCACCTTTCCTATCTATAATATGTAAATCAAATTCTTGCAACAGAAGTACCCATCTAATAAGCCTTGGCTTAGCATCTTTCTTTGTCATAAGGTATCTAATTGCAGCATGATCAGTATGAATTGTAACTTTTGAATCAACAATATAAGGTCTAAACTTATCACAAGCAAAGACTACAGCTAACAATTCCTTTTCAGTTGTAGCATAATTTCTTTGAGCAGCATCAAGAGTCTTACTAGCATAATGAATAACATTTAATTTTTTATCTACCCGCTGTCCAAGAACAGCGCCTACAGCAAAATCACTAGCATCACACATAATTTCAAAAGGCAAATTCCAATCAGGAGGTTCAACTACAGGAGCAGTTGTTAAGGCTTTCTTTAGAGTTTCAAAAGCTTCCTTACAATCATCATCAAAAACAAAAGGTACATCTTTTTGAAGAAGATTAGTAAGAGGCTTTGAAATTTTAGAGAAATCTTTAATAAATCTCCTATAAAACCCAGCATGACCAAGAACACTACGAATACCTTTAACATCCCTCGGATAGGGCATTTTCTCAATTGCTTCAACTTTAGCTCTATCAACTTCAATACCTCTTTCGGAAATTTTATGTCCCAATACAATTCCTTCATTAACCATAAAGTGGCATTTCTCCCAATTAAGAACAAGGTTAGTTTCTTCACATCTCTGCAAAACTTTATCGAGGTTTCGCAAGCAATTATCAAAAGAATTCCCATAGACAGAAAAATCATCCATGAACACCTCTACAATACTTTCACAAAAACCATGAAAAATAGCAGACATGCATCTTTGAAAAGTAGCAGGAGCATTACATAAACCAAAAGGCATACGCCTATAAGCATAAGTTCCATAAGGACAAGTAAAAGTGGTTTTCTCTTGATCTTTAGCTTTAACAGCAATTTGTGAAAACCCAGAATATCCATCAAGAAAACAAAAATGAGTATTTTTAGACAACCTCTCTAACATTTGATCAATAAAGGGTAAAGGGTAATGATCTTTCTTAGTAACTTTATTAACTTTTCGAAAATCAATGCACATTCTATAACCTACAACTATTCTTTGAGGAATAAGCTCATCATTATCATTAGGCACAACAGTCATTCCTCCTTTCTTAGGAACACAATGAACAGGACTAACCCATCTACTATCAGCAATAGGATATATAATACCAGCTTCAAGGAGTTTTAATACCTCGTTTCTTACCACTTCCTTCATCTTCGGAATTAGACGACGTTGATGTTCAACAACAGGCTTTGCATCTTCTTCCATATTAATAGCATGTTGGCAAATAGAAGGAGAAATCCCTTTCAAATCATCAAGAGTATAGCCAATAGCTCCTCGGTGTTTCTTCAATATTTCCAATAACCTTTCTTCCTCAATCTCTAAAAGCTTAGAACTAATAATAACAGGATATATTTTCTTATCATCAATATGAGCATATTTAAGATTATCAGGTAAAGGCTTTAAATCAAAAACAGGATCTTCCTTTGGTGGCGGTGTTGTACCCAAATCTTCCACCGGTAAATCATGCTTGAGAATAGGTTGGCGACGAAAAATTTCCTCAAGCTCATCTCTTTCTTTCTTAAAAGCTTCACTTTCACTATTCTCCAAATGTTGCTGCAAAGGATTATTAGGAACAAGAACAATAGATGCACACTGCTCCATTTTAAAATCATTACTAGGCAAGTCAACTTTATAAGGAGTTTTGGTAAATTTAGAAAAGTTAAATTCATAAGGTTCACCAGCAAATCTAGTCAAAATTTTCTCTTTCTTACAATCTATAATAGCTCCACAAGTATTTAGAAAAGGTCTACCAAAAATGATAGGACAATGATCACTAGCAGCAGAACCAAGTACCAAAAAGTCAGCAGGATATTTAATCTTACCACATAGAACTTCCACATCTCGAACAATACCAATCGGAGAAATAGTTTCTCTATTAGCCAAATGAATAACCACATCAATATCTTCAAGTTCACAAGAACCAATTTCGTGCATAATCTCCGTGTAAAGCTCATAAGGAATAGCACTAACACTTGCACCAATATCACATAAACCATAATAGCAATGATCACCAATTCTAACAGATAGCATAGGAACACTAACTTGTTTGGATTTATTAGGATGTGAAACAATATTAGAAGCATCTTCACAGAAAATAATATGACCATCCTCCACATTTTCAGTCACAAGATCTTTAACTATAGCAACAGCAGGTTCAATTTTAATTTGTTCTTCAGGTTCTTTAGGTTTCTTTTCACTTTTATTAACCGCACTAGATATGACAGAGTACTCCTTCATTTTAGCAGGGAAAGGAGTTTTTTCAATATAAGCTTCAGGAATAACATTATCAACAGTTTCAACCACTACACATTTGTTTACAGATGAATCAATTTTATCTTTATACGGTTCATGATACTTATCAAAATTCTTCTTAGGCAGTTCATAATGAGAGGCAAAAGCTTTATAAAGATTTGCAACAACTTGGGAATCAAGACCATATGTAGCACTCATATTACGGAATTTATCAGTATTCATAAAAGCTTCAATGCATTTATAATCATAAGTTATACCTGATTCTCTATCTTTGTCGTTCTCCCATCCTTCAGTATTTTCTTGGATCCGATCAAGAAGGTCCCTTTTAAACTCTTCATTCTTGCGTGTAAATGATCCAGAACAAGAAGTATCCAGCAAGGTCTTGTCTTGAAAAGAAAGTCTTGCATAGAAATTATCAATAATAACATTACCAGGAAGCTCATGAATGGGGCATTTGAGCATTAAAGACTTCAATCTCCCCCAAGCTTGGGCGATACTCTCTCCATCATGAGGCCAGAAATTATATATGCGGTTCCGATCTTTGTGAATTTCACTTGGAGGATAAAATTTGGAATAGAATAAAGGCACAATGTCCTCCCAATCAATAGAATCACCATTCTTCAGCAATTTATACCAGTGCGCCGCTTTACCAGACAGCGATATAGTGAATAGCTTCTTTCTAACTTCATTCATAGAAATACCTGCACATTTGAATAAACCGCATAATTCATGCAAAAACAGTAAATGATCACCAGGATGGACAGTTCCATCCCCTTCATAGCGGTTATCCATAACACGTTCAATAATTTTCATAGGTATTTTATATGGTACTACTTCCTCACCTGGCGCTTCATCCACTACCGTTGCAGTAGTAGTAGATTTCCCAAATAGAAATTGAAGAGAGGATCTCTCCATAATGATTTATAGCAGCAGAAATAAAATCAGCACAAACAGTAAATTTCCTTACCAATTCCGCTTACCAATAGCGCTTCACTCCCGGCAACGGCGCCAGAAAATAGTCTTGATGACCCACAAGTATAGGGGGTGTATCGTAGTATCTTCGATAAGTAAGAATGTCGATCCCAACGAGGAGCAGAAGGTGTTGGCAGCAGTTTCGATGAAGGATTCACTGTAAATGCTCACAGACAAGTATTCAGGGGGTTTTGATATTGCAGATAAATAAAGTACAAGTAAATAAAATGCGAGAGAAATAATTGCAGCGAGTGGCCCAATCCTTTTTAGCACAAAGGACAAGCCGGTTTGATTACTTATAATGACCAAACGTTCCCGAGGACACATGGGGATTTTAGTCTAGTGCTTTCGCTACATACAGCTGATTAATCTTCATTGTTTTGATAAGTGTTGTGTGGGTGAACCTATGCTAATGCACCGCCCTTCCTAGGACTAATACATACTTGTGATTATACCCCTTGCAAGCATCCGCAACTACAAGAAAGTAATTAAGATAAATCTAACCACACTTAAACTCGAGATCCTGCGATCCCTCCCGCATCGATATACTAACGGGGGCTCGGTTTCGTCACTCCGGCAACCCCGCAATTAGCAACCGAATACAAGATGCACTCCCTAGGCCCATAAATGGTGAAGTGTCGTGTAGTCGACGTTCACACGACACCACTAGAAGAATGACACCACAACTTAAATATCATAACATTGAATATTACTCAACCATAATTCACTACTAGCATTTAGACTTCACCCATGTCCTCAAGAACTAAACGAACTACTCACGAGACATCATATGGAATACAATCAGAGGTGATATGATGATGAATAACAATCTGAACATAAACCTTGGTTCAATGGTTTCACTCAATAGCATCTACAACAAGTATAGAATAACACCGGAGAGTTTCCCCTATCAAACAATCAAGATTTAACCCGAATTGCTACAGCGATGACGAGGTGCAGCGGTGGTGATGGCGGTGTAGATGGTGGAGATGATGATGATGATGATGGAGATGATGTCCCGCTCGATGACGATGGCGATGGCGTCGATTTCCCCTCCGGGAGGGAATTTCCCCGGATTCCGCCCGCCGAGAGCTCTTTTTCTCTCGGTGTTCTCCGCCCGGCAGGCGCTGTAACCCTTCGTGAGGATCCCTCTGTGGCTTAGGTTTTCGGGACGAAGGAGTACGCGAAGAAAAGGAGGCGAAAGGGTCGTGGGCCCCAGAGCAGGTGGCGCGGCCAGCCCCGGGCCGCGCCGCCCTATGGTCTGGGCCACTGGCCCCTCTCTTCTTCCCCTTCTCGCTCCCTCCGTCATTTGGAAAAATAGGAATTTACGTGAAATTCCCTTCCACAGTTGATCTTCCGAAATATTGCGTTCTGACGGTGTTTTTCCAGCAGAATCCTGGTGCTTGATCCTCCAATGATGATGAAACATGCAAAATAGATGAAATAACATAAGTATTGTGTCCCAATATGAAATATATCAATGAATAACAGCAAATTATGATACAAAATAGTGATGCAAATTGGACGTATCAATTATGCAAATCTCTCTTTGTTTCTTCTCCATTCAAAATCTCTCATGATTTTCAAAATAGACAACATGGCATTGTTGTTATTCAATAAGGCCATGTGTGTTTATTATTTCTCTAGCAAATTTGAGTTTTCAAACAAGATTCAAAACAGTTTGAGATTTGAATTTTGAAATGAGAAATAAAAACCAGGAAATAGAAAAAGAGAGAGAGAGCTCTCTCTTCCCTCTCCTTGGGCTCAGCCCACCTTCCCTTCCCTCTCTCCTCTCTCTGGCCGCAGCCCAAACATGGCCCAAGTGGCCCAACAGCAAACCCACCACCAGCCCAGGGAAACCCCCAGGGGGGGTTTTTGTAAAAACGTCGTCTTCCCCGCGTAACCAAGCAGGTGGTGGCAGCACGCCGGCCACCCGATGGCACCGGCGGCCCCGATGCTCCCCGCCGCCCCCGGCGACCTACAAAAGCTCGCCGCCGCCGCCCCGAGGAACCCTAGCCCCACTTCTCCCCTTCCCGTGCTCTCCCGCGCCCTCGAACACCCTAACCCTAGCTTCTCTGCCGGCCGGCCTCCGCCCGATTCCGGCGCCGGCGAGGTTCCCCGGCCACCGCCGACCTCTCCATTGCGTCGAGGGTGAGCTCCTCTCCCTCCTGGTCCCCTCAGCTCCTCTCTATCGCCCTGTAGCACCGCCGCCGCGCAGCACCTGCCCCGGCCACCGTCGAGCTTCGTCTCCGGCGAAGCTCCGGCGACCAATCAAGGGCGGCGCCGCCACCAAACGGCCCAGCGCGTCGCCCCGGGTCTTTTGCCCCTGCCCGCGCGCCCTATTGCGGCTCCAATCGGCGGATTGGAGCTCCGCCCGAGCTCACTGTGAGCAATGGCCGCGCTGACGTCATGCTGACGTCAGCGTGACGTCATTATTTAATTTCCCCTATTTTCTGTATTTTCTGTTATTAATTTCTGTATTTTCTGTAAATAGAAAAATAATGACATGTGGGTCCCCTGGTCAGAATTTTAATAATTTCATAAATATTTAGAAAAGAATAAAATTATGACATGTGGGTCCAACTTTTATTATTTTTATAGAATTTTCAGAAATTGATTTAAAATGAATTAAACTTGGAAAATTCATAACTAATTCATTTTAAATCAGAAAAATACAAATAATATATCAAAATGATCAGAAAAACAAATCCTAGTTGTTTATCCATGTTTCATACATCTTTGAACCAATTAAATATGAGCCTTAGTAGAAACCCTTTTTGACCCCTCTTATATGTCGGGATCGATGCCGAACCCCCTTTAATTTATGTCGATGCACCTAGGGTTACCCAAACCCCTTTAATATGACATGTCATCATATTGTATGTGCATTGCATTGTACCTTGTCTTGATTGTGCTCTTCCTTTCCGGTATTGGGTTAATCGCTACTCAGTGGGTCACGAGTAGCCGATAAATGCTGATTACCCGATTAATCGGCCGATTAACCGAATTGGCCGATTAATCGCTATTCATGGCCGAGCGATGTTACCATTAATTATACCTTGTCTTGATTGTGCTCTTCCTTTCCGGTATTTGGTTCTTCTCGATAGGGACCGAACGCGAGCGAGAGATCAACGCCACCGAAGAGCAGCACCAGAACAACGAGGGACAAGGCAAGCCCTAACCTGGTTCATATATGGTTTCGAAATGCTTTTACTTCTGGTTCTTACATATTGCATCCGCTTCAAATATGTTTTATCGGCAGTTGTAGATATCCTATGTGTGCATATTCCATCCTTGTAGCCCAGAGTTCCTGATCCACCGCTCCCAGCAAAACTAGGTCTGAGCTTGTTCGCATCGCTAGAGCCATATATGTGTTATGCTTAGCCATGCTTAGCTGTTGAAGTCTGATCCATCCGGTTGATGAATCAGAGCTACGAATGAACCTAGTTTAACAGGATGACGTGGTAAGATCAGTGATGTTGTTAATAAATATGTTAAAGGCTTGGATGGGCCGCCACATGGGGATGTGGTGATTTGACTCATTCTCGCCGATACTAGGACCTGAGTTCTTGCCTCTGGAACCAAGACTGAGCGTACAGCCACACGGGGCCCATGGGAACCCCTTGGCCCGAACTTGCCTAGCTTACCCATGAGTCAATTAGTTTGCGAGTTCCATTTGCCATACGCATGGGGAAAAGGTGGAAAAGGTTTTCAAAGTGCATCATACAGGGCGTGGCCGGGGTGAAGGATGTGTAGGCATTGAACTGGATCCCCTGCACACAATGACCGGGACCGCCTCGGAGAGTGGCTACCTACGATGACGGAGCTCCCCAGTTAGTTTGACTCATGGAATAGGCGAAGTAAGGGAAAGGTTTTGGTCGACCACCCTCTGCCAGCACACCAAGGAAGTGTGTTATACTAGTGGCACTAAGAGTCGGTCGGCGCGTGTGGATAAAATTGTACACCCCTGCAGGGTAAATCTTTTCGAAAAGCCGTGTCCACGGTTATGGACGACTTGGGAAAGGACGTGATGATCATAGACAACTTGAACCTAATCGTAAAACTTGTTGTCAATGTGTGATAAGGATCCCTTCTCAGGTTGTCGAGGGGGTGATCCTAGGTGATAGGTTCAGGTGATGATGAAGATTCGGTGGATTCAACATGATGATATTAGAGCTAGAGTTGATATCGCTCTCTTATCCCCTTTTTAAAATGGTCTGAATAGACGAGCTTCTGCTCCCTCTTGTTTTCAAAGGAAAACTGGCTTTGCGCAAAATAAGCTCCACATAAAGCCTCGCATACCCGCTTTGCTAACAGGTTGTACTAAGTCTTGCTGAGTCCCTGTACTCAGCCTTGCATGCTTTGTTTCAGACGAAGTCCTTCCAACAGATGGTGGCTTCTACCTTGACGTCGACGAGTAGTTCGGAGTTCCTCAGGCGGCAGCCTGAGACTTATGGGCTGGGACGTCGCCTTATGTTATGGCCTCTTAGGCCCTTTGCAGTCTTGTTATCTAGATAACATAATTTGCTTTCCGTTGCTTGTTGAATTGTGGTCAGTGACCTCTGCGTGTAATAAATCTGGATCTTAACTCTGTTAAGAGTTGTAATATATTTGCTTTCAGTCGTAGAGTCACTGTTGTGTTACCGATTCTCACCCTGTAGGCCCTAGAGATCTAGGTTAGGCTTATGCCAGATGTGATATCTGGGTTTGTCTAGCCCTGACCTCCGGGGTCGCGACACCAGCACAGCTGAAAGCCTCTGAAATTCACCGCCTCGTAAGAGTCGTATGATGGGTTGCCCCCCTCTCCTCCCCCATAAGATTCATATGATGGAGGCATGTGGATGTGATTGCAGCGGCGGGAAACACGAAGGGCCTAATGGAGCTAGCGAACTGCTACAATACATTTTTGGGAGGACACATGGTTAGGTTCGTTTCCGCTGGCCCATCAATACCCCACATTATACAATATTGTTCAACAGAACCATGTGTCTGTTGTAAAAAAAAATCAACCGGTCCAATAAACATTGAGTTTACGAGACAGTTGATGGGTCATTAGTGGGATTCTTGGATCCACTTATGTAGACAATTAATGGGGGTTACCTTAACTAACGGCCCGGATTCTTTTGTTTGGAAGCTTTCTGCTTCAGGCAAGTTTAATGTGAAATCTATGTACACTGACTTAATGAATGGATATACTATTTTTCTCAAAAAGTATCTCTGGAAGTTAAAGGTTCCCTTAAAATAAAGGTATTTATGTGGTTCCTCCATAAAAAAAAGTTCTTCTCACACGCGACAATTTAGCTAAGAGGAATTGGAATGAGAATATAAAGTGTTGCTTCTGTGACTCAAAGAAGACTATGGATCATTGACGTGGGCATTACCCTTCGGTTAACCAATATTGCTCTACCCTATACGGTCCAGATGGAGGCCCATGAAGGTACCCGAAGGGAAGGTGGGCCACTAGGACGGTGCGGCGGAAGATTACTTGAAGTACAAGACACGGAAGAAGCCGAACAAGGAAAGATTAGAGATAGATCTATTGTAAGCCTACTCGTACTCGATTAGACCTCTCGGGACCTGGCCACCTATATAAAGGCCAGGAGAGGGGCTATCGAGGGACACGACCAATCTTAGCGATCTTAGCCAACAGAAGCTTAGAACTAGGTTACCCTAGCGATTAGCTATCTCGACGAGATCACAGCCGAACTATTCGGCACCCTATTGTAACCTGTTTTCATCATAATCAAGAACAGGCAGGACGTAAGGGTTTTACCTCATCGAGGGCCCCGAACCTGGTAAATCGCTCCCCGTTTGTCCGTGTACCGATGTCTCGTATCGCCTGCAGGATTCCATCAAACCTAAGTCCCAATCGGAGTACATTGTCGAGGAACACCCCGACAATTGGCGCCGTCTGTGGGAACCCTGCGGGCACAAGATCGTCATCGGCAGATCCGATCATGTCATCGACATCTTCATCGGCACCGCCATCACCAACTCTGGGAGGTCCGGTCCGATTCGGCTCCTACGAGTTCACCCCGCATAGCGATTCTTCTCGCTCAAACTTCTCGGATCTGCAAGGAAACATGGAGATGACCATCGGCAGCGTCCACTACAACGTCAACGCGGAGGAATTCTCCACCGCTGGAATCGCCTACCTCTGGATCAACGAGTCCTAGCGCGTCGTCATCACTCGATTTATTGGCTGGCCTGACAGAATCGATGAGCTCGCCCGCGCCTTCGACTCCCCGTTCAGCGTCCTCAATGTCAGTAGGATCCGACGAACCCACATCTTCGGAATTAACCTCCTACTACTGCTCGAACTGCGACGCCAGGCACGGTTTGGGATCAAGCGACACGCCGTTCATCTGCAATGCCCGATACTCGTCGGGAGAAGACAGTGTCGGCAGCATCGCCCGGAGAGCCACCCGAAGAACAGCACACCATCAGGTCTACGTCGCCAACAACACAGGAAATACAAGGCACGGAGGAGACGGAGACCGCACGCCTCGTTCCAGCAGGAGAGCGAGCTTCGAAAATAGCGCTAGCAATCGCGACAGCGACTATACCATCGCGGACGAGGAGTGGGCTGCGGCCAGGACAGCCGTACTTAACAACACCCCGCTCCCCGCAGGAACCTCGGTTGGAACCCTAAACGCATACCGCTCTATACTAGAGAAAAACCGGGAGCACCTGTCGAGAGAGCAAGCTACCCTCGAGAGACGTCTATCTGCGGCAGAACGATCCAGCGAGCGACGGAGAGCTTCACAAGGAAGCGCTTCTGCGTGTAGTTGACGTGGGAGTTAGAAATCTTTGTGGTGTAGCTTTTCTTCGTTCCCCGGCAACGGCGCCAGAAATTTAGCTTGATGCGCGTAGATGTACACGTCCGTTGGGAACCCCAAGTGGAAGGTATGATGCGTATAGAAGCAAGTTTCCCAGTATGAAACCAAGGTTTAATCGAACCAGTAGGAGCCAAGAAGCACGTTGAAGGTTGATGGTGGCGAAATGTGATGCGGCGCAACACCAGGGATTCCGGCGCCAACGTGGAACCGCACAACACAACCAAAGTACTTTGCCCCAATGAAACAGAGGTTGTCAATCTCACCGGCTTGCTGTAACAAAGGATTAACCGTATTGTGTGGAAAATGATTGTTTGCGAAGAAAACAGTAAAACAAGTATTGCAGTAGATTGTATGCGATGTAAAGAATAGGACCGGGGTCCACAGTTCACTAGAGGTGTCTCTCCCATAAGATAAAAGCATGTTGGGTGAACAAATTACAGTCGGGCAATTGACAAATAGAAAAGAGCATAACAATGCATATACATGATATGATAAATATAGTGAGATTTAATCGGGGCATTACGACAGAGTACATAGACCGCCATCCAAACATGCATCTATGCCTAAAAAGTCCACCTTCAGGTTATCATCCGAACTCCTTCCGGTATTAAGTTGCAAGCAACAGACAATTGCATTAAGTATGGTGTGTAATGTAATCAACAACTACATCCTTAGACATAGCATCAATGTTTTATCCCTAGTGGCAACAGCACATCCACAACCTTAGAACTTTCTGTCACTGTCCCAGATATCAATGGAGGCATGAACCCACTATCGAGCATAAATACTCCCTCTTGGAGTTAAGAGCAAAAACTTGGCCAGAGCCTCTACTAATAACGGAGAGCATGCAAGATCATAAACAACACTTAAATAATAGATTGATAATCACCATAACATAGTATTCTCTATCCATCGGATCCCGACAAACACAACATATAGTATTACAGATAGATGATCTTGATCATGTTAGGCAGCTCACAAGATCCAACAATGAAGCACATAAGGAGAAGACGACCATCTAGCTACTGCTATGGACCCATAGTCCAGGGGTGAACTACTCACCCATCACTCCGGAGGCGATCATGACGATGAAGAGTCCTCCGGGAGATGATTCCCCTCCTCTCAGGTGCCGGAGATCTCCGAATCCCGAGATGGGATTCGCGGCGGCGGCGTCTCGCAAGGTTTTCCGTATCGTGGCTCTCGGAGGGTTTCGCGACGAAGACTTTAAGTAGGCGGAAGGGCAACGCGGGGGCCACACGAGGGCCCCACACACAGGCCGGCGTGGCCAGGGCCTGGGCCGCGCCGCCCTAGTGTGGCGGCGCCTCGTGGCCCCACTTCCTTTCCCCCGGTCTTCTGGAAGCTTCGTGCAAAAATAGGACCCTGGGCGTTGATTTCGTCCAATTCCGAGAATATTTCCTTACTAGGATTTCTGAAACCAAAAACAGCAGAAAACAACGGCTCTTCGGCATCTTGTTAATAGGTTAGTGCCGGAAAATTCGTAAATACGACATATAATGTGTATAAAACATGTAGATATCATCAATAATGTAGCATGGAACATAAGAAATTATCGATACGTCGGAGACGTATCAGCATCCCCAAGCTTAGTTCTGCTCGTCCCGAGCAGGTAAACGATAATTATAATTTCTGAGTGACATGCCATCATAATCTTGATCATACTATTGTAAACATATGTAATGAATGCAGCGATCAAAACAATGGTAATGACATGAGTAAACAAATGAATCATAAAGCAAAGACTTTTCATGAATAGTACTTCAAGACAAGCATCAATAAGTCTTGCATAAGAGTTAACTCATAAAGCAATAAATCAAAGTAAAGGTGTTGAAGCAACACAAAGGAAGATTAAGTTTCAGCGGTTGCTTTCAACTTATAACATGTATATCTCATGGATAGTGTCAATATAAAGTAATATAACAAGTGCAATATGCAAGTATGTAGGAATCAATGCACAGTTCACACAAGTGTTTGCTTCTTAAGGTGGAGAGAGATAGGTAAACTGACTCAACAATAAAAGTAAAAGAAAGGTCCTTCAAAGAGGAAAGCATCGATTGCTATATTTGTGCTAGAGCTTTTATTTTGAAAACATGAAACAATTTTGTCAACGGTAGTAATAAAGCATATGAGTTATGTAAATTATATCTTACAAGTTGCAAGCCTCATGCATAGTATACTAATAGTGCCCGCACCTTGTCCTAATCAGCTTGGACTACCGGATCATCGCAATACACATGTTTCAACCAAGTGTCACAAAGGGGTACCTCCATGCCGCCTGTACAAAGGTCTAAGGAGAAAGCTCGCATTTTGGATTTGCCGCTTTTGATTATTCTCAACTTAGACATCCATACCGGGACAACATGGACAACAGATAATGTACTCCTCTTTAATGCATAAGCATGTGGCAACAATTATTATTCTCATATGAGATTGAGGATATATGCCCAAAACTGAAACTTCCACCATGATTCATGGCTTTAGTTAGCGGCCCAATGTTCTTCTCTAACAATATGCATGCTCCAACCATTAAGGTGGTAGATCTCTCTTACTTCACAAGACGGACATGCATAGCAACTCACATGATATTCAACAAAGAAAAGTTGATGGCGTCCCCAAGCATGGTTATCGCACAACAAGCAACTTAATAAGAGATAAAGTGCATAAGTACATATTCAATACCACAATAGTTTTTAAGGCTATTTTGTCCCATGAGCTATATATTGCAAAGGCGAATGATGGAATTTTAAAGGTAGCACTCAAGCAATTTACTTGGAATGGCGGAGAAATACCATGTAGTAGGTAGGTATGGTGGACACAAATGGCATAGTGGTCGGCTCAAGGATTTTGGATGCATGAGAAGTATTCCCTCTCGATACAAGGTTTAGGCTAGCAAGGTTATTTGAAGCAAACTCAAGGATGAACCGGTGCAGCAAAACTCACATAAAAGACATATTGTAAACATTATAAGACTCTACACCGTCTTCCTTGTTGTTCAAAACTCAATACTTGTTACCCTCCAAAACCCCCCGACGGGCGTTGGTTAAGCAACACGAAGAGCCGGGAAGCTCCCAGGGCCGCTTAGTGGATCCCTGGCACCTCGCGTCGTCCCGCAAATCTTCCGCCAACGTCCTGGCGGTTGCTAGGCGTGCCACCTGACCTAGACCCGATCAGGAGGGTGTTAGTGCTTCGATTTGTTCCTGCATGGTAGACACGTACACATTAAATACGAGCCATATCGGCTCTCAGGTTTCCCCGTGGATCGGCTCAAGGAGCCGATCGCCCCATGTTTCACGTTGGATTTACAATGGCATGGGGATCCTGCTTGATCAGGACAAAGCTAAAACGATCCACGATAGTCTAGGGTTTTCACCGCATAATCGGAACGTCCTACGTGCGATCGGGCCTAGCAGCTACGAGAGATGATGCAAACTATCCCTACGAGAGGCCTAAAAACCAACATAACGTTGATCCCCGGAACATCCCTCGCAGGGACGGTAAACAGCATCTAACGCACTACCGGATCCTCCGACCCCAGCATAAGGCCTAACTATGCAGATATTAAACTAATCCTTGCGGAGCAAGGAGCAACCATAACGGATCGGATCTACTAAGTAACGAACAAGCAAGATGCCGCCCTTACGTCTGGGTAGACGTAAGGGCAGCTAGGTGTCGAGGGACGGCATTGCCACGCAGATATGCACGTGAAAGCATCAATGCTAGCCCCTAAACACCTAAGGATAAATAGTACTGCTCGCCATCAACAAGGCTTCAGCACGAGCAGACAAGGTTAACGAATAAACGTCTGCCTAGATCGCTAGATGCGATCTAGGCAGCATGGTGCTTACCCGGGAGAAACCCTCGAAGAAAGGGGTGGCGATGCGCCTGATTTGTGTTGGTTGAACGATGATTGTCCTCCTTTTCCGATAACCCTAGATACATATTTATAGTCCAAGGGACTTTCTAATTGAGGCATGCACCTAACCGTGCACGGGCCGGACTCTATCTCTTTAATCTAAATACAACACGATCTACTAATTTACAGATACATGGGCAACTTAGCCCAAACTCTCGCAAGGCCGCTTCGAGATGCTCCACGTGTACGTCCTTCAAGCCCATCTTCACTTACGGCCCAACTCCTGATTTGGCCAAAATCGGGTGGTAACACATGCCCCCTGGTTTTGATAATGATAATTGCAAAACCATCTGTCTTCTTCGAGGGGTCATGTCGTGGCAGAGCAGAACCGTCGCAGTATTCTTCATCATGACTCTTGCCTTCCCAACTTCTCTGCACGATTGGACGGCTTTGGCATCACATCTTCGAGAACCGTCACGGCATTAAATCTTCACTGCATCCCCTTTATTTATCTGTGCCAAACGGTTCGCCACTTCATCCCCTTGCTCTGTTCTGCCCACCAACACCAAAAAACCCTCTTCCATTGCAGCAATGTCTTCGTCTTCCTCTACCTCCTCAGATCTCTCCCTCCAAGCTCCGCCGAAGAATGAGGGCGACCCTCATTCCGGGGCGACCTCCTCCAACAAGAAGGAAGAACCAGTGAAGAAGGAAGAGGCCCCCTCCTCCGCCAGGCACCCGCCGACGAAGCGCTCCCGCATGTGGGCGGACAGCGAGGACGATGATGATGACGAGGAAGGAGAAGAAGAGGAGGAAGATGATTCCTCCTCTTCCGCCGGATATCCGCCGACGAAGCGCTTCCGCAGTTGGGCGGACAGTGAGAATGATGATGATGACGAGGAAGAAGAGGCTTCAGCTGAGGACCTGGGCAGCAGCGACGAAGAAGTCTCCGGAAGCAGTGCTGATGGTGGCTCCGGCGCTGACGATGAGGCCAGCGACGATTAGCTCTGTAGGATTAGCAATTCCTGAGCAATCGGCTCTTCTTTTGTTCTTCCTTTCTTGAGCAATCGGCTCTTCCTTGTAAAGATCCTTTCTTATTAATGAAGAAAATTTCTCTACATAACCTTTGCTTTCTTGTCAATCTTGGCCGATTTGTCCGCTGAAGTCACTGCTCAAAAAGCCGATGGCACAGCGTCGGCCTGCATTCCCAACGCGATTCCAGGCGAGATGCGCCTGATTTTTACCCTTTTATTATATTTTTTTTACCGGCCGATTTCATATAATCGGCCCCCATTGTCATCGATTTGTGCCTTTGATTTGGATTTTTTTTTACTGGCCGATTTGTGTATCGGCCTCCATATCTTTACTGTCCATCATCCCACATACTTGGGAAATATTTTTTTAGATGCTGGCCGTTGACGGCTACCGGGAATTTCACGCCATCCAACATCTCGAGCATGTACGCATTCCCCTTCAGAACTTGGACAACTTTATACGGGCCATGCCAATTCGGAGACCATTTCCCATACTCTTTATCCCTTGTCCCCAATGGCAGTACAGCTTCCCATACCAAATCACCAACTTGGAATTCTTTTGGCCTCACCTTCTTATTATATGCCCGAGCTACCTTGGCTTTGTTCTCCTTGATCTTCTCGAGTGACCATAGCCTAAGCTCCGTCGCATCCTCAATGCTGTCGCTTATCAGGGCTGCGTATTCTTCAGCAGTTAGATCATTCTGAAACGTGACCCGCCTTGATCCTGCCTTGACTTCCCAGGGTAACACAGCTTCCTGTCCATAAACCAGCTGGTATGGGGTGGTTTTGATTGCCCCATGACACGACATACGGTAAGCCCACAACGCCTCTGACAACACCTCATGCCATCGTTTGGGGTGCTCGTCAATTTTCCTCTTGATCAGCTTGAGCATAATATGGAGACGATCGGATTAACTTGATTCCCATGTCGTCGCAGAACTTTTTCATCTCTTTCGAAACGAAGACCGAACCTCCATCGGTCGTAATAGTTTGGGGAATCCCGAACCTATGAATGACATGTTCCAATACGAACTTGATAACGTCTTCCGACGCTACTTTCTTCATAGGGACCGCCTCCACCCATTTCGTGAAGTAATCTGTAATGGCCAGAACCCATCTATGGCCCTTGCTCGATGAAGGATGAATTTCTCCGATCATATCCATACCCCACCCTCGGAATGGCCAAGGCTTGATGATGGGATTCATTGCTGATGCAGGCACCATCTGAATGCTCCCAAACTTCTGACATGCTTGGCAACCCTTGTAATACTGGAAGCAATCTTCAAGCATGGTAGGCCAATAAAATCCGGAGCGCCTAATCAGCCATTTCATCTTATGGGCCGACTGGTGGGTTCCACAAGCACCCTCGTGTACCTCGTGCAAGAGCCGATTGGACTCGGCTGACCCCAGACATTTGAGGAGTAATCCTTCCAACGTTCTATAAAACATGTCATCGCCTATCAGTACGTACTTCATGGCTCTGTATCTTGTACGCTTAGGTGCCCCCCGAGCCGGATCCTTCAAATAATTGAAGATATCGGCTCTCCAATCGTCTGGTTCCAGGAATTGCACCTGAAAATCGGCTTCTCCTGCCGTGTCCTTGTACCCTGACGCTGTTTGTGCGAGGTCGTTGGCTTCAGTATTTTGCAACCTTGGGATCCAATTTAAGCTTATATACCTAAACTGTGCCATTAGCTCACGGCATTGTATCCAAAATGGGAAGAGTGACTCGCTTTCGCACTTGTATTCCTCCGTGAGCTGAGAGATCACCAATTTGGAATCTCCAAAGATCTCGACTGCTTCGGCCCCAGCTTCCAGGAGTAACTTCATTCCCTTGCAGATCGCTTCATACTCAGCCACGTTGTTGGTGCAGGGGTCAGCTAACTTGATAGAGAAGGAGTATGTTGCCCCCCGAGGCGACACGAGTAGCACGCCAATGCCGCAACCATCCTCACAAACCGATCCGTCGAAGAACATAGCCCATGCGCGCACCGATAGTGCCGCTACGTCCGTGTTTATTCGTTCGGCAATCAGATCTGCTAGCGCTTGCCCCTTGACTGCCTTTGCCGGTTGATACCGGATCTCAAACTCCGATAGTGCAAACATCCATTTGCCGAGTCGGCCTTTTAATACAGGAGCCGACAACATGTGTTTGATGACGTCCGATTTGCATATAACGATGATATCGGCCGACACAAGGATGTGTTGGATCTTGGTGCAGGTGAAGAACAGACAGAGGCACAACTTCTCAATTTCAGGGTACCTTGTTTCCGCGTCCAACATCCTTCTACTGAGGTAAAAAACCACTTTTTCTAGGCCATCGTAAACCTGCACCACCACTGACGCGATGGAGGTGTCAGCCACTGACAAGTAAATATAGAATGGCCTGTCCTGCCGCGGCGGAACTAACACGGTGGCTTGGTCAGTATTCCTTAATATCGTCAAAGGCCTGCTGTTGCTCTGCCCCCCAGCGGAACTCTTCATCGGGCTTGATTTTGACCAAGCCCATAAACGGCTCAATTCGCCCAGACAGGTTGGAGATGAACCTTCTGACGAAATTAATTTTGCCGATGAGACATTGGAGCTCCTTCTTTGGTGGTGGGCGGCTTCATCGTTCGAACTGCCTCCTGACTTTTTAGGCCGATCTCAATCCCACGCTCGTGGACCAAGAATCCTAGGAACTGACCGGCCGTCACACCGAAGGCGCACTTCTTCGGATTCATTCTCAGTCCGAACTTCCGAGTTCGGTCCAGGACTCGTCGCAAATCCTCTAAGTGTCCGTCCGTCGCAACAGACTTTACCACCACGTCGTCGATGTAAATCTCCACCAATTTGCCGATTAAGTCATGGAAGATGTAGTTCATAGCCCTTTGGTATGTCGCGCCGGCGTTCTTCAGTCCAAACGTCATGACCACATATTCAAACAAGCCTACCGAGCCTGGCACTCTGAATGCAGTCTTGTGTATATCCTCCGGAGCCATGAAAATTTGGTTGTAGCCAGCATTGCCATCCATGAAACTCAATATTTTATGACCGGCAGCTGCATTAATCAGGGTTTCTGCTATGGCATCGGATACTCGTCCTTCGGAGTGGCGCTGTTAAGGTTCCGAAAATCTATGGCTACGCGCCATCGGCCGTCCTTTTTCTCCACAGGCACCACATTGGAAATCCATTCAGCGTACCTGCATGGCCTGATGAATCCGGCGTCCAGCATCTTCTTGATTTCTTTCTTGACTTCTTCCAAGACTTCGGCCTTCATCTGTCGTGCTCGCGCTGGAACGGCGAAATCCTTTCTTCAGAGGGAGCCGATGCTCAATGATGCTCCTGTCTAACCCAGGCATCTCTGTATAATCCCAGGCAAAACAATCTGGGTACTCTTTTAACAGGGCTATCATCAGGCCCCTCAGGTGTGGGTCTAGTTTCTTGCTGATAAATGTTGGCCGGGGCTTGTCCCCAGGACCAATATCAACCTCTTCTAGTTCGTCCGCTGATGTAAACCCATAACCCAGCTTTCCATCGCTGACCAGATCAATGTTGAATACCGGCAAAGCGTATGTTGAGGATAATGCTGGCCGATCGCTGAAATCGGCCTCCTTTTCCATTGTCATGCTTAATGAGGGTTTACAACTTCTTGGTCTCTTACTATGGTGACGTGGCTCGACGGAGGCATGCTCACCATGTCTTGGATCATAAATCTCTGACGAGATCCTGAACACTGTATTTGTACCAGCCGACGTCTCTGCATCGGCATCAGCCGATGCCTGTGCATCGGCTTTCGTCTGTTTAGGGCGCCATACTCTCTTTGGCGGGCGCGCCTTGGTCTCCAACGTTTGCTGGACTTTCACGGCCAGATCGGGCCGTGCTCTTCTCAATGTGTACAGGTCGTGCTCCTTTCCGGTTTCGCAGCCGTTGCACCCTACGCTTCTGAGAATGGCTGAGTCCATCAGGGCACCACCTTAACCGGTGATACCTATCTTCTTCTCCATCTGACTCCTCGAAGTCCTCTTCTTGAGAGGACTCAGCTCGTTTATTCTGAGGTGGGAGAGGTTCTAGACGCTCGAACACTGAAATTTCACTTGTCCTTTTCCTTTGTTGTTTGCATTCTGGGCAGTTCTCGATTGTTGGCAATCGGCTCATTCCTGAGTCCCAACAATGTTTGAAGAATGGACAGTCCTAGTGCTTATCCACGTTGTCTTGTTCCCTTGACCTCCCTCTAGCGCGACGTTCGTACCCGTCGTTGTTGCCGTCATGCTGACGATACCTCCTGCTTGCATCAGACCGACGATATCTTTCATCGTCTTCGTCGTAGCGCCGACGTCGGTCGTACTGCTGCTCATATTTGTTGAGGAGATGCACGGGGAGTGGGCGCTGATACCGTGTGCTTCTCACCTCCTCCTCGGTTAGGTACCGTATGTCATCATCTTGCCTTCTTTATCTTCGCCACGAAAGTGGCTACTCTCTGCTTTGTCCACGCCATGGCGGATCACAAACCCTGCCATATTGACATCGAAAGAGAACCCTGGCTCTCTTATGGAGTGGCTTAGGTCCACCATGTTGACGTCCGGAAACGGACGCATGTCTACCTTCATGGCAAACTGTCCGAAAGTTAATCGGCCTGATTCTATCGCCATCTGAATTTGTGCGCGCAACACTTTGCAGTCGTTGGTGGCGTGCGTGAACGTATGATGCCATTTGCAGTATGGCCTTTTGTTCATCTCCTGCGCCGTAGGGATCTTGTGGCCTTCGGGTAGCTTCAACTGTTTCTTTCAGTAGCAGATCGAAGATCTGCTCAGTCTTGGTCACGTCAAAGTCCAACCCTCTTGGAGGCCCTGGCGGGTTCACCCATTTGCAGGACACGTACCGCGTCCGAGTCCACTCGGCTACGCAACTTCCTGATCTTCCGCATCTTCATCCTCATCAGCGTTGACCAGGGTTATCGCGCGTTTGAACTTGTCCTGGTACAGTTCTGGATGGCGCTGTTCATATAAGGTCAGTCTATTGACCAGGTGCGTCAACGAGTTGTACTCAACCTGGAACGTCAGGTCCTTAAACGACGCTGCAAGGCCTGCCACGGCCAACTCGACTGCCTCTTTCTCAGGTGAGCCGAATAGCATCGGTTCTTGACGTTCTGAAATGTTGGATGTATTCGAGACTGTCTCTCCTCGCTTGCCGAACTGAGCTAGTTCGGCAATACCCATTTCAGTACTTTCCGAATGGTATTGGGTGTGGAGCAGTTCCTCCAGTGCTTCCATGATTGCACTGAATTTGGCGGCAACGAGGTGTACCATCCAAACGCTGGACCGGTGAGGGATTGCGAGAAGAACCTCACCCGTAGCTGATCCGATACGAAACCATGCCCAGCTGGGCCGTATCGGCTCACGTGCTCGATGGAGCTTGACCCTTCGACCCACTGAATTTGTTGAAGTCCGGAAGCCGGTACTTAGGCGGTAGTGGGATCAGGTCGAACTCATTGGGGTACGGCTTGGAATAGCCGATTATCTTCTTCTTCGGCAAGATGCCGAACGATCTCTCAGAGCGCTGATCTGATCTGCGGTGGAGGTAGTGGCAGCTGAGCTTTCCTGGACTGGTGCAGTGGTATACTTGGCTAACCACGCTTGTTTCTCAGCTTCTGCTCCTAGACTCCCCGCTGCTGCAGTCGTTCTTCCTGCCGGAACAATTGCTCCTGCTCCGGCAATCCCTCCTGGTGGGGCCTGGATCGCTGCGTCCAGCTGTTGCAATCCGGCACATACGTGCACACGTATCCGTGTGGGATTTCCTTGGGCGGGTCATGCAAGAACTGATAGTCGCCCGGGTCACCCCCAACTTTGTAGACGACGTATGCCGGTGAGCCTTGTGGCTGTGGAGCCGCCGTTGCGTACGGCAGAGGTGGCCTGGTGTGGAGTTGCATCTCTCCCTGGTGAGTCCCTAGAACAGGTCCTGAAGGGGAGTACCGACGCTCCATGATTTCTTGCACCACACGGAGCGCAACGCGCTCCAAAGTGTTCACCAGGCTCTCAGAGTGCCGATGCAGTGAATGGGCCACCATGTAGTTGATCTCCGTCGCAGGGCTCTGGTACGTTCATCTGAAGGGAGAGACAGATCTACCCCGTCGAGGACGCCTTGTGGCGTGAATCCTTTGAACCTGATACCGTGCGAACGGGTCTTCTCAAAGGAGCCGATGAGTTCGGCTTCAACGATGGCCTTCAGCTCATCGTACTTCTTCTTATGATCAGGAGGAAGATCCTCGTACGTGATCTGTTCCTCCGCCATCTCGGATGCCGATGTTGACATGGATGTATGCAGAAGATTGTCCCACCGGCGTGCCAGAATGTGTTACCCTCCAAAACCCCCGACGGGCGTTGGTTAAGCAACACGAAGAGCCGGGAAGCTCCCAGGGGCGCTTAGTGGATCCCTGGCACCTCGCGTCGTCCCGCAAATCTTCTGGCCAACGTCCTGGCGGTTGCTAGGGCGTGCCACCTGACCTAGACCCGATCAGGAGGGTGTTAGTGCTTCGATTTGTTCCTGCATGGTAGACACGTACACATTAAATACGAGCCCTATCGGCTCTCAGGTTTCCCTGTGGATCGGCTCAAGGAGCCGATCGCCCCATGTTTCACGTTGGATTTACAATGGCATGGGGATCCCGCTTGATCAGGACAAAGCTAAAACGATCCACGACAGTTTAGGGTTTTCACCGCATAATCGGAACGTCCTACGTGCGATCGGGCCTAGCAGCTACGAGAGATGATGCAAACTATCCCTACGAGAGGCCTAAAAACCAACATAACGTTGATCCCCGGAACATCCCTCGCAGGGACGGTAAACAACATCTAACGCACTACCGGATCCTCCGACCCCAGCATAAGGCCTAACTATGCAGATATTAAACTAATCCTTGCGGAGCAAGGAGCAACCATAACGGATCGGATCTACTAAGTAACGAACAAGCAAGATGCCGCCCTTACGTCTGGGTAGACGTAAGGGCAGCTAGGTGTCGAGGGACGGAATTGCCACGCAGATATGCACGTGAAAGCATCAATGCTAGCCCCTAAACACCTAAGGATAAATAGTACTGCTCGCCATCAACAAGGCTTCAGCACGAGCAGTACAAGGTTAACGAATAAACGTACGTTGCCTAGATCGCTAGATGCGATCTAGGCAGCATGGTGCTTACCCGGGAGAAACCCTCGAAGAAAGGGGTGGCGATGCGCCTGATTTGTGTTGGTTGAACGATGATTGTCCTCCTTTTCCGATAACCCTAGATACATATTTATAGTCCAAGGGACTTTCTAATTGAGGCATGCACCTAACCGTGCACGGGCCGGACTCTATCTCTTTAATCTAAATACAACACGATCTACTAATTTACAGATACATGGGCAACTTAGCCCAAACTCTCAGCGCAAGGCCGTTTCGGAGATGCTCCACGTGTACGTCCTTCAAGCCCATCTTCACTTACGGCCCAACTCCTGATTTGGCCAAAATCGGGTGGTAACAATACTAGAAATTATCTAGACCTTAGAGAGACCAAATATGCAAACCAAATTTTAGCAAGCTCTATGTATTTCTTCATTAATGGGTGCAAAGTATATGATGCAAGAGCTTAAACATGAGCACAACAATTGCCAAGTATCACATTATCCAAGACATTTTAGAATTACTACATGTAGCGTTTCCCGATTCCAACCATATAACAATTTAACGAAGAAATTTCAACCTTCGCCTTGAACATTATGAGTAAAGCCTAAGGACATATTTGTCCATATGCAGCAGCGGAGCGTGTCTCTCTCCCACACAAGAATGCTAGGATCCATTTTATTCAAACAAAAACAAAAAACAAAACAAACCGACGCTCCAAGCAAAGAACACAAGATGTGACTGAATAAAAATATAGTTTCAGGGGAGGAACCTGATGATGTTGTCGATGAAGAAGGGGATGCCTTGGGCATCCCCAAGCTTAGACGCTTGAGTCTTCTTAAAATATGCAGGATGAACCACGGGGGCATCCCCAAGCTTAGAGCTTTCACTCCTCTTGATCATAGTATATCATACTCCTCTCTTGACCCTTGAAAACTTCCTTCACACCAAACTTCAAGCAAACTCATTAGAGGGTTAGTGCACAATTAAAATTCACATATTCAGAGGTGACACAATCATTCTTAACACTTCTGGACATTGCACAAGCTACTGGACATTAATGGATCAAAGAAATTCATCCAACATAGCAAATACGGCAATGCGAAATAAAAGGCAGAATCTGTCAAAAACAGAACAGTCCGTAAAGATGAACCTTAAAGGGGCACTAGACTTGCTCAAATGGAAAAACTCAAAACTAATGAAAGTTGCGTACATATCTGAGGATCACGCTCGTAATTTTGCAGATTTTTTCGAATTTTTTACAGAGACTTATGCCAGAATTCGTGACAGACAGCAATGCTGTTTCTGCGCAGCGATCCTAAATATAACATCAACTTTAACATAGAAACTTTACTTGGCACAAAAACATGATAAGGAGAGGTTGCTACAGTAGTAAACAACTTCCAAGACTCAAATATAAAACAAAGTACTGTAGTAAAAACATGGGTTGTCTCGCATAAGCGCTTTTCTTTAACGCCTTTCAGCTAGGCGCAGAAAGTGCAAATCAAGTATTATCGAGAGATGAAGCATCAACATTACCTTGGGCCTTACCCTTACCTTTCTTGTTCTTTTTCTTACTCTTTGGTTTAGGGAATACATGTCTACCCCCAGGTGTAGAGGTGAACCTTAGGGTGCCTTCTCCCATATCTATGACTGCCCCCAATAGTTTCAGCAGGGATCTTCCGAGTGTGATTTGTCCTGTTCCTGCACATTCAATAACAAGATAATCAATGGATATTGTTCTACCAAGAATGGTTGTATGCACACCCGCAGCTATTCCTTTAGGGATTATAACAGAGTTATCAATAAGAGTTATTCCTTCTCCCCCTTCAATGAATCCCCAAAGTTGCAAAGATTCATGAATACTCTTAGGCATTAAGCAAAATTCAGACATAATATCACAATTGGCATGAAGAGTTTGGTCACCGATAACAATTTTAATAGTAGGATCCCATAATGAAGGTTCAGAGTTCACTAAAACTTGATCAAGACGGTTACGAACATATCTATAATTTTCATTCAAGCAAGATGCACTTGTCTCAAGAGTGTTTAATCTATTATAAATGCTAATAAGGGCTGAATCAAAGTTATTAGCTGAATCATGTGATGCAACCAACTTCTTTATGGCATTAAAAGCTTGATCCCCATTACAATGAAGGAAATCTCCTCCCACTACAACATCCAAGGCATATCTATAGCGAATCATAAGACCAAAATAAAAATTACTAAGGAGCAAACTTAGAGTCATTTGAGGTTCAGCTTTACGATAAGAAGTAAAAATCCTGGACCAAGCATCTTTAAAACTTTCCTCATCCCCTTGTTTAAAAGTAAAAACTAATTCCTCAGGTGAAGAAGTAACAGGTACAGAGCTAGACATGATAACAAAAGTAAACTAAATGCAAGTAACTAATTTTTTTGTGTTTTTGATATAGAGAGCAAGACAATAAATAAAGTAAAACTAGCAACTAATTTTTGTGTGTTTTGTTTAGGTGCAAAACAAAGTAGTAAATAAAATAAAGCAAGACAAAAACAAAGTAAAGAGATTGGGAAGTGGAGACTCCCTTGCAGCGTGTCTTGATCTCCCCGGCAACGGCGCCGAAATTTACTTGCTGGCGTGTAGTTGACGTGGGAGTTAGAAATCTTTGTGGTGTAGCTTTTCTTCAGTTCCCCGGCAACGGCGCCAGAAATTTAGCTTGATGCGCCAGAGAGAAAACGTGCGCGCGCTTCTCCTGCTCCCTTGCAGCGGCCGGACGGCTGATACGCGTAGATGCACACGTCCGTTGGGAACCCCAAGTGGAAGGTATGATGCGTATAGAAGCAAGTTTCCCTCAGTATGAAACCAAGGTTTAATCAAACCAGTAGGAGCCAAGAAGCACGTTGAAGGTTGATGGTGTCGAAATGTGATGCGGCGCAACACCAGGGATTCCGGCGCCAACGTGGAACCTGCACAACACAACCAAAGTACTTTGCCCCAACGAAACAGTGAGGTTGTCAATCTCACCGGCTTGCTGTAACAAAGGATTAACCGTATTGTGTGGAAAATGATTGTTTGCGAAGAAAACAGTAAAACAAGTATTGTAGTAGATTGTATGCGATGTAAAGAATAGGACCGGGGTCCACAGTTCACTAGAGGTGTCTCTCCCATAAGATAAAAGCATGTTGGGTGAACAAATTACAGTCGGGCAATTGACAAATAGAAAAGGGCATAACAATGCATATACATGATATGATAAATATAGTGAGATTTAATCGGGCATTACGACAAAGTATATAGACCGCCATCCAGCATGCATCTATGCCTAAAAAGTCCACCTTCAGGTTATCATCCGAACCCCTTCCAGTATTAAGTTGCAAGCAACAGACAATTGCATTAAGTATGGTGCGTAATGTAATCAACAACTACATCCTTAGACATAGCATCAATGTTTTATCCCTAGTGGCAACAGCACATCCACAACCTTAGAACTTTTTGTCACTGTCCCAGATATCAATGGAGGCATGAACCCACTATCGAGCATAAATACTCCCTCTTGGAGTTAAGAGCAAAAACTTGGCCAGAGCCTCTACTAATAACGGAGAGCATGCAAGATCATAAACAACACTTAAATAATAGATTGATAATCACCATAACATAGTATTCTCTATCCATCGGATCCCGACAAACACAACATATAGTATTACGGATAGATGATCTTGATCATGTTAGGCAGCTCACAAGATCCAACAATGAAGCACATAAGGAGAAGACGACCATCTAGCTACGCTATGGACCCATAGTCCAGAGGTGAACTACTCACTCATCACTCGGGAGGCGATCATGACGATGAAGAGTCCTCCGGAGATGATTCCCCTCTCCGGCGGGTGCCGGAGGCGATCTTGAATCCCCGAGATGGGATTCGGCGGCGTCTCAGTAAGGTTTTCCGTATCGTGGCTCTCGGTACAGAGGGTTTCACGACGAAGACTTTAAGTAGGCGGAAGGGCAACGCGGGGGCCACACGAGGGCCCCACACACCAGGCCGGCGCGGCCAGGGCCTGGGCCGCGCCGCCCTAGTGTGGCGGCGCCTCGTGGCCCCACTTCCTTTCCCCCTCGGTCTTCTGGAAGCTTCGTGCAAAAATAGGACCCTGGGCGTTGATTTCGTCCAATTCCGAGAATATTTCCTTACTAGGATTTCTGAAACCAAAAACAGCAGAAAACAGCAACTGGCTCTTCGGCATCTTGTTAATAGGTTAGTGCCGGAAAATGCGTAAATACGACATATAATGTGTATAAAACATGTAGATATCATCAATAATGTAGCATGGAACATAAGAAATTATCGATACGTCGGAGACGTATCAGTGCTCTTGGGGCAGGAAAGCATCGGTCGAGACTGTCCAGGCTCTCAGAGGACGACGCCAGAGAAATAACGTCGAATCTAACCAAGTCCTTCATGACCACGGACACCGCGGGCATGCCACGGCCGAAGAACGTTGCGGGAGCAACAGCCAATCTCGCTGCATACCTCATCAACCAGCGCCCCGAAGGATCCATGGCTCAAGCTCACCGAGGTGCCCTAGAAAGTCTCGCGATATTGGGAAACAATCTAGTTCCGCAGAAGGAGAAAACCACGGCGCAGGCCAGCGGTTCAAAACATCGGGCGAGAGATGCTCGGGATGAAATCACCCAGAGCCGGATTGATAAAGCAAGGCGACGCCGCGCCGCCAGGAAGGACGACGATAGTGACTCCTCAGACGAGGATCAAGAGTACGATGGTGAACTAAGGGGAGCCGATTGTTTGAGTTACAAAATCCGCGAGTCGATGCCACCCAAAAAGTTCAAGCCTACTCCCACCGACGCTGCCAAGTATGATGGGCAGCAGGAACCAAGATCTTGGATAGATGATTACCTGCAGACTGTGATTCTGCATAAAGGAAACCAGATAGCAGCAATGCAGTGCTTGCAGCTCTACTTAAAGGACTCGGCACGGGCCTGGTTAAGGGGGCTGCCGAAAGGTTCCATCAAATCATGGGACGACCTGGTGGATGCCTTCGTTGCTAACTTCCAGGCAACATATAAAAGACCCGTCGGGATTGAGGAGCTACGCAACTGCCAGCAGAAGCAGAAGGAGTCGATGCGCTCTTACATAGGGAGATTCACCAAACTCCTAAACGCTGCCGAAGATGTATCTGTAGACAGAGCAATCGACGCTTTCAGCGATGGTGTCCGACGCGAAAGTTACATAGAAGAACTTGGACGCAAAAAGCCAAAAACCATCACCAAGCTGATGGAAATCGCCAACAGTTGGGCTGATGGCGAGGACAACGTGCGAAGACCACGCCAGCGCAGCGATGACGAAGACGACGACCAGCCAAAGCACGACTCGGGCAGCCGAAGGGATCGGCACAAAAGGAGGAAAAATCGCAACTACGACGACAACAATCTGGTAGCTGCAGGATACTCCGATCGACATGATGATCGGTATGATGAAAGAAGAGACGATCGACAGGATGGCAACCGGAACAACTCTGGAAACCGCGGCAATTATAAACCACGGCAGCAGAGGGTTCCGAGCTACCCTATGCTGAGCAGATCAACGCTCCCCTTACTTGCACTCGTATGTCGACTCCAAGGATGGCAAAACGAAGTCAAGTCACCTTCTCAGGGATTGTCGACAGTTCCTTGACATGCACAAACTCATCCAGCAGTCAGGACAGCAACCGCTACCACCTCCACCCCCACCTCCACCACAGCACCAAGTCCAGCAGGCTCAACCTCATCAACCCAACGAGGCATTCCCACCGCCACGTGGGCAGATGAGTATGATCCACAAGACAGGTGTCTCAAGAAGAGAGATGAAGAAGCTCACCCGAGAAATTAATCTGGCCGAAAGCATCATGGCAAACATCCCTGAGTATGTCGAGTGGTCCTCTCAGAACATTACGTTCAGCCGAGCAGACCACCCGATGACCATACCAAAACCAGGACACGCTGCCTTAGTAGTCGAGGCACAGATAGGTGGATTCAAGATGAGCAAAGTCTTTATGGACGGTGGGAGCGGGTTAAACCTGATTTTCGTCGACACAATCAAGAGTATGGGGATCACCATGGGAATGCTGGAAGAGACAGACACCTGCTTCCACGGGATTCTGCCAACTGAACCAGGTTACTCTCTTGGAAGAATTTACCTGAACGTTGTCTTCGGCAGATCCGACAATTTCAGGAAGGAGAAGATCGAGTTTGAGGTAGTGAACTGGGAGTCACAGTATCATGCTATACTCGGGAGACCAGCCTATGCCAAGTTCATGGCCGTGCCGCACTATGCATATCTCAAGCTGAAAATGCCTGGCAACAAAGGGACAAACATCACAGTCCATGGAAGTTTTTCGCGCTCAGACAGTTGCGATCGCGATTTCCAGAGGATCGCTGCGAAGTTTGGGAGCAAGCAAGAAATTATTAAGCCTCCACCCAAGTTGTTGTTGCGTGAAATCAAGGAAGAGAAGGATGACAGGGGAAGCAAAAAGAAGCCAGCCGACCTTGCCCTTACAGCCTCGACAGCAGAAGCCTTGGCAGCAGGAGCTTTGGCAGCAAAAGCTTCGGCAGTTGATGACGCAGAAGGCATAGAAAACAGCAAGACGCTGGCAGTCACAGCTCAAACCCCTGGTGAAATCAGCAACGCTGCGGCTACCCCTAACGTGGTGAAGAAGCCAGAAGAAGAGAAGAACCCCTTCCTTGATTAAGAATTTTTTCAGCATTTATTTTCCTTTTTTCTTCTACTTTATACAGGGCCTTCCTTTTTCGCCCTTCAGCCCCGTGCTTACTTTATTAATAAGAATTTAAGCTTCCATCTTTTGATAAAGCATTGCAGTGATCACGAACTTCTACGCCCCGTCACTACGAAAACGTAGTACAAGGATCGTGTTCCAAAAAGCCTCTACGAGTGCTAAAAAGACGTTCACCTTTCCCTCCGCTATAGATGCCTCTACGAGTGCCGTAAATAGCAAGAGTTTGGAAATACACATAAACAACAACCCACGTTCGATATTTCACTTATGGAAATATCAAGGAACAACGGGCTCATCGGCAGAATCACTACACCCAAAATATTCGGGAGTGCCTGTCGAAATTTAAAACGGTTGAAAGCAAAGTTGCGCATACAACAGGTTTAGCAAGACCTGCAACACGAGCTGATCACTCACATGATTTGCTAAACAGCCAATATACATACATTTAAAAACGAGCAACTAAGATTCGCTCAAAATTGAAACTTGCCAACGGCAATAACATGGTAAAAGTACATATGCATGTATCTACCGAATAAAAAGGCGTCAGTACATAATCCAAACACTTGGATAAAGTAGTCAAACTATCTATTTACAAACAGTCATTAAAACCCTGAAATCATCCTTGCGGAGTTCCTTTTTCTTCAGGTACCTTTGAATCCTTCTCGAGTCTGTCGACAATTATGTTTGCAGGCAACAACACCTTCGGATACAGCGCCTCCAAGTCTCCAGTAACGTTGGCAATCGACAGTAAACCTGCCGAAGGATAACGGGCAAGTACAAGAGCAAGTGTAAACCTGGCTCCTGCAAAAACTTGCGCGCGCACCAAGTCCCGGATCTTCTTGGCGTTACCAAACTCCGACATCAATGCAAGGAGCGTGGGGGGAACTGCGTTCAAAGGAAACATCGTCTTCCAAACCACCCTCATGGCTTTATAGCACTTGTCGAAGAAGTGGTGGACCTGCTGAACTCGATCCTGAAATTGTGCGACAGCCGAAGCCTTCGAGTGCTCCCGCCAGAAAATTTCCTCGGCTGAGGATAGCTCGATCAAGGCATTCACACGCTCGTGAACCCGTTTGCTCTCTTCCGCACGGTTCAGAGCTATGACTGACAAGGAAAAAGAGGATCAGATAAAACGCTATCGACCAAAGGGTGAAGAGATTAAAGGACTCACAGTTCAAGCTCTCGGTAGCTTTATGCAGCTCAGTAAGAGCGTACCGCTCTACGTTGGCTGCAGTTTCGCTCTTCTTGTTGATAATCGCGGCCAAGGCATAAGTGCTGCGCAGGTCCTTCTCCATCTGGGCGATCCGATCCTTCATCCGTTGGATCCGATCACTTTCGGGAAGAACACCAGAGGAGTCATCAACAAACGAGGGCACTGGGAAAACCTGCAGGCAACAGCGTTAAAGAGGATGATATGGTCAAATTAAGCATCCAACAAAACTCCCATCGGGAGAGGTATAAGCAATCCCTATCAGGAGAAGCACAAGTGAAGATATTATGATAAAAACATGCTGGCAACATTGCCGGCATAGTGTTCATTACAAACTTAAAGTTCTCGCAGCAGAATAATGTTTCATACTAGCCCAAGGGTAAAATCGTTACAACAGTCAAGGAGCCTGAGTCTGGGTCGACAGGCTAGGGCCAACCGATGTTTTTCTTGAAACTAAATCGAGGAGCTGGCGAGCACAAGTACGGGCGGACGCCGTAAAGGCGCTTAAATCAATAGATCGCCCATCTTTTCCTTTCGGCAGCTCCTTAGTCATTTCTTCGATGTCAGCCTTAAAGCCGTAACCCATCATAAGTTGGAAGGCAAGAAGGGCGCCATAGGTACGCGAGGTACGCTTGAATACCTCAATGACCTCCTTGGTGTCGACTGCGAAAGCGTCAATCAGCTGCCCCAGAGTCTTCTCCTGCGTGGCCTTGGGGAATATCATCGAATGCATCCGCGTCAGAGCACCCTTTCCCTTGTCAAGGAGCCCCCGGGTGAGTTGGTGAGCGGTGAGAACCGTCGACACACCGTTTGCCGGGGAATTGCTCGGAATTTTATCCAAGGCAGTAGCAGGGATGTCGGCGGCTTCTGCAAGTAGTCAAAGGAAATCGTTGACGAAGAAGCAGATCCATAAAAAGTAATAATCTACAAGGGATATAGGAACTTACCAAGCAGGGCCAAGGCAGATGGCGGAGGAGTTCATCCTTTTCTGCCGCCCGAGTTTCCTCCTCCTTCAGCCGCTCCTTCAGCTTGTTCAGCTCTTCTTTCAGGGAGTCGACCTCCTGGCGAGCAACGGCGGCCTTTTTGATGGCACCTTCCAACTTTGAAGAAGAAGACTTAGCCTCCTCCTGCAGCCGAATTTTGTCCGCCTCCAGAGAGGTGAATTGAGAGGCGAAGGCCTCTAAAGAGGATATCACACCTCGCAGATCCTTGAAAAAAGGGAATGTTTGACAAGGATCGTTAAGCAAAGACACATTCCGAAAGATTCTTGCTAGATTCAACGAGGACTTACAGAAGGAGGAGCTGCGGCAGCAGCAGGAGCATCTTTCCCTTTGGAAAGAGAGGAGGCGGTCGATGCTTGCGCCACAGGAGCCGCCTTGAGAGCCGAAGCTTCGGAAGCTGCGGCGGCTGGCGAGACAGCGTCAGATCTGACCCTCTTAGGTGGAGGCTCAATAAAAGCATCGTCACTACAAGAAAGATTTGATCAACCAAGTCATGAGAAGAATGTGAAAAAATCGAGAAAGTTGAAAATAGTAAGAAGAAGAAAAGCACTTACAAATCAAGGAGATCATCTTCGTCGGCAAAACCGCCGATTGATCTCTTCATAGGTGAAGCCCTGGCCTCCTCCGCAGCTGCATTAACAAAGGCACCGTGATCAGCGTCATCATTGCGCACTGATCCCTCTGTGTCGCAAGTATCACCGGCTGATGGGGGGAGATTGGCATGGGCAGTTTCAGAATCTATCGGGTCATCATGTTCGCTTGATGGGCTTGTATGCTCAACAGTACGAGAGTCAACGGGTTCTGAAGAGCCTCTTCCTTCGGAAGTTTCATTTGGCAAGTTATGTAAATCCTCGGAGGCTGCGAAGGTCTGTCGAAGGAAAAATAAATGAGAATAACAGTGATATATGTCGATAGCAGCATAACAAGAATTTGAGGAGGGAAATTACCTCTGGTGGTGGATGATCGACATCAAAAGGAGTATACGGAGATGTCAGTGGGATCAAATCCTCTTGACTGAAGAAAGTGAGGCGACGGACTTCATCGAGCAGTTCTTTTTCCGACAATTCGGCAGCGTTAATTCTAGTCTCATCCTTTGGACCTGAGTACAACCACATTGGGCGAACCCTAGCCATGACTGGTTGGACTCGACGTTTCAGAAACACTGCCGCTACTTCTGTGCCGACCATGGTCTGCCCGTCAGCCTCCTTGATCCGAAGGAATCTAGCAAATAATTCATCGGCTGCTACTTTTTCGTCGGGAGAGAGAGCATTCTTCCAGGAATTCTTAGGCTTGGCCTCAAGGACGTCGACGAAGCGAGGGAGCTGAGATTCGGGTGACAAGGAATCCTTGATATAGAACCACTTCAATCTCCACCCTTGCACGGACTCTCTCATCGGGAAATTGAAGTAATTGACATCCGAACGAGCTACAAATCCTACTCCTCCGGTGACAAAAGATCCATTGCTACTGCTATATCTCTTCACATAGAAGATCTTTTTCCACAAACCAAAATGGGGCTCAACGCCCAGATATGCTTCGCAGAGGGTAATGAACACAACAACGTGAAGGATCGAGTTGGGAGTGAGTTGCCACAGTTGGATTTCGTAAGTTCGCAGGAGATGGAGGAGGAATTCGTGAACAGGAAGTGAAAGGCCTCGGTACAAGAACGACAAGAACATCACGGTAAAACCGGCAGGAGGGTTAGGTCGAGAAATCGCACCTGGAAAGATTACATTCCCCTCATCGGAGGAGATCAATCCCAGGCTTCGGGATCTCTTCTCGTCACGCTTGGTGACGGTCGAGGCTATCCAATCACCGGGCTTGGCTGCTGAGCTCGGTGGCGCCGGCGGCGCCGGAGCTGGGGGAGGAGCGCTGGGGGCGCCCTCCTTCGAAAGAATCGAGGAAGTTTTGGCGGCGGCACCGCCGCTCGTGGAGCTGGCGGCGGCACTAAGGTTCTTCTTCTTCACCATTGTGAGATCTGGGAGAAATCGGAAGACAGTGGTGGCGGCGCGAGCAGTTGTGAACAGGAGAGGAACAAGAACGGCAAAGAAGATGAATGAAGGAGAATGAAAGGGATTTTTTATCTCTTGGGGAACTTAAGGAAGGTTTCGTATTGTTAATGGGCCTTTTCTCCAGTTAATGATTGCGGAAATCGAGGAGGTGCCTCGTTAACCGTGTAAAGAGGAGCAGGAATCGCTTGAAAACAGGGCTGGCAGGTCGTGTCTTATCAGTCAAAATGATTGCATATGAAGAGATAAGAAAGGATCGGGTGATCGACTTGAGCCTAGGCTCGGAGGCTACTCCCATCGGGAGCGCTGACGCGCACCCGACAGAATGAGGACTCGAAGGAAATATTTGACTCGAGTCTGCACTCGGGCGTAAAACGCCCGTGCCCAGACTCGGGGGCTACTCCCATCGGGAGCGCCGGACGCGCACCCGATAGAACTTTTTTCGCACCAGGATCATGCCCGGGACTTGATTCTGTGTAGGGTAACGTTGTTTTGCCATCGGCGTTAACCAACAAAAGTTGGGCACGTTATTCGTTATCCCTTGCATAAAGAAAATATATCGGATGGTCTACAAAGACTTGCAGGAAAAACTTCGGCAGAAGATGTTCGAGTGGTACAACTTGAGTCTACGCACGGATTGCAAGCATCCGTACCTAGACTCGGGGGCTACTCCCATCGGGAGCGCTGACGCGCACCCGATAGAAGACAGAAGGAAAGCAAGAATGATCAAGGAGAAGGACTTCGGAAGAAGATATGCTTCAGTCTCTACCCGAACTATGTTCGGCTAGACACTCGGGGGCTACTGACGTGGGCATTACCCTTCGGTTAACCAATATTGCTCTACCCTATACGGTCCAGATGGAGGCCCATGAAGGTACCCGAAGGGAAGGTGGGCCACTAGGACGGTGCGGCGGAAGATTACTTGAAGTACAAGACACGGAAGAAGCCGAACAAGGAAAGATTAGAGATAGATCTATTGTAAGCCTACTCGTACTCGATTAGACCTCTCGGGACCTAGCCACCTATATAAAGGCCAGGAGAGGGGCTATCGAGGGACACAACCAATCTTAGCGATCTTAGCCAACAGAAGCTTAGAACTAGGTTACCCTAGCGATTAGCTATCTCGACGAGATCACAGCCGAACTATTCGGCACCCCATTGTAACACTGTTTCCATCATAATCAAGAAAGCAGGCACGTAAGTTTTACCTCATCGAGGGCCCCGAACCTGGGTAAATCGCTCCCCCGTTTGTCTGTGTACCGATGTCTCGTATCAGCTTGCAGGATTCCATCAACCCTAAGTCCCAATCGGAGGACATTGTCGAGGAACACCCCGACAATCATCTTTTTATGCCCTGTCCTTTTGCTAAATTAGTGTGGCGGGTTGTATATGCTACATATGAATATGATATTCCACCACCAACTAATATAACAAATATGTTTGGTAATTGGCTTGATGGTATCACCAAGAAAACTAAAGCAAAGATTCACATTGTCATTTCGGCTTTATGTTGGTTAATTTGCAACTGTAGAAATAATATTATTTTTAACAGGAAAGATTCTATGAACTTTTTGAAGGTTATCCATATGGACACACACTGGATCCAACTATGGCGTTTTCTATCCCCGCCGAATCAGCGGGAATGCATGGTTACTGGGTGCAACCGGCTACAGATGGTTGCACATGATATTATCTACCTACTGGGCTACCGAGCAGCCTATTAGTAGAGGTTACTGTCTTTTTTTTAGATGGTTGATTTTTGTATCGCCCATCTCTGATCCTTGAGTTGTAAATTTTGAGATATTTTGACTTGCTTTAATAAAAGACTGTGTGCATCTATTGATGCAGAGACCGGGTATAACCCATTTCGAAAAAGTTAGCGCAAGTGCTTACAAGTTTTCTTTCAGGAAATTAGGGGTTCCAAAGGAGCATCATTTGATTGTGCACGTCCTTTATTTCGGGAGATTTGTGCACCAAATTTATTCTTGAACACTGTCCAATTGATAATACTATTCTTATTTTTCGATTTTTAATTTATTTTTGCTCAAGAAAATAAATAATATTTCAAAGCAAGTTAGTAGGCATTTGTTCCTAGACACTTCTAAGTTGGTGATGTGCCCAAAATGCATGCACATCAGTTTTACTCTTAATTATTTCTCCGCCAAATGCAAGATCAGGAAAAGCAAGCAAGATGCGCCGGAGGTACCTGAGCATCCAGAATACTGCCGCAGTCAGTCATTGTTAATGATACCTGGATCAGATATTAGAGGAATTCATAATACTCTCAGTTAGTTTATCACCAACTATGTGTTGGATAATTAAGCACAATTTCCATGATTAATTTTAGAATATAAAACATGATGACAACAACTACTAACATGTGAAACTCGAACATACTAGATGCATTAATCAACATGAGTAGCAGCAGCACAAACGGTAAAGCATCCATCGCTAAACAGATCGAGATATGTCGCACATACCGATCTGGTGGAGGTGGCGGTGGAGGTGTAGCAGATGATGTCGCAGCAGTAACGTTGTTGATGACAACGTTGTTGACGACAGGGACGACGGGTCGAAGTAGACGGCGTTGAAGACGACGGTAGGCAGCACCGCCCGACTTGGACGAAAGACGACCCGTGATGAAGAGCTTGAGCAGTCGCGCAGAGCGCTTCCCAAAAACCTAATTCGCCCTCTCCCGTACAGGATCACAAGGACGAGCGGTTCCGGAGACCTGCTCTCCCGTTCGCCGATGCACGTCGGCGCGCGGGATGGAGTAGGCTACGATGGCGGCGCAAGCAGAGAGAGGTGGAAACCCTAACTCGTGTATTCAGTATATTTCTGCGGTAGTCGGGCAAGAGATTATATAGGCTCAGGAAACCCTAGGCAACATGGGCCACGCCCACGTCGCACGAACGTTTCGAGTCGGTTACAGATAGCCCACGATCCGGGAGCGACCCGAACCGACTAACTGCGACGCGTCCGTCTAGGAATAAGGAAAGTCTCGGCTCGAGGCTCAATCCACTCACCACGAGCGTGGCGCGCATCGTGACGTGTCGAGTCGAGTCGAGTCGAGACGAGCGAGCGAGGAGGAGGAGGAGCGCGTGTGTAGCACTCCTATTCTCACTCACTTACTAGTGGTGGAACAACCCACCTTATAAGGTGGTCTAACTTCCTCCCAACTTTCCATGTGGGACTAAACTTCTCACCTCTTGCCACTCCCTAGTGAGCTGCCACCAATTTGGGCTCAAACTCACAAGGCTGCCACTAAGTGGGCTTTGAGATTTATAGAGAAAACTGAAATCTAGTATGGGCCACTAAATGTGGGCCCAATATTTCAACAATCCCCCACCAGATCTCAAATACCCATTTAGAGATTTACCAATACTCGCTGCTTGTTTATATACCAGTGTTTCAGCGGAGACTGTTAAGTTGAACTTCCGCCTAGAACCTTGAGCTACATCCATTCACACTTGAACAATGGACTAAGCCTTGAATTGCAAGTTTTGCGTGAACAGGGTTTCACTCAAAGTCATAACCAGTACATGGCTGCCAGTAGCCTACCCCGCGGGTGAAGCATATGCGTCATACTTCGTGGTCTCTTCATGAGTTTACTAGAGATCACCCAAATCTCATAGATTGCGACGTTTAACAATCAGACTCATATAGGTGTGTTATTTCAAGAATGCTCTGTAGGACAGCATCTTTGCTATAATAGCCAACATAAACACATTAAGACTTGTCGCCAACCTGCCTTACAGCAATTGAGAGTTGTGCATCTTCACATAGAGAGGGTTACATAATACTCTCCTCAATTAAACCACTAGTTTGTTCTTCCCAGGTCCTAATTCACGGGATCTCCGATCACAAAGGTTGGGTTACCACTATGGTGTAACATCAATGGGTCTCAAACCCATCTCCCTCGATGCACTTTCTATCACATTACGTGATAGTCCCTTTGTAAAGGGATCTGCCAGGTTTTTGTCTGTTTGAATATACGTAACAGTTATTACTCCGGAGTTTCGCAATTTCCTGACAGACTTCAAACGTCTCTTGACGTGTCTTGATGACTTCGCGTTATCCTTAGAATTGTTCACTTTGACAATTACAGTTTGATTGTCACAATTCAAAAGGATTGCCGGAACAGGTTTTCAACCACAGCCAAGTCCATCAAGAGCTCACGTGTCAACACCCGGATTTTTAAGTCCGGATGCCTATTATGTCATTCATCGCAATCCCAGGAATATTGTTGTTGCGAGACATAACAGTTGATATCATAAGTCATCATTCATTACAAACCATCATTGTCTTACAAAAGGGGATCACCTGATCCAATATTACACAAATAGTTGATCTATTGATCAACGAACAACATAGTAGCGGAAGCGTAATAAGAGGGGGCTATCTATTCCACAGGCCAACGCTTGACGTCAGGCGACTCCTAGTTGTGGTAGACGTCCTGCTGACCGTCATCCTCATACTGCTGCTCTTCTTCATATTCTGGCCATTTGAATAGCCAGGGACACAGCCGTGAGTAAGTACTCGCAAACTAATACCAAAGTAACTACTAACTATTTAAGAGAAAGGGTGCTAAGCTCTAGTTTTATTTGCATAAAGCTAATTTTAGTTCATAACCATTTCATATAGACCATTCCTAAATTAACTAACTCAGGTGGGAACATTAGTGTCATTCCCACAACTCAGTTGTGATTCACCATTATTCAGTAGTCCCCATTCATACTTTCAGATTCTAATACTGGAAACTAGATGGCCTTTCCAACCGTCCGTAACCGTGGACACGGCTATTCGAATAGGTTTACACTCTGCAGAGGTTGCACACTTGTGCCACAATATTTGATTTCATCCGTCGGGATTTCCCGAATCATCGTATCACAGTACGCGGATCATCAACCATAACCTTTCATTTACTAACCCTAGTATGAGCACCTCTCCCCATGAGCTTGGCCTCCCAGTGAAGACCAACTGTCAACATGGGAACTGCAGGGCTTGGACAATTTCACCTCAATTCACATCATTTCTCAACAACGGACGCAGCCTCGGCATAACCCCTATGATGTGTGTTCAGAGGGACCCCATACTAAGATACATAAACTTCTAGTTAAGCCTTACCCATAATCAGGTATTGTGGGGGTACTCAATATTGGAAAGGTATCGCATCCAAACCAACATTAGTTTTCATCAAAAATCACTATCTTCTCTTGGTATTATTTACCTTCAAGATTACTTTCATAAATTTCACCATCATCATCTCATATCACAATGTTCCCATCTAGAGTAGTCAATTTTAGGTATTTAGCACTAGCCACTAGTCATGAGGGGTGCTAACTTAACTTATTTGTCATAAGCTAACTTTGATGATATTGTCCTACTCTAGATCAAGTGAATCATGAATCAAAAAGTACTTTGATAAAGTAAAGTAGTAAAACTTGAAAGTAAAACTTGTAATAAAACTGGGATAGGCTTAATAAAGATAAAACAAATGGTGGGGTGCTTTGCCCTTGAGAGCTTTGCACTTTGCAAGTGTATTAGCTTGCCTTGATTGTTGTACTGATCAAAGTGGTCTTCCTCTCCTTGAGTGTAGACCTCCTCCTCCTCAGCGTACTCCTCGGTACTAGCGTCTAAATACGAGTATAATACACACAATCACCACACAACTCAAATACTAAGCTAAGCACACATATGAATCACTCTTACTAAGCTATCATAACACATGCTTATTATGTGAGTTGATTTAGTTATTATTCTTAAGAAAAATAATTTCCTCTCATTATAAATATTAATTTGGGTTGCTATTTACTTCTTGAGAGAAAATAATTCCCTCTCATTAAGTTTGATTAAGATTTAATTTCCTCAATTAATATCATATGACCTAGGTGGACCAAGGTCAACCTCTTCATAATCATTATTTGGGAAAAAGATTTAAATGAGGTACATCACCTCATGCCTTTTAATAATTCTTGATTAATGTTTAATATTATCAACTAAATTAATATGAGTTTAACATAACCATAGTGTCTTCTTCATATTAACTTAGTGGGGACAAGATTTAAATGAGAGAGATGCTCTCATACACATTAATAAGGGATAGGCTCATTTAAAAAGTACTTTAAATAGCCTTAGGGCCAATTTTTAAACAAGGACATGATCATGCAAACAATGATGCAATATTGTTACATATTCTGATAGATATATTGAAATATGATTTTTGAGAGTTGGTTTTAACTTAATAGCATTTTTATTCAATTTTTAATAATTAATTGAAGTGGAAAAAGGCCCTGCCTTGTTTATTTTCTCAGATTAATTCGACAAACAATCTAGGGTTGGGACCAGTGTAGTTTTGTAGACATTTTCACAAGGTTTCCAAATATATAAAATTTGTCAAATTTGGTTTAGTGGATTTTATTCTATTAATTTTTGAAAACAGCATCAGAGGCTAATTAATGAAATTCGAAATTTATTGTTTGAACTAAACGGGCTGGCGGGAAACGGGCTAAGCAGGGAAAGGGAAAGTGGGCCGGCCCAGTAGGCGCGTCCACGCAACGAGCCTGACAGCGTGGGGTCCACGCGTCAGTGGGTTTAAAACACCGAAACGGTACAGAGGAGGTGAGCCGTAGGATTAGAACGAGATCGAACGGACGCTAATCGTCGTCGTCTCCGGCGAGAAGGACGAGCTCCGGCGGCTCAGGTAGGGGGTCGGAGGGAGTACCAGGCCGTTGCAGGTGTCTGGCAGTGTGCGTGGGGAGGTTGTCGACGACGGCGAGGCGCCTGGTAGCAGTGGCGTCGCCGGGGGTGGCCTGGATCGACGGCGCCCTTCTCAGCACCTCCACGGGCTCCGGCGGTGAAATTGGGTGGCGGTGGTGGCTAATCGAGCAAGGGGCGAGAGCGAGGAGCTTCAGAAGAGGGAGGCGAGCAAGATTGGTGTGGAGAGTGAGGCACGGGGAGGCCTTCTTTTATAGGGTCTGGAGGTGGCCGGGGCGCATGGGTGATCTCACCGTCGACGACGGTGCTACAGCGGTGCAGGGGCACTGGCGATGACGCTCGTGTGTGGGCGACGTCAGTGCGGTCACGCTGGGCCTGATTGCGGTGAAAACGAGGGCGAGACGAGCTCGTGCGCATGACGGGAGCAGCTGGTACCGTGGCGGACGTCGGCGACATGGGCGTCGGCTACGGCGTTCCCGCGGGCCAATGGCCATGTCTGGGCGGTTCACCGTGGCGTCGTGAAGCGCTTGGCGCTGGGAGCGAGCGCAGAGGTCAACGGGGCTGCTCTGGCGTCGACGTGGCCGGGCGTGTCTGTGGCGCACGCCATGCACGCTCTGGCGTGCGTGTGCGCGTCTGGGCACGTCTGGGCGTCGCTTGTCTGGGCCGTGTGATGCACGAAATCGTCGAGCAAGGTGTCGAGGAGGTTCAGGGGAGTGGGTAGCACACGATTGACACGGTGGTGCATGCTCAAGTTGACCAGAGGAGAGAATGGCATGATCACACCCATGTCATGCCACGGCATGACCTGCTCTGGTACAATTGATGATGCAAACTTGTACCAAAGCTTGTCCATTGTGTTTGGCAAAGCTCCTGGAGGTCAATGGGGTACTGGTGATGATCTATGCTTGATGGTGGAGGCCATTGTCCAAAGGATTTTACAATACACAAGGTTGGCAGATTTATGCACACCAAGTGTTTGTTGAAATGGCCGCAAGAACTCAAGTTTGGAATTTTCAAATGAAATTTGGAGGGTTTGATTTATATATTATTTGCAGTAGAGTGGTGGTGGTGGTGGTCAAAATTAAGTTAGTTTGCAAAAAATCAAAATGAGTATGATCTTCACATTGATATAAAGTCCTCACTTGTCACCCTTATTCTGGTCAACCTAGTCAACTCTAGCCAGGGTGGTCAACATGAAAGTTCATCATCTTGACATGGTCTTGGATGACATTGCTTTGGTTAATCAAGTTTAGTGTAAGAAATGATTTAACCAGAGGGGTAAAGAGGGGATCATGTTATAATTTGCATAAGTGACCATCATCATATGTGAGATGGTTGTGAGTTCAAATTTGATTCAATTTTGGTTTCTTTGATGCATTTAGGTTTGTTTGAGTTGTATAATCATTTTAGAAACAAAAGATCAAGCCATGATGGCCTTTGGTGATGGTTTGCATTTTTGACCTATGTGTATGTGAGGGTTTTGGATCACACTTAGCATTTCTTTTGTTTCTCTCAAAGAGGGGTGTTATGATCATATCTTAGGGTGTAGTAGCATGTGATAGTCATATCAACACTCATCATGGCAAGTGCAGCCAATAAAATCACTCATATGCATTAACTTGTATGTGACACACTATGCATAAAAAGTTTTTGTTTGTTGCAAATTTTGAGTACTTGATCTCTCCTTGATTTCATTATTGTTAAAACTTGGGATGTTACATCACGCAACCATTCTGATTCAACAGTGGTTGTGTCTAAAGCAGTAAGTTCTGCTTCCATAGTTGACCTCGTCAATATGGTTTGCTTGCAAGATCTCCATGACACTGCACCACCTCCAAAGGTAAATACATACCCACTAGTGGCGTAGAGATCAGCTACATCAGAGATCCAATTTGAATCACTATATCCTTCAAGCACAGCTGGGTGCCCTGAATAGTGAATCCCATAACTCATTGTACCACATAGGTAGCGCATGACCCTATCAAGTGCATGCCAATGATCAGTACCCGGGTTTGACATGAACCTACTCAACTTGCTAACAGCAAAAGAGATGTCGGGTCTAGTCGCGCTCGCTAAGTACATGAGTGAGCCAACGATCTGAGAATATCTCAATTGATCTATGGCAATCCTCCGGTTCTTGCGTAATGTCACACTAGGATCATAAGGTGTTGGAGAAGACTTGCTATCAATATAGCCGAACCGGCTCAAGATCTTCTCAACATAATGGGATTGCGTTAGAGTAATCCCACTCTCATCCTTAATAAGCTTGATATTCAGAATCACATCAGCTTCTCCCAGATCCTTCATATCAAAGCACTTTGACAAGAAAGACTTGACCTCGTGTATTACTTTCATGCTTGTACCAAAGATCAGAATATCATCCACGTACAAACATAGTATAACACCTTCGCCCCCACCATGGCGATAGTAAACGCACTTGTCAGCCTCATTGACAACAAAGCCTACAGAAGTTAAAGTTATGTCAAACTTCTCATACCATTGCTTAGGTGCTTGTTTTAGGCCATATAAAGATTTCAGTAACTTGCACACCTTTCTTTCTTCACCTTTTACTACAAACCCATCAGGCTGATCCATATAGATTTCCTCTTCCAACTCTCCATTAAGAAAAGCTGTCTTTACGTCCATTTGATGAACGATAAGACCATAGGAGGCAGCCATGGATAGTAGTACTCGAATGGTGGTAAGTCTAGCGACAGGTGAATAGGTGTCGAAGTAATCTTCGCCTTCTCTCTATGTGTAGCCTTTCGCTACAAGCCGCGCCTTGTACTTTTCAATAGTACCATCAGGTCTTAGCTTCTTCTTGAACACCCATTTGCAGCCCACAGGCTTGCATCCATGGGGTCGTTCTGATAGCTCCCAAGTTCCATTAGAAAGAATCGAGTCCATCTCATTATGGACAGCTTCTTTCCAGTCATCTGCATCTGGAGATGCATATGCCTCTGCAATGGACGTGGGAGTATCATCCACAAGGTACACAATGAAATCATCACCAAAGGATTTTTCAATCCTCCGTCTCTTGCTCCGTTTAGGAGCTTCATTGTCATCCTTCTCAGTAACATTCTCATGTGATTGTTCAAAATACTCATTAGATGTACTAGATTCAGGAACTATCTCAGTAGAAATTCTAGCAATGCTATGCATATCTTTCATAGGAAACATATTCTCAAAGAATGTTGCATCACGAGATTCCATAATAGTATCAACATGCATATCAGGTACTTCAGATTGAACTACTAAAAATCTATAGCCTACACTCCGCGGAGCATAACCTAGAAAGATACAATCCACTGTCTTTGGTCCGAGTTTGCGCTTCTTAGTAATTGGAATATTGACTTTCGCCAAACATCCCCATGTGCGCAAATACGAAAGTGATGGTTTTCTCCCAGACCACTCCTCGTAAGGGGTTTTATCTTTATTCTTGTTAGGAACTCTATTCAGGACATGACATGAAGTCAACAAAGCCTCCCCCACCATGCCTTTGATAAACCAGCAGTGGCTAACATGGAATTCACCAAGTCAGTCAGCGTGCGATTTTTCCTCTCGGCAACCCCGTTTGATTGGGGCGAATAGGGAGGCGTCCTCTCATGAATAATGCCATGTTCCTCACAGAATTCATCAAAGATTTTAGGAAAATATTCACCACCACGATCCGACCTAAGACGCTTGATCTTTCTCTCTAGTTGATTTTCAACTTCGGCCTTATAAATTTTAAAGTAGTCTAAAGCTTCATCTTTAGTTCGCAACAAATAAACATAGCAAAATCTAGTCGCATCATCAATCAATGTCATGAAATATCTCTTTCCACCTTTTGTCAACACACCATTCATCTCGCATAGATCAGAATGTATGAGTTCTAGAGGTGCCAAGTTTCTCTCCTCGGCCGCCTTGTGAGGCTTTCGAGGTTGCTTTGATTGCACACAACTATGACACTTAGAACCTTTGGCAATGGTGAAATTCGGAATTAAACTTAAACTGGATAGCCGAGACATTAAACCAAAATTAATGTGACATAAACGAGAATGCCAAACACTGGTATCATCACTAACATTGCCACAAATATGGTTCACAGACTTATTACTGAAATCAGAAAGCGAAAAGCGGAACAAGCCTCCGCACTCATAGCCTTTACCAATAAATTGTCCAAACTTGGAAACAACTACTTTATTCGACTCTAAGACAACCTTAAACCCATCTCTGCATAGAAGGGAGCCGCTAACGAGATTCTTGTTCATAGTAGGGACATGCTGCACGTTCCTCAGCTGCACGATCTTCCCCGAAGTGAACTTCAGATCTACCGTGCCAACACCACGAACAGAAGCATGTGACCCATTCCCCATCAAGACGGAAGAATCCCGGGCGACCTGGTAAGAAGTGAACATGGATATGTCAGCACACACATGAACATTAGCACATGTATCAATCCACCAACATGGAGATTGAAATACCGAAAGAACAGTAAAGAGATTACCGTACCCATCAGCATTGCTAGCGGTCACCGTGTTGACTTGCTTCGCCTTTTTCTTGCGGTCTGCCCTCTCTGGACAGTCCTTAGAAAAGTGGCCAGCCTCTCCACAGGTAAAGCAGCTCAGATCTGCTTTGTTTATCATCTTCTTCTTCTTGAAGGTTGTAGTCTTCATAGGCTTATTGAAGGAGGGCTTGTTGTTCCCTTTGTTCTTGCTGTAGGGTTTCTTCTGCACCATGTTGGCGCTAGACTGACCCTCTCCTTTCTCAGTAGTATCCTTAGCCCGAGCTTTCTCCTCAACATCAAGAGACACTATCAGATTTTCAACTGATATCTCCTGTCTCTTGTGTTTGAGAGTTGTGGCAAAGTTCCTCCATGAAGAGGGCAACTTAGCGATAATGCATCCAGCCACAAACTTATCAGGTAAGGCACACTTAAGGAGTTCAAGCTCTTTCGCAATGCACTGTATCTCATGAGCTTGTTCGACTACAGAACGGTTGTTCACCATCCTGATGTCATGGAAGCTCTCCATGATGTACAGTTCACTGCCTGCATCGGTTGCACCGAATTTAGCATTCAGTGCATCCCAGAGCTCTTTACCGTCTACTATGTGCATATACACATCACATAGACGATCAGCAAGAATACTCAGTACGCATCCGACGAAGAGAGTATTGTCTTCCTTGAACTTGTTCTGATCTTGGTCAGATATAGTTCCTTCAGGAAGACCATTACTAACATGGAACACTTTCAGATGAGTAAGCCAGAGCGTGGCCTTAATCTGCCACCTCTTAAAGTGCACACCGGTAAACTTATCCGGCCTCAGTGCATCAGCAAAACCAGCCATTGTTAACTCAGGAAATTGCCTACAATTAGGTTTTTGGATTGTTGGATAATTAGGCACAATTTCCATAATTAATTCCAGAATACAAAACATGATGACAACAACTACTAACATGTGAAACTCGAACATACTAGATGCATTAATCAACATGAGTAGCAGCAGCACAAACGGTAAAGCATCCATCGCTAAACAGATCGAGATATGTCGCACGTACCGATCTGGTGGAGGTGGCGGTGGAGGTGTAGCAGATGATATCGCAGCAGTAACGTTGTTGACGACAGGGACGACACGACGGAAGTAGACGGCGTTGAAGACGACGGTAGGCAGCACCGCCCGACTTGGACGGAACGACCCGTGATGGAGAGCTTGAGCAGTCGCGCAGAGCGCTTCCCAAAAACCTAATTCGCCCTCTCCCGTACAGGATCGCAAGGACGAGCGGTTCCGGAGACCTGCTCTCCCGTTCGCCGATGCACGTCGGCGCGCGGGATGGAGTAGGCTACGATGGCGGCGCAAGCAGAGAGAGGTGGAAACCCTAACTCATGTATTCAGTATATTTCTGCGGTAGCCGGGCAAGAGATTATATAGGCTCGGAAACCCTAGGTAACATGGGCCACGCCCACGTCGCACGAACGTTTCGAGTCGGTTACAGATAGCCCACGATCTCCTGAGCTGCAAAAAGTAAGGAAAGTCTCGGCTCGAGGCTCAATCCACTCACCACGAGCGCGGCGCGAGTCGAGACGAGCGAGCGAGGAGGAGGAGGAGCGCGCGTGTAGCACTCCTATTCTCACTCACTTAATAGTGGTGGAACAACCCACCTTATAAGGTGGTCTAACTTCCTCCCAACTTTCCATGTGGGACTAAACTTCCCACCTCTTGCCACTCCCTAGTGAGCTGCCACCAACTTTGGCTCAAACTCACAAGGCTGCCACTAAGTGGGCTTTGAGATTTATAGAGAAAAAACTGAAATCTAGTATGGGCCACTAAATGTGGGCCCAATATTTCAACACTATGTTGAAGCGCATCTAAATTTATTAGTTTTATCGATGTTTCAGTCTTAGCATTCTAAAGCTTCTCTTGCTATATGAGTAGCAAAATAAATGACAAAGACACATACGGAGCAATCGTAGAAATATGTCTAGGCCAAATTAAAGAGATATCACTTCTCTTAAGAAATGTTGTTCGGGCCAGTTAGCTTTTAAAAGTAGCATAGAATCATTACACTAGTAGAAAATAAGTCTTCTGTTTGGAGCTGTTTGGAGCACTAGTTCTGGCCGTGTTTGAAATTCAGACTAATATGCTATTAGTCCCAGTTTTAATGGGTAGGACACGGAAGTCCCGGTTTGTAACGGGACCTTTAGTCCCGGTTGAAGACACCAACTGAGACTAAAGGGATTGTCGTAGACCCTGCCGGTGCGAAAATCTTTAGTCCCAATTGGTATTCCCAACCAAGACTAAGGTCTACCCTTTAGTTCCGGTTGGAGACACCAAATCAGACTAAAGGTTTCTGGGTTTTTTTTGGCTCCACACCTCCCCGTGGATTGCCTTTTTTATCTTTGTAAAATACAAAAGAAAATGATAGAAAAATCAAAATAAAAAATCCTTTTAGTTGTAGGTAGCTTAGGTGATCTAGTTATTACAAAAAATAATAAACATGAATTTTGTTTTGCAAAACACTGGAGTTTGATTCGGTTAGCCAATTTTTAAAATCTCAAACTGCTAAAAGGAAGTATGAAAATTTTCAGGTTTTAGATGTTGCAAAAAAAATTAAATTTTTTAAAATGATTTTTATTTATTCATTCAATATTGTTATTACATCATTATTTTTTGTTTACTTAATTAGTTATTTGGAATTTAAAAAATAAAGAAGTGTGTCATCGTGACCAACAGGTTAATAGGATTGATATGATAGTAATATCATTAACATGCGCGCAAAGCACTTGGAAGCGGGACAGAACGATGGGTGACCGAGCGGAAAGTTTAACCAGGAGTAAGTAATTTGACTAGAGATTAAGTGTAGTTAGAGTAACTTGTCAAATAACTTAAATACTAGAAATTCTGAAAAGTAGCAAAAAAGAGGGAGTGAAAAAAATAGAAAAAACTTGGATAAAAAAATAGACGTAATGTCCTTTAGAGGGTGTTTGTTTGGGCTTCCTGTGGCTTTCCAGTGAAAAAAGCCGGCCGAACGAACCAAACGGAGAGGCTGCGCGTTGGCTTTGCCGAAGCCACCGAGTCGAATAGGCAAACTAGAAAAAGCACCTGGGGAGGTGCTTCCCGCGGCTTCTGTCTCGCGACCGAAACGTTCTCTGTGTTTGGACATGGCATTTGAAGATATTACCAGCATACTGCCACTCCCCGTCGATCCCAAACCTCCGAAAATATCTCCCAGATATCCATCTCGACCCCCAAAAAAAAAGAACCGAAACGGTATCCCCGCCCGAGCGACGACCCGCGCTCCGCCCGTCGCGCCGGAGCTCCTCCACGCCGCCGGAGGTCCTCCATGCCAGACCTCCTCCCCACCACCGGAGCTTCTCCCCGCCGCACCTCCTCCCACCGCCGAGCTCCTCCCCAGCCGCCGCCCGCCGTTCCAGATCGAAGGGCAGCCCAAATCGCGCCGCCGCCGTACTGCTCGACCCGCCCATGTCGGCTCCTCCGCCGCCTTCCTCGTCCCCGGCAACCCCTACATCGCTGTTCTTTGGTTCTTTGTGGCCGCTTGTACCCGCTAGAGAAATACTGCCCGGTCCGAGTTCAGTTTCCCCGATGACCGTAGCAGTTGTTGAGGAACGAAATCGAGCCAGGCGTGTAGAGAATTGCCGTGTGTGATATTCTTCATGTGATTTTGTAAGTGAAGTTTAGCAGCATACAATCGTCAAGTGCCAATCCATCTGAATCCATGTTACGAGCGTGCCGTGTAGCTGCTTTTATTTTAGACGGGAGAAGCATATATATAGGATTAGAAAGATGTGTTTATTGAAAATGAACATGTATTTTAATTGTGAAAATTCCCCAGGTTAAAGCCCACAAATTCCACGATTCAATCAACAATTATATATGTTCTCAGAACTTTAGGGGTATATCAGACAATTCCGTAACATACAGCTAAACAGCCAGCCAAGTTGCCAAACAGTCATAGTCTGAAAAGCGGTTTTCTCTACACAGCAGCTTTTCCTGCACAGCAGCACAGCCAGCCAGCCACAGCTCAAACAAACAGGCCCGTCCCGGTTGGTGTTATAAACCGGTACTAAAGGTCCTCCGCCTGGCGTGGCCCCGCAGCCCACGTGGAGTGCATTTAGTCCCCGTTTGTAACACAACCGGAACTACCGGAACTAAAGGTGTGTTCTTTAGTCCCAATTTGGCAGTCCATGGTTGGGCAACCGAGACTGAAGGCTCTACAGACCGGGACAATATGCCCATTTTCTACTAGTGTTATAAGATTCTGGTTATGACATCACAATGCATATTTTGTACAAAGATCTTTTCACATAATAATTGTGTTATGTACTATGAAGAAAATAAAGGTTGGAGTATTGATTTTTATTTGTACTCATGTTCGATGGGGGTATTGGTAGAAGGAGTTGTATTTCAGTTTCTATAATACATCATATGGGTTATGTGCCATATTAACTTAGCAAGTGGGAATTCATAAAAGAGGTGTTGTATTGTTTCATGCTTTTCACACGATAACAACACTTTGTACCGCAATTCCAATTCCTCTTTATCATATTATCTTTCGTTAAGCTGATTATGCGATGGGAGAACCACATAAAAACTTCTATTTTCAGCGGCACTTTCATCTTGCAAATATAATCATGTAAGTATTTTGTATTGTCACTTAGGAGATCCAAATAAATGGACTTGACCGTGAAACCTCCCCAAAGAAAAACATCACTTTCGTTATTAAGCTAAACATGCATGACTCGCTGCACTTTCGTCTTGATTTTTAGACTTGGCCGCACCTCTCTGCACTAGAGTTGCTGAAGCATGTTACACTTGTCCCTTCCCTTCCATATCAGCGGGCTTGGATCCTTGCACAGTCATTGTTGCAGCACTTGGAACCGCAGTCGCTTGAGCAGCCTAAGTGCTAGTATCTGATGTGAAACAGTTCGCCCCCATCTGCCATTACACCTATTGTGCCCTCTACCACAATCACCATTTCAGCCACGGCCACCAAAGTGTTGCTTATCACTCAAAAATGAATTCTTAATCACACAAGATGGTGTTTTTTTAATAATCAATATCACATATATTTAAAATAGCAAATACTACACGGTAAAGATACGTGAGTTGTCTCCGGAAATTACAAAATAAAGTCTAAAAAATAAATCTTCAAGTTCTTCAAATTCTTCTCCCATGACATAATCTTGTAGTTCTCTAAATGCATCCGAAAGCAAATGCTAAACCACAAACCTATAAATACCAACAAAGCTTCTTCCATATTTTTTAATTTGAGCCGTAATGTCAAGGCTACATGCACGCTCGTAACCACTAAAGTAGTCAATCAACATCAGCAAGTGTACCAACACCAGTATGCTAGGACAAAGTAACCGGATAGTCTTGTCAACGTCGCTGGAGAACCAAGAGTACGAACCACAATTGTCGAGGACGTAGAAGACATGACAAATATTGCGAGGACAATCATCCTCGCGACAACCATGAGAAAAGATCAATAATAGATGTGGCGAAGCAGGATCTGAAGGTTCATATCTAGAAAACTATAATCTTTCAACATCACCATGGACGTGAAGAAGGAGATCTCATTGTCGAGCGAGAGATGAAGATCACTTATTGTAGACAAAGTCATCTCCATTTAAGTGGGTTGCAAAAGAAAAAGGCTACCAAAAACCTAAAAAATACTAATTTTATTAAAAATTCCACACATAGATTGGATTCTCCACCCCTCCTGATGCCGGCGAGGCTGGCCAAAGGAGGGGGAACCGATCTATAGAGGCAGCAAAGGTGGATGCGTCACTAGGCCTAGACCCAAACCCTAAGCCTAAACCCTAACCCTAACCCTAAGTCCTAACCCTAACCCTAAACCTAAACCCTAACCCTAACCCTAAATCCTAACCCTAACCCTAATCCTAACCAGTAGATCAAGGCAATTCTTCTTGGAATAATGTGCCTAAGTGGTGTCGTCGGCGCATGTGGACTACCTTGTTGAAGACAAAACGATGGATGATATATGCTTATCACCATAATTGGATGTGAACCTTGGTATATATGCCCACTTTTGAAGATTGTCTTGAAGAACAAGTTACCGAGAAGGGTGGCTCATGTGATAATGGCTAGCTGCGGGTATACCGGAGGCTACCATGTGCCAAAGGGTCCCAAGCTTGGTTTTCCATGTGTATATGTCCTAAAAAACCCAAAACAATGAAAAAGTACATTGGTGGAACCTCGCGCGGAGAAATCTAGGGTGTTGACCCGTCGGGGCACACATACCGCTGTTTTTTTTGGGGGGGGAGGGGGAGAATGACCGCCGGAGCACCGGGATCCCACCAAATCTTGCACGTGGACCTATCATATGTGTGAAAGTGTGGTGGAAGGTGCAATGGTGCAAAAATAGCTCCCCTAAACCCTAAACTGGGGAGGCTTCGAGTAATGCAACTGCAGCTGCTGACACGGGAGCTGCAAAACCCTAAATCCTAAACCCTAACCCTAAATCCTAACCCTAACCCTAACCCTAAATCCTAACCATAAACCCTAACCCTAACCCTAACCAGTAGATCAAAGCAATTCTTTTCGGAATAATGTGCCTAAGTGGTGCCGTCAGCGCATGTGGACTACCTTGTTGAAGACAACGTGATGGATGATATCTGCTATTGATACGTCTCCAACGTATCGATAATTTCTTATGTTCCATGCTACTTTATTGATGATACCTACATGTTTTATGCACATTATATGTCATATTTATGCATTTTGGAACTAACCTATTAACAAGATGCCGAAGAGCCAGTTGCTGTTGTTTTTGGTTTCAGAAATCCTAGTAAGGAAATATTCTCGGAATTGGACGAAATCAACGCCCAGGTCCTATTTTGCACGGAGCTTCCGAAGACCGAAGAGATAACGAAGTGGGCGACGAGGCGCCGCCACCATAGGGCCGCGCCAGAGGCCCGCGCCGCCCTATGGTGTGGGCCCTCGTCAGCCCCCGACCTACCCTTCCGCCTACTTAAAGCCTCCGTCGCGAAAACCCGATCGAGAGCCATGATACGGAAAACCTTCCAGAGACGCCGCCGCGAATCCCATCTCGGGGATTCAGGAGATCGCCTCCGGCACCCTGCCGGAGAGGGGATTCATCTCCCGGAGGACTCTTCATCGCCGTGATCGCCTCCGGAGTGATGAGTGAGTAGTTCACCCCTGGACTATGGGTCCATAGCAGTAGCTAGATGGTCATCTTCTCCTTGTTGTGCTTCATTGTTGGATCTTGTGAGCTGCCTAACATGATCAAGATCATCTATATGTAATTCTATATGTTGTGTTTGTAGGGATCCGATGGATAGAGAATACTATGTTATGGTGATTATCAATCTATTGTTTATGTGTTGTTTATGATCTTGCATGCTCTCCGTTATTAGTAGAGGCTCTGGCCAAGTTTGTACTCTTAACTCCAAGAGGGAGTATTTATGCTCGATAGTGGGTTCATGCCTTCATTGACACCTGGGACAGTGACAGAAAGTTCTAAGGTTGTGATGTGCTGTTGCCACTAGGGATAAAACATTGATTCTATGTCTAAGGATGTAGTTGTCGATTACATTACGCACCATACTTAATGCAATTGTCTGTTGCTTTGCAACTTAATACTGAATGGGGTTCGGATGATAACCTGAAGGTGGACTTTTTAGGCATAGATGCAGTTGGATGGCGGTCTATGTACTTTGTCGTAATGCCCGGATTAAATCTCACTATATTTATCATATCATGTATATGCATTGTTATGCCCTTCTCTATTTGTCAATTGCCCGACTGTAATTTGTTCACCCAACATGCTTTTATCTTATGGGAGAGACACCTCTAGTGAACTGTGGACCCCGGTCCTATTCTTTACATAGCATACAATCTACTGCAATTGTGTTTTACTGTTTTCTTGCAAACAATCATCTTCCACTCGATACGTTTAATCCTTTGTTACAGCAAGCCGGTGAGATTGACAACCTCACTGTTTCGTTGGGGCAAAGTACTTTGGTTTTGTTGTGCAGATTCCACGTTGGCGCCGGAATCCCTGTTGTTGCGCCGCATCACATTTCGCCACCATCAACCTTCAACGTGCTTCTTGGCTCCTCCTGGTTCGATTAAACCTTGGTTTTTTTCTGAGGGAAAACTTGCTACTGTGCGCATCATACCTTCCTCTTGGGGTTTGATACGTCTCCAACGTATCGATAATTTCTTATGTTCCATGCTACTTTATTGATGATACCTACATGTTTTATGCACATTATATGTCATATTTATGCATTTTCTGGAACTAACCTATTAACAAGATGCCGAAGAGCCAGTTGCTGTTTTCTGCTGTTTTTGGTTTCAGAAATCCTAGTAAAGAAATATTCTCGGAATTGGACGAAACTTTCGCCCAGGGTCCTATTTTTGCACGAAGCTTCCAGAAGACCGAAGACCAACGGTGGCCACGAGGCAGCCAGGGGGTGGCCGGCGCGGCCTAGGTCTTGGCCGCGGCCCTGCCCCCGGGCCCTCGTGTGGCCCCCGCGTTGACCTTCCGCCTACTTAAAGCCTCCGTCGCGAAACCCCCAGTACCGAGAGCCACGATACGGAAAACCTTACGAGACGCCGCCGCCGCGAATCCCATCTCGGGGGATTCGGGAGATCGCCTCCGGCACCTGCCGGAGAGGGGATTCATCTCCCGGAGGACTCTTCATCGCCATGATCGCCTCCGGAGTGATGAGTGAGTAGTTCACCCCTGGACCATGGGTCCATAGCAGTAGCTAGATGGTTGTCTTCTCCTTGTTGTGCTTCATTGTTGGATCTTGTGAGCTGCCTAACATGATCAAGATCATCTATATGTAATTCTATATGTTGTGTTTGTCGGGATCCGATGGATAGAGAGTACTATGATTATGGTGATTATCAATCTATTGTTCATGTGTTGTTTATGATCTTGCATGCTCTCCGTTATTAGTAGAGGCTCTGGCCAAGTTTTTACTCTTAACTCCAAGAGGGAGTAATTATGCTCGATAGTGGGTTCATGCCTTCATTGATACCTGGGACAGTGACAGTTCTAAGGTTGTGATGTGCTGTTGCCACTAGGGATAAAACATTGATGCTATGTCTAAGGATGTAGTTATTGATTACATTACGCACAATACTTAATGCAATTGTCTGTTGCTTTGCAACTTAATACTGGAGGGGGTTCGGACGATAACCTGAAGGTGGACTTTTTAGGCATAGATGCAGTTGGATGGCGGTCTATGTTCTTTGTCGTAATGCCCGGATTAAATCTCACTATATTTATCATGTCATGTATATGCATTATTATGCCTTTCTCTATTTGTCAATTGCCCGACTGTAATTTGTTCACCCAACATGCTTTTATCTTATGGGAGAGACACCTCTAGTGAACTGTGGACCCCGGTCCTATTCTTTCCATAGCATACAATCTACTTGTTTTACTGTTTTCTTTGCAAACATCTTCCACTCGATACGTTTAATCCTTTGTTACAGCAAGCCGGTGAGATTGACAACCTCACTGTTTCGTTGGGGCAAAGTACTTTGGTTGTGTTGTGCAGGTTCCAGTTGGCGCAATCCCTGGTGTTGCGCCGCATCACATTTCGCGACCATCAACCTTCAACGTGCTTCTTGGCTCCTACTGGTTCGATTAAACCTTGGTTTCATACTGAGGGAAAACTTGCCACCGTGCGCATCATACCTTCCTCTTGGGGTTCCCAACGGACGTGTACATCTACGCGCATCAAGCACTTTTTCTGGCGCCGTTGCCGGGGAGATCAAGACACGCTGCAAGGGGAGTCTCCACTTCTCAATCTCTTTACTTTGTTTTTGTCTTGCTTTATTTTATTTACTACTTTGTTTGCTGCACTAAATCAAAACACAAAAAAATTAGTTGCTAGTTTACTTTATTTACTGTCTTGCTCTCTATATCAAAAACACAAAAAAATTAGTTACTCGCATTTACTCTATCTAGTTTGCTTTATTGTCCTGCACTCTATATTTAAAATACAATTTTTTTTTTTTTTTTTTTTTTTTTTTTTACCATGTCTAGCTCTGAACCTGTTACTTCTTCACCTGAAGACTTAGTTTTCACTTTCAAGCAAGGGGATGAGGAGAGTTTTAAGGATGCTTGGTCTAGAATTTTTACTTCTTATCGTAAAACTGAACCTCAAATGACTCTAAGTTTGCTCCTTAGTAATTTTTATTTTGGTCTTATGGTTCGCTATAGATATGCTTTGGACACTTTAGTAGGAGGAGATTTCCTTCATTGTAATGGGGATCAAGCTTTTAATGCCATAAAGAAATTGGTTGCATCACATGATTCAGCTAATAACTTTGATTCAGCCCTTATTAGCATTCATAATAGATTGAACAATCTCGAGATAAGTACATCTCGCTTAAATGATAATTATCACTGTGTTCGTAATCGTCTTGAACAAGTCTTAGAGAATCCTAAACCTTCATCATGGGACCCTTCTGTTAAAATTGTCATCGGTGATCGAACTCTTCATGCCTATTGTGATATTATGTATGAATTTTGCCTTATGCCTGAAAACATTTATAAATCTTTGAAACTTTGGGGAGTCGATAAAGGGGGAGAAGAAATAGCTCTTATTGATAACTCTATCATAATTCCTAAGGGAATAGCTGCAGGTGTGCATACAACCATTCGTGGAAGAACAGTATCCATTGATTATCTTATTATTGAAACAGGAAAAATCATATTCGGAAGATCCTTGCTGAAATTATTGGGAGCAGTCATTGATGTGGGAGAAGGCACTCTGAAATTCACCTCTATACCAGGGGGGAATCATATATTTCCTAAACCAAAAGGAAAGAAAAACATTAAGAAAGGTAAAGATGAAGCCCAAGGTAAGGTTGACACACCATCTCTCGATAATACTTGATTTGCACTTTCTGCGCCTAGCTGAAAGGCGTTAAAGAAAAGCGCTTATGGGAGACAACCCATGTTTTTACCTACAGCAATTTTTTGTTTTATTGAGTCTTGGAAGTTGTTTACTACTGTAGCAACCTCTCCTTATCATGTTTTTGTGCCAAGTAAAGTTTCTATGTCAAAGTTGATGTTATATTTGGGATCGCTGCGCAGAAACAGCATTGCTGTCTGCCACGAATCTGGGCATAATTCTCTGTAGAAAATTCGAAAAAATCTGCCAATTTACGAGCGTGATCCTCAGATATGTACGCAACTTTCATTAGTTTTGAGTTTTTCCATTTGAGCAAGTCTGGTGCCATTTATAAATTCGTCTTTACGGACTGTTCTGTTTTTGACAGATTCTGTCTTTTATTTCGCATTGCCTCTTTTGCTATGTTGGATTTATTTCTTTGATCCATTAATGTCCAGTAGCATTATGCAATGTCCAGAAGTGAAAAGAATGATTGTGTCACCTCTGAATGTGTGAATTATTAATGATGCACTAACCCTCTAATGAGTTTGCTTGAAGTTTGGTGTGAAGGAAGTTTTCAAGGGTCAAGAGAGGAGAATGATATACTAAGATCAAGAGGAGTGAAAGCTCTAAGCTTGGGGATGCCCCGTGGTTCATCCCTGCATATTTTAAGAAGACTCAAGCGTCTAAGCTTGGGGATGCCCAAGGCATCCCCTTCTTCATCGACAACATCATCAGGTTCCTCCCCCGAAACTATATTTTTATTCAGTCACATCTGGTGTTCTTTACTTGGAGCGTCGGTTTGTTTTCGTTTTTGTTTTTGTTTGAATAAGATGGATCCTAGCATTCACTTTGTGGGAGAGAGACACGCTCCGCTGTTGCATATGGACACATGTGTCCTTAGGCTTTACTCATAATGTTCAAGGCGAAGTTTCTTCTTCGTTAATTTGTTATATGGTTGGAATTGGAAAATGCTACATGTAGTAATTCTAAAAATGTCTTGGATAATGTGATACTTGGCAATTGTTGTGCTCATGTTTAAGCTCTTGCATCATATGCTTTGCACCCATTAATGAAGAAATACATAGAGCTTGCTAAAATTTGATTTGCATATTTGGTTTCTCTAAGGTCTAGATAATATCTAGTATTGAGTTTTGAACAACAAGGAAGACAGTGTAGAGTCTTATAATGTTTACAATATGTCTTTTATGTGAGTCTTGCTGCACTTGTTCATCCTTGAGTTTGCTTCAAATAACCTTGCTAGCCTAAACCTTGTATCGAGAGGGAATACTTCTCATGCCAAAATCCTTGAGCCAACCACTATGCCATTTGTGTCCACCATACCTACCTACTACATGGTATTTACCCGCCATTCCAAAGTAAATTGCTTGAGTGCTACCTTTAAAATTCCATCATTCACCTTTGCAATATATAGCTCATGGGACAAAATAGCCTTAAAAACTATCGTAGTATTGAATATGTACTTATGCACTTTATATTTTATTAAGTTGCTTGTTGTGCGATAACCATGTTTCTGGGGAACGCCATCAACTATTGTTGAATATCATGTGAGTTGCTATGCATGTCCGTCTTGTCTGAAGGTCTATCATTTTAGTGGTTGGAGCATGCAAAATTGTTAGAGAAGAACATTGGGCCGCTAACTAAAGCCATGAATCATGGTGGAAGTTTCAGTTTTGGACATATATCCTCAATCTCATATGAGAATAATAACTTTGCTACATGCTTATGCATTAAAGAGGAGTCCATTATCTGTTGTCCATGTTGTCCCGGTATGGATGTCTAAGTTGAGAATAATCAAAAGCGAGAAATCCTAAATGCGAGCATTCTCCTTGGACCTTTGTACAGGCGGCATGGAGGTACCCCTTTGTGACACTTGGTTGAAACATGGCATGCGAAGACCCGGTAGTCCAAGTTAAGTAGGACGAGGTGCGGGCACTATTAGTATACTATGCGTGAGGCTTGCAACTTGTAAGATATAATTTACATAACTCATATGCTTTATTACTACCGTTGACAAAATTGTTTCATGTTTTCAAAATAAAAGCTCTAGCACAAATACAGCAATCGATGCTTTCCTCTTTGAAGGACCATTCTTTTACTTTTATTGTTGAGTCAGTTTACCTATCTCCTTCCACCTTAAGAAGCAAACACTTGTGTGAACTGTGCATTGATTCCTACATACTTGCATATTGCACTTGTTATATTACTTTATGTTGACAATATCCATGAGATATACATGTTACAAGTTGAAAGCAACCGCTGAAACTTAATCTTCTTATGTGTTGCTTCAACACCTTTACTTTGATTTATTGCTTTACGAGTTAACTCTTATGCAAGACTTATTGATGCTTGTCTTGAAGTACTATTCATGAAAAGTCTTTGCTATATGATTCAGTTGTTTACTCATGTCATTACCTTTGCTTTGATCGCTGCATTCATTACATATGTTTACAAATAGTATGATCAAGATTATGATGGCATGTCACTTCAGAAATTATCTTTGTTATCGTTTTACCTGCTCGGGACGAGCAGAACTAAGCTTGGGGATGATACGTCTCCAACGTATCGATAATTTCTTATGTTCCATGCTACTTTATTGATGATACCTACATGTTTTATGCACATTATATGTCATATTTATGCATTTTCTGGAACTAACCTATTAACAAGATGCCGAAGAGCCGTTTGTTTTCTGCTGTTTTTGGTTTCAGAAATCCTAGTAAAGAAATATTCTCGGAATTGGACGAAACTTTCGCCCAGGGTCCTATTTTTGCACGAAGCTTCCAGAAGACCGAAGACCTAACGAAGTGGGGCCACGAGGCAGCCAGGGGGTGGCGGCCCAGGTCTTGGCCGCGCGGCCCTGCCCCTGGGCCCCTCGGCCCCCCGCGTTGACCTTCCGCCTACTTAAAGCCTCCGTCGCGAAACCCCGACGAGAGCCACGATACGAAAACCTTACAGACGCCGCCGCCGCGAATCCCATCTCGGGGATTCAGGAGATCGCCTCCGGCACCCTGCCGGAGAGGGGATTCATCTCCCGGAGGACTCTTCATCGCCATGATCGCCTCCGGAGTGATGAGTGAGTAGTTCACCCCTGGACCATGGGTCCATAGCAGTAGCTAGATGGTTGTCTTCTCCTTGTTGTGCTTCATTGTTGGATCTTGTGAGCTGCCTAACATGATCAAGATCATCTATATGTAATTCTATATGTTGTGTTTGTCGGGATCCGATGGATAGAGAGTACTATGATTATGGTGATTATCAATCTATTGTTCATGTGTTGTTTATGATCTTGCATGCTCTCCGTTATTAGTAGAGGCTCTGGCCAAGTTTTTACTCTTAACTCCAAGAGGGAGTAATTATGCTCGATAGTGGGTTCATGCCTTCATTGATACCTGGGACAGTGACAGAAAGTTCTAAGGTTGTGATGTGTTGTTGCCACTAGGGATAAAACATTGATGCTATGTCTAAGGATGTAGTTATTGATTACATTACGCACAATACTTAATGCAATTGTCTGTTGCTTTGCAACTTAATACTGGAGGGGGTTCGGACGATAACCTGAAGGTGGACTTTTTAGGCATAGATGCAGTTGGATGGCGGTCTATGTTCTTTGTCGTAATGCCCGGATTAAATCTCACTATATTTATCATGTCATGTATATGCATTATTATGCCTTTCTCTATTTGTCAATTGCCCGACTGTAATTTGTTCACCCAACATGCTTTTATCTTATGGGAGAGACACCTCTAGTGAACTGTGGACCCCGGTCCTATTCTTTCCATAGCATACAATCTACTTGTTTTACTGTTTTCTTTGCAAACATCTTCCACTCGATACGTTTAATCCTTTGTTACAGCAAGCCGGTGAGATTGACAACCTCACTGTTTCGTTGGGGCAAAGTACTTTGGTTGTGTTGTGCAGGTTCCTAGTTGGCGCCGGAATCCCTGGTGTTGCGCCGCATCACATTTCGCGACCATCAACCTTCAACGTGCTTCTTGGCTCCTACTGGTTCGATTAAACCTTGGTTTCATACTGAGGGAAAACTTGCCACTGTGCGCATCATACCTTCCTCTTGGGGTTCCCAACGGACGTGTACATCTACGCGCATCAAGCACTTTTTCTCGGCGCTTGCCGGGAGATCAAGACACGCTGCAAGGGGAGTCTCCACTTCTCAATCTCTTTACTTTGTTTTTGTCTTGCTTTATTTTATTTACTACTTTGTTTGCTGCACTAAATCAAAACACAAAAAATTAGTTGCTAGTTTTACTTTATTTACTGTCTTGCTCTCTATATCAAAAACACAAAAAAATTAGTTACTCGCATTTACTCTATCTAGTTTGCTTTATTGTCCTGCACTCTATATTTAAAATACAATTTTTTTTTTTTTTTTTTTTTAGTTACTTTTATTACCATGTCTAGCTCTGAACCTGTTACTTCTTCACCTGAAGACTTAGTTTTCACTTTCAAGCAAGGGGATGAGGAGAGTTTTAAGGATGCTTGGTCTAGAATTTTTACTTCTTATCGTAAAACTGAACCTCAAATGACTCTAAGTTTGCTCCTTAGTAATTTTTATTTTGGTCTTATGGTTCGCTATAGATATGCTTTGGACACTTTAGTAGGAGGAGATTTCCTTCATTGTAATGGGGATCAAGCTTTTAATGCCATAAAGAAATTGGTTGCATCACATGATTCAGCTAATAACTTTGATTCAGCCCTTATTAGCATTCATAATAGATTGAACAATCTCGAGATAAGTACATCTCGCTTAAATGATAATTATCACTGTGTTCGTAATCGTCTTGAACAAGTCTTAGAGAATCCTAAACCTTCATCATGGGACCCTTCTGTTAAAATTGTCATCGGTGATCGAACTCTTCATGCCTATTGTGATATTATGTATGAATTTTGCCTTATGCCTGAAAACATTTATAAATCTTTGAAACTTTGGGGAGTCGATAAAGGGGGAGAAGAAATAGCTCTTATTGATAACTCTATCATAATTCCTAAGGGAATAGCTGCAGGTGTGCATACAACCATTCGTGGAAGAACAGTATCCATTGATTATCTTATTATTGAAACAGGAAAAATCATATTCGGAAGATCCTTGCTGAAATTATTGGGAGCAGTCATTGATGTGGGAGAAGGCACTCTGAAATTCACCTCTATACCAGGGGGGAATCATATATTTCCTAAACCAAAAGGAAAGAAAAACATTAAGAAAGGTAAAGATGAAGCCCAAGGTAAGGTTGACACACCATCTCTCGATAATACTTGATTTGCACTTTCTGCGCCTAGCTGAAAGGCGTTAAAGAAAAGCGCTTATGGGAGACAACCCATGTTTTTACCTACAGCAATTTTTTGTTTTATTGAGTCTTGGAAGTTGTTTACTACTGTAGCAACCTCTCCTTATCATGTTTTTGTGCCAAGTAAAGTTTCTATGTCAAAGTTGATGTTATATTTGGGATCGCTGCGCAGAAACAGCATTGCTGTCTGCCACGAATCTGGGCATAATTCTCTGTAGAAAATTCGAAAAAATCTGCCAATTTACGAGCGTGATCCTCAGATATGTACGCAACTTTCATTAGTTTTGAGTTTTTCCATTTGAGCAAGTCTGGTGCCATTTATAAATTCGTCTTTACGGACTGTTCTGTTTTTGACAGATTCTGTCTTTTATTTCGCATTGCCTCTTTTGCTATGTTGGATTTATTTCTTTGATCCATTAATGTCCAGTAGCATTATGCAATGTCCAGAAGTGAAAAGAATGATTGTGTCACCTCTGAATGTGTGAATTATTAATGATGCACTAACCCTCTAATGAGTTTGCTTGAAGTTTGGTGTGAAGGAAGTTTTCAAGGGTCAAGAGAGGAGAATGATATACTAAGATCAAGAGGAGTGAAAGCTCTAAGCTTGGGGATGCCCCGTGGTTCATCCCTGCATATTTTAAGAAGACTCAAGCGTCTAAGCTTGGGGATGCCCAAGGCATCCCCTTCTTCATCGACAACATCATCAGGTTCCTCCCCTGAAACTATATTTTTATTCAGTCACATCTGGTGTTCTTTACTTGGAGCGTCGGTTTGTTTTCGTTTTTGTTTTTGTTTGAATAAGATGGATCCTAGCATTCACTTTGTGGGAGAGAGACACGCTCCGCTGTTGCATATGGACACATGTGTCCTTAGGCTTTACTCATAATGTTCAAGGCGAAGTTTCTTCTTCGTTAATTTGTTATATGGTTGGAATTGGAAAATGCTACATGTAGTAATTCTAAAAATGTCTTGGATAATGTGATACTTGGCAATTGTTGTGCTCATGTTTAAGCTCTTGCATCATATGCTTTGCACCCATTAATGAAGAAATACATAGAGCTTGCTAAAATTTGATTTGCATATTTGGTTTCTCTAAGGTCTAGATAATATCTAGTATTGAGTTTTGAACAACAAGGAAGTGTAGAGTCTTATAATGTTTACAATATGTCTTTTATGTGAGTCTTGCTGCACTTGTTCATCCTTGAGTTTGCTTCAAATAACCTTGCTAGCCTAAACCTTGTATCGAGAGGGAATACTTCTCATGCATCCAAAATCCTTGAGCCAACCACTATGCCATTTGTGTCCACCATACCTACCTACTACATGGTATTTACCCGCCATTCCAAAGTAAATTGCTTGAGTGCTACCTTTAAAATTCCATCATTCACCTTTGCAATATATAGCTCATGGGACAAAATAGCCTTAAAAACTATCGTAGTATTGAATATGTACTTATGCACTTTATATTTTATTAAGTTGCTTGTTGTGCGATAACCATGTTTCTGGGGAACGCCATCAACTATTGTTGAATATCATGTGAGTTGCTATGCATGTCCGTCTTGTCTGAAGGTCTATCATTTTAGTGGTTGGAGCATGCAAAATTGTTAGAGAAGAACATTGGGCCGCTAACTAAAGCCATGAATCATGGTGGAAGTTTCAGTTTTGGACATATATCCTCAATCTCATATGAGAATAATAACTTTGCTACATGCTTATGCATTAAAGAGGAGTCCATTATCTGTTGTCCATGTTGTCCCGGTATGGATGTCTAAGTTGAGAATAATCAAAAGCGAGAAATCCAAAATGCGAGCATTCTCCTTGGACCTTTGTACAGGCGGCATGGAGGTACCCCTTTGTGACACTTGGTTGAAACATGGCATGCGAAGACCCGGTAGTCCAAGTTAAGTAGGACGAGGTGCGGGCACTATTAGTATACTATGCGTGAGGCTTGCAACTTGTAAGATATAATTTACATAACTCATATGCTTTATTACTACCGTTGACAAAATTGTTTCATGTTTTCAAAATAAAAGCTCTAGCACAAATACAGCAATCGATGCTTTCCTCTGAAGGACCATTCTTTTACTTTTATTGTTGAGTCAGTTTACCTATCTCCTTCCACCTTAAGAAGCAAACACTTGTGTGAACTGTGCATTGATTCCTACATACTTGCATATTGCACTTGTTATATTACTTTATGTTGACAATATCCATGAGATATACATGTTACAAGTTGAAAGCAACCGCTGAAACTTAATCTTCTTATGTGTTGCTTCAACACCTTTACTTTGATTTATTGCTTTATGAGTTAACTCTTATGCAAGACTTATTGATGCTTGTCTTGAAGTACTATTCATGAAAAGTCTTTGCTATATGATTCAGTTGTTTACTCATGTCATTACCTTTGCTTTGATCGCTGCATTCATTACATATGTTTACAAATAGTATGATCAAGATTATGATGGCATGTCACTTCAGAAATTATCTTTGTTATCGTTTTACCTGCTCGGGACGAGCAGAACTAAGCTTGGGGATGCTGATACGTCTCCAACGTATCGATAATTTCTTATGTTCCATGCTACTTTATTGATGATACCTACATGTTTTATGCACATTATATGTCATATTTATGCATTTTGGAACTAACCTATTAACAAGATGCCGAAGAGCCAGTTGTTTTCTGCTGTTTTTGGTTTCAGAAATCCTAGTAAAGAAATATTCTCGGAATTGGACGAAACTTTCGCCCAGGGTCCTATTTTTGCACGAAGCTTCCAAGACCGAAGACCTAACGAGGGGGCCACGAGGCAGGGGTGGCCGCGCGGCCTAGGTCTTGGCCGCGGCCCTGCCCCCTGGGCCCTCGTGTGGCCCGCGTTGACCTTCCGCCTACTTAAAGCCTCCGTCGCAAACCCCACCGAGAGCCACGATACGGAAAACCTTACAGACGCGCGCCGCGAATCCCATCTCGGGGATTCAGGAGATCGCCGGCACCTGCCGGAGAGGGGATTCATCTCCCGGAGGACTCTTCATCGCCATGATCGCCTCCGGAGTGATGAGTGAGTAGTTCACCCCTGGACCATGGGTCCATAGCAGTAGCTAGATGGTTGTCTTCTCCTTGTTGTGCTTCATTGTTGGATCTTGTGAGCTGCCTAACATGATCAAGATCATCTATATGTAATTCTATATGTTGTGTTTGTCGGGATCCGATGGATAGAGAGTACTATGATTATGGTGATTATCAATCTATTGTTCATGTGTTGTTTATGATCTTGCATGCTCTCCGTTATTAGTAGAGGCTCTGGCCAAGTTTTTACTCTTAACTCCAAGAGGGAGTAATTATGCTCGATAGTGGGTTCATGCCTTCATTGATGGGACAGTGATGAAAGTTCTAAGGTTGTGATGTGCTGTTGCCACTAGGGATAAAACATTGATGCTATGTCTAAGGATGTAGTTATTGATTACATTACGCACAATACTTAATGCAATTGTCTGTTGCTTTGCAACTTAATACTGGAGGGGGTTCGGACGATAACCTGAAGGTGGACTTTTTAGGCATAGATGCAGTTGGATGGCGGTCTATGTTCTTTGTCGTAATGCCCGGATTAAATCTCACTATATTTATCATGTCATGTATATGCATTATTATGCCTTTCTCTATTTGTCAATTGCCCGACTGTAATTTGTTCACCCAACATGCTTTTATCTTATGGGAGAGACACCTCTAGTGAACTGTGGACCCCGGTCCTATTCTTTCCATAGCATACAATCTACTTGTTTTACTGTTTTCTTTGCAAACATCTTCCACTCGATACGTTTAATCCTTTGTTACAGCAAGCCGGTGAGATTGACAACCTCACTGCTTCGTTGGGGCAAAGTACTTTGGTTGTGTTGTGCAGGTTCCTAGTTGGCGCCGGAATCCCTGGTGTTGCGCCGCATCACATTTCGCGACCATCAACCTTCAACGTGCTTCTTGGCTCCTACTGGTTCGATTAAACCTTGGTTTCATACTGAGGGAAAACTTGCCACTGTGCGCATCATACCTTCCTCTTGGGGTTCCCAACGGACGTGTACATCTACGCGCATCGTTTCCCAACGTGTGAGTTACACGCCATCAAGCTCTTTTTTTGGCGCCGGGGAGATCAAGACACGCTGCAAGGAGTCTCCACTTCTCAATCTCTTTACTTTATTTTTGTCTTGCTTTATTTTATTTACTACTTTGTTTGCTGCACCTAAACAAAACACAAAAAAATTAGTTGCTAGTTTTACTTTATTTATTGTCTTGCTCTCTATATCAAAAACACAAAAAATTAGTTACTTGTCTTTACTTTATTTGCCTAGTTTACTTTTTGCTTATTGCATCATGTTTCCTCCTAAGTACACTCTAAAAGACATACCGGTAGGCCGAGGGTCTATAATTGGAAGAGATAATATAGAAGAATTTTTCACTCATGTTAGCACCGCTGAAGATTTTGAAGATAGACACTTGGTAGAACTTGCTCCTACTTATGAAATTGCTGTTGCTTCTTTAGTACACATGCTGGAAACTAAATTTGTTAATCTCAATCCTATAATCCAACACATGTTTCTCACACTTGGTGATATGGAGGAAGGAGAGAAGAAAGACTTTGTTTTAGAAACCCTTCTTAAAGAATTTGGTGGTGTAGCTAGAGAGGCTAGAAAAGTCTTTGCTAAATATAAAATGTTTGGTTCTTACACCAATTTTGTTAGTCTCCTTGAAAAGATGGACATGGAGAGAGTAAAGTACACTAATGATATTAATGATGGGGGGGAGGTTAAGACAACAATACCTTGTAAACTCCTAGGAATGCATGAAGCTCTAGAAAATAACTATGGTTGGCTTGTTCCTGAAAATTTGTTTGATGAGAATAGTAAGCCTAAGAATAATGAAAAAGGAGCCTCTGAAACTTACATAGACGAGATAACATGCATTGTTGAGAAAACTCCCAATACCCCTGTTATGATGTTGATGCTTCATCTCTCGATGTTACTTGATTTGCACTTTCTGCGCCTAGCTGAAAGGCGTTAAAGAAAAGCGCTTATGGAAGACAACCCATGTTTTTACTACAGCAATTTTTTTTGTTTTATTGAGTCTTGGAAGTTGTTTACTACTGTAGCAACCTCTCCTTATCATGTTTTTGTGCCAAGTAAAGTTTCTATGTCAAAGTTGATGTTATATTTGGGATCGCTGCAGAAACAGCATTGCTGTCTGTCACGAATCTGGGAACAGGCCTCTGTAGAAAATTCTAAAAAATCTGCCAATTTACGAGCGTGATCCTCAGATATGTACGCAACTTTCATTAGTTTTGAGTTTTTCCATTGGAGCAAGTCTGGTGCCATCTTTAAATTCGTCTTTACGGACTGTTCGTTTTTGACAGATTCTGCCTTTTATTTCGCATTGCCTCTTTTGCTATGTTGGATTTATTTCTTTGATCCATTAATGTCCAGTAGCTTTATGCAATGTCTAGAAGTGTAAAGAATGTTTGTGTCACCTCTGAATGTGTGAATTATTAATTGTGCACTAACCCTCTAATGAGTTTGCTTGAAGTTTGGTGTGAAGGAAGTTTTCAAGGGTCAAGAGAGGAGAATGATATACTATGATCAAGAGGAGTGAAAGCTCTAAGCTTGGGGATGCCCCCGTGGTTCACCCCTGCATATTTTAAGAAGACTCAAGCGTCTAAGCTTGGGGATGCCCAAGGCATCCCTTCTTCATCGACAACATCATCGGGTTCCTCCTGAAACTATATTTTTATTCAGTCACATCTTGTGTTCTTTACTTGGAGCGTCGGTTTGTTTTTGTTTTTGTTTTATTTGAATAAAATGGATCCTAGCATTCACTTTGTGGGAGAGAGACACGCTCCGCTGTTGCATATGGACAAATATGTCCTTAGGCTTTACTCATAATGTTCAAGGCGAAGTTTCTTCTTCGTTAAATTGTTATATGGTTGGAATTGGAAAATGCTACATGTAGTAATTCTAAAATGTCTTGGATAATGTGATACTTGGCAATTGTTGTGCTCATGTTTAAGCTCTTGCATCATATGCTTTGCACCCATTAGTGAAGAAATACATAGAGCTTGCTAAAATTTGATTTGCATATTTGGTCTCTCTAAGGTCTAGATAATATCTAGTATTGAGTTTTGAACAACAAGGAAGACGGTGTAGAGTCTTATAATGTTTACAATATGTCTTTTATGTGAGCTTTGCTGCACCGGTTTATCCTTGAGTTTGCTTCAAATAACCTTGCTAGCCTAAACCTTGTATCGAGAGGGAATACTTCTCATGCATCCAAAATCTTTGAGCCAACCACTATGCCATTTGTGTCCACCATACCTACCTACTACATGGTATTTCTCCGCCATTCCAAAGTAAATTGCTTGAGTGCTACCTTTAAAATTCCATCATTCACCTTTGCAATATATAGCTCATGGGACAAAATAGCCTTAAAAACTATCGTAGTATTGAATATGTACTTATGCACTTTATATTTTATTAAGTTGCTTGTTGTGCGATAACCATGCTTCGGGGAACGCCATCAACTATTGTTGAATATCATGTGAGTTGCTATGCATGTCCGTCTTGTCTGAAGGATCTATCACCTTAGTGGTTGGAGCATGCAAAATTGTTAGAGAAGAACATTGGGCCGCTAACTAAAGCCATGAATCATGGTTGAAGTTTCAGTTTTGGACATATATCCTCAATCTCATATGAGAATAATAATTGTTGCTACATACTTATGCATTAAAGAGGAGTCCATTATCTGTTGTCCATGTTGTCCCGGTATGGATGTCTAAGTTGAGAATAATCAAAAGCGAGAAATCCAAAATGCGAGCATTCTCCTTAGACCTTTGTACAGGCGGCATGGAGGTACCCCTTTGTGACACTTGGTTGAAACATGGCATGCAAAGATCCGGTAGTCCAAGCTAAGTAGGACGAGGTGCGGGCACTATTAGTATACTATGCATGAGGCTTGCAACTTGTAAGATATAATTTACATAACTCATATGCTTTATTACTACCGTTGACAAAATTGTTTCATGTTTTCAAAATAAAAGCTCTAGCACAAATACAGCAATCGATGCTTTCCTCTTTGAAGGACCTTTCTTTTACTTTTATTGTTGAGTCAGTTTACCTATCTCTCTCCACCTCAAGAAGCAAACACTTATGTGAACTGTGCATTGATTCCTACATACTTGCATATTGCACTTGTTATATTACTTTATGTTGACAATATCCATGAGATATATATGTTATAAGTTGAAAGCAACCGCTGAAACTTAATCTTCCTTTGTGTTGCTTCAATACCTTTACTTTGATTTATTGCTTTATGAGTTAACTCTTATGCAAGACTTATTGATGCTTGTCTTGAAGTACTATTCATGAAAAGTCTTTGTCATATGATTCACTTGTTTACTCATGTCATTACCTTTGTTTTGATCGCTGCATTCATTACATATGTTTACAAATAGTATGATCAAGATTATGATGGCATGTCACTTCAGAAATTATCTTTGTTATCGTTTTACCTGCTCGGGACGAGCAGAACTAAGCTTGGGGATGCTGATACGTCTCCAACGTATCGATAATTTCTTATGTTCCATGCTACTTTATTGATGATACCTACATGTTTTATGCACATTATATGTCATATTTATGCATTTTCTGGAACTAACCTATTAACAAGATGCCGAAGAGCCAGTTGCTGTCTGTTTTTGGTTTCAGAAATCCTAGTAAGGAAATATTCTCGGAATTAGACGAAATCAACGCCCAGGGTCCTATTTTTGCACGGAGCTTCGGAAGACCGAAGAGATAACGAAGTGGGCGACGAGGCGCCGCCACCATAGGGCTGCACGGCCGAGGGGGCCCGCCGCCCTATGGTGTGGGCCCCTGTCGGCCCCCGACCTACCCTTCCGCCTACTTAAAGCCTCCGTCGCGAAAACCCCAGTACCGAGAGCCACGATACGGAAAACCTTCCAGAGACGCCGCCGCCGCGAATCCCATCTCGGGATTCAGGAGACGCCTCCGGCACCCTGCCGGAGAGGGGATTCATCTCCCGGAGGACTCTTCATCGCCATGATCGCCTCCGGAGTGATGAGTGAGTAGTTCACCCCTGGACTATGGGTCCATAGCAGTAGCTAGATGGTCGTCTTCTCCTTGTTGTGCTTCATTGTTGGATCTTGTGAGCTGCCTAACATGATCAAGATCATCTATATGTAATTCTATATGTTGTGTTTGTCGGGATCCGATGGATAGAGAATACTATGTTATGGTGATTATCAATCTATTGTTTATGTGTTGTTTATGTTCTTGCATGCTCTCCGTTATTAGTAGAGGCTCTGCCAAGTTTGTACTCTTAACTCCAAGAGGGAGTGTTTATGCTCGATAGTGGGTTCATGCCTTCATTGACACCTGGGACAGTGACAGAAAGTTCTAAGGTTGTGATGTGCTGTTGCCACTAGGGATAAAACATTGATTCTATGTCTAAGGATGTAGTTGTCGATTACATTACGCACCATACTTAATGCAATTGTCTGTTGCTTTGCAACTGAATGGGGTTCGGATGATAACCTGAAGGTGGACTTTTTAGGCATAGATGCAGTTGTATGGCGGTCTATGTACTTTGTCGTAATGCCCGGATTAAATCTCACTATATTTATCATATCATGTATATGCATTGTTATGCCCTTCTCTATTTGTCAATTGCCCGACTGTAATTTGTTCACCCAACATGCTTTTATCTTATGGGAGAGACACCTCTAGTGAACTGTGGACCCCGGTCCTATTCTTTACATAGCATACAATCTATTGCAATTGTGTTTTACTGTTTTCTTGCAAACAATCATCTTCCACTCGATACGTTTAATCCTTTGTTACAGCAAGCCGGTGAGATTGACAACCTCACTGTTTCGTTGGGGCAAAGTACTTTGGTTTTGTTGTGCATATTCCACGTTGGCGCCGGAATCCCTGTGTTGCGCGCATCACATTTCGCCACCATCAACCTTCAACGTGCTTCTTGGCTCCTCCTGGTTCGATTAAACCTTGGTTTCTTTCTGAGGGAAAACTTGCTACTGTGCGCATCATACCTTCCTCTTGGGGTTCCCAACGAACGTGTGAGTTACACGCCATCACTTATCACTAGAATTGGATGTGAACCTAGTTTATATGCTAACTTTTGATGATTGTCTTCAAGAACAAGTTACCGAGAAGGGTGGCACATGTGATAATGGCTAGCTGCGGGTATACCGGAGGCTACCATGTGCCAAAGGGTCCCAAGCTTGGTTTTCCATGTGTATATGTCCTAAAAAACCTAAAACAACGAAAAGTACATTGGTGGAACCTCGCGCGGAGAAATCTAGGGGGTAGACCCGCCGGGGCACACATACCGCTATTTTGGGGGGAGGGGAGAATGACCGGCGGAGCACCGGAATCCCACCAAATCTTGCATGTGGACCTATCATATGTGTGAAAGTGTGGTGGAAGGTGTAATGGTGCAAAAATAGCTCCCCTAAACCCTAAACCCTAAACTGGGGAGGCTTGAGAGCAACTGCAGCTGCTGACACGGGAGCTACAAAACCCTAAATCCTAAACCCTAACCCTAACCCTAAATCCTAACCCTAACCCTAAACCCTAACCCTAACCCTAACCCCAACCCTAAACCCTAACCCTAACCAGTAGATCAAGGCAATTCTTTCGGAATAATGTGCCTAAGCAGTGCCGTCAACGCATGTGGACTACCTTGTTGAAGACAACGCGATGGATGATATCTGCTTATCACTAGAATTGGATGTGAACCTTGGTATATATGCCCACTTTTGAAGATTGTCTTGAAGAACAAGTTAACGAGAAGGGTGGCTCATGTGATAATGGCTAGTTGCGTGTATACCGGAGGCTACCATGTGCCAAAGGGTCCTAAGCTTGGTTTTCCATGTGTATATGTCATAAACAACCTAAAATAATGAAAAAGTACATTGGTGGAACCTCGCGCGGAGAAATCTAGGGGGTAGACACATACCACTGTTTTTTGGGGGGGGGGAGGTGGAGAATGACCGCGGGAGCACTAGAATCTCACCAAAACTTGCATGTGGACCTATGATATGTGTGAAAGTGTGGTGGAAGGTGTAATGGTGTAAAAATAGCTCCCCGGTGTGACCTTCTTCACATTCGGGCGATAACACTTAGCAGATTTTCCGAAGCGCGGATTGCTCTGAAATCCTGATATATGTGGGGGATGAAGATGGAGAGTAATTTTGTATTGCAAATAGTATGGTTATATACACATTATCTTAAGTAACACTAATAAATAGTCAACAAAAAGTAAAACTAATAAAAAAATAAATATAAGTATTAAATGAAATAAAATAGAAAGAAAAACAAAGAAAAATGTCATATGGCGCACGACAAAGAGAAGAACGCACGGAAAAGGCTGCGTTGCTGTGTATCCCAACTGCGAGCACGGAAAAGGGTGAGGCACGGCAATGCCCAGCGCAGTTGGCAGTTGTGCGCTGTCTTTGTACATTGCCGTGTGTTGTCTTATTTCTTTGCCGTGCAGGATTTCTTTGCCGTGCGTTCGTGTCTGTTTTTGCTGTGCCGCAGTTCTTTGCCGTGCGTTTTTTTCGGTGCGCACGACAGCCGTGTGGGGGCTCACGGCTCCTGTAGTGAGGTTTTAGAGGCACGGCAAAGGGTGAGGCACGGCAATGCCCAACGCAGTTGTCGTGAGTCAAATCTTTGACGTGCACTGTCTTTGACCATTGCCGTGCGGTGTCTTATTTCTTTGTCGTGCAGGATTTATTTGCCGTGCGCTCGTGTTTGTTTTTGCCGTGCCGCAGTTCTTTGCCATGCGTATTTTTCAGTGCGCACGGCAAAGATTTCTTTGCCGTGCGGGGGCTCACGCCTGTTTTCCCCGTAGTGAGGTTTTAGAGGCGGCGATGGTTCTGTTAGGAGCAAAGAGTTACATCAGATGGCATTTGCATTATGAAAAAAGATGGCGTTTGTTGTGTCAACATCCAAATTATTTGCTTCATGTTATACTCATCGGTTCAACCGACACATTGCTTATACTCTTCAGTCTTCATTACACGACTGACTGTGACATTTAAATCAGCGCCAATGCCAGGTGAGGCAAAGCCTGAATTTTTAATCTACGGATGAGCTAGCTTGGTGGGCAACAAAGCTGCCATGACCTACGGAGCAGCTTGAAGGGGCACACGAATGACTGGGCGCAGGTGAAGACCTTTCTTCATTCGGATGGTGAGACCCATCTCCTCCGTCATGTCCAGCTCGCTCGGCGCGGCTCCGAGAGGGAGCTCCCAGTCAAAGTGGTACAGCAGTGAGGCAAGCACAAGCTCCATATTAGCCTGCGCAAATGTGATTCCTGGGCACATTCTTCGTCCAGCCCCAAAGGGTATGAACTCGAAGCTCGAGCCTTTGAAATCGACAGTGCCGCTCTCGAACCGCTCTGGTTTGAACGCCCCAGCGTCGACCCAATTCTTGGGGTCCCTGCCCATGGCCCATGCGTTCACGAACACTGTGGTGCCCTTGGGCACGTCGTACCCCATTACCTTGCAAGTCTCCCGGCACTCCCTTGGCAGGAGCAGTGGAACTGCTGGGTACAACCTCAACGTCTCCCTGATGACGAGTTTTAAGTAGCTCAAGTTGGTTAGATCATCGTCTGTGACCATTGGCTTCCCTTGAAGGCTGTCGCGTAGCTCGGCTTGTGCTCTCTGCATTGCTCTCGGGGTTCTCACGAGCTCCGCAATGGCCCATTGTACGGTGGTCGCGGATGTGTCGCTCCCGGCGCTGAAAAGGTCCTGCGCGTAGTGAAATGGACCGGTGCAATTTCTTAGATCTGAACGTCGGGGCATGCAGTAGTTGGCAGATTATACATCAACACACTTACACGGATGACGGATTTGATGGCTCCCATGGTGAGGGGCGCCTCGAGGCCATCCTCCTTCAGCAGCCTAAGGAGCACATCCACCATGTCCTCCTCCTCCACCACCTCGCTGTCCGCCGCCCTACGCTCTTGGTGCTGCCTGATGGCGCAGTCCATAAGCTCCAAGTTCTTGCGGTGGTTAGCTTCTGCCCTGCGCGCGGTGCCGCTCACGAGGTTCACGATCCTCCACGACGGGAACAGGTCACCGAGGCTGAACCCAGCGGCGATCTTTATGCCCTCCGTGAGGCCCTCCAAGAACTCCTCCTGCCGATCGAACCGGTCGCCGATCATGGCGCGGATCACCAGGTCCGACATAGACGCGGTTATCCGCCTGCCGACGTCCACCGCTGCTTCACCCAGTGGCGCCACCGCGGCGATTCCAGCGATGAGGCGGCGGGCCTCCTCCTCCCTGACGTGGCGGAACGACCGCACGCGCCTGGCGCTGAGCAGCTCGACGACGCAGATCTTGCGGAGCTGCCTCCACAGGGCGCCGTAGCGCGCGAACACCAGCCCCTGCGCGTCGCCGTCGGCCACCAGGACCCGCACGCTGGGGCTCCACGGCCGTGTCGCGAAGCTGAGGTCGTGGGTCTGGGTGATCTCGCGGGCTGCGTCTGGGGACGAGGCGACAACGACGGGAACCTCGCCGAGCTTCAGGTACATGAGGGGCGCGTCGAGACGACGCGCGAGGTCGGCCATAGCGCGGTAAACGAGCGGGCCGTGCGTGAGCACCTGGTGGAGGTTGCCGATGACCGGCAATTGCCGCGGACTTGGCGGGAGGCTTGCTACGCCCGTGTAGCCACGGCCGCGCTTTGTCAGTATAAGGAGCAGGAGCGCCAGGAAGACGCAGAACAGGCAGGTGACATGCTCCATCATAAACATGATGCGTTGCGCTTCCAGAGCTTGAGGCTATGGAGCGATAGGACATGGACCAGACGAGTTTTTATAGAGGGTGCTAGCCGTTAGCCAGGCACGATGCGTCCTCAAGGGCGGCAGTTTATGGTCTAAGTGATGCCGTCCGTGGCGATATTGATGACAAACGACATCCCTGGGATATGATGGAGATATATATTGATGGCGTCCTCGTCTGTGGCGAGACGAGTTGCACAATATCCAACATATATCTGTCTTGGGGATATACAGTGATTGTTTTTTCAACAAAGATATATAGAGATATCTAAGAGAAACTAGTTGAATGCCCGTGCGTTGCTACGACCTGACAGATTTAGATATGTTACATTGGTCAAAATATTTTTAATTAATTTCTCCGTCGAAGAATAACTGACTTGGATTTGTGCAAGTTTAGACAAATCTAAGTCATTTTTTCGGACGGAGGAAGCTTTTTTGGGACGGGGGAAGCATAATACTCCATCTGAACATAATGTTCGTTCTTAAATTTCACTGGTCAACGGTCAACCATTTGCTAATTTTATTATAATTTGTTCTTATAATGTCCACAAAATTTATACAAATATATATGAAATGAAAGAGATTTGCAAGACGAATACACAAAATCAACTTAAACATTCTAACATATATTTTGGTACATATTTGCGTTCGTAGTCCTGCGTGCAGAAAAAACAAGCCTTATATTTTGGGACACAGTGAGTACTTGCATTATGGCTCTGATGCAACCATTATCGCCCTACATCTACTTGCTCTGGACGACTATCATCTCACCCTTTTCAAATTTCTTCTCTCCGGCAATTTAAAATAATGCACATAAAAAGATGGATACACTTGCTTGCGTAGGTTTTGCCAATTGCGACCTCAATGTCTATTCCTTTTATTTTGCTACATAGTCAAATTTGGGCCGTGCTTGTGAATATATATGATGTTCCCTTGTAAGGATAATTGGTTCGGTAAAAAAAATGCAAGACACAATAAAATCCTTTCCATGAATCAAATATGTCAAAAAATAAAAGCGACGGGACCATTAGTAGATTAGTGTGTGAAATACATAACAAAAACATGGAAATGCGAGCAAATAATCGGTGCAAATGGGTTGCACAAGGGTATCACATCCATCACCACACGTAGAAAGCTTATTATGAAACATGTGTTGACACATACATAAATCAATTAATCAATCCACGCCATCCAGGGCAGATTTCATCATTCACTACATGGAAGCGCGCAATTCATCAATCCATGCGAGAAATAAAAGAATTAATTTTCTCATCCTGAAATCAGCATTACTTGTACTGTTTGAAAAACTGGTGTTGTCTATACCGTCTTCTTTTCTGTTATAAAACGATTCATGCATCATCCAATATATCAATAATAGTAGACCAGTACTGAATCTACTATACTACCAACTTGCGAGCTAAAAAATAAAACCACAGTCAAAGATTTTGTTATTCACCTATGTTCTCAGATTGAAAGGATGTTGGATCTGTTTTTGCTATTCGGTTATTTCAGATGCTCAGTGACTCAAATGACTGTCAAACATAGAGCAAATAAAAAAATTAATTTAGAGAGAATTAGATAAATTATAATAGACTTTAGAGCAGAAAAATAGGTATTAGGTTCTACCAGTCTGTCCCAGCAAAATCTAAAAAAAGTAAAGAACTTTGATCAATACAATTCCTTCTTTTCATTTGCCGATTACTGAATTTGGACAGCATGGCCTCCCGGTCGACAGAGTCTTGCCTCCATTCGAAGTTCATTTTCCTCAATGATGCCCATTTTCGTGATGAAATTGCCAAAATATCATCAAACTATATCTGAACAGAGCAGAAATTCAGAATTGAAAGCCAACCAGTAATTGAAATTCAGCCAAAACCATACACTTTGTTAACTCTTTCAATTTAGTGAATTGCCTGCTGGCAGGCATGTCATGCATTTTGGAAGTGCAACACATATTTTCAGGTTGTAATAATCCTGTGCTAAAATTGCAGTAATGCACGGAGTGATGATAATTAGCACTTCATATATTTTATCCTGAACAAAAAAAACTTGATTGTCCGTGCAACAAGTTGTGTTAGTCTCCCGTCATTGCAAGAGTTGCTGCTTCAGGACTGAAAATACTGTTGTGCTCCCTGAAGAATTGCATGCTCTGTCCTCCCTCCAACTCCTACGGATATTAAATTGTCCCGAGATTCAGTCGTTGCCACATAATTGCCCGAAAATTTATAGAAAATTTAATTACATTGCATAGATTTATCTCTTTTTGGTATAGGTAGCTAGCTAGCAGCAAACCATATGAGCAATGACAATTCTTAAAGTACTGCCATTCCTAATCAGTCGCACATGTATACTATGAGGCCAAATTAACTGTGGGAATAGTGATCATAAATTCAAACAAATTTCTGCTGAGATCAGTAATATCAACCATGCTAAATTTCTCAAATGAATGTAGTCCCTTAAAACTATGAAATGATAGCATTTGCGTGCAGCCTGTAAGATGGAGCCAATCAGTAAAGAGGACAAATTCACTACATGGCATCATTATGAAACTGTATGCCTGTCTTTCTGTCTAAATGATATCACTTACGGAATCCAAGCAGTCAAATAATATTCCCGATATCATTATCTAAGCCCTGTGTAGTAATTTCCAATATAATTTTGCAAATAATATTTCTAAAAATGAGCTTATATGTACAACCAGATGCAATCAGTTGTTATGTGTTCACCAATTCAACTAAGTACACTTCAGCGAGAGAATCTAATTCTAGAAGGAAGAAGTCTACAATAGCAGAACAATTCAGAACAAAATATTCAACTCTTTATTCCATTTATCTGGACAACTTAAAAAGGCTGAAATCAACTACAAGCAAGAGGACCAGAAGTTTCTTTATGCCCTGGCTCTGAATTGGGATATAGGCGAGGAGTGTGCAAGCTGAGCTCATCTAGGTGAAAAAAAAATGAGCATATCAGTCCCTTCATGAGTATTATGAAGTAAATACTGATGAGATAAGTTCATCGGCAGACATATCAAAAGTAGTACAAGTACACAATTTTACCTCACCAGATATCAAGACATCTTGTCTGACCACTACCAAGCTGGCTTGCTGATCCATTATCAGTCCCTTCATGTCAACCTAATTCAGCTACTTAAAGTTAGTATCATATATACATTTTCTTAGTCAGGAATTCAGGACGTGCAGGAACAAGCCATTGATGGTGCATGTGTTTTCGATGGTGTGCTTTTGAAGGAGACGGCTACCTTGCCCATACTCATGTTGGTAAAGACATTGATCATCATTTGTATAATGGTCAGAGGGAGGATCCTTGTGTGTTGCATCGCCAATTAAAAGAGAAGTTCATTCATCAATGATGGCGTCACCGCTGCGGCTGCCGCCATATTTCTCATTGAAGCGCCGTTCTAAGGAGAGGGGGAATCGGCGCACAATTGCTAGCCTCTAGAAGCATGCATGAGAAGGAGACAGTGCCATGGGATTGATCTGCATTGGAGACTATATTTCAAATGATGCCGTGAATGCTTATGGCACCGCTGCACACTCACGCCGCCACCCACACCCCACATGACTCTGAGTGTAGCACGATCATCGCCTAACTCCAAGCCATTGTTGTCTCCGTGATATGCAAATGCAACTGTTCGACTACCAATAGAAGAATTCAGTCGAACATAAACAGACATACTTAAATAAAACAATGGCACTGAAAAATTAAATTTGGGAACAGTAATGGAAAGGGGATAACTCACAAAAAGTACATATGAATACAAAGACTGCACTATAATATCAATGATTGCATCATGAATTTCAGCCATAATGGCGGAGTGTTTTAGCATGATCAACTTGGCATAGGCATTTTTTCAAATACCTTGTAGGCAGAAGGATTGCCGATGGCTGGGACATACACCTCTTCAATATTTAGCAGGGCCTACGCAGTCTTGTAAGCAGTCAAAATCATGATTATTTAGGAAAATCTTGAACAGAAGCAAACATAAATCAAGCTTACCTCATCACAAGTGGTGGAGGAGATCTGGAGATGGCTGGTATGGAGCTGCACATGACGATGGGAGAGGAGATAAAAGTGAGATCGGCGCTCGTAATTGGACGTAAAAGAGGATCCAACCGTTGACAAGAATTACCTGCGACGTAAAAGTGAGGTCGATGAGCGATCGGCAAGGTGCTCGAGCTGTGATACGCGTAGATGCACACGTCCGTTGGGAACCCCAAGTGGAAGGTATGATGCGTATAGAAGCAAGTTTCCCTCAGTATGAAACCAAGGTTTAATCGAACCAGTAGGAGCCAAGAAGCACGTTGAAGGTTGATGGTCGCGAAATGTGATGCGGCGCAACACCAGGGATTCCGGCGCCAACTAGGAACCTGCACAACACAACCAAAGTACTTTGCCCCAACGAAACAGTGAGGTTGTCAATCTCACCGGCTTGCTGTAACAAAGGATTAAACGTATCGAGTGGAAGATGTTTGCAAAGAAAACAGTAAAACAAGTAGATTGTATGCTATGTAAAGAATAGGACCGGGGTCCACAGTTCACTAGAGGTGTCTCTCCCATAAGATAAAAGCATGTTGGGTGAACAAATTACAGTCGGGCAATTGACAAATAGAGAAAGGCATAATAATGCATATACATGACATGATAAATATAGTGAGATTTAATTGGGCATTACGACAAAGTACATAGACCGCCATCCAACCGCATCTATGCCTAAAAAGTCCACCTTCAGGTTATCGTCCGAACCCCCTCCAGTATTAAGTTGCAAAGCAACAGACAATTGCATTAAGTATTGTGCGTAATGTAATCAATAACTACATCCTTAGACATAGCATCAATGTTTTATCCCTAGTGGCAACAGCACATCACAACCTTAGAACTTTCTGTCACTGTCCCAGGTATCAATGAAGGCATGAACCCACTATCGAGCATAATTACTCCCTCTTGGAGTTAAGAGTAAAACTTGGCCAGAGCCTCTACTAATAACGGAGAGCATGCAAGATCATAAACAACACATGAACAATAGATTGATAATCACCATAATCATAGTACTCTCTATCCATCGGATCCCGACAAACACAACATATAGAATTACATATAGATGATCTTGATCATGTTAGGCAGCTCACAAGATCTAACAATGAAGCACAACAAGGAGAAGACGACCATCTAGCTACTGCTATGGACCCATGGTCCAGGGGTGAACTACTCACTCATCACTCCGGAGGCGATCATGGCGATGAAGAGTCCTCCGGGAGATGAATCCCCTCTCCGGCAGGGTGCCGGAGGCGATCTCCGAATCCCCCGAGATGGGATTCGCGGCGGCGGCGTCTCTGTAAGGTTTTCCGTATCGTGGCTCTCGGTACTGGGGTTTCGCGACGGGAGCTTTAAGTAGGCGGAAGGTCAACGCGAGGGGCCACACGAGGGGCCCAGGGGGTAGGTCGGCGCGGGCCTGGGCCGCGCCGCCTCCCTCCTGGCCGCCTCGTGGCCCCACTTCGTTAGGTCTTCGGTCTTCGGAAGCTTCGTGCAAAAATAGGACCGGGCGAAAGTTTCGTCCAATTCCGAGAATATTTCTTTACTAGGATTTCTGAAACCAAAAACAGCAGAAAACAGCAACTGGCTCTTCGGCATCTTGTTAATAGGTTAGTTCCAGAAAATGCATAAATATGACATATAATGTGCATAAAACATGTAGGTATTATCAATAAAGTAGCATGGAACATAAGAAATTATCGATACGTTGGAGACGTATCAGCATCCCCAAGCTTAGTTCTGCTCGTCCCGAGCAGGTAAAACGATAACAAAGATAATTTCTGAAGTGACATGCCATCATAATCTTGATCATACTATTTGTAAACATATGTAATGAATGCAGCGATCAAAGCAAAGGTAATGACATGAGTAAACAACTGAATCATATAGCATAGACTTTTCATGAATAGTACTTCAAGACAAGCATCAATAAGTCTTGCATAAGAGTTAACTCATAAAGCAATAAATCAAAGTAAAGGTGTTGAAGCAACACATAAGAAGATTAAGTTTCAGCGGTTGCTTTCAACTTGTAACATGTATATCTCATGGATATTGTCAACATAAAGTAATATAACAAGTGCAATATGCAAGTATGTAGGAATCAATGCACAGTTCACACAAGTGTTTGCTTCTTAAGGTGGAAGGAGATAGGTAAACTGACTCAACAATAAAAGTAAAAGAATGGTCCTTCGCAGAGGAAAGCATCGATTGCTGTATTTGTGCTAGAGCTTTTATTTTGAAAACATGAAACAATTTTGTCAACGGTAGTAATAAAGCATATGAGTTATGAAAATTATATCTTACAAGTTGCAAGCCTCACGCATAGTATACTAATAGTGCCCGCACCTCGTCCTACTTAACTTGGACTACCGGATCTTTGCATGCCATGTTTCAACCAAGTGTCACAAAGGGGTACCTCCATGCCGCCTGTACAAAGGTCCAAGGAGAATGCTCGCATTTCGGATTTCTCGCTTTTGATTATTCTCAACTTAGACATCCATACCGGGACAACATGGACAACAGATAATGGACTCCTCTTTAATGCATAAGCATGTAGCAAAGTTATTATTCTCATATGAGATTGAGGATATATGTCCAAAACTGAAACTTCCACCATGATTCATGGCTTTAGTTAGCGGCCCAATGTTCTTCTCTAACAATTTTGCATGCTCCAACCACTAAAATGATAGACCTTCAGACAAGACGGACATGCATAGCAACTCACATGATATTCAACAATAGTTGATGGCGTTCCCCAGAAACATGGTTATCACACAACAAGCAACTTAATAAAATATAAAGTGCATAAGTACATATTCAATACTACGATAGTTTTTAAGGCTATTTTGTCCCATGAGCTATATATTGCAAAGGTGAATGATGGAATTTTAAAGGTAGCACTCAAGCAATTTACTTTGGAATGGCGGGTAAATACCATGTAGTAGGTAGGTATGGTGGACACAAATGGCATAGTGGTTGGCTCAAGGATTTTGGATGCATGAGAAGTATTCCCTCTCGATACAAGGTTTAGGCTAGCAAGGTTATTTGAAGCAAACTCAAGGATGAACAAGTGCAGCAAGACTCACATAAAAGACATATTGTAAACATTATAAGACTCTACACTGTCTTCCTTGTTGTTCAAAACTCAATACTAGATATTATCTAGACCTTAGAGAAACCAAATATGCAAACCAAATTTTAGCAAGCTCTATGTATTTCTTCATTAATGGGTGCAAAGCATATGATGCAAGAGCTTAAACATGAGCACAACAATTGCCAAGTATCACATTATCCAAGACATTTTTAGAATTACTACATGTAGCATTTTCCAATTCCAACCATATAACAAATTAACGAAGAAGAAACTTCGCCTTGAACATTATGAGTAAAGCCTAAGGACACATGTGTCCATATGCAACAGCGGAGCGTGTCTCTCTCCCACAAAGTGAATGCTAGGATCCATCTTATTCAAACAAAAACAAAAACGAAAACAAACCGACGCTCCAAGTAAAGAACACCAGATGTGACTGAATAAAAATATAGTTTCAGGGGAGGAACCTGATGATGTTGTCGATGAAGAAGGGGATGCCTTGGGCCCCAAGCTTAGACGCTTGAGTCTTCTTAAAATATGCAGGGATGAACCACGGGGCATCCCCAAGCTTAGAGCTTTCACTCCTCTTGATCTTAGTATATCATTCTCCTCTCTTGACCCTTGAAAACTTCCTTCACACCAAACTTCAAGCAAACTCATTAGAGGGTTAGTGCATCATTAATAATTCACACATTCAGAGGTGACACAATCATTCTTTTCACTTCTGGACATTGCATAATGCTACTGGACATTAATGGATCAAAGAAATAAATCCAACATAGCAAAAGAGGCAATGCGAAATAAAAGGCAGAATCTGTCAAAAACAGAACAGTCCGTAAAGACGAATTTATAAATGGCACCAGACTTGCTCAAATGGAAAAACTCAAAACTAATGAAAGTTGCGTATATATCTGAGGATCACGCTCGTAAATTGGCAGATTTTTTCGAATTTTCTACAGGGAATTATGCCCAGATTCGTGACAGACAGCAATGCTGTTTCTGCGCAGCGATCCCAAATATAACATCAACTTTGACATAGAAACTTTACTTGGCACAAAAACATGATAAGGAGAGGTTGCTACAGTAGTAAACAACTTCCAAGACTCAATAAAACAAAAAATTGCTGTAGGTAAAAACATGGGTTGTCTCCCATAAGCGCTTTAACGCCTTTCAGCTAGGCGCAGAAAGTGCAAATCAAGTAACATCGAGAGTAGAAGCATCAACATTATTATTCTTCATGCAAACACAACTTGTTGCAGGGGGTACTTTAGGTGTTCCATTATCTAGATTTTCTATGGTAGTGCTAGGGTTTTAGCAATTTTAGGCCTATAATAATTCTTTTGTTTAGGCACCTTAGAGGCGTACATGAATTTTTGCTCTTTACCCACATAAGCTTTCTCATTATACTTGAGAGAAGAAAAGGTTGAACCCAAGGTTCCCATAGCTTTTTCAAGTTCATCAATCCTATTGGTTTGATTATCATGGACAACACAAGTTCCTAGGATACTAATTCTTTCATCAATTCCTCCTAAGGATTTATCAAGTTCATAAGTTTTGTCAAATAACATTCCCAATTTAGCTTCAACACTTGGAAAATTTTTCTCTATGGTTTCCAATTTTTTCATAACATCTTCAAGAGAGATTTCAATTTTAACTTCATTAACAGGTGGTATTCCAACTAGACTCTCAATGATGCAACTAGCTTCTAAAGCAGGAGTACCTAGGAAATTACCTCCCGAAAGAGTATCAAGAACATATCTATTCCAACTAGATAAACCAACATAAAAGTTCCTAAGAAGGATAGTGGTGGAGTGTTTCTTAATGCACCTTTGATGAGCATTACTAATTCTATACCAAGCATCTTTAAAACTTTCTCCACCTTGTTGCTTAAAAGAACGAACTTCAACTTCAGGATTACTCATGATAACAGCAATAAAGTAAACTAGGCAAATAAAGTAAAGACAAGTAACTAATTTTTTTGTGTTTTTGATATAGCAAACAAGATAGCAAATAAAGTAAAACTAGCAACTAATTTTTTTTGTATTTTGATTTAGTGCAGCAAACAAAGTAGTAAATAAAATAAAGCAAGACAAAAACAAAGTAAAGAGATTGAGAAGTGGAGACTCCCCTTGCAGCGTGTCTTGATCTCCCCGGCAACGGCGCCAGAAATTTAGCTTGATATGCGTAGATGCACACGTCCGTTGGGAACCCCAAGTGGAAGGTATGATGCGTATAGAAGCAAGTTTCCTCAGTATGAAACCAAGGTTTAATCGAACCAGTAGGAGCCAAGAAGCACGTTGAAGGTTGATGGTCGCGAAATGTGATGCGGCGCAACACCAGGGATTCCGGCGCCAACTAGGAACCTGCACAACACAACCAAAGTACTTTGCCCCAACGAAACAGTGAGGTTGTCAATCTCACCGGCTTGCTGTAACAAAGGATTAAACGTCGAGTGGAAGATGTTTGCAAAGAAAACAGTAAAACAAGTAGATTGTATGCTATGTAAAGAATAGGACCGGGGTCCACAGTTCACTAGAGGTGTCTCTCCCATAAGATAAAAGCATGTTGGGTGAACAAATTACAGTCGGGCAATTGACAAATAGAGAAAGGCATAATAATGCATATACATGACATGATAAATATAGTGAGATTTAATTGGGCATTACGACAAAGTACATAGACCGCCATCCAACCGCATCTATGCCTAAAAAGTCCACCTTCAGGTTATCGTCCGAACCCCCTCCAGTATTAAGTTGCAAAGCAACAGACAATTGCATTAAGTATTGTGCGTAATGTAATCAATAACTACATCCTTAGACATAGCATCAATGTTTTATCCCTAGTGGCAACAGCACATCACAACCTTAGAACTTTCACTGTCCCAGGTATCAATGAAGGCATGAACCCACTATCGAGCATAATTACTCCCTCTTGGAGTTAAGAGTAAAAACTTGGCCAGAGCCTCTACTAATAACGGAGAGCATGCAAGATCATAAACAACACATGAACAATAGATTGATAATCACCATAATCATAGTACTCTCTATCCATCGGATCCCGACAAACACAACATATAGAATTACATATAGATGATCTTGATCATGTTAGGCAGCTCACAAGATCTAACAATGAAGCACAACAAGGAGAAGACGACCATCTAGCTACTGCTATGGACCCATGGTCCAGGGGTGAACTACTCACTCATCACTCCGGAGGCGATCATGGCGATGAAGAGTCCTCCGGAGATGAATCCCCTCCAGGGTGCCGGAGGCGATCTCCGAATCCCCGAGATGGGATTCGCGGCGGCGGCGTCTGTAAGGTTTTCCGTATCGTGGCTCTCGGTACGGGGTTTCGCGACGGGAGCTTTAAGTAGGCGGAAGGTCAACGCGGGGGCCACACGAGGGCCCAGGGGTAGGTCGGCGGCCGGGCCCGGCCGCGCCGGCCTCCCTCCTGGCCGCCTCGTGGCCCCACTTCGTTAGGTCTTCGGTCTTCTGGAAGCTTCGTGCAAAAATAGGACCCGGGCGAAAGTTTCGTCCAATTCCGAGAATATTTCTTTACTAGGATTTCTGAAACCAAAAACAGCAAAAACAACTGGCTCTTCGGCATCTTGTTAATAGGTTAGTTCCAGAAAATGCATAAATATGACATATAATGTGCATAAAACATGTAGGTATTATCAATAAAGTAGCATGGAACATAAGAAATTATCGATACGTTGGAGACGTATCAAGCTGCCGCACCAGTCAAAGGTAGAGGAGTGGGTAGACCTCGGCACCCCGCCGCCGCCGGGCCAGCGGCTTCTCTAGGAGGCGGTGCAACGAATTTATCCCCGTGACGAGCAGCTGGTCGAGGTGCTCGTCGTTGGTGGCGCCGCTACCATCGCAGCGAACCAGCGCCCAGAGAGGCGGAGTGCCGCCGGACCAGCGCGAAGATCCAGAGGATGGGCAGTGCACTCGGGTAGGTCTGGGTCGGCGAGCAGCAAGAGCATGATGAACTTCCCCGATTGAGCGCGGTGGATTCCCGACGGCGGTCGTTGTGGGGCTCTAGCTCGGATTCCATGCGCTGGGGGTGAGATGAAAGGTGTGGCGGCGCCCGGACCTGATCTAGGGATCCATGGGAGGAACCGAGAAAGTCACGATGGCTTGCCCTTTTCTTGGTGGGTATTGTAATCTCAATCGCTAAATTTCACTTATCGGTGGCAGGGAAACATAATTAGCAGAAGATCATAGGAAGGTACCTTGCAATTACGTGGGAATAGGAAAGTGTCTTCCTGGAGCATATCTTGCAATTCGCGACTTGCCTAGTTATTTTGTACCTGATTGAGGAGAATCAAGTCTGGAATAGGAAATATCTTCTCAGCCATAGCCTAGAGAGTAATTGATGTTACCATAATTATTCAGTGTTGACCGTCTGACTTGATTGGATGAAGAAGTCTGAGATATTGTGACTGATTTTTATACAATAATTAATTTGTGCGTGGAGATATTTGGGGTGTGACTTGATCGGACGAAGCTGAGATAAAGAGAATAGATTAGAGGGTCCGGATTGTTTTAATGACGACCATCAAATGCGTTGAGCGTCAAACGACCAACTCCCATTTAATAGTAAAGATATTTACTAGTTAAATATAGTAAATGAAAGGGCAGGATCCTCCGGAGGCTGCAAACCTCCCAGCCTCCGGCTCCCCCACCATTGGATCAAACCACTTTCAACCGTTAGATCGACTTTTGTGACCAGTTTTGTCTCAAAATCCCACTTTTGCTTCATTGAAGCAAAAAAAAGTCCCGCTTTTGCTTCATTGAAGCAAAAAACGGTTCGATTAAAATAGAAGCAGAGCTGAGACGACTTTTCAGACTTTGTTTCGTCGCAGCAAAAAAAGTCCCGCTTTTGCTTCATTGAAGCAAAAAACGATTCGGTTTAAAAATAGAAAAGAAAAGACATGTTCTCCGACTTTGCTTCATTGCACCAAAATAAAAGCCCGGCTTTTGCTTCATTAAAGCAAAAAAACGATTTCAATAAAAAATGAAAAATGACTCGCCACACCTTACTGGAGCATTGGAGACTCGTCGGAGACTTTGTATCAAAAACTTTATGCTCTTGAAGCTAAGCCGAACTCGTGGGAGACCTTGTCGGAGACCTTCTAGCAATAATTTTGTACTAAAATAGCAAAACAGAAAAAAAAATTCCACAACCACCCGGCTTTGCAACATCGGCACTTGTAGCGGCGCCGGTGGCGTCCCGACGGCCGACTTGCAGCACTGAGGCAGCGCCGATGTCGATGGGCTTGCAACACCGCCACCGGGCTCAACGGCGGGCTTGTAGCACATCGGCGGCACCGACGTCGGCGGCTTGCAACACCACGGCAACGGTCAATGGCGGGCTTGCAGCACCTGCGGCCGATCTTTGCAGCTCAGGTGATGGGGGCTTGTAGCACCGTCGCCAGGCTTTTGAAGCACCGGCGGCCAGCCTTTGAAGCTCCGGCGACGGGGGTTGCAGCACCGGCAGCAAGCCTTTGGAGCTCCGGCGAACCGCCTTTGTAGCATCGCAGATGCCCATTTGCAGCTCCGACGAACGGCTTGCAGCTCCGGCGAGCAGCCTTTGCAGCACCGCTGATGCCCATTTACAGCACCGCTGCAGACAATTTGTATCACTGTGGATGCCAATTTGTAGCTCGCCTTTGCAGCTCCGACGAGCAGCCTTTTGCAGCACCAAATTCCTTTATTTACAGTTATGGCGGGCAGCGTTTGCAGCATCGCCGGCAGCCGCTGTCGCCACTCACGGCGAGTAGGAGGGACGAGATCGAGGCCTCCACATGGAAACTGCGGCGGCGTGGGAGGTGGATGTGCTGGGCATCGCCGGAAACCGTCGTCGCCAACCACGACGAGCAGGAGCGACAAGGTCGAGGCCTCCACATGGAAACTGCGGCGGCGCGGGAGGTGGAGGTGCAGGGTGTCGCCGGTAACCGTCGTCGCTAGCCACGGCGAGCAGGAGCGACGAGATCGAGTCCTCCCCATGGAAACTGTGTCGCGACGGGGGCACGGCCCGGCGGCGCGCGACGGAGCATGGCACGGCGGCGCGCGACGGAGCACAGCACGGCGGCTCTGCGGCGCGCGACGGAGCACGGCCCGGCGGCGTGGACGGAGCATGGCACGCCGGCGCGGGAGTCTGCGCGTGAGGGATCGAGCGGAGAGAGCCACGGGAGAAAGGGGAAAAAATTGAGTGGAGGAGACTATGCGGAAAAAAATGAGTCTAAATGTGGTGGGGCTCACCTATTCGCTGTCTCCCACCCCGGAGGGACGCGTGGCGAGCGCTCGAGCCGAAGGTTTTAAAGCGTTTTCCTAAATGAAAACAAGTTTGAGCAGCCATTCATCGCGAGTACATGACACCGACATGATTTTGTTTTTCTTCTCGACTCAGCACATCCACAAGTGGATGTTGATCCATCGGGCTGGTGTAATTTCCAAATTGCCATCACATCACTATATTCAAGCAAAACATTTGAAAGATATTTACTTCTCTCTATCTTTACTAGCTGATATATAGGTTTGGGCTTACGTTGGGCCCGCCACACCCTTCCATCCACCTGGCTCCACCACTGGTACCGTGCACGGAATCATTAGGTTTCGCTGCACATACCCTCCATGCAAACACATTACAGATTTTAAAAATTCCATTACTTTCAATCAACTGTCTACATCAGATTCAAGTTTCACCGTTGCGTTCGTGATGTCCAGATCCATGTCAACATGTTTCGGAAATTTCCTTAAAAGAAGGTTTGTTGTACTAGGATGCTTTTCAAAAACAACTATACACTATTTTTGAAAAAAAAACAATAACTATACACCACTCCGTGCTAGAAAAGCGAAACTTGATGCTCCGAGTTCAAAGAATGTTTACATTGTTTATGAATTTATCAAACAGAGCTAAGGGGTTCATCGACCCAATTACAAGAAATTTCGCTTGAAAAACAAGACCTAGCTATCTCCCGAGCCACTTAATTTGCTTCCCTCGGACAGTGTTTAAACGAAACACTACCTACCTATAGCCTGAACCATGTCTACACAATCGGCAAAGATGGCCGAAGATTCGTTCTCCATTGATTCAGACTCCACTTGTACTCTGTTGCACCCCACTGTACATGCTAGTGATAAACCCTCTCTCAATGCAATCGCCTCCGCCATAGATGTCGATGATGTGTGAGGTATAAAAGTACCCCTAGCTACTATAAAACTCCCCTGATAATCCCGCAGAACCGCCCCAGCTGCACTTGAGCACTAGTCGGCATGAAATGAAGCATCGACATTTAGTTTTACATGTCTAGGGTTCGGTCCATTATAGAGATCTTATTGTGCATTGGCAAGGCATCCTTATATACAAACTCAAGCATAGCCTTAAATGTCATACTCCGAGTGGAATCAATGTTTATGCAACGTGATGTACAACGCCATAGCCTCTGTTATCTGTGAGTTTGTCGTTTTTGTCTTAGTCGACCTTTTTCATGCCGAGCACGGCCTTGACCCTGCCCTGGTACGTAGAGAGGCTTTTTACGGTAGGGACGGATAAATACTGACCGTCCAAACCAACTGATCAGACGGTTCAGATTTACTAATACTTGTTAACCAAAGCAGTAGTATTTTCTCATCGAAGGGCAAAATCGGCAGATTAATAAAAAGATTATGGCAGCATAGTTGACTGGATTTGCTAACTTCCGTAATATATGGATCTTCCTTATACGTTCCAATAATAAATGGGTGCATGCATAGCTAGCAAATTTAATCAATGCCCATACAAATTCTCAGGAAAAAGAAAAAGATCCTTGAATTGCGTTATCTACGTGGAAAGTGTGATGAACTTCTGATCAGTAAATTATACTATTTGTCATGTCAGCCCCTAGCGTATCAAGTATCACCACATCTCTAGTAATTAAATCTATACCCACAAATATTAGTGCTGATCGTCTAGCAACACCATTGTATTCTTGAGTTTGTTAATTTGTGGAATTTTTTTTTATCGCTTATCATCAGATGCCAATACGGATAAACATAAGAGCATCTCCAATAGGCGATGTAAACTACGCTCGCGCTAAAAAACACGCTGAAATATAGCGAGCTGGAGCGGACGCGTGAAGCTCCAGCAGACGCGCAAAAACACAGCGCGCGGTAAAAAATTGATGCCCTCGGGTTTCTGCGCCATCCTACGCGTCAAAACTGGCGCGCCGCTTCCAGCGCGTACTATTAAATGAGTCACGCGCGCACCCAACCGCCTAGAAACTTTCCACCGCTCAACCTCACCCTGCGCGTCGCTCCGCCTCCGCTCCACCTCACCTCGCGCGCTGCTCCGCCATGATGCCTCCCCGCCGCCGCTCGAGCTCCCGCTACCGCGGTGTACATGCGCGTTCAAACGGGATGTTCTACGTGGAGATTCGGAATGGCGAGGAGCGCATCGGGCTCGGCACATATGAGACGGCGCACGAGGCGGCGCACACCTACAACGTAGTGGCATGGCGCCTCGGTCGTCCTCGGCGGTGGATGAACTTATCCGATATTTGGACGCGGCAGCAGGCCAAAGACCTCAAGCCGCCGCCGGAGGCCGTCGCGCAGGAGGTGAGGCAGCGCCAATGCGAGCTCGAGAAGCGCCTCCTCGTCGCTGAGCGGTACGAGCGCCTGCACCTCAAGTGGGCGCGGCCCTTCCAGGAGGACGTGGCCGCGGAGGTCGCCTTCTTTGCCGAGAAGGAAGAGATGAAGGCGGCGAAGAAGAAAGATCGGGAGGCGAGGAGAGCCAAGAAGGAGGCCAAGAAGAAGGAGAAGGCCACGAGGAGGAAGGATGAGAAGAAGAAGGGTGCCGGTCCGTCTACCATCGCCGTCGACTCTTCCTCCTCGGAGTTTGAGTGGTCGTCGACTCCGGTGTCGTCCACAACCCCAGACTCCTCCAAGTTAGAGTGGTCCGATTAGTTTTAGTGTAGTCTATCTTTTAGGTTTAAATTTGGTTGTAGCAAATATGGATTGAACTATGTAATATATTTATATTTTCAATCTATTTTTAGATTTTGTTTGATCCATTTAGATGTGCAATTGTGTGAAAATGTGGTTTTTGGGGCTGCATTTTAGCGCATCTGCAAAAGGACGTTTCAGCGCTGGATTTTGGCGCGGCGGTTAATTTACAGCACCCGGCGAAGCTCTCGCCAGTGCGCTGCATCCACATAGCGCGCCGCTGAAAAGCCGATTATACAACGCCTGTTTGAGATGCTCTAAGTACTCTTCCCGGTTCAATGAATACGGCTTATAAATTTAGTCCAAAGTCAACTTTCTCTTGACTAATATTTTATATAAAAATATAAATAACTATGATACCAAATTAATATTAGTAGATTCACCGGTAAATATATTATATATTTGTATCATGTTGTAGATACTTTTTTGTTTGGTCAAACTTTTTAAATTTTGACTTTAACAAAAAAATTGAAGTTTTTTTCCTGGGTGCTAGTTCACAAGTTCAAGTGCACAGGTACATTCACCCCTTATCACGATTTTAACTTCCATTCAGCCAACTAAAAGATAGTAGGTCTGCACCTTTGTGGAGCCGGCTCGTGATTATGGGAGTTGTAATCAAATCTCTTCAAGATTCTGGAGAAGAAATAGAAATACCAAAATACTAATTACCTAGAATACCATGTCTCAATACTACTAGCCCACCTGACTAGTAAATTGCACCGTAAAACAGCCCTACGTAGAACACATATCCTGCGGCGTCTTCTGTCCGAGATTGGACAAGTGCTCGTGGAGGGGCTCTTGGATGGGCGGACTGACATTAGCGTTATAGACAAAGAGGCCGAACTGGTTGAGCTTCAGCCGCACCTTCTCGATCAGCCAGCTCCTAAAGTCATGTGCGCCCTTGAAGATCTCCTCCACGGTGAGCTTCGCGGCATGGACGTGGATCTCGCCCTTGACGACGCTCTCAACGATGCTCTCGAAGAGCTCATGAACGTGACTTTCGCCGCTCGGCAGCGGCGCAATGAGCCTGGCGTAGTGGTGGATCGGGCCACCAGCGCACAAGTCGCCTGCAGCTGCGGATGCGCAGATCTCGGGGCCGATGGTGAGGATGGTGCAAAGCCTGAAGGTGACCTTATCTTCGCTCATGGCGCGCACATTGAACGCGTAGCTCCACGGCACAATGCTGATGCGATTGCAGTGCTACCCGGGACGCACCGACCACATCCTCGCTAGCTTCATGTCGTCGTCTATGCCCACGCCGGTGATGGCCAGGTACTCCAACGCGCTGGCCACCACGAACGTCCCTGCCGTCTTCTTCATCTTGCTTGGAAAGAAGGTCCACATCTTTTTCGAGATCGATCGGAGGCCTTGTTGCCTTTCCCAAGATCAAATCAAGTAAATGGAGGGACGGCAAGAAGACGCTCGGGTTTTCTTTCCTATTTACGAAAACTTTTGCCAAGGCGCGCCCATTCAACTCACGGTGTGACCTACAAGACATCAGCTAGGACTCCTAATACAGGATCAACTCGGATTTCAATCGATTCTAAACCCCTAAGTGCCAAAAAGTGCTTCGATGCTATTTGTCCAACTGAGCACTTGATTATGGACCGTCCGATGCTTCCTGGATGAGACAATCGCACGCCTCGTCCCGACCAACATCCTGACCGAAACCATCTACTAGCTCGGACCACACCAAATCCCACATGTGTATAGGCGCAGGAGCACAACGCCCCCATCAACCAGCTCTATCCTCTGCCCTCGGGGGCAAAAGGCAGCACCCTGCTGCCAGGAGACCAGACACCTCGGGCCCACCCAGCCCGAGACTGCCTAGAAACGGTCGAGACCTTGGCCCACTGGCCCAGATCTGGGCACGCCGCCGCCACCCATGGCCACGGTCGCGTCGGCGTCGAGACGCGCCAGCAAGAGGCCAGACGCGCCGCCACCTCATCGGAGCCGTGCAGTCCTCGCGCCATGGTCGAGCGCCGTCCCCTCCTGCGCAGAAATGCCGCCCTTGCCAACCGCGTCGGCCCGCGCTGCCACCGTCAAGCGAGAGGGAGAGGGAGAGGAGGCCCCGCCGCCGCCCCCGGGGCTTTGCCCGGCGACGCCCTCTGGCGGCGGCGAGGGAGGGGAGGAGGCGCATGCGGCTGCGGGGGCTAGGGTTCGCCCTGCCGCTCGCGGGAGCGGGTAGGACGAAACCGGTTCAGGAGTCATCTCTAGCTCGGTATCTCTCTTTGCCGGTAAAATGACCACTTCCTGTGTGGTCAATTCAACATTTGTTGTACTGATGATGAAAACAATTTATTGTATTTGTTGGTGAACAATTGTAATATTTGTTGTATTATTTGGGTTTGTTTGATCTTGTTGATTCTATTGTTGTTTGAGAAATATTTTCCGCCGGCGCCCGCGCGCTGCATTTTAGCGCATCTGCTGGGGGCAAAGTTTTCTGTGTGCGACTATCTAGCACTTCCGGTGGAGGAGAAATATCCGCGATTTGCTGCCTCTGCTAGAGATGCTCTCACTACCTCATTTTTTCTGAATTCTCCTGCATCCATGTCACCTCCTATCTCTCCACGCGGCGCCTCAAGCGCGCGCTGCATCCCGTTGGTGGTCGCGCATGGACTCTCCCGTGTTTTCTCGACAGGGCGTCCCATGCGCATGGACTCTCCCGTGTTTTCTCGACAGCGCGTCCCATCCGTTTTGATACATGGGCCACTATTTGAGGATCGGGAGGATTCTAGGAATTTATTTGGCTGAATGCCCACTATTTTACATCTCTGGTGTCTGGACGACGCTTTATCTTTGATGACACTTTGATATTCTGTTTTCCTTTTGATATTTGATATACATTCTACATAAGGATGACGCTTTGGCTGGGCACTAATCTGAAATGGATATACTCTACCGATTTAACTAGAAAGGCTATTCTGAACTGCCTAGATTGCCAACAGATGTTGGATGAAATGGGTGAGAGATTTTTTACTCTACTTTTTCATCAGGTGCATTCCCCATGTCTATCTATTCTGTCTACTGGATCAAGCAATACTTTAATGAATTCATTTGACTGATTCTAACTCAAGTATTGCAATTTATTTTCCGACAAAATAGTATGGCAATTTTTTATGCAGTATTAACAATTTTCCGTTTTGCACCTGATATGTATAGCATTGTGAAATATGTACAAGATAGTATGAGCAAGGAATCTTTGATATCAGATAGGTGCTAATCCTTTCTTCTCCCACACATATTTCTGATAACATTTCAGTTCTTTGTGACATATATGAAACTCCGGTAACATTACCCTAATATTTCCTATAGTGTTTGTAATAAATTTCAGAGAGAGCAAAGAAAATTGATTTGCTGACAAGTTATCTGGTCAGTTGAGGACTTCATGTAATGTTTGTGTCATTCGAATTTGGCTGCTGCAAATTGTATTTTTGTATGACACGCCACTTTAGGTTGAAGTTAGAACAAATGTAATGGTTAGTTGTTTTCTTCTCCTTTGTAGGATTCTATTGGTACAGGTTTGTGTAAAGTGATGTTGCACAAGTTGTCTAACCGGACAAACAGGAAAATGGAGAATGCGCAAGAAAATTAACTTATTTTACCTGAACATGTGACTATATTGCGTTCAGAATTTCATGGTTCTTTTTTCTTCTTGGAGGTATGCTATTCTGTCACTATGACTATATTGCGCTCAGAATTTCAGATATAGTTATTTAGAAGTAATGTTCAGTTACTAAAATAAATTCTGTAGAAGTAATGGTCAGTTGTTAAAATAAACTCAGTTTTCTGCACCAAAGTGATATAGCTTAATTGCTTCCGCAAGTTGTGAGCAAAGTGTCTTATTACCTTATTACGTAGAAGTCTTACGTCAGGTTAATTTGCTGCCTTCTGATAAGACACACAACATGTACTTTCTTTTATAATGGGTTTGTTTTACTTCCAAATGCAACCGATCTATTTATTCTCAATATTGTTGTGTCTTACATACTAACAAATGTAGAGAAAACGAAGCTGGACTTCAGATCTTGGATAGGATTATCATTCTATTGTGTATTTTTCTGAAATTATTTTATTATGCTGTTTATGGGAAAGAAGATTTTATACATGACTCTCGAGAATCATATGTCGAATTCATCTTTTTACTAAAATCAACTTTTCAAATGCAATTTTAAAACCCTCACATGATTGCCATTTTCTTCTATAGCTAATAAATTATGATGTGCAATATAGATTCTCACAACAACGCGCGGGGTATCATCTAGTATAGTTAGCCTATGTGGCTGTTTTTAGGGGCACACGAACAATTGGGCGCAGGTGAAGACCATTTTTCATTCGGCTTGTCATGGTCACTCCCATCTCCTCTGTCATGTCCATCTCGCTCGGCGAGATTCCAGCTGGGAGCTCCCAGTCAAAGTGGTAGAGTAGAGTGGCGAGCATAAGCTCGTGGCTCGCCAGACCAAGCGCCATCCCTGGACACATTCTCCGTCCAGCTCCAAAGGGTATGAACTCAAAGTCGGTGCCATTAAAATCAACTGCGCTGCTCTCGAACCGCTCCGGGATGAACTCCTCGGCGTCGACCCAGTACTTCGGGTCCCTGCCGATCGCCCACGCATTGATAAAGACGGTGGTGCCCTTGGGCACATCGTACCCCATGATCTTGCACGTCTCCCTGCATTCCCTTGGCAGGAGCAGCGGCACTGCGTTGTTCAGCCTCAGCGTCTCCTTGATGACAAGCTTGAGGTACCTGAGGTTGTTCAGGTCATCTTCTGTGACCTTTTGCCTCCCCTGGAGGCTCTCGCGCAGCTCGGCTTGTGCTTTCTGCATCACTCTCGGGTTTCTCATGAGCTGGGCCATGACCCATTCTATCACCGCTGTCTCGCTCCCGCCATTGAAAAGGTCCTGAAGGAACGGGCGATCGATCAGTGCATCAGAATGATGGGGCAGTGAATATGAAATTGCAGGTACTAGTAGTATATACTATGATCATCAAGCTTACACGCAAGAAGGATTTGATGGTTCCCATGGTAAGCGGCTCGTCGAGGTCATCATCTTGGTTCTGCAACCTGAGGAGCACGTCCACCATGTCCTCCTCCTCCTCCACGTTGCCTCTGCGCTCCTGGTGCTGCTTGATGGCACGGTCCATCAGCTCGAACATCTTGCGGTGGTTCGCCTCCGCCCGGCGCATGTTGCCACTTAAAAGCCTCGCGATCCAGGATGACGGGAATAGGTCGCCGAGGCTGACTTTACCGGTGGCAAGCTTTTTCCCCTCCTTGAAGACCTGCAAGAACTCCTCTGGCCGATCGAAGCGGTCGCCGATCACGAGCCGAACCACCAAGTCCGTCATGGCCGCGCTTATCCGCTCGCCGACGTCGACAGTGGCTTTGCCCTGCGCCGCCTCTGCGGCGATGGCAGCGACGAGGCGGCGGGCCTCCTCCTCCCGGACGTGGCGGCACAATCGCACGCGCCGGGCGCTGAGCAGCTCAAGGACGCATATTTTGCGGACCTGCCGCCATAGGGCACCGTAGCGTGCGAACATTATCCCCTGCGCGTCGCCGCCAGCCACCAGTACCCGGACGCTGGGGCTCCACGGCCGGTTCGCGAAGCTGAGGTCGTGGGTCTTGGTGATCTCCCGTGCGGCCTCAGGGGACGAGGCGACGACGACGGGGACCTCTCCGAGCTGCAGGTACAGGAGAGGCGTGTCGAGACGGCGCGCGAGGTCGGCCATGGCGTGGTGCAGGAGCGGGCCGCTGGCCATCACCTGATGGAGGTTGCCGATGACCGGCAGCCGCCACGGGCTGGGCGGGAGGTTCTGTACGCCAGTGTCACCACGCTTCCACAGCTTGAGGATGATCCAAGGGAGCATGAGAGCCAGGCCGACCCAGAACCAGCAGGCGACTAGCTCCACCGTGGCCATGGTGTGGTGCGCGTTGAGAGCCTTGAAAGTTATGGAGCGACCTGATGGATGCAATACCATGCACTTGGCCCAGGCCAGCTTATATAGACCGAGCACCTTGTGTGTAGGTAAGCGAGACTGACCGAATCTGGCCAAGATCAGTATATCCTGGGGATATATGAAGATAATATCTATTGAAATAAAGATCGCATTTTTTTTATTCTGAGGGGCTACAATTAATGGTTTATGCATGTGGGATATATACCCTGAGGACACACGGATATTTTATACTTATCTATACATATATCTTATCTAATAATCATAAAAATAAGGCTTCCCGATCAATATCTTATCTATATGACGTGCTTCGCCCGTCCACATATGGTAACATCATGTTGGTCTCATTTGTTCATAGATTTGTTAAGTTGGACTCTATTGTGCTAAAAAAACGTGTGTCTCTGAAAAGATTATTGTCGCTTTGTGCAGACCATTAGATTAGGTGTGGTCAAATACTGAAAATAAGAAATGAGGGCTGTGTAACAAAAGGATCAGTCCTTATATTCACTGTGATTAGTGGAAGCAAAAGGGGCCATCTATGAAAATACATTCGTACGTAGTTATCTTCTTGCCGAGTTATTACAAGAATAATAATGGATAATATGAAACCTGATTCCATCAGGCCAAAAACATGTACAAGGACTTCTATGGCTTCACTCTTTTTCTTGCTACAGCTCATAGTATTGCATTTGTTTGTCCTTCAAACAATTATACTAATGGAACCTTCCGTCTTTTGTTTCCTGCTGAGAGTTTGCAACTTCACGGGTTTTCCTTTTTAGTTCATATGTATGCTTTATGCTATGTTGTGTTCATTTATAGGTCGCACTACGGGAACGCGCCGAGGTGCGGACGGCCAGATCCTGTGCCGACGGCAAAATATCGGGGCCGTCGGCACAGGACCCGTTCCGGCCAGGCCAGCAGGTAAGCCGTCGGCATAGGAAAACCGTCGACACAGGAAGGTCTGTGCCGACGGCAACCGTCGGCACAGTTTCGGCCGTCGGCACAACCTCTCCGATGTGACGGAAAGGTAACAGCGTTAGGCCTGTGCCGACGGCCACATATTTCAGGCCTGTGCCGACGGCCAAGCCGTCGGCATAGCTATTTTCCATTTTACCACATTAATCTTCCAAAAATCATAACTAAATCATTATAATTTAGAAAAATACAAATAATATATCAAAATTTTCAGAAAAATAAGATCTATCTTGGAAAAATATCAAACACAAACACGTAATATTGCAATTATCTAAAAAATGAGCTATCAGGTCCGATGTTTCAATGGCTTTGACATCAAACAACCAATGTTATGGCTAGGATGGTCGCATAGTTTGAGATAATGTGCCCATATTGTGCACACATGTGAATCTTGGGATGTCTTACGATGTTGCAGTAGGAAGTTTTCTATTTTATCGCACGAAAAAATCATTTTCTATTTTTGAGGTGTCGAAAACGGGGTGTTTTGTGAAGCAACCACCAAATTAAAGTTTCACATTGGTAAAAACATATTTTTGAAAAATACTAGACCACCTAAGATGGACAATTTCTCAACTGATGTATCTGGAACATTTCCGTCCACCTCTCATGAAAAAGACAAATTCCTGCCGATTCGGTAGGAGGCCGACCAGATTTGTACTACATGTACATGATATAATGCGCAACTTTTTTTGTAAAAATCATTTTTAGGTTCACAACATGCTATTTCATCATAGATTCAGTGCAAGTTTAGCGAGCCTCAGCCCCGGACAAAGGATCTTCATGCCTGCCGTTTTGAATATTGTTTGAAACAGACATAACAAATTCCAAAACGATCCAAACAATGTGAAACCTTCGCGTGGTGTCATATTATGTGTCATAGTTGTAAGGAAAAATATTAAAGTTGGAGAATTGCAAACATCACAAAAAATCCTTCACTAAATGAGCTATCATGTTCGAGGTTTCATGACATTTAGGTCAAACGACCAATGTTATGGATAGAATCGCGGCATAGTTTGTGATAATGTACCCATATTATGCACACATGTGCATCTTGGGATGTCTTACGATGTTGCAGGAGGAAGTTTTCCATTTCATCGCACGAAAAAGCCATTTTTCATTTTTGAGGTGTCGAAAATGGGGTGTTTTGTGAAGCAACCACCAAATTAAAGTTTCACATTGGGACCAACACATTTTTCGAAAATACTAGACCACATAATATGGATCATTTCTTAACCAGTGTATCTGAAACCTTTCCGTCCATCCCTCATGAAAAAGACAAATTCCTGCCGAATCGATAGGAGGCCGACCAGATTTGAACTACAAGTACATGATATAATGCTCAAGATTTTTTATAAAAATCATTTTTGGGTTCAAAATATGATATAGATGTCATATTTGGATTCATCTTATTTTTCTAATCAATTTTAACATATTATTTGTCAAATTTTGATTTACAGATTTAAAGATATTAATTATTCCATATTAAATAGAAAAAGAAAAAAATAAAATCATTTTATTGTCCATTTGAATTCAAGATTAATATACTTATTCATTGTAGTTTATGTAGGTAATTATTTGGAATTAAAAAATAAAGTTGTGCAACATCAAGAAATAGGGGTTAATAGGATTGATATGGTAGTATTATCAATAAGGTGTCATTTCTATCATGGAAGCTAGTCTAAAGGAACAGAGAAGTTAAGCGTGCTAGGGGTGGGGTAGTGTGAGAATGGGTGACCGATCGGGAAGTTTGACCATGAGTGAAATTTTACCCAGTATTAAGTGTAGTTAGAGTTAAAATGGTTCATGTGGGAGATTAAAAAAATTGAAAAAAAAATTCAAAATTTATTTTTTGAAAAAAATTCGAGCCAGAGTTCCCAAACGGACGTTATTTCTATGCCGACGGCAACTTAGTCTGTGCCGAGGCGTTATTGTGCCGACGGCAAGACAAGCTGTGCCGACGGCCGCCGGCCGTCGGCCCCTTGACTGGTTCCCGTAGTGCCGTATGGATTTTCAAGTGTCTCTTGCGATTGTGGGGCTAATCTGAACCTTATGCTTAACTAGCAACGTGGCCTTCGCAAATGTGCGGGCATCATCTTTTTTTTCGAAAGTTGGGCATTGTATTATTTTGTAGCATGAAATCTATTAATTTATTCTTGAAACATAGCCTTTTATTGTTTATCAATATCTGTCACTTTGGTGACACTTTAACCATTGTAACAATACATGTGGAGAAACATGTTATATTTTAGTGTTGCAGTATTCTACATTTAACCGTCGACACCGGTATCTTGATGTAAAAATAATAATCATATAGAACATAGATCTAGAATATCCAGCCTAGTGCTACCTGGAGTCCATAATTCACCTAATCTTTTAGAAGTGACGCGGATGCACGGGATCCATATTGCAGAAAAGTAGTTTATGAATCTCTGGTCTATTCTTGCTACGGAAGTTATGTTTAAAAAAAATAGCGTTCTAATGTATAATCATGTGGTTTACTCTCTTTTTTGTGCCATATGTCTTATTTTCCCTAGGGCCTATTTCTTTCGTAGTTTCTCGTTATATTTTTTTGGAGGATTAGAGTGGGTTTTTTCCTACCGATTTATCTTTGCTACAGTTTTCAAAATTAAGCTTCCATCATACTCGAATTTATCGGAAATAATATTTTGTTGGTACGAATTAAGTTTTGGAGAAATCGAGTAGGGCATGACACTAAAGTCTCTTATACATTTTAATCTTGAGAATCAAAGATCTCCTAATTAACCGGCGAAACATATATGTTACCATTAGAATATTCTTCATGGAGTTCTTTACATGGATGCACTTCTCTTTTTTGGGGCCCACCTTAACACTATAGGTAGAAAAATATTAAAAAATGAGGTGGCATAATTTCACATATATGTAACACCCGTACTTCTTAAGTTTTATACTTTTTAACCAAAAAAATCGGTGAGCGACCACTACTCCTTCGCTCGATTATACCAGCAGACAATGTTTATCACTGTCGGTGGCTTTGTACATGTAAATTGTTTTACATGAATTTTTTAACTTTTAGTTTCAGTTGTTAATTTAGTTTATAATTTTTTAGCATATGTGGAGAAACTTGATGTCTCGAAAAAAACCCTAGAGATTTACGGAACATACATATAGTCTAATACATTTTTTTATTGTTTAACCAAAAATCGATGAGCGACTACTACTCCTTCGCTGATTATACCGGCACGCAATGTCTATCATTGTCGGTCGCTTTGTATATGTATATTGTTGTATTTTTTTTAGCTGACATTTTTATCTTTTAATTTCAGACAATAATCAGTTTATAATTTTTTTAGCATATGTGGGTTAACCTGGTGTCTCGAAAAACACCCTAGATATTTGCCGAACATACCTATAATTAGTATATTTTTTCTTTGGGGTATCCTTGTACATCCGCATAGATGAATTAATCTAAGCAAATTTTTTTATTTGCACGTGCACCTCCGACATGACTCTCTATCTATATTTAGTCCTCTATTCTTTGCTTATTATATAACTCCCAAGTCACCTCTAGGCATTTTTCAATCGCACAGTTTAGGCAGGTTTTCAGGTCAATGTTTTTTTCTAAGATTGTATATGTATCTTTCTTAATAGAGGCAGGATCAAAAGATTTTAAATGATGCTCTAGAGTCTTCTGCAATACAAGTCTTAAGTACCGATTATTTTTAGACTTATCTCTTCTGGTAGTCTCTCATATGTTTGCTAAGTAGGAAATAACGTGTCAGACCATATTGAATATCCGTAGTTGATCTCAAAAAAAAAACGTGTAGAAGTTAGACTGTATTTCCTTAGACTACACGGATAAAATAGGCATTTGAATGAAACAATCGTACGTGACCAACCCTCTATTTCCTTGTATTTCCCCATGTACGTATGCTGGTGTTGTGTATGTCCGGGATGTGACAATATTTATGTAACACCTAACGATTTTAAATCTCAACCGTTAAAATTAAGATCAATGAAGTATATAATTTAAGGGTATATGGATTAAACTGGTGTCTCCATTAATATCAATATCGAAGACCTCAACCACGGTGAAACGGTTCGAGCTGTCAAAGGCAAGTTCACGGCAGAACTGCACCAGGATTTGTACAAAGACGCCTTGGAGGTGTGGATTAAAACAATGTGTAAATAGAACCATGAATTACATTTTGTACCCAATGATATAAAGGCGATCCAAGCACCATGTTTATGTGTGTTTCACTGCTGGTGTGTTTGTATCCATGCTTCTGAAAGTGTCTTATTGAGTTTACTATGTGACACTTCTTTTTCTTAAAAGTGTTTATTTTAGAAATGTTGTCGCTAACAGGAATAATACAGTTTTTTATATCCTGGGTTCAGCGCTATCCAATATTTCTTAGAGAGTTTAGGTAAATAAGAATTAGATTCTTTGTAGACTTTATTTGATGTTTTTAGAGGTATAGACACTGCTGCTAAAACTTATAAAGATTAAATTGGTTGTTTTTAAAATGGAGAATTTTTTTGCGAGAGAGAGATCATATAGGATTCTGCATTTTTTTTTATCTTTCATGTATGTGAGGTTCTTGTAGCATGCCTGCAATCGTCATTTGTGGACTAGCTTCTGAATACCCATTTAGCTATATTTGTGTCTAGATACTAGCAAACTGCAGTCAATCAATCATGTGATGCAAAACTTTTTTTTTGTTGATAATGGGCGCTTTCATTACTTAAAACAAGCAATTACACTCGGCCTCTGCATAGCAAAGTGCACATAGCCGTCCAAAAATCTCAGGTTTTACAAGATGTAAAAACAAAAAAAAGGTAAAGTACATATCAATCATGAGCAATTGTGCAAACGTCTAGGTAGCCATAGGTGGATCGATCCGTAGATTATGCTGCTATCCATGTTGGGAAAAAGTATCCCTCGTCGTAGCCTCCAACCGTGTACAGACCTCTGTAAAGAGGTCGCGGTTCGCCACCTTTTCCAGTGCAGACCATGAACAGAGAATACCGGTACATCTGTAAATAACATGCAAGAGAGGACATTTTTACGCAGCAAAAGAGACCATACAACGGCAAGCGCTTTCACCCTAATAGGCATTCTAAACATGTGATTAATACCATGAAGCCAATTCCCAAAGATATTGGCAACACTAGTCGGAGGATACAGATCAGACGCTACTTGGATACATGACCATATAGACCTGGCAAAGCGGCATTTGAAGAATAAGTGTTTGATCGACAAACACACACCGTCTACTTCCATGCAAATTACGTTTAACAAGATTGTCTTTAGTTAGGATTACCCCTCGACGTAAATATCAAACAAAAATCTTAGTTTTAACTGGTATTTTTATCTTCCAATTTTTTTTGTTATTATCGACTGGTAAATCAGGCTGAATAATCGCATTGTATAATGAACTTAGAGAAAATTTCCCATTGAAATGTAAGTTCCAACGAAATTCATCAGGGCCTTCCGAAAGATAAATAGATTCCAAACGAAGAAGTAAGGCATTCCATGCAGCTAATCTCGAACCATAGAAATCTCGTCTAAACGTCAAAGACGGAGGTGAGGTCGTCATTACTACGGCAATGGTATCACTTTTGCGACGAATAATACTATATAATGCATGATATTTCTCTCTAAGAGGTTTATTCACTAACCAGGAGTCCTCCCAGAACTGTATATGCGATTCATCCTTTATCGGAAAAGTACCATATTGGAAGAAAAACTTCTTTGTAGCCATTAGGCTGACCGAGAAATGCGATCCCCTAGGCTTCCATAGGATTTGGGATAACGCACACTCGCCAATATACTTTCTCTTAATGAGTGTCTCCCATACCCCATCTTCGGTAAGAAGCTTAAACAACCATTTACCGAGTAAGGCCGAGTTTTTGACCTCAAGGTCATGGACACCCAACCCATCGTGATTTTTGGACGAAAGCTATGCTCAATTTAACTAGACGATATTTCTTCTTTTCGATATCCCCTTGCCCAAAGAATCTCGATCGATAATAATCGAGCTTGTGTAAAACACCTTTAGGCAAAAGGAAGAAAGATATCATAGAAAGTACCATATTAGTAAGTACTGAATTAATGAGTACCAATCTTCCTCCTAGGAACAACAATTTACCTTTATAACTACTAAGTCTCTTTTGAAGTCTTTCCTCTGCAAGTTTCCATTCAGTCATTGTTAAATCGCCGATAATGTATCGAAATCCCAAGAAAACTAATAGGAACTGACCTTGCCCACATCCAAACAATTTTGCATAAGCAGATGCTGAATCCTGGCTTTGCCAAAACAAAACAATTCACTTTTATGGAAATTTATTTTGAGACCCGATAATTGCTCAAAAAGCAGTCAAGATTTACTTGAGATTTCGTGCTCACTACAAGAGAATTGGCATGTAGAGGCACTATTTTGGTCCAGTAGAGACACTTAAATTGCTCCTACACCGTTATAGAGACACTTTTCATATTGTCTCGAAACTGTCACTACGGGCGGTGTCTCTACGTGGTAAGGACAATAGTAATAATGTCTTTACATTTTAGAAGACATAAAAGAGGCATTATGTTGTGTCTCTAGAGTAAATAAATTTAAAGAAACCATGTGAAAAGCAGTACTCGAACTCATGACCTTAGTGATTAAGACTTATTCCATTAACCATCTCACCCATTCACAAGTATATGTTGATATTTGGAACAAATTTCTAATTAGTATTGCCCACCATGACCCAAACATAGAACAAATGTCTCTAGAGAACAAGCAAAATGTCTCAAATATTGCCTCTAGATAAAAATTAAAGACATACAACAAAGTGTCTCACGAACTGCCTCTTGAGAACTTATTTGTGACACTTCAGAGTGTCTCATAAGTTTTCTATAGAATGAAAATTGCAACCCCTTACTGAAATGTCTTAACTAACGTCCCTACATATGAGACTATTTGTGAAGTGTCTCAAAAAGTACCACTACAACATGCAAAGTGTCTTAATGTGATTTTAAAGAGGCAAAGTAGGAAGTGTCTCTAGTAAAATGTCTCTATGGAAGGTTTTTCTTGTAGTGGCTTTTTCAAGGTCATGTTCCATAAAAAGAATTGTGTCATCAGCATATTGATGTATTGATAAACCATCATCAATAAGATGTGGAATAACCCCTTCAATCTGGCCATCAGCCTTAGCAGGTTCGATCAAAATGGCGAGCATATCAGCCACAATGCTAAAAAACAGTCGTGATAGAGGATCGATTTGGCACAAACCTTTTCGTGTCTGGAAGTATCGCCCTGTGTCATCATTAACACGGATCGTAACACTACATCCAGAAACAAAATCCTTGATCAACGCGCACCACTTTGGTGACTCCTTTCATCCCGAGCATTTGCTGAAGGAAAGACCATTTGACTTTATCATAAGCCTTCTCGAAGTCAAGTTTGAAAATAACCCCGTTCATCTACCGCCTCATGTAGAACAACTACCCCATCAAGGATAGTACGTCCTTGCATCAACGCGGACTGTGAAGGTGCTGGCGTGTAGTCGACACGTCCGTTGGGAACCCCAAGAGGAAGGTGTGATGCGCACAGCAGTAAGTTTTTCAGCAAGAAACCAAGGTTATCGAACCAGTAGGAGCCAAGAAGCACATGAAGGTTGTTGGTGGAGGAATGTAGTGCGGCGCAACACCAAGAAACCGGCGCCAACGTGGAACCTGCACAACACAATCAAAGTACTTTGCCCCAACGTGACAGAGGTTGTTAATCTCACCGCTTGCTGAAAACAAAGGATTAAGCGTATCGAGTGGAAGATGATGTTTGTTTGCAAAGAACAGTAAGAACAATAATTGCAGTAGAATGTATTCAGATGTAAAAGAATGGACCGGGGTCCACAGTTCACTAGTGGTGTCTCTCCAATAAAATAACTAACATGCGGGTGAACAAATTACAGGGGCAATTGACAAATCAAGATTCAATACATATCAACGATGATTACTATGTGATTTAATCAGGGCACTACGACAAAGTACATAGACCGCTATCCAGCATGCATCTATGCCTAAATAATCCACCTTCAGGTTATCATCCGAACCCTCCAGTATTAAGTTGTAAACAACAGATAATTGCATTAAGTATGGTGCGTAATGTAATCAACACAAATATCCTTAGACAAAGCATCAATGTTTTATCCCTAGTAGCAACAGCACATCCACAACCTTAGAACTTCCTGTCACTGTCCCAGATTCAATGAAGGCATGAACCCACTATCGAGCATAAATACACCCTCTTGAAGTTACAAGTATCAGCTTGGCCAGAGCCTCTACTAGCAACGGAGAGCATGCAAGAACATAAACAACACATATATGATAGATTGATAATCAACTTAACATAGTATTCTAGATTCATCGGATCCCACCAAACACAACATGTAGCATTACAAATAGATGATCTTGATCATGTTAGGCAGCTCACAAGATCTAAACAATGATAGCACAAGCGGACAACACAACCATCTAGCTACTGCTATGGACCCATAGTCCAAGGATGAACTACTCACGCATCAATCCGGAGGCGGGCATGATGATGTAGAGCCCTCCGTGATGATTCCCCTCCGCAGGGTGCCGGAGGCGATCTCCGAATCCCCGAGATGGGATTGGCGGCGGCGGCGTCTCTGGAAGGTTTTCCGTATCGTGGCTCTCGGTACATGGGTATTCGCGACGAAGGCTTTAAGTAGGCGGAAGGGCAACGCGGGGGGCCACACGAGGGCCCCACACGCTAGGCCCGTGCGGGCCCGGCCGCGCCGCCCAGTGTGTCGGCGCCTCATGGCCCCACTTCCTTTCCCCCTCGGTATTCTGGAAGCTTCGTGTAAAAATAGGACCCTGGGCGTTGATTTCGTCCGATTCCGAGAATATTTTCCTACTAGGATTTTTCTGAAACCAAAAACAGCAAAACAAAGAATCGCATCATCTGTTAATAGGTTAGTGCCGGAAAATGTATAATAATGTTGTAAAGTATGTATAAAACATTCAAGTATTGTCATAAAAGTAGCATGGAACATAAGAAATTATAGATACTTTTGAGACGTATCAAGCATCCCCAAGCTTAGTTCCTACTCGTCCTCGAGTAGGTAAACGATAACACAAATAATTTCTGAAGTGACATGCTACCAACATAATCTTGATCAACATTATTGTAAAGCATATGAGATGAATGGAGTGATCTGAACAAAAAATTGCTAACAAAGATAATGACTAAACAAATGAATCATATAGCAAAACTTTTCATGAATAGTACTTTCAAGACAAGTATCAACAAGACTTGCATAAGAGCTAACTCATAAGCAATAAATTCAAAGTAGAATGCATTGAAGCAACACAAAGGATGATTAAGTTTCAGCAATTGCTTTCAACTTGTAACATATATATCTCATGGATATTTGTCAACATAGAGTAATATAACAAGTGCAATAAGTAAACATGTAAGAATCAATGCACACAAACACAAGTGTTTGCTTCTAAGATAGAAAGAAGTGGGTAACTGACTCAACATAAAGTAAAAGAATGGCCCTTCGCAGAGGGAAGCATGGATTACTATTTTTGTGCTAGAGCTTTTGTTTTGAAAACATAGAAACAATTTTGTCAACGGTAGTAATAATTCATATGTGCTATGCATAATACTTCCTACAAGTTGCAAGTCTCATGCATAGAGTACTAATAGTGCTCGCACCTTGTCCTAATCAGCTCGGAAAACACGGATTATCATCGCATAACATATGTTTCAACCAAGTGTCACAAAGGGGTACATCTATGCCGCCTGTACAAAGGTCTAAGGAGAAAGCACGCATTGGATTTCTCGCTTTGATTATTCTCAACTTAGACATCCATACCGGGACAACATAGACAACAGATAATGGACTCCTCTTTTAATGCTTAAGCATTAAACAACAGATGATATTCTCATAAGAGATTGAGGTTGTATGTCCAAACTGAAACTTCCACCATGATACATGGCTTTAGTTAGCGGCCCAATGTTCTTCTCTAACATATGCATACTCAAACCATTTGATCATGAAATCGCACTTACTTCAGACAAGACGAACATGCATAGCATCTCACATGATATCCAACAAAGGTAAAAAGTTGATGGCGTCCCCAGAAACATGGTTACCGCTCAACAAGCAACTTATAAGAATTAAGACACATAAATAATATTCATCACCACAATAGTTTTTAAGCTATTTGTCCCATGAGCTATATATTGCAAAGATAAAGGAATGAAATTTTAAAGGTAGAACTCAAGTAATTTACTTTGGAATGGCAGAAAAATACCACATAGTAGGTAGATATGGTGGACACAAATGGCATGGGTTTTGGCTCAAGGTGTTTGGATGCACGAGAAGCATTTCCTCTCAGTACAAGGTTTGGGCTAGCAAGGTTGTTTGAAGCAAACACAAGTATGAACAGGTACAGCAAAACTTACCCAAGAACATATTGCAAGCATTATAAGACTCTACACTATCTTCCTTGTTGTTCAAACACTTTACCCGAAAATATCTAGACTTAGAGAGACCAATCATGCAAACCAAATTAAACAAGCTCTATGGTAGTTCTTCATTAATAGATTAAAGTACATGATGCAAGAGCTTAAACATGATCTATGAGAGCTCAAACAATTGCCAAGTTATTCCAAACCATATGCAGCATTTTCTGATTCCAACCAAATAGCAATTTAACGAAGCAATTTCAGCCTTCGCCATGAACATTAAAGCACAATTAAGAACACAAGTGTTCCATATGAAAAAGCGGAGCGTAATATCTCCAATATAAGAATGATGGGATCCAACTTTATTCAAACCAAAAATAAAATAAAAGCAAACCGACGCTCCAAGTAAAGAACATAAGATGTGATGGAATAAAAATATAGTTTCACTCGAAGTGATCTGATAATGTTGTCGATGAAGAAGGGGATGCCTTGGGTACCCCCAAGCTTAGATGCTTGAGTCTTCTTAAAATATACAGGGATGAACCACCGGGGCATCCCCAAGCTTAGACCTTTCACTCTTCTTGATCATAGTATATCATCCTCTTCTCTTGACCCTTGAAAACTTCCTCCACACCAAACTTCAAGCAAACTTATTAGAGGGTTAGTGCATAATCAAAGATTCACATATTCAGAGGTGACACAATCATTCTTAACACTTCTGGACATTGCACAAAGCTTCTGAAAGTTAATGGAACAAAGAAACTCATTCAACATAGCAAAAACGGCAATGCGAAATAAAAGACAGAATCTGTCAAAAACAGAACAGTCCGTAAAGACGAATCTGGCAGGGGCACTTAACTTGCTCAAATGGAAAAACTCAAAACTAATGAAAGTTGCGTACATATATGAGGATCACGCTTGTAAATTTGCAGATTTTTTTGATTTTTCTACAGGGAAATCTGTACGAATTCGTGACAGATAGCAATGCTGTTTCTACGCAGCGATCCAAATCTAGCATCAACTTTAGCATAGAAACTTTACTTGGCACAAAAACATGATAAGGAGAGGCTGCTACAGTAGTAAACAACTTCCAAGACTCAACAATACAGTAAATAAAATGAAACTTTGGTTATCTCCCAAGAAGTGCTTTTCTTTAACGCCTTTCAGCTAGGCGCAGAAAATGCAAATCAAGTGTTTTCAAGAGATGGAGCATCAACATTACCTCGGGCTTTACGCCTACCCTTCTTACTCTTTTTCTTACTCTTTGGTTTAGGGAATACATGTCGGCCTCCCGGTGTGCATTTTAGGGTGCCTTCTCCCGTATTTATGATTGCTCCCAATAGTTTCAGCAGAGATCTTCCAAGTGTGATTTGTCCTGTTCCTACACATTCAATAACAAGATAATCAGTGGATACTGTTTTTCCAAGAATGGTTGTGTGCACACCCTCGGCTATTCCCTTAGGAATTATAACGGAGTTATCAATAAGAGTTATTCCTTCTCCCCCTTCAACAAGTCCCTAAAGTGTCAAAGATTTATAAATACTCTCAGGCATAAGACGAAATTCAGACATAATATCACAACGGGCATGAAAAGTTTCACCACCAATAATAACTTTAATAGTAGGGTTCCACATTGAGGGTTCAGAGTTCACTAAAACTTCATCAAGACGATTACGAACATAACTATAATTTTCTTTCAAGCAAGATGCACTTATCTCAAGGGTGTTTAATCTATTATAAATGCTAATGAGAGCTGAATCAAAGTTATTAGCTGAACTATGTGATGCAACCAATTTATTTATGGCGTTAAAAGTTTGATCACCGTTGCAATGAAGGAAATCTCCTCCCACTATAGCATCTAAGGCATATCTATAGCGAATCATAAGCCCAAAATAAAAATTACTAAGGAGCAAACTTAGAGTCATTTGAGGTTCAGCTTTACGATAAGCATCAAAAATTCTAGACCAAGCATCTTTAAAACTCTCCTCATCTCCTTGTTTAAAAGTAAAGACTAATTCCTCAGGTGAAGAAGTAACAAGTACAGAGCTACACATGATAATAACAGTAAACTAAATGCAAGTAACTAATTTTTTTGTGTTTTTGATATAGAGCTAGCAAATAAGACAGAAAGTAAAGTAACTAATTTTTTTGTGTTTTTAATATGAAGCAAACAAGACAGTAAATAAAATAAAGTAAAGCAAGACAAAAACAAAGTAAAGAAATTGGAAGTGGAGACTCCCTGTGTCTTGATCTCCTCCCGGCAACGGCGCAAAAAGTCTTGTGGCATGTAGTCGACACGTCCGTTGGGAACCCCAAGAGGAAGGTGTGATGCGCACATCGTAAGTTTTCCTCAAAGAAACCAAGGTTATCGAACCGGAGCCAAGAAGCACGTGAAGGTTGTTGGTGGAGGAATGTAGTGCGGCGCAACACCAGTGAAACCGGCGCCAACGTGGAACCTGCACAACACAATCAAAGTACTTTGCCCCAACGTGACAGTGAGGTTGTCAATCTCACCGGCTTGCTGAAAACAAAGGATTAAGCGTATCGAGTGGAATATGATGTTTGTTTGCAAAGAACAGTAAGAACAATAATTGCAGTAGAATGTATTCAGATGTAAAAGAATGGACCGGGTCCACAGTTCACTAGTGGTGTCTCTCCAATAAAATAACTAACATGTTGGGTGAACAAATTACAGGGCAATTGACAAATCAAGATTCAATACATATCAACGATGATTATTATGTGATTTAATCAGGGCATTACGACAAAGTACATAGACCGCTATCCAAAGATGCATCTATGCCTAAATAATCCACCTTCAGGTTATCATCCGAACCCCTCCATTAAGTTGTAAACAATGATAATTGCATTAAGTATGGTGCGTAATGTAATCAACACAAATATCCTTAGACAAAGCATCAATGTTTTATCCCTAGTAGCAACAACACATCCACAACCTTAGAACTTCATGTCACTGTCCCAGATTCAATGGAGGCATGAACCCACTATCGAGCATAAATACTCCCTCTTGGAGTTACAAGTATCAACTTGGTCAGAGCCTCTACTAGCAACGGAGAGCATGCAAGAACATAAACAACACATATATGATAGATTGATAATCAACTTAACATAGTATTCTAGATTCATCGGATCCCACCAAACACAACATGTAGCATTACAAATAGATGATCTTGATCATGTTAGGCAGCTCACAAGATCTAAACAATGATAGCACAAGCGGAGAAGACAACAATCTAGCTACTGCTATGGACCCATAGTCCAAGGATGAACTACTCACGCATCAATCCGGAGGCGGGCATGATGATGTAGAGCCCCTCCGGTGATGATTCCTCTCTCCGGCAGGGTGCCAGAGGCGATCTCCTGAATCCCCCGAGATGGGATTGGCGGCGGCGGCGTCTCTGGAAGGTTTTCCGTATCGTGGCTCTTGGTACAGAGGTATTCGCGACGAAGGCTTTAAGTAGGCGGAAGGGCAACGCGGGGGGCCACACGAGGGCCCCACACGCTAGGCCGGCGCGGGGCCTGGGCCGCGCCGACCTAGTGTGTCGGCGCTCGTGGCCTCACTTCCTTTCCCCTCGGTCTTCTGGAAGCTTCGTAAAAATAGGACCCTGCTGATTTCGTCCAATTCCGAGAATATTTCCTTACTAGGATTTCTGAAACCAAAAACAGAGAAAACAGAATGGCGCTTTGCATCTTGTTAATAGGTTAGTGCCGGAAAATGTATAATAATGTTGTAAAGTATGTATAAAACATTCAAGTATTATCATAAAAGTAGCATGGAACATAAGAAATTATAGATACGTTTGAGACGTATCAGAAGGCAGGGCCACATGATCAGCTACCGTATTCAATCTAATGGTGGCCACTTTTGTTAAAATCTTGAAACTTATGTTTAAAAGGCATATAGGTATATACCGTTGAATCCTTTCTGCCTTCTTAACATTCGGTAACAATATTACCTCACCGAAATAATTCTATATGTCCAGCGTGTAAGACACTGAACATTTGGAGAAGGTCTACCTTGATAGTTTCCCAAAATGTCTAATGAAATTCAGCAGGAAAACCATCTGGCCCCGGAGCTTTATTGTGTTCTGTTTGGAAAGTTGCTTTATTGACCTCATCCTCTGTGTAAGGAGCCGTCAATAAATTATTTTCCGCCATAGATACTTGAGGTATATCGGCTACTTGAGCTTCATCCAGAGTCAAAGAGCTCTCCTCCGGTGATCCAAATAGGCCTTTGTAGTAATTTGTAATATATGATTTGAGTTGTTAATGTCCTTCGGTCAATTCATGCTCTTGCAGTAGATATTGAATACGCTTTCTCCTGTGATGGCCGTTGGCAATCCTATGAAAATATCTAGTATTCGAATTTCCTTCGAGAATGAATTAAGCCTTTGAACGCTGATACCATTTCAACTCTTCCTCCCGAAGAAGACCCGCTAATTGAGCATTGGACTGACTCTTCATGTCAATCTCCTGACTCGATAGCGGTCTTACTTCAGTGAAAGCCTCCAACTCATCAATAACAGCTGATAAGCGAAGCTTCTCCTTTTTAAGAATACTAGCTGTATGGCTAGCCCATCTAGAAAGGTGTTTGCGTAGGCCACACATTTTATTATTTCACCTTAATATCGGGTTGTTACCACACACTGGTCTTTCCCATACATTTTTTTACCATTTCCTAAAAACCATTCCGGTGTAACCATCCAAGCTCAAACTTGAATGGACGTTTACACAACGGCCTTGGTACTCCAGTTGTCAACAGTATAGGAGCATCATCAGACATTTTTTCAATACGTTCTAGCACACGTACAGACATCATAGGAAATTTATCTTCCCAATCTGTGTCCATTAAGACACAGTCTAGTTTCTCGTATGTTGGGTTAGCTAAACTGTTAGCCCATGTAAATTGTCGACCAACCATCGAGCAAGTTTAAGCTATCGATGACAACGTTAAACAGGAAAGGCCAATGGCAATCAAAATGGTCTCTACTTTTTTCGTGACGAAATCTAAGAAAATTGAAATCCCCACCAATAAGAATTGGGTGATCGTTATCTTTCGCTAAATTAACCAGTTCATGTAAAAAGTCGGCCTTAAACTCATCATGGGCTACACTATATACGGCAACCAGACTCCAAACCAAATTATCAGACCTATTCCGCATAGTGAGTTTAATATGATACTCACCACCAAAACTAGTCAATACTTCCATTGTGTCTGATTGAACGCCGACAAGCAGGCCCCCGGACCTACCACCAGAAGGGTGAGAAAACCAATAAAAGTCTAATCCCTGGGATAAACGGTTTAAAAGACTTTGAGAGTAATCTCTCTTTCCCGTCTTAGAAATAGCTATAAAATCCAAATTATAATCCTTACAATAATCGGTAATATGAGAATGTTTAGCCAAGTCATGCAGACCTCTGCTATTTCTAAACATGACACTCATCTGGAAACTATTTTGGACTTTGCAGCTATCTCAGACCTCCGCTTATTTTTCTTGACTGGAATTACGTCGAGAAGCTTGTAGATCACAAAAGGAATCAAGCCCCGACAGTTCCAGATCCACCTCTGAAGTGCTACCTACTAGAGTGGAGAGAAGCCGACCATCTGAGACGACATAAGTTTCCTCATCCTCGGTAATAGGTGTTTCAGGCCCCGTCGAAGCCTTGGGAATAACCATGATACGGTCATATTCCAAGTGCCTCAAGACGTTAGCCGAACCGGAATGTCCTCGGGAGACCGACCCAAGGAAACACCTAGACTACTCAAATTTAATTTTAGAATCTGAAAAATTAATAAAAGATGTGGTAGAACTCTTCATACCGGACGAATCGAGGTTCTTGGTGGCTTTGCGACGCATCGCCTTCTGCATCATGTCCTTGTCCGTGACCCCCGACCCACCCTCAGCCAAAGCGTGTCGCCCACTCCGCCTGGAGAATAGGAGGGTGGCACACTAGCTGAGAATGAAAAGGAGGTTCCCTCGCCGGAGATGGAAGAACAGTCGACTGATGCGAAGGACAGGGAGAGGGCAGCGTAGACCCCTCCTTGCCCCGATCAACCGACCCAAGCGGTCAAAAGCCAAATTTATTCTAGAAGGAGATTCAAAAACGAGATATTTTCATGGGATTGCCAATGGCCGTTACGGGAAAAAAGCGTATTTTTTTGACGCAAATGTCCATCACGGGGAAAAAGCGTATTCAATCTCTAGTACATGATGAGAGCCTAATTGAAGGCCATGAGCAACTCAAATCCTATATTACTAATTATACAAGGGTCTATTTGGCCCACCGGATGAGAGTTCCTTCTATCTAGATGAGTCCCAAATAGCGGACATACCCCAAGTGTCTCAGGAGGAGAATGTTGTTTTAACGGCTCCTTATTTGGAGGAGGAAGTTAATAAAGCGATTTTTCAAATAGAACATAACAAAGCCCCGGGTTCAGATGGTTTCCCTGTTGAATTTTACCAGACTTTTTAGGGTACAATTAAAGAGGACCTTCTACAAATGTTCAGTGTTTTACACGCTGGACAGTTAGAACTTTGCCGTCTAAATTTTGGTGAGATTATCTTGTTACCCAAGGTTAAGGAGGCAGGAAGGATCCAACAATATAGACCTATTTGTCTCTTAAACGTAAGTTTCAAGATATTCACAAAAGTGGCCACCATTAGACTGAATACAATGGTTGATCATGTCGTGGGGCTGTCGCAAACTGCATTCATGCAAGGACGTAATATCCTAGATGGGGTAGTGGTTCTACATGAGGAGGTTCATGAATTGCACACCAAAAAGATGAATGTGGTAATTTTAAAATTTGATTTCGAGAAGGCTTACGATAAAGTAAAATGGTCTTTTCTTCACCAGACACTCAGGATGAAAGGTTTTTCACCTAAGTGGCGAGCTTTGATCAATGAATTTATGTATGGAGGAAACGTTGCGATCCGTGTCAATGATGATACGGGACGCTTCTTCCAGACAAGAAAAGGCTTACGCCAAGGCGACCCTCTATCACCACTTTTATTCAATATTGCGGTTGATATGCTCGCTATTTTGATCGAACGAGCTAAATCTGATGGCCAAATTGAAGGGGTGATTCCACATCTAGTCGATGGGGTTTATCAGTCCTACAATACGCTGATGATACAATTTTGTTTATGGAACATGATCTTGATAAAGCTCAAAATTTAAAGCTAATTTTGGCGGATTTTGAACATTTATCGAGCCTTAAAATAAACTTTCATAAAAGCGAATTGTTCTGCTTTGGCGAGGCTTAGGACTCAGTTGCCGAATATACGCAACAGTTTGGTTGTGGGAAAGGTCCGTTTCTATCAACTATTTGGGAATCCTGATTCATTGCCGGAGATTAACAATTGATGAGTGGAAACTAGACGAGGAAAGACTTCAGAAGAGACTTAGTAGTTGGAAAGGTAAAGTGCTATCCCTTGGAGGAAGACTGGTACTGATTAATACAGTGCTCACCAACATGGTGTTGTATATGATATCCTTCTTCATTTTTCCAAAAGATGTATTACACAAGCTCGATTATTATAGATCAAGATTTTTTTGGCAAGGGAATAGTGGGAAAAAAATATCAACTGGTCAAGTGGTCTGTTGTATTCCGACCTAGAGATGTGGGTAGGCTAGGGATTCATGACCTTGAGGTAAAAAACTCGTCCTTATTAGGTAAGTGGCTTTACAAGCTTCTAACTGAAGATGGCGTATGGCAGACCATTGTTAGATGAAAGTACATTGGCAAGAAAGCGTTTTCCCAAATCCTTTGGAAACCGGGAGACTCGTATTTCTGGGCTGGACTAATGGCAACGAAGAAATTTTTCTTCAGATATGGTACTTTCAATATTAAGGATGGATCGCAGATACGGTTCTGGGACGATTCCTGGTTAGGGAATAGACCTCCCTCTGAACAATATCCGGCGTTGTATAGCATTGTTCGTCGCAGAAGTGATACCATTGATTTAGTAATGGCAACCTCACCTCCGGCAGTGACGTTTAGACGAGACTTAATTGGCCCGAGACTTCTTGCATGGAATGCCTTGCTGCTTAGTTTGGAATCCATTCAATTGTCCGAAGGGCAGGATGAATTTCGTTGGAACTTACAATCCAATGGAAAGTTCTCTGTAAGTTCATTGTACAATGCAATCATCCAACCGGAAATACCAGTTGATAAGAACAAGAAGATTTGGAAGTTGAAAATACCGCTTAAAATTGAGATTTTTGGCTGGTATTTGCGTCGAGGGGTCATCGTAACCAAAGATAATCTTGTGAAACACAATTGGTATGAGAGTATGCAATGTGTTTTCTGTCATCACAACGAGAGGATTAAACACTTATTTTTCCAATGCCGCTTTGCCAGATCTATATGATCATGCATCCAAGTAGCTTCTGATATGTATCCCCCGACTAGTGTGGCCAATATCTTCGGTAATTGGCTTCATGGTATTGACCACAGATTTAGAACGTTTATTAGGGTGGGAGCGCTTGCCATTGTTTGGTTGTTATGGCTGTGTAAAAATTACAAAGTTTTTAATGATAAGAATTGTTCCGAGGTTATCTACAGATGTACCGCTACGCTCCGTTCGTGGTCGTAAAAGGCGGAGAACCGCGACCTCTTTATGGAGGTCTATACACGGTTGGAGGACACGGCGAGGCATACTTTTTTCCTACATGGGTGGCAGCATAATCTAAGAATTGGGCTTCCGCTTTCATCTTAGGCGTCTTACAGTTGCTCATGTCGATATGTAATTCACCTTTTTTATTTTTATTTGAGACTTTTATGATATTTGAACGACTGTGTGTATCTTAGCTATGCAAATGTCGGATGTAATTTCTTATTTAAAGTAATAAAGCGCCTATTATAAAAAAAAATCGGCTCCACCCCGAGACGTGACGTGTGTAGCACATTATCTTTTGTCACTCATTTTAGAAGTTATTGCCTGAGTCGCATGTCACCTTTGAGATCAGAGCAGTCTGGGTAACTTGAAATAACGTACCCCATTTTAGAGCTAAGAGCATGTATCAAGTGCCCCAATTTGCTCTTTTGAATTATAGTTTGGTTATTTCTACTTCAATATCAATTCATAGTAGTGAGTCATTGTGCACTGCTGACCATAGATAAATCTGAGGTACAAGGATAAATTCATAATGTGTATTTATGTGCCACACTTTCATATGCCGATGGGCATTCCCTGGTAAGCATCTTGCATATCTAACTGTTTTAAATATATGTATGTCTCCATTTATTTTTTTTGTTTAAATTCTAGCCTCAAAGGTGTCCAAGGGGATAACGAGTTCTTACTGATATTTATGAGAAATAAGAATGCCAAGTTTCGTTCAGTATTATCAGGTGATAATTTATTACTACCTCATGAAACCCCAGCTGTCATATAGTTGTAAGTCATGTAATGCTGTCTTTGCTTGCTCTTCGTCTCACTTAATTGGACATTCTGATCGGTTCATCTAAACAATATGTACTCTTTTCTGTTGACAAAGTGCAGCTCATGCTACACCTGTATGTTAAATTAATGGTTCTGTTTATGCAAGTTTCATAAACTACCATTGATAGGTCGTAAAACCGCCCGCGAGGGCGACTTCTGCCAGTTAGATCTGTATCAGCCACTCTAAGTGATTATGAAGGCCTATATCAGCATAGTATTACCCTTCTGCATACATTTTAATATTATTATGAAATGACACATTTTTCATAAACCTAACTATTTTATTTTATTTTTCAAAGTTGTTAGCCTGAGCATCTATACGCATATTGATTTTCAATCTTTTGTATTGAAGATGTGAGACCACTAGACTCACCTAATTTAAGGGAAATGGCACTGTAAGATTGTCCACGACTGTGTACTTGATCAACATTTTTCTTTGTATATAGCTCTATGCAAGACCTTTTGATGAGCTCAGAAAAATATGATACATGATTACTGATTCTTTCAATCATCTCATTAGTATTTGATGTATCTTATTGGAAATACTTTTGTACAATCTTATTCCAGTCGTCATTGCTTTTTACCAGGGAACAACTTGAGTCCATGGTAATTGTTTCAGTGAACAACCATCAAAACTATGCAGAAGAACTGGAAAGTGCTGTTATGTATGCAACATAACAGATTATATATTACACCATTATTAAGCTGCTGTTGTAAAGGCTACAACGGTGTATGTTCTACAGCTGCTCCAAGGTGCATTGGAGGTAGAGATGTACGGCACATCGTCGTTGTGGAACATGCTGCAACTCTCCGAGGGTGGGCGCTGTTGCACCGTGCACCAAGCCCTTGATTGTGATGTTGAATTGTTGAGTTCTTTGATTTGAATGCTATTACTTAAAATCTTTACATTTAGAAGTATTGACTTTCTTAACTTTTACTGGAGTTTTTTTTGCTTGCTGCCACTGAAGTACTGAAAGGTACACCAGAACCCACACCTAGGATTTCATCCTTTAGTTTTCAGTTCAGGGCCTGCATTTCCTCAAAGGCTCCTAATTAGTATGTGTTTGTATTTTTTGTTTATTCCGATTGTTATTCTTTTGCAGGGATCTTCTCTGCTACTGATCTTGAAGGAACACACTATTGCCTAGGACTTATCTGTTTCTTTTACCATTATTTTGATAACCATGAGTTTTCTTAATGGTGTGCTTAGACATGTACAATATCGTGTAAAGTAGGCCCTATGTAGTTGTACTGATATTGCTCCTGTTTAAGCTACTTGATGTTATAAATAGGCCAATAGATTGCTTTGTTGTAGGAAATTTTGATGGGATGTCAGATACCAAGGGTCACTCTGCATGGTTCTTTCATAAAATGTTTGCATGGTTTACTAATTTGTAAGTAGAAATGACATGTTAGAGAAATCTTCAGTTATGTTCTAAGCAAAAAGTAGCTAGCTATTTAAGAAAAAATAGTGAATCTAAGATTAAACATTAAGTTGATAAAATATATGATAACCTCTCAACCAGAAAAGCAACGGTAGGTCAGATGGCACATGCACGGCATCTCCCACACATAAACCCTACTGCATAGACCGCTCCAATTAGCTTCTTACATCTACTGAGTGCTACTAAGAAAGACGAATTGAACACACAAGCGTGTTGTGCTTGATGGTGTCACAAAACAAAGCGTCTCACTGTGTACTACACCGGCCATTCTATATCAGAACGCCTGTAATCTCACTATGCGCTATATCAGAATGACATACAGGCGGCGCGGTGAAGCGCGCTTCTTCATCGAGTTCGAATTTATTACTGCATGTGATTGTTATAAGAAAACGAGGTGGACGTATTAAAGAAAATGTCGCAAAAATATTACACATGGCGGACCATCTTCCAACCGCTTGCTATTGCACAAGTTAAAAATTTATTTCTTCAGTTATCTTTTTTTTTAATTTCCTCATAAACCCTCTTTCTCCAACTATTTTTTGTGTGTCATGCACACGAATTGAAGGGATCCGTAAACTATGTCGTATTGTTCAAGTACAAGCTGATTTCAAGATTTATTTTTGCCAGAAACAGGACAGGTACTGTTCTAACTTCAGTAGCAGAGGCCTCAAAATTTCCCAAATAATTTTCCGAATAGCTTATGTCATGTTCTCGAGCTAACTCGCTGGATCTGGTTAGTGCAGGTTCAATGCTTTCTGCAAGCTTGCTTCCTATTTTATTTTTGTTCAAGGGCCATAATCGAGCAAGCATAGGAAAATTAGAGCTAAAATTTCATGTTTCATATCAATTCGACCCACATGCAACTTATAAAAGTACTAGTAAATCGCACGTGCCTTGCACAGGTAGATTTTAAGCATTATTATGAAATTCACATTTTGGAAGGGCCTCATGGGTATTTTATTTAGTATATGTAGTTTGACTATCAATACTGTTAAATTATTTTTAAAGCAAGATTGATACAGTGATACACGTGGGGTTGCATGAGACAGTGATGCCTCTTAACAAACATCTCAACACCCAACAATTGTATAAACGAGCAAATCCCACAATGTGTTGGACAAAATATAGACACAAATGTATCCGTGTAGCTATAAGTGTCATAATCTAAAATGAATTCATGGTACTCTTTAATTAATAAATAATTACTTTTGAAATATAAATAATTCATATTTGTAGCCACGCATCATCAGTTTCACACAATTTGAAATATCAATATTAATATTCTTACTAAATTGTAACGTTTGAAGTATATAGATTGAGCAGCTGAGAGAGTACAAAATGAAAAGGAGTACTCATAATTATAAATAAAATAAATATTGAAAAAAGGAACATTTCATTGAGAAAAAGTTACATTAAAAATATTTGTAAAATAAAAGAAAAACCTCCTCTCGCTATATTTCTAAAGCACTCTTAGAAGAGAAACTAAAAAGCTATATACTTGTAGCAGATTATCACACTGCTATTTTGTGTGCGTTTCTCTTTTTTTGTCAACCGTTGCATGCAGTTTTCTTTCTCTCAAGGTGTTTTCAAAGTTGCTTCGTGACCATACTGTTGCTCTGTGCTGCATGTTCGCGTTAGCTTGCCAGAGATTTCTAGAGGGCAGTGGAAGAATCACGTGCACGACCGTCAGACTACTTCATAGAGTGGCAGCTCACAGCACACTGGTGGGCCCCAAGACGAATCCCTGCAATATTGGCCATCAGATTTGCCCATCGAACGGCCTATACCTGTCCACGAAGTACTCTAGGTTGAAACATTAAATATGAGCCGTCTGATTAGAAAGATCCGACGGTATGTATGAACCGATATTGATACACTATATAGGAGTATAGATTTATTATAGGCAATGCTATTTGGAGACCAAGCACTATGCCAACTCTGTTATAAAATAGAGCACCATGTCAGCGAATTATGTGGTGATGTCTTGATTCAGTCGAACTAATTACTAGAACTATTAAGCGTGTGTGCAGCCGGTAATCTGGAGTCGTTTGGAATGACACGTTTTTCCTGTACACATGTGTGCTATATAATTAGTCTGTGCTTGTCGACCTCTTTTGCTTAAACCGTAACCCAACTATTTAGACTGTTTTATATGTCACTGCAATTGCGCTGTAAACGGGTTTACCGCGTTGTTTCGAATTTTCTCCCACCGGAAGCGCTAAACTAGAGCGCGTGCGCGGGCACTAAAAATATTCCTCCGCCGGACGCTCCAATATACGGCATGCAGCGCCGGCGGAAACAACAATCACACACAACTATGCATCAAACAAGCTTCACAACTTCACAAATAAATGTACCATTTATTATTACAACAAAAAATATAACAAGTACATCAATTTTTTCATAACAAATACAACAAGTTTACAGATCAACATACAACAATAGAACCACTAGTAGAAAAAGGGCTTCCATACCACCCCATTAGTCCCCAAATACTTTCACCCGAGACTAATGGGGTCTTTAGTCCCGGTTCTGTTGGAGAAGCGGGACTAATGCTCCGGCCAAGACGAAAGGGTAGACCTTTAGTGGATCGCCTTTTTTTGCTTCGTAAAATACAAAAGAAAATGATAGAAAATTAAAAAAATAAAATGTTTTCAGATTCCTACATGTTATGTAACCTACTATTCGGTAAAATTAAGAAATTTGAATATTCACTTTTTTCGCAAAAAAAGTTTGAAAAATGGTAAAACCGCATTAACTTTTGCATACGACACCGGAAAAAACGTATAATATATCAAAATGATCATGGGAAAAGTTACATCCGAAATCATAAAGATTACTATTACTTTTACTATAAATTACGGATGTTAAATTTTTTTATTTTTAAAAAAATTAAAATTAATAATTGCATCCTGCATAAAGATTACTATTACTTTTGCCCAATTTTTAGATTTTCAAATTTTTAGGTTTTTGGTTTGGCAAAAAATAAATATTTAAAAAATTTAAAATTTTAAAAAATTAGAAATAATACAAATTAAAAAGTTAATGTTTATTTATTTATTCATGATTATAATTACATAATTAATTTTATTTATTAAAATAATTATTTAAAATTCAAACAATAAAGAAATGTGACATCGACCAACGTGTTAATAGGATTGATATGATACTAGTATCACATACATGCGCGCGAAGCACTTGGATGCGGGACAAGATGGAACTAGGAAGTTAAGCGTGCTAGTGCTAGAGTAGTGGGAGGATGGGTGACCGAGCGGGAAGTTTGACCACGAGCAAGTAATTTGACTAGAGTTAATTGTAGTTAGAGACTAAACTATGCAAATAACTAAAACTATAGAAAACTGAAAAAAAAACGGAGTGGAAAAAAATTAGAATTTCTTTTCACCTGGAGGCATTTTTGCCCCGACGCACGCAGCTGACGTGGATGGACCTTTAGTCCCGGTTGCACAACCGGGACTAAAGCTCCTTACGAACCGGGACTAAAGCCTATTTTTCCACTAGTGAACACAGTTTTGAAACAATACAACATATAGTTTTCAAACAAAGCAACTATTGTTATCCATGCCAATTCGAGCGGGAAGTTTGACCACGAGCAAGTAATTTGACTAGAGTTAATTGTAGTTAGAGACTAAACTATGCAAATAACTAAAATTATAGAAAATTGAAAAAAAATGGAGTGGAAAAAAATTAGAATTTCTTTTCACCTGGAGGCATTTTTGCCCCGACGCACGCAGCTGACGTGGATGGACCTTTAGTCCCGGTTCATAAGCAACCGGGACTAAAGGGGGGGCTTTAGTCTCAGGTATTTAGTCCCGGTTGCACAACCGGGACTAAAGCTCCTTACGAACCGGGACTAAAGCCTATTTTTCCACTAGTGAACACAGTTTTGAAACAATACAACATATAGTTTTCAAACAAATACAACAAGTATGCAACTATTGTTATCCATGCCAATTCGAACGGGAAGTTTGACCACGAGCAAGTAATTTGACTAGAGTTAATTGTAGTTAGAGACTAAACTATGCAAATAACTAAAATTATAGAAAATTATGATCCAGGAATTTTTTTTCACCTGGAGGCATTTTTGCCCCGACGCACGCAGCTGACGTGGATGGACCTTTAGTCCCGGTTCGTAAGCAACCGGGACTAAGGGGGGGGCCTTTAGTCTCGGGTATTTAGTCCCGGTTGCACAACCGGGAATAAAGCTCCTTACGAACCGGGACTAAACCCTATTTTTCCACTAGTGAACACAGTTTTGGAACAATACAACATATAGTTTTCAAACAAATACAACAAGTGTGCAACTATTGTTATCCATGCCAATTCGACCATTTTTCCATTAGATTTTTTTTGGAGCTCATCATGTGTTTCGTTGGAGCGAATGGCATGGTACGAGGCAATGAACCGAGCAATCCTATGTGCATTCCTCCTCACTTGCACGGAACCCCCATCAACTCGTAGTTGGTATGATCCACATTTTTCCCACGATCATCCTCTATAATCATGTTATGCATGATGACACAAGCGGTCATGATATACCAAAGGCACTCTTGGTCCCAAAATCTAGCCGGCCCCCTCACAATGGCAAATTGAGCTTGCAAAATCCCAAATGCTCTCTCTACATCTTTTCTAGCCACCGCTTGTGCATTGTGAAATTGGGTTTGTTTCTTACCTCGTGGTTGAATAACCGGCTTCACAAATATTTTCCACCTTGGATATATGTCGTCGGGGAGGAAGTAGACACAGTTGTACTTGTGACCATTTACTTCAAACTCACCAATGGACCTTCCGCATTGCAAGTCTTGTCATTAGTGGTGACCGTTGAAGAACATTGATGTCATTGCAAGACCCAGGCATTCTAAAAAAATGCATGCCATACCCAAGTTCCATGATCGGCGACCGCTTCAAGGACTATAGTGGCATCCTTCTTGTACCCTTTGAATTGTCCATGCCATGCCGATGGAAAATTCTTCCAACTCCAATGCATACAATCAATGAAGCCAAGCATACCTGGAAATCCCCGGTCGGCGTTGAACTCCAAAAATCTTGCCGTGTCTTGAGCATTGGGGGCTCTCAGGTATGTGGATCCGAAAACATACACAATTTCCACGACAAAGCGCTTCACACACAAGATAGAAGTGCTCTCTCCCATGGCCAAATGGTCATCAACTAGATCCGCCGGTATACCATATGCCAACATACGCAAGGCGGCGATCACCTTCTGATATGTGTTATGACCAATTTCTTCGGCGGCATTTCTCTGTTGCTCAAAGAATCGATCATACTTGGTCACCTCCGTTGATGTGCTTGAACAAGTCGATGCTCATCCAAAAACGCCGCCGAAAATAGCTTTCGGGAAATATCGGATTCTCATTAAAATACGACCGCATCAACTTCTCGTGTCCTTCAATCCTTTCTCTCCACAACTTCTGTCTACCGAACACCTATCCACCTATTTTTGGGTTCTTGACGGCGCGGTATGCTAATAGTATGGATATGTTCTCTTCTTCCTCTAGGTCGTACTCGTCATCCGATGAATAGTATGATGAACTCTACAAATATACATATGAAATGACTTCACTACAACTAGCTAGTAGCAAAAAAATCAACAAAATGATGGCGGCTGGTGGAGGCGCATACCTTGCAAGCAAACCGGCGAGCATCTTGGCTGCGCCATGTCGACAATAGGCTCGACGATGACATGGGCGCCGCTCAAGCGCGCCGCTACGAAGAGGAGGAGGCGCGGGGGAGGCGTGGAGGAAGCGTCTGCCTTGTGCCCATCGGTGGCGGCGGCGGCTCGGTACAGCGCGGCGGAGCGGCCGGAACTGCCGGGAGGAGGCGCGGGCGAGGCGGATCTATGGCGCGGCGGCGAGCTACAGCGGGTTCGGTGGCGGAATCGACCGGCGCCGGCGGAATCGTGCGGCGCGGGGGGGAATTTCAGCCGTTGTATATTCGCACGTGTCCGAACAGATGCCGCGTGCTGCAGCCGACGCGTTACATTTGGCGCCCCGGATAGTGCAAAAAGCCGCGCGCCCCAAAAAATTTACAGCGCCGTCTACTGGAGGGCCGATTTCGTCTCCGGACGCTGCATGCTGATGGTTTTTATAGCGCGGACGCAAGATATCGCGCTGTTGAAGATGCTCTTACTACACGGCAAAAGTCGTGGTACCATGGTTAATCTAACTATATCATTAAATGATGTTGTCTGCCTCCATTGTTCAAGATCGTCATCTATATCACTGAATGTTGTTGACGCCCTACTTCTTACTGCCAAGAACAATCGGCTCAAATCATCAAAAGAACATGACAAATTTAAGGGCGCGGCTGGTGATCAGGCGACTGAGATTTAATAAAGAACATGACAAATTTAAGGGCGCGGCTGCTGATCAGGCGACTGAGATTTAATAAATCTCAGTCACCTGACGTCATGGCAGTGTGCTTTTTTTTTTACAATACGTCATGGCAGTGTGCTGATTTGCAGCGTTTGGTACTTGGATTAGTTACAATACTTAACGTAAGGTATGTTGGGCCGTCCTCCAGTATATGGCTCTTTTCTTTTCTTCCTATTTAGCGTGCCAACTTGCAACATACGGGATTCATTTTCTTCGTTCAAACAAGCCTTTCTCGCTGGTGAACAAGGGAGCGTGTGAAATGTTATAATCGAGATGCACAATAAACAAAGAACGAAAAGTAAAACACTGCAGGGGACACGAGATTTTAACGTGGAAAACCCTTGCAACACACAAGGGAAAAACCACGGGCGCCAGCCAGCAAAACTTCACTATTTTGGTGGTGTTTACAAACGCCGTGGGTGTACAATGATGCGACGAAACCCTAGCGACGGCTTACAGGGCAAATATATAGACGTGGGTGCCCCAAGCCTACCGGCGACGGGCCTCGCTCCGCTCGTCAGAAGTTAGCCTCTTCTTGGAATTTGGATCACAATATAACAAACTCCACCTTGAGACAAATTCCTTGTAGCATGAACTTCAACAATCACCTGAATCAACAAAGAAAACACTTGCTGGCGCCAATAGCCACTTGGGCTAAACAATTATACCAACCAAGTTTGAGCAAAGCTCAAACTTCGATACAGGGACAGGCTTAGTCATCATATCAGGATTATCATGAGTACTAATCTTGCATACCTTCACTTTACCTTTTGCAACCACATCTCTGATTGCGTGGTACTTAATATCAATGTGCTTTGTCCTCTCATGGAACATCTGATCTTTAGTAAGATAAATAGCACTTTGACTGTCTTAATGCAAGAGTTATCTCCACAAAGCTCAGCATATAAACCTTTCAGCCAAACAGCCTCTTTACCTGCCTCAGCAATAGCCATGTACTCAGCCTCAGTAGTAGATTGTGCAACTACATCCTGCAAAGTAGCCTTCCAGCTAACAGCACATCCACTAACAGTGAACACATAACCTGTGAGGGACCTTCTCTTATCCAAATCGCCAGCATAATCTGAATCCACATATCCGGCGAGCCCCTCACCAATCCTGCCAAACCCAAGCAAGCTTTTGATGTGCCGCGAAGGTACCTGAAAATCCACTGAAGAGCTTTTCAATGTTCTTTACCAGGATTAGCCATGTATCGACTGACCAAACTCATAGCATATGACAGATCAGGACGTGAACAAACCATGGCATACATCAAGGAACCAACAGCACTAGAATAGGGAACTCGAGACATGTACTCAATATCATCTTCGGAGCTAGGACATTGCAAAGCTGACAACTTGAAATGAGAAGCAATTGGAGTAGTAACTGACTTTGCATCATGCATATTAAAACGATGAAGAACTTTCTCAATGTACTTATCCTGACTAAGAAACAACAAACTAGACTTTCTGTCCCTTTTAATTTCCATGCCTAGTATTTTCTTAGCAGGACCAAGATCCTTCATCTCAAACTCACTACTTAATTGATTCTTTAAAATAGTGATCTCCTTCATGCTCTTGGCAGCAATCAACATATCATCAACATATAGCAGCAAATAAATAGGTGATTGATGGCGTGTAACTCACACGTTCGTTGGGAACCCCAAGAGGAAGGTATAATGCGCACAGCAGCAAGTTTTCCCTCAGAAAGAAACAAAGGTTTATCGAACCAGGAGGAGCCAAGAAGCACGTTGAAGGTTGATGGCGGCGAAATGTAATGCGGCGCAACACCAGGGATTCCGGCGCCAACGTGGAACCTGCACAACATAACAAAGTACTTTGCCCCAACGAAATGTGAGGTTGTCAATCTCACCGGCTTGCTGTAACAAAGGATTAACCGTATTGTGTGGAAGATGATTGTTTGCGAAGAAAACAGAAAACAAGTATTGCAGAGATTGTATGCGATGTAAGAATAGGACCGGGGTCCACAGTTCACTAGAGGTGTCTCTCCCATAAGATTAAAGCATGTTGGGTGAACAAATTACAGTGGCAATTGACAAATAGAGAGGGCATAACAATGCACATACATGATATGATAAATATAGTGAGATTTAATCGGGCATTACGACAAAGTACATAGACCGCTATCCAACATGCATCTATGCCTAAAAGTCCACCTTCAGTTATCATCCGAACCCTTCCAATATTAAGTTGCAAGCAAAGACAATTGCATTAAGTATGGTGCGTAATGTAATCAACAACTACATCCTTAGACATAGCATCAATGTTTTATCCCTAGTGGCAACAAGACATCCACAACCTTAGAACTTTCTGTCACTGTCCCAGATTTAATGGAGGCATGAACCCACTATCGAGCATAAATACTCCCTCTTGGAGTTAAGAGCAAAAACTTGGCCAGAGCCTCTACTAATAACGGAGAGCATGCAAGATCATAAACAACACATAGGTAATAGATTGATAATCACCATAACATAGTATTCTCTATCCATCGGATCCCGACAAACACAACATATAGTATTACGATAGATGATCTTGATCATGTTAGGCAGCTCACAAGATCCAACAATGAAGCACAATTAGGAGAAGACGACCATCTAGCTACCGCTATGGACCCATAGTCCAGGGTGAACTCACTCATCACTCCGAGGCGATCATGGCGATGAAGAGTCCTCCGGGAGATGATTCCCTCCGGCAGGGTGCCGGAGGCGATCTCCGAATCCCCCGAGATGGGATTGGCGGCGGCGGCGTCGGGAAGGTTTTCCGTATCGTGGCTCTCCAGAGGGTTTCGCGACGAAGACTTTAAGTAGGCGGAAGGGCAACGCGGGGGCCCACGAGGGCCCCACACAGGCCGCGCGGCCCAGCCAGCCGCGCCGCCCTAGTGTGGCGGCGCCTCGTGGCCCCACTTCCTTCTCGGAAGCTGCAAAAATAGGATTGGGCGTCCAATTCCGATAATATTTCCTTACTAGGATTTCTCAACCAAAAACAGCAGAAAACAGAACGGCTCTTCGGCATCTTGTTAATAGGTTAGTGCCGAAAATGCGTAAATACGACATATAATGTGTATAAAACATGTAGATATCATCAATAATGTAGCATGGAACATAAGAAATTATCGATACGTCGGGAGACGTATCAGCATCCCCAAGCTTAGTTCTGCTCGTCCCGAGCAAAACGATAACAAGGATAATTTCTGGAGTGACATGCCATCATAACCTTGATCATACTATTGTAAACATATGTAATGAATGCAGCGATCAAAACAATGGTAATGACATGAGTAAACAAATGAATCATAAAGCAAAGACTTTTCATGAATAGTACTTCAAGACAAGCATCAATAAGTCTTGCATAAGAGTTAACTCATAAAGCAATAAATCAAAGTAAAGGTGTTGAAGCAACACAAAGGAAGATTAAGTTTCAGCGGTTGCTTTCAACTTATAACATGTATATCTCATGGATAGTGTCAATATAAACTAATATAACAAGTGCAATATGCAAGTATGTAGGAATCAATGCACAGTTCACACAAGTGTTTGCTTCTTGAGATGGAGAGAAATAGGTAAACTGACTCAACAATAAAAAGGTAAAATAAAGGTCCTTCAAAGAGGAAAGCATCGATTGCTATATTTGTGCTAGAGCTTTTATTTTGAAAACATGAAACAATTTTGTCAACGGTAGTAATAAAGCATATGAGTTATGTAAATTATATCTTACAAGTTGCAAGTCTCATGCATAGTATACTAATAATGCCCGCACCTTGTCCTAATCAGCTTGGACTACCGGATCATCGCAATACACATGTTTCAACCAAGTGTCACAAAGGGGTACCTCCATGCCGCCTGTACAAAGGTCTAAGGAGAAAGCTCGCATTTTGGATTTCTCGCTTTTGATTATTCTCAACTTAGACATCCATACCGGGACAACATGGACAACAGATAATGGACTCCTCTTTAATGCATAAGCATGTGGCAACAATTAGTGTTCTCATATGAGATTGAGGATATATGTCCAAAACTGAAACTTCCACCATGATTCATGGCTTTAGTTAGCGGCCCAATGTTCTTCTCTAACAATATGCATGCTCCAACCATTAAGGTGGTAGATCTCTCTTACTTCAGACAAGACGGACATGCATAGCAACTCACATGATATTCAACAAAGAATAGTTGATGGCATCCCGAAGCATGGTTATCGCACAACAAGCAACTTAATAAGAGATAAAGTGCATAAGTACATATTCAATACCACAATAGTTTTTAAGGCTATTTTGTCCCATGAGCTATATATTGCAAAGGAGAATGATGGAATTTTAAAGGTAGCACTCAAGCAATTTACTTTGGAATGGCGGAGAAATACCATGTAGTAGGTAGGTATGGTGGACACAAATGGCATAGTGGTTGGCTCAAGGATTTTGGATGCATGAGAAGTATTCCCTCTCAATACAAGGTTTAGGCTAGCAAGGTTATTTGAAGCAAACTCAAGGATGAACCGGTGCAGCAAAACTCACATAAAAGACATATTGTAAACATTATAAGACTCTACACCGTCTTCCTTGTTGTTCAAAACTCAATACTAGAAATTATCTAGACCTTAGAGAGACCAAATATGCAAACCAGATTTTAGCAAGCTCTATGTATTTCTTCATTAATGGGTGCAAAGTATATGATGCAAGAGCTTAAACATGAGCACAACAATTGCCAAGTATCACATTATCCAAGACATTTTAGAATTACTACATGTAGCATTTCCCGATTCCAACTATATAACAATTTAACGAAGAACTTTCAACCTTCGCCTTGAACATTATGAGTAAAGCCTAAGGTCATATTTGTCCATATGCAACAGCGGAGCGTGTCTCTCTCCCATACAGTGAATTCTAGGATCCATTTTATTCAAACAAAAACAAAAACAAAACAAACCAACGCTCCAAGCAAAGTACATAAGATGTGACTGAATAAAAATATAGTTCCAGGGGAGGAACCTATTGATGTTGTTGATGAAGAAGGGGATGCCTTGGGCATCCCCAAGCTTCGACGCTTGAGTCTTCTTAAAATATGCAGGGATGAACCACGGGGCATCCCCAAGCTTAGAGCTTTCACTCCTCTTGATCATAGTATATCATACTCCTCTCTTGACCCTTGAAAACTTCCTTCACACCAAACTTCAAGCAAACTCATTAGAGGGCTAGTGCACAATTAAAAATTCACATATTCAGAGGTGACACAATCATTCTTAACACTTCTGGACATTGCACAAAGCTACTGGACATTAATGGATCAAAAGAATTCATCCAACATGGCAAATACGACAATGCGAAATAAAAGGCAGAATCTGTCAAAAACAGAACAGTCCGTAAAGACGAACCTGAAAGGGGCACTAGACTTGCTCAAATGGAAAAACTCAAAACTAATGAAAGTTGCGTACATATCTGAGGATCACGCTCGTAATTTTGCAGATTTTTTCGAATTTTCTACAGAGACTTATGCCAGAATTCGTGACAGACAGCAATGCTGTTTCTGGGCAGCGATCCCAAATATAACATCAACTTTAAGATAGAAACTTTACTTGGCACAAAAACATGATAAGGAGAGGTTGCTACAGTAGTAAACAACTTCCAAGACTCAACAATACAGTAAATAAAATAAAATATGGGTTATCTCCCAAGAAGTTCTTTCTTTATAGCCATTAAGATGGGCTCAGTAATTTTAATGATACTCTCGCAAGAGTTGAAGCAAAAGAGAGCATCAAGAAGCAAATTTAAAACACATTTAAACCTAACCCACTTCCTATGAAAAGGAATCTTGTACACAAATAAATTCATGAAGAACAAAGTGACAAGCATAGAAAAGCAACACAAGTGCAATTTCAAGATTCTCAACATAAAGAGGGGAAACTTAATATTATTAGGATGCATATAACCATGTTTCCCTCTCTCATAATAATTTTCAGTAGCATCATGAACAAACTCAACAATATAACTATCACATAAAACATTCTTGTCATGAGCCACATGCATACAATTATTACTCTCCACATAAGCATAATTAATTTTATTAGTTGTAGTGGGAGCAAATTCAATAAAATAGCTATCATTATTATTCTCATCACCATAATCATCATACATAGGAGGCATATTGTAATCATAATTAATTTTCTCCTCAATAGTAGGTGGACTGAAAATATCATATTCATCATTGCAAGCATCATATATAGGAGGTAAAGTATCATCAAAGTTAATTTTCTCCTCCATGCTTGGGGGACTAAAAATATCACAACCAGCTTCCCCAAGCTTAAATTCTTCCATAGCTTTAGCAATAATGGTGTTCAAAGAGTTCATGCTAATAACCTTGCTACAACTATTTTGCAAACAAAGTTCCATGGGTTTTTTAATTTTCTCTTCAAACACATCATGTCCTAATTCAAGATAAAGTTCATAAAGATCTCTAATTTTTTTTGTTGTTTTCCATTATGCCTAACTAGTGAAAATAAAAACAAGTACAGGACTAGACATGATAACAAAATAAATTAAATGCAAGTAACTAATTTTTTTGTGTTTTTTGATATAAAGCAAACAAGACAGTAAATAAAGTAAAGCTAGCAACTAATTTTTTTGTGTTTTGTTTAAGTGCAGCAAACAAAGTAGTAAATAAAATAAAGCAAGACAAAAACAAAGTAAAGAGATTGGAAGTGGAGACTCCCCTTGCAGCGTGTCTTGATCTCCCGGCAACGGCGCCAGAAAAAGAGCTTGATGGCGTTGATGTCTACTGGTACTTCTATTCTTGTAGACAGTGTTGGGCCTCCAAGAGCAGAGGTTTGTAGAACAGCAGCAAGTTTCCCTTAAGTGGATTACCCAAGGTTTATCGAACTCGTGGAGGAAGAGGTCAAAGATATCCCTCTCATGCAACCCCGCAACCACAAAGCAAGAAGTCTCTTGTGTCCCCAACACACCTAATAGGTGTACTAGTTCGGCGAAGAGATAGTGAAATACAAGTGGTATGAATGAATATGAGCAGTAGTATGGCGCCAGAAAGTGCTTGCTGGCGTGCTGATGGTAGTAATATTGTAGGAAGTAAACAAGCAGTAGTAACATAGAGTAACTCAAAACAAGAACAAGCAGCGATAGCAGTATTTAGGAACAAGGCCTAGGGAATAGACTTTCACTAGTGGATACTCTCAACATTGATCACATAACAGAATAGATAAATGCATACTCTACACTCTCTTGTTGGATGATGAACACATTGTGTAGGATTACACGAACCCTCAATGCCGGAGTTAACAAGCTCCACAATTCAATGTTCATATTTAAATAACCTTAGAGTGCATGAAAGATCGAAACGACTAAACCAAGTACTAACATAGCATGCACACTGTCACCTTCATGCTTATGTAGGAGGAATAATACACATCAATACTATCATAGCAATAGTTAACTTCGCAATCTACAAGAGATCATGATCATAGCATAAACCAAGTACTAACACGGATGCACACACTGTCACCATTACATCGTGCGAGGAATAAAACTACTTTAATAACATTGCTAGAGTAGCACATAGATAAATTGTGATACAAAATACATTGCAATCATTAAGAGATATAAATAAGCACTTCACTATGCCATTCATAACAAGAATAAGTACTCGTGAAATATAGCCTAAGAGACCCACACGGTGCACACACTGTCACCTTTACACACGTGGGACAAGGAGTCTCCGGAGATCACATAAGTAAAACCCACTTGACTAGCATAATGACATCTAGATTACAAGCATCATCATATGAATCTCAATCATGTAAGGCAGCTCATGAGATTATTGTATTGAAGTACATAGGAGAGAGATGAACCACATAGCTACCGGTACAGCCCCGAGCCTCGATGGAGAACTACTCCCTCTTCATGGGAGCAGCAGCGGTGATGAAGATGGCGGTGGTGATGGCAGCGGTGTCGATGGAGGAGCCTTCCGGGGCACTTCCCGTCCGACAGGTGCCGGAACAGACTCCTGTCCCCGCATCTTGGCTTTGCGATGGCGCGCTCGGAAGGTTTCGCGTACCGTGGCTTCTTCCGTAAGGGTTTTCGACGCAGGGCTTTATATAGGCGAAAGGGCAGCCTCGGAGGGGCCGGGGCCACCACACCATAGGGCGGCGCGCCCCCCCCGCCGCGCTGTGGGTGGGGCCCCAGTGGCTTCCTCCGGCGGCTCGGTGTTCTGGATGGTTCCGTGAAAATAGGAACCGGGCGTTGATTATGTCCGATTCCGAGAATATTTCGTTACTAGGATTTCGAAAACCAAAAACAGCAGAAACAGGAACTGGCACTTCGGCATCTTGTTAATAGGTTAGTTCCGAAAATGCACAAATATGACATAAAGTGTGCATAAAACATGTAGGTATCATCAATAAAGTAGCATGGAACATAAGAAATTATCGATACGTTGGAGACGTATCAGCATCCCTGTTAGTTCTGCTCGTCCCGAGCAGGTAAAACGATAACAAAGATAATTTCTTAAGTGACATGCCATCATAACCTTGATCATATTGTAAACATATGTAATGAATGCAGCGATCAAAAACAATGGTAATGACATGAGTAAACAAGTGAATCATAAAGCAAAGACTTTTCATGAATAGTACTTTCAAGACAGGCATCAATAAGTCTTGCATAAGAGTTAACTCATAAAGCAATAATTTAAAGTATAGACATTGAAGCAACACAATGGAAGATTAAGTTTCAGCGGTTGCTTTCAACTTGTAACATGTATATCTCATGGATAATTGTCAACATAGAGTAATATAACAAATGCAATAACAAGTATGTAAGAATCAATGCACAGTTCACACAAGTGTTTGCTTCTTAAGGTGGAGAGAGATAGGTAAACTGACTCAACAATAAAAGTAAAAGAAAGGTCCTTCAAAGAGAAAAGCATCGATTGCTATATTTGTGCTAGAGCTTTTATTTTGAAAACATAAAGAGAGCATAAAAGTAAAGTTTTGAGAGGTGTTTGTTGTTGTCAACGAATGGTAGTGGGTACTCTAACCCCTTGCCAGACAAACCTTCAAAGAGCGGCTCCCATTTTATTTTATTTTTGGGTGGCACTCCTTCCAACCTTTCTTTCACAAACCATGGCTAACCGAATCCTCGGGTGCCTCCAACAATCTCATACCATGAAGGAGTGCCTTTTTATTTTATTTTTATTATGATGACACTCCTCCCCACCTTTGTTTTCTCAAGCCATGGCTAACCGAATCCTTCGGTGCCGTCCAACAATCACATACCATGGAGGAGTGTCTATTTTTGTTAATTAATTTGGGACTGGAATCCCATTGCCAGCTCTTTTTGCAAAATTATTGGATAAGCGGATGAAGCCACTAGTCCATTGGTGAAAGTTGCCCAACAAGATTGAAAGATAAACACCACATACTTCCTCATGAGCTATTAAACATTGACACAAATAAGAAGTAATAACTTTTGAATTGTTTAAAGGTAGCACTCAAGCAATTTACTTTGGAATGGCGGAGAAATACCATGTAGTAGGTAGGTATGGTGGACACAAATGGCATGAATATTGGCTCAAGTATTTGGATGCATGAGAAGTGTTCCCTCTCTATACAAGGTTTAGGCTAGCAAGGTTATTTGAAGCAAACTCAAGGATGAACCGGTGCAGCAAAACTCACATAAAAGACATATTGTAAACATTATAAGACTCTACACCGTCTTCCTTGTTGTTCAAAACTCAATACTAGAAATTATCTAGACCTTAGAGAGACCAAATATGCAAACCAAATTTTAGCAAGCTCTATGTATTTCTTCATTAATGGGTGCAAAGTATATGATGCAAGAGCTTAAACATGAGCACAACAATTGCAAAGTATCACATTATCCAAGACATTTTAGAATTACTACATGTAGCATTTTCCAATTCCAACCATATAACAATTTAACGAAGAAGAAACTTCGCCTTGAACATTATGAGTAAAGCCTAAGGACATATTTGTCCATATGCAACAGCGAGCGTGTCTCTCTCCCACAAAGTGAATGCTAGGATCCATTTTATTCAAACAAAAACAAAAACAAAAACAAACCGACGCTCCAAGTAAAGAACACAAGATGTGACCGAATAAAAATATAGTTTCAGGGGAGGAACCTGATGATGTTGTCGATGAAGAAGGGGATGCCTTGGGCATCCCCAAGCTTAGACGCTTGAGTCTTCTTAAAATATGCAGGATGAACCACGGGGCATCCCCAAGCTTAGATCTTTCACTCCTCTTGATCATAGTATATCATACTCCTCTCTTGACCCTTGAAAACTTCCTTCACACCAAACTTCAAGCAAACTCATTAGAGGGTTAGTGCACAATAAAAATTTACATGTTCAGAGGTGACACAATCATTCTTAACACTTCTGGACATTGCACAAAACTTCTGAAAGTTAATGGAACAAAGAAACTCATTCAACTTAACAAAAGCGGCAATGCGAAATAAAAGGCAGAATCTGTCAAAAACAGAACAGTCCGATAAGACGAATTTTAAGATGGCACCAGACTTGCTCAAATGGAAAAACTCAAAACTAATGAAAGTTGCGTAGATATCTGAGGATCACGCTCGTAAATTGTCAGATTTTTTCGAATTTTCTACAGAGACTTGTGCCCAGATTCGTGACAGACAGCAATGCTGTTTCTGCGCAGCGATCCCAAATATAACATCAACTTTAACATAGAAACTTTACTTGGCACAAAAACATGATAAGGAGAGGTTGCTACAGTAGTAAACAACTTCCAAGACTCAAATATAAAACAAAGTACTGTAGTAAAAAAACACATGGGTTATCTCCCAAGAAGTTCTTTCTTTATAGCCATCAAGATGGGCTCAGCAGTTTTAATGATGCACTCGTAAGAAATAAGAGTTGAAGCAAAAGAGAGCATCAAGAGGCAAATTCAAAACACATTTAAGTCTAACATGCTTCCTATGCATAGGAATCTTGTAAATAAACAAGTTCATGAAGAGCAAAGTGGCAAGCATAGGAAGATAAAACAAGTGTAGCTTCAAAATTTCAGCACATAGAGAGGTGTTTTAGTAACATGAAAATTTTTACAACCATATTTTCCTCTCTCATAATAACTTTCAGTAGCAACATGAGCAAACTCAACAATATAACTATCACATAAAGCATTCTTATCATGAGTCTCATGCATAAAATAATTACTACTCCCAACATAAGCATAGTCATTCTTATTAATTGTAGTGGGAGCAAATTCAACAAAGTAGCTATCAAATATAGGAGGTATATTGTAATCATAATCAAATTTATCCTCCATAACAGGTGGTAACAAAAGACTACTATCATTATAATCATCATAAATAGGAGACAAAGTATCATCAAAGTAAATTTTCTCCTCAATGCTTGGGGGACTAAAAATATCATGCTCATCAAAGCCAGCTTCCCCAAGCTTAGAATTTTCCATAGCATTAGCAACAATAGTGTTCAAAGCATTCATATTAATATGTTCCATGGGTTTTTTAATTTTCGCATCAAACCATCCATGTCTTAAATCAGGAAATAGAATAAGAAGCTATTTGTTGTCCATTATGCCTAACTAGTGTAAACAAGAAACCAAATGTCGCAATTGCAGAGTCTAAAGGAAATAGCTTCGAGCACACACACAATGGCGCTAAAAGTACGTACTGGAACCGAAGTATGAGTGTCTTTTACCTTTCCTCCGCAACGGCGCTTAAAAGTGCTTGATGTCTACGGTACTTCTATTCTTGTAGACAGTGTTGGGCCTCCAAGAGCAGAGGTTTGTAGAACAAAGCAAGTTTCCCTTAAGTGGATTACCCAAGGTTTATCAAACTCAGGAGGAAGAGGTCAAAGATATCCCTCTCATGCAACCCTGCAACCACAAAGCAAGAAGTCTCTTGTGTCCCCAACACACCTAATAGGTGTACTAGTTCGGCGAAGAGATAGTGAAATACAAGTGGTATGAATGAATATGAGCAGTAGTATAAAAGTGCTTGCGATGGTAGTAATATTGTAGGAAGTAAACAAGCAGTAGTAACACAGTAGTAACTCGAAAAAAGAATAAGCAGCGATAGCGTATTTAGGAACAAGGCCTAGGAATAGACTTTCACTAGTGGATACTCTCAACATTGATCACATAACAGAATAGATAAATGCATACTCTACACTCTCTTGTTGGATGATGAACACATTGCGTAGGATTACACGAACCCTCAATGCCGGAGTTAACAAGCTCCACAATTCAATGTTCATATTTAAATAACCTTAGAGTGCATGAAAGATCGAAACGACTAAACCAAGTACTAACATAGCATGCACACCGTCACCTTCATGCTTATGTAGGAGGAATAATACACATCAATACTATCATAGCAATAGTTAACTTCGCAATCTACAAGAGATCATGATCATAGCATAAACCAAGTACTAACACGGATGCACACACTGTCACCATTACATCGTGCAGGAGGAATAAAACTACTTTAATAACATTGCTAGAGTAGCACATAGATAAATTGTGATACAAAATACATTGCAATCATTAAGAGATATAAATAAGCACTTCACTATGCCATTCATAACAGTGAATAAGTATTCTGTGAAATATAGCCTAAGAGACCCACACGGTGCACACACTGTCACCTTTACACACGTGGGACAAGGAGTCTCCGGAGATCACATAAGTAAAACCCACTTGACTAGCATAATGACATCTAGATTACAAGCATCATCATATGAATCTCAATCATGTAAGGCAGCTCATGAGATTATTGTATTGAAGTACATAGGAGAGAGATGAACCACATAGCTACCGGTACAGCCCCGAGCCTCGATGGAGAACTACTCCCTCTTCATGGAGCAGCAGCGGTGATGAAGATGGCGGTGGAGATGGCAGCGTGTCGATGGAGGAGCCTTCCGGGGCACTCTCCCGTCCCGGTGGTGCCGGAACAGAGACTCCTGTCCCCCATCTTGGCTTCGCGATGGCGGCGGCCGGAAGGTTTCGCGTACCGTGGCTTCTTCCGTAAGGGTTTTCGACGCAGGCTTTATATAGGCGAAAGGGCAGCCTCAGGCCCGGGGCCACCACACCATAGGGCGGCGCTGCCCCCCTCGCCGCGTGTGGGTGGGGCCCCCGGGGCTCGCCTCTCGGTGTTCGGATGGTTCCGTGAAAATAGGAACCCGGGCGTTGATTTCGTCCGATTCCGAGAATATTTCGTTACTAGGATTTCTGAAACCAAAAACAGAAAAAGAACCGGCACTTCGGCATCTTGTTAATAGGTTAGTTCAAATGCACAAATATGACATAAAGTGTGCATAAAACATGTAGGTATCATCAATAAAGTAGCATGGAACATAAGAAATTATCGATACGTCGGAGACGTATCAGCGTGTAACTCACACGTTCGTTGGGAACCCCAAGAGGAAGGTATGATGCGCACATCAGCAAGTTTTCCCTCAGAAAGAAACCAAGGTTTATCGAACCAGGAGGAGCCAAGAAGCACGTTGAAGGTTGATGGCGGAATGTAATGCGGCGCAACACCAGGGATTCCGCGCCAACGTGGAACCTGCACAACACAACCAAAGTACTTTGCCAACGAAACAGTGAGGTTGTCAATCTCACCGGCTTGCGTAACAAAGGATTAACCGTATTGTGTGGAAGATGATTGTTTACGAAGAAAACAGTAAAACAAGTATTGCAAGAGATTGTATGCGATGTAAGAATAGGACCGGGGTCCACAGCCACTAGAGGTGTCTCTCCCATAAGATTAAAGCATGTTGGGTGAACAAATTACAATTGGGCAATTGACAAAGAGAGGGCATAACAATGCACATACATGATATGATAAATATAGTGAGATTTAATCACATTACGACAAAGTACATAGACCGCTATCCAGCATGCATCTATGCCTAAAAAGTCCACCTTCGGTTATCATCCGAACCCCTTCCAGTATTAAGTTGCAAGCAACACAATTGCATTAAGTATGGTGCGTAATGTAATCAACAACTACATCCTTAGACATAGCATCAATGTTTTATCCCTAGTGGCAACAGCACATCCACAACCTTAGAACTTTCACTGTCCCTTAATGGAGGCATGAACCCACTATCGAGCATAAATACTCCCTCTTGGAGTTAAGAGCAAAAACTTGGCCAGAGCCTCTACTAATAACGGAGAGCATGCAAGATCATAAACAACACATAGGTAATAGATTGATAATCACCATAACATAGTATTCTCTATCCATCGGATCCCGACAAACACAACATATAGTATTATTAGATGATCTTGATCATGTTAGGCAGCTCACAAGATCCAACAATGAAGCACAATTAGGAGAAGACGACCATCTAGCTACTGCTATGGACCCATAGTCCAGGGGTGAACTACTCACTCATCACTCCGGAGGCGATCATGGCGATGAAGAGTCCTCCGGAGATGATTCCCCTCTCAGGGTGCCGAAGGCGATCTCCTGAATCCCCGAGATGGGATTGGCGGCGGCGGCGTCTCGGAAGGTTTTCCGTATCGTGGCTCTCGGTACAGAGGGTTTCGCGACGAAGACTTTAAGTAGGCGAAGGGCAACGCGGGGGCCACACGAGGGCCCCACACACCAGGGCCGCGCGGCCGCCCGGCCGCGCCGCCCTAGTGTGGCGGCGCCGTGGCCCCACTTCCTTTCCCCTCGGTCTTCTGGAAGCTTCTTGCAAAAATAGGACCCCGGGCGTTGATTTCGTCCAATTCCGAGAATATTTCCTTACTAGGATTTCTGAAACCAAAAACAGCAGAAAACTTGGCTCTTCGGCATCTTGTAAATAGGTTAGTGCCGGAAAATGCGTAAATACGACATATAATGTGTATAAAACATGTAGATATCATCAATAATGTAGCATGGAACATAAGAAATTATCGATAAGTCGGAGACGTATCAGTGATCCATTAACAAACTTGATATACACACAACTATCATACTGAGATCTCTCAAAACCATGTGTAAGCATAAATGAATCAAACCTTTTATACCACTGTCGTGGCGACTATTTCAGACCATAAAGGGACCGCTTTAATTTGCAAACAAGATCCTCCTTACCAGGCACAACATAACCTTCAGGTTGGTCCATATATATCTCCTCCTCCAACTCACCATGCAGAAAAGCAGTCTTTACATCTAGCTGCTCAAGCTCAAGATCATGCATAGCAACAATACCAAAGAAAGCACGAATAGAACTATGCTTCACAACCGGGAGAATACATCATTATAATCAACACCTGGAATTTGACTGAAACCTTTTGCTACTAACCTTGCCTTAAACCGTGGAGGCTCATTAGGAGACAAACCTTTCTTTCTTTTAAATATCCACTTGCAGCGGACAACCTTCTTTTGTTTAGGCAAGTGAACAACATCCCATGTGCCATTCTTCTCAAGCGATTGCATCTCTTCTTGCATCGCACCTACCCACTTCTCTTTATCAACCGAAGCAATGGCTTCAGTATATGTAGCTGGTTCAATATCATGCTCCATCTGTTCAGCACAACTCAAAGCATAATCAACAATATCACATTCTTGAATTAATCGGGTAGGAGGTGCAATATTTCTCCTAGGGCGGTCAGCAGCAATAGACCGTCCTTGTTGCTGAACAAAAGGTGGTGAAGGTGGAACATCATTATCATCATTGTTGGTTTCAGGAACCACATTTTCATTCTCCTTTGCGTGCTCCACCTGCACGCCAATTCTGTGCTGCTCATCATCAGAAACATCAGGAGAATCAATAGCATCAGAAATATCAGTAGACGACTATCATTAAACATAACCGCCTCATTAAAAACGACATTCCTGCACAACACAATTTTCTTAGTTTCAGGATTCCATAATCTATATGCCTTAACTCCTGAACCATAACCAAGGAAGATGCACTTAACAGCCCTTGGCTCCAACTTTCCATTATCAACATGAGCGTAAGCAGTGCAACCAAAAACTCTCAAATCTGAATAATCAGCAGGAACCAGACCATACCTCAATTGGAGTTTTCTTATCAAGTGGAACAGAAGGTGACCTGTTGATGATAACATGCGGTGGAGGCTGCTTCAGCCCAAAAACTTCTATGCATCTTTGCATTAGACAACATGCAGCGAGCCCTCGAAATAATGGTCCTGTTCATGCGTTCAGCCACGCCATTCTGTTGAGGGGTGTACGGAATGGTATGATGTCTTACCATCCCATCATTGCTGCAAAAATCATCAAATTCATTTGAGCAAAATTCCATACCATTGTCAGTACGGAGTATCTTAACCTTCTTTTCAGTTTGGGTTTCTACCATAACTTTCCACTTCTTAAAAGCATTAAAAACATCAGATTTATGTTTCAGGAAATATGGCCACACTTTCCTTGAGTAATCATCAATAATAGTAAGCATGTAATTAGCACCACCATTAGAAGTTCTACGGGACGGACCCCAAACATCAGCGTGTACATAATCTAAAATTCCTTTGGTGGTATGAACGGAAGCATTAAATTTTACTCTTTTATGCTTACCAAAGATGCAGTGCTCACAGAACTCAAGCTTACCTAAATCGCAGCCATCAATTAGCTCTCTCTTTGTCAATTCTGCCATGCCAAACTCACTCATATGTCCAAGACGCTTATGCCAAAGGTTAGTCTTACTAGATTCATTAGAACTAACAGCAGCAGCAATACCAGGCAAAGTGCTACCTCTAAGGACATATAATTTCGCAGAATTCATATCACCAATCATAATAATGAGAGAACCTGATGATACCTTCAAAAGTTTGTTCCCACCTTTGTACTTGTACCCGTCACAATCAAGGGTACTCAAAGAGATCAAATTCCTCGCCATGGAGGGTATGTGTTTCACTCCTGTCAACGTGCGTGTCATCCCATCATGGGTCTTGATCTGAACAGAACCAATGCCAACAATGCTGCACTGGTTGTCATTCCCCACACTCACAAAATCTCCACTCTGCACAGACTCATAAGAACTGAACCAATCTTTGTTACAGCAAATATGAAACGAACATGCAGTATCAAGAATCTATTCATCATCACGTGAAACACATGCAGCCAAGACAGCTAAGCAATCTCCATCAGAACTATCACTACCATCATTACCAGCAACAACAGCAGCCTCACCCTTACCGGTGACAACGGAAGCCTTACCATTACAATCATTATTTTTCGGTTGGTAAGTTCCGTTCCTTTTCTCCTTGTTCTGCAGCTTCCAACAATCATCAATATTGTGGTTAGATTTCTTACAATACCTGCAGAACTTGTCACGTCCTTTGGACTTTGAGCGACCTCTGTCGCCCTTGCTCTTATCTCTGTTGTTGTGGTAGTAGTTATCTCGCTGCTCAGGCCTGCCACGGACCTCTAATGCCTCCGCCTTGGAGGACGAACTTTCAGCCTGCACCATAGATTTCATTTTCTCCTTTTGTTGGAGAGCATCATAAACTTCCGCGAGAGTTAGTTTGTCGCGGCTCAATAATATGGTGTCACGAAAATTACTGAAAGAATTAGGCAGCGAGCATAAAAGAAGAAGACCTAAATCCTCATCCTCATACTTAACTTCTATAGACTGCAAATCAGAAACAATCTCTTTCCAGGAAGATAGGTGATTCATTACCGAACCTCCCTCTTGCAACTTATGCGAGAACAGCTTCATCTTCACGTGCAATCTGCCCGTGAGATCCTTGGACAAACAGATCTCCTCTAGTTTGACCCATAACTCGGCGGTGGTTTTCTCCTGCAACACTTCCCAGGATATTATTGGACAGATGGAGTTGAATCAACGATTACGGTCTTTCCGCTTCTCCGCATCGGTCCAGGTATCCTTCGCTTTCTCGCCGAAAGCATCGATCGCTTCATCCAGATCTGAAGATTGGGCGAGAATCGCCCTCATCTTCACTTGCCACAAAGCAAATCTCGTGGTGTAGTCCAGCTGCGGTAGATCGAACTTCAGTGACGACATCTCGTAAACCCTAGATCCAAAGAACACGGGCTCTGATACCACTTGTTATAATCGAGATGCACAATAAACGAAGAACGAAAAGTAAAACACTGCAGGGGACACGAGATTTTAACGTGGAAAACCCTTGCAACACACAAGGGAAAAACCACGGGCGCCAGCCAGCAAAACTTCACTATTTCGGTGGTGTTTACAAACGCCGTGGGTGTACAATGATGCGACGAAACCCTAGCGGCGGCTTACAGGGAAAATATATAGACGGTGGCGACGGGCCTCGCTCCGCTCGTCAGAAGTTAGCCTCTTCTTGGAATTTGGATCACAATATAACATGAAAAATATCCATTCTCGTTAACAGTTGCAACCCACGTATCCACGTGTAACAAGAAAAATTGCAAACCTACATAGAATGAAAAAATATCAGTTGTGATCCACATGCAACTAAAAAAATCTTAGTTGTGATGCACATGCAACTAGAAATCTCAGTTGCAACCTAAATGCAACTAGAAAAATCTCAGTTGCGATCCAGATGCACTCGAAAAATCTCAGTTGCGACCCAGATGTAACTGGAAAAATCTCAGTTCCGACCCACATGCAACTTGGAAAATCTCAGTTGCGACCTTCGTGCAACTAGTAAAAAATTCGGGTGTGACCCGCATGCAACTAGGGAAAATTCCAGTTGCGACCCAGATGCAATTGGAGAAACTCTCAGTTACGACCCCATATAACTAGGATAAATCTTAGTTGCGATCTACATGCAACTCGAAAAATCCCAGTTGCAACCAGCATGTAACTCCCTAAACTAGCACGAATTAGGACGTAATCAAATGGACCGGGACATTTTTCTCAGCTGCATCACATGTGTCGCTATTTCTTTTTTCTTGCAAAAAACAAGCAAAGCACAAAAACGGAAAACCTCAAAAAATGCTAAACGCCATGCTAGAGGCACGCATAAGCAAAGCAGCAGCCAGCCTGTGGCAAAAAAAAAAGGGGAGAAAATGACGCCAACACAAAACAACAAGAATGCACAAATCTTAGTGCACTTAATACTGATTGATTGGGTGACTGAGATTTAATAAATCTAAGGCGCCTGATTTCCAGCAATTCCGCAAATTTAAAGAGGGATAAATCGATAGAGAGAGGTGTGTTTAGCAGGAGCTTTCCCTCTAATTCATCTCCTTCCATAAATGGACAAGATAACACACTTACGTTGTTCCTATGAACAAAGGAAAATAAAACAGAAGAACAACACTCAGCTCTTACCATTTTTTTCTTGAGGAATTTGCTTATCTAGCTTTTAGCTAGAATGATGTGTTTGTATGAGAATATAGGTGTAACGACTCATCTAGCTTTTAGCTAGAAGGATGGCAGCTCATGCACATTAAATGGGTATAGGTGTAACGACTCATGTTATCCTCTTACAATATTAGGATGACCAAATCTCGCAACCCTAAACTAGCATCTCTCCTTACTTAAGCAGGCATACACAATAAGATGATTGAAGAAAAGTTCAATCAGTCAACCAGCGCGACGTGCCGCCGCGCCGATCATTGATAGTATTCAACTACACCTAACCTCAAACATCCTACAATAAAATTTAGAATATAAAATTTTAGGATCAGAGAATGATCACTCTCAGTAATTATTGTCAAATTATAGGTAAGATCGATTATATTAAATTTCTATGTGGTTCCATAACTTAGTCTGTTTCCTCTTAATCTCATGTGTGTCATTTAGTTGGACACAAAACAATAGATCAATTGCACTAATAAAACTATAACTACAGGACATATGATTCAAAATAGTGGAATTGCACTACCGTAGTGAAAATTTACAATTTGTAGAAAGTGTAACTACACACAAAACGTATAATCCACAAAAAGTTGTACTTACAAAAAAATTAAAAAACAGTTTTTATAACTAACAAAAGTTGCAAAAAATATAGGCAAACATAAATAAAAATCAAAATCCTCCAAAATATAAATGGAAAATAGGAAACAATAGAACAAACAAAATCGAATTTATGATTGTGCAACCACTGTTGTAATGAGTACTTGCTGTAGTTTTGTGTCCAAGTGTGATGTTTATGGATTTCAATAAAAAATGGTTGAAAGTTTCTTTCTCAATCTTTATTAAATTCAACGTGACAACGTTTTCTTTGATGTCATAGACAATTTAAATGTCGCAAATGAAATCATGTGTATACATATAGCTTGATAATTAACTTTAAACCATATTTCTAAGGTGATGTACTTAACGTTACTTATATATCCCGACATTCGATAGAGTCACATAAAGGGGCAACCTATAATGAGAATTGTGTGACCGCAAATCAGCAAATTGTGAATCAAGTCAGTGGCACGCGGACGATAGCATGCAAGTTCAGGTCGTTCTTCCGTCGCACAGTGATGCCCATCTCCTCCACCATATCCAGCTCACTTGGCTTCATCCCTCCCGGGAGCTCCCAGTCAAAGTGGTAGAGAAGTGAGGCGAGCACGATCTCCATGCTGGCATGTCCAAACGCAATTCCGGGGCACATCCTTCGTCCCGCACCAAACGGTATGTACTCAAAGTCTGTGGCCTTGAAGTCTGCAGTGGCAGAATCGAACCTCTCCGGCTTGAACTCCTCAGGGTCAGCCCAGTGCTTTGGGTCCCTGCCGATTGCCCATGCGTTCACGAGAATGGTTGTGCCTTTCAACACGTCATACCCGAGAATTTTGCACGACTCCATGGCCTCCCGCGGAATAAGCAACGGGGCCGGCGGATGCAGTCTCAGCGTCTCCTTGATGACAAGTCTGAGATATTTCAGGTTGGCCAAGTCATCCTCTGTGACCTTAGGTTTTCCTTTGAGGTTATTGCGTACTTCTGCTTGTGCCTTTTGCATCACAATCGGGTACCTCATAAGTTCCGACATCGCCCATTGGAGAGTTGTCGCTGACGTCTCGCTCCCGGCACTAAATAAATCCTACAAAAATACCAGTATAAACAGATTAAGGGAAGCAAATTACACTCAATAATCTGCATGCAGTTGCATGTTAGTACTTTAATTACCCCACTACACTATAAGTAGTCTAAGTGACAGCCTAGACATAAGTGTCAACGGATGGAATGAAGTGGGATTGAAAATCTCGAATTGACGGAACAAAAGGAAGAGGCGAGCAAATATACATTTAGCATTTCTCGGAAGAAAGAAGATGGAGGTTGTTATACTTACAAGGATAACCGCTTTAATGATTCCCATGGTGAGAGGCACCTCGAGGCCGCCCTCCTTCTGTATCCTCAAGAGCACCTCCACCAGGTCCTCTCCCTCTTCCACCGCACCCTTTGCGGCTGCAGCGGCTCTCTGCTCCTCGTGCTGCTTGATGGCGTAATCCATGAGCTCGAAGCACTTGCGGTGGCTCTCCTGTGCAATCCGCGCTGTGCCGCTGATGAAGCCCGCAAGCCGCGACGAGGGGAAGAGGTCGCCGAGGGTGAACCCCGAGACGAGCTTGACCCCCTCCTCGAGGATCTGCAGGAACTCCTCGCGCTTCTTGAACCTGTCCCCGATCATGGTGCGCACGGCGGAGTCGGTGATGAGCACGGCGATCCGCTCGCTGACGTTGACGGGCTGGCCGGTGGACGCCAAGTCCGTGACGGCGGACACGAGGCGGCCGACCTCCTCCTCTCGGATGCCGCGGAAGGACTGCACGCGGCGCGGGCTGAGGAGCTCGAGGATGCAGATCTTGCGGACCTGCCGCCAGAGGGCGCCGTAGCGGCCGAAGACGACGCCTTGGCCGTCGGCCATCATGATCTTCATGGTGGGGTTCCAGGGGCGGGTGGCCAGGACGGCGTCGTGCGTCTTCATGACCTCGCGGGCGGCGTCGGGGGAGGTGGCGACCACCACGGAGACCTCACCGAGCTTGAGGTACATGAGCGGGGCGTCCAGTCGGCGCGCGAGGTCGGCCATGACACGGTGCGCGAGCGGGCTGCTGGCCAGGTGGTGCAGGCTGCCGATGATCGGAAGCTGCCACGGGCCGGGTGGCAGACGCACGCCGTCATCGCCGCCGTCGCGTTTCCTGAGCAGCTTGAGGAGCATGAGAGGGACGACTAGAGCCAGGAAGAGGTAGAGGTAGTGCGCTTGTTGCTCCATGGTGATGGACTGATGGGCGGTGTTAGAGACTTTGAGTGATTTAAGGTCCGTCAGGTCTTATATATAGCGCCACAACGTACGGTAGGGTTAGTAGTTTGAACGCAGAGCACAAGTTTTACTACACGCGCTGACGCGCATGAGTCCTACTCCGGTGCTCCCCCTACACAAGTTGAGAGGTTATAATTTTATTTTTGTTTTCCAACCTTAGGGCCGCTAACCCACATTCAGCCTATGTATATATGCCCATATGTATATATACGGTATTTTCGCTCCTGATTTGGGGGGGGGGGGAGGGGATGCCCACGACCCTTTTATATGTCCTGCCTATTCGGTACACGCACGCCACCTTAGTACTATATACTATACATACAAAAAAAATCGTACAAGATAACGCGGGTCATACGGGCCTCTAGAGGGTCGTACGTACATATCAGATTTTTAAATTTTTCGATCATGACCCCGCTTACGAAGGGTATGGGAGGATCTCAACCTTTCATGTTTTTTACGCGGCCTGACATTTGCCAAGGGGGGAGCACCGGAGCAGAAGTGTCGTTTTCAGTGTCGTATAAAGGAGACTTAGCTATGGAAAGTTGCTGAACATATCCAAAGTATCATAACTATCGTTGTGGTTTTAATTTAAATTTAAATTATTCCCTCCTTCTCACGATCTTTATCTAAGATCTGTCAAATTTTGGATGTATCTAGATACTAAATAGCATTCAGATACATTCAATATTTGACAAACCTTAAACAATCTTCGTGAGACGGAAGGAGAGTACTAGTAAAAGTAGAACAAGAATTATAAAAGGATTGGGTATTTCTCCACGTGAGCTAGTGGATGGTCGAAACGAGATGCCCATTTGGCGTCCCATACTTGTATAGTTGTATGCCGCTTTCCGGTGACTCGATCAAATGGTCTTAAGTGGTAACCTGTAGAGTGCTCATGAATATTCATATACACACTGACGTAAGAAACTGTTTTCATCCAAGCTAGACCAGTTCACTGGCTTCACACCTGCTGATGATCAGAACGGATAGATGAAAGGGGACGCGCTCGTTCTTTTTCGCGTTAAGCGAGGGCACAATCGTGAACCATATGCGAGGGTGGTTTCGTTTTGGCCGTACGAACGCTTGTCAACATCACGCGACGTCGATCACTCGATCTCGCCGGCCAGGTCCTCCGCTTTCCTAAGGCCGGCCGGCAGGCGCGGAGACCAGATCCTCCGGCGACACCAGAAATCCCAAGCCTGACAATTAGGTCGCGCCACGGGCAGCAGCGACTCATTCGTTCTCTAGTTTGTAAAGGGACATCTATATATCCATCGTTCTTGCTAGCAGGCTAGCAGCATGTATAGCACAGCGACACGACGGCATCACTTGGATCTCGATCCGATGCTGAGTCGACTCGGTTTGATCCGTCAGTGAATCCCGATTTGTCTCCATATGTATTGACTCGTTCAAAACCAAAAACCCAAATTAGTAAATGAATGTTGCTTCCCACAACCTCTCCATCACCAGTCGGAACTGTGTCCCCTATCATTTGTCTGGTGTTTCTGTATTTAGGTAAAGTACATATTTCGGTTACTGCTAGAAATTTAGGTCGAAACTCATTCTCCTATCATTTGTCTGGTGTTTCTGTATTTGGGTAGTTTCTGTCTTTGTAGACTTTGAAACTCCGTTTTTCAGTATCCTGAAATTTCAACATGTATATCTGCTTGAAATTTTGGCATAACACTTCAAACACTCGCAAAGTAAGTCAAACTCCATCAAATACTATTAGACGTCAGGTTGTGGAGCTCTAGACCATAACTCGAACTCCATCAAATACTTAATTCGAAGGAGGGCCGGAAAAGCTGTGTTTGATGTGTGACTTAGTCACCACCCTTTCTCCGTCTTAGGGATTGGGATGCGGCTCCACCTTGACCACCCGATTTTTCAAGTGATTCATATCGTCATTGTCAAGTATACCCGCAAATTTCGCCATGAGCTCTAAGCTTTGGGACCAATGAAATCCTTAGTTTCCCGATTGATCTAAAAGGCAGGGATGCCAAAGGTCTTTCTCCTTGGGCGACATTTCTCCTTCCAGCAGCTTGGAGTCCTCCTTCTCTACCTCTTCTTCAAGACCTGCCACAGATGACTGAACTAGCTAGTCTTTTCCGATGTGTTCTCATTTGGATTTTATTTGGTTTGGATGGTTTTCATCTCCTAACTAACGTTACTGTACCAAAATCAAAGAGATCTTGTTTTTCATGTGAGTTTCAAGTATTAAACACTTTAGAAAAGGCATCAAGTCATTTAATGAAGATTTGAAGGAAATCAAACAACTTCATAATTGGAAGATTCACCATCACTGCCTCAGGAAACTACCACTAATGGGGAAATGCTTATAACCGGAAAAAACTCGCATGGTGCAACATCAAAAGTGCACCGCTGGTAATCCGAATCGCTAATGGGCAAAAAAAAAATCGATCAGCTCGCCGCCGACTGGTCTCCGCATCCTGTACCACTGACGCGCAAATTAAATTACATCGTTGGTATTTCCTTCCGGGTCCGATCAGGGGGTTGAAAAAAGCTGTGACCGTGGACTATTTCCGGGCATCATGATTGTACAACAAAGCAATAAGAGTGGTACAAATGGTATGTCATTAGTGGGAGACCTCGGCGGTGTGGGCCATGTGCATGGCATTCACCTCCTCGAGTTGGGCGGCATCACACCTCGCCCGCAACGCCGGGTCGAATGAGGTGAGGAGAGCAGCCTGCTCTGGGGACATCAGCACCTCTGACGCCTCCTCCCCGTCTTTATCATCGAAGTCGAGATCCATCTCATCGTCCTTCGTTGAAGGCGGCGGATCCGGAGCGGCGTTGATGGCGGAGGCAGCGCGGGTGATTTTCGCCCAAATGTTGATTCTACTAGGAGGGAGCACAGAGGAGGCAGTGGTGGGTGGGATGAACACCAATCAATGCGCTCATGGAGGAGAAAAGGGGCGAGTTTATAAAGCACGACAGCTAACGAGAAGATGCTTCGTAGCATTAATAGGCGACATTGTGTGGGGGGGGGAGTGGAGAAGTTCAGTGGCCCGTACAGGAAGTGCAGTTGCGAGAGCAGCAGAGCCGCCACATTAAGATATCCCAACCTGGACGCCGCCTTGTTTTGTGACAGGATGGGTCCATAGGCTGGCCGGTCACGACTCACGAGGCAGCAATAGTCTTTTCCCATGCCGTGATGCAAGTCACGAGGCGAGCACTGATTCCAGTGTTGGCATGGACAACCACATGGACGCCAGCATTGGAGTTAGATCTGGTGGCGTGCGCTCATGCAACGCCACCAACAGTTGTCTAACGATGACGTTACACACCACCATAAGTGTCTTGCCTGGTCAAAGATTCGGGTGCACTTAATGGTGGCTTTGCATCCTCTGTGACACGCCGCTAGTGGGGCCACATAGGTGGCATTCCGATTTTTGCAATGCCTCTGTTAATTATAGTGGTGCTTCAATATTGGAAATCGCCACTAACCATACGACCCCGCTAAGCATATCCCTATTACTGAGAGAATCCGGATCGCCAAAATCCTTATGTGTCACGCGCCCAAAACTCGCCATGGGGCCAAAACATCGGAGAAACAACGGATGCTAGTGCTGCGCCACTTAGTATATAGTACTCCGTCCGGTCGGATTAAATCGATGCGGAGGGAGCCAAAACTAGCTTACCGTTTCACTATAGCCGCGTCGATTAAATAAGTCCGGAGGTAGTATATGCTATTGTGCACAAAACTATTAGCATTTTCTATCTTATTCCATTACTTGTGTGTTCTATATAGTGTTATTCACATTCACAGTATCTTGGTCATTTGAATTTGTGAATGATTTTATCATGGCTCAGTTTATATGCTCTACCTTTTAGGATAGCAAGCATTAGTACGTAATGAACTATATGAAATAACTTTCGACGCACTGGTGGAAAAAACGGCTTCGGTCGCGGTTCGCAACTGCCATTGGTCGCGGTTGCGCAACCGCGACCAAGCAAGCGCGACTAAAGCCCACCCCCCTTTAGTCGCGGTTGTTTACGAACCGCGACTAAAGGCGCCTCCACGTGGCCGCCAGTCCTTCGGGGGACCTTTAGTCGCGGTTCTCCTGGCCAACCGCGACTAAAGGCCGCCGCAGGTTTAGGGTTTTAGCCCCCCCCCCTAAACCTGCTTTCTTTTTACTTTGTATTGTTTTATTTTCTTTTCTGTTTTATTTTAATTTTGAAGGAGTTTCACATATTCTACGGTACTACATATACATGAATATGAACAAACAAATTTGAAATTAGAACCAAAAGGAATTCAAGAGGAATTGACAATATATATTCAATATCGGATGACCATGGCCATATACAATTTTGAACAAGTTTCCATACATATGATTTACTGCATATGAAGTTCTACGTCCTCTACATAGTGTTCTCCTCTAGGATCGATGACTTCCTTCGCGATCCATCCAGCTAGTTCCTCTTGAAGTGGTCGGAAGCGAGCTTCTAGACTAAGCGTCTTCCGGAGGTTATTCCTCTTGATGTTGTTCTCACACGAAACCCGCTCAGAGGTGTATCTCCGGATCATCTCACAAACATAGTATCCACATAGATTGGTCCCCTTTGGCTGAATTTCTCCTGTCCCAGACACTACCCTTTTAAATTGTAGCTCTTTTTTGAATTCACCGACCTTTGTGTTTACGAACCGTGTCCAAACCCTACGAGGCAAAGAAAATTAAATGAACAAGAGAGTTATTAGTTACTTGATATTAGGAAATGAACGAAATAGGCCGATCGATATAGAGCGCAAGTGAATGAAAATAATTACTTCTGCATCATTTTTCTCATGTCGGCCCAAAGCTTTGCATTCATATTCAGAGAGTCGTGGACGAGAACTGTGGAGTCGTGAAATTGAATTACTAGCAGAATCCAGTGGAACCTGCGGACACGATACATGCACAGTCATGCATAATTAACTCATCGATTAGCCACATACCTTGCATGGAGTAAACAAAAGAGAATGTGCTCAAGACAGAAACACTCACCCAAAATGGTAAGGAAATAGAATATCACTTTTGAGTTCCTGCCTTGAAAAAAACTGCCACAGGTCTTCCTCCACGTCGGCGGGAAAATGTTCTAACACATATGAATTAACGATTTGTGGGTCAATGAACCCAACATCATGGATGTTCCTTATTATGCATTCCCGCTTCTTCATTCTGCATACACAACAAGATAGTTAGGACAATATATATATATATAGTGCAGGCAATGAACGAGATGGGGTAGAAATAAATCACTTACGAACGTAGCAACTGATGATAGATTTGTCGAGCTCGCGCAGATTGAAAAGCTGGAACAATTCACTCCGATGAATTTGTACATAGTAATGTTTGAAGTGATGCTCAGGTCTAACTTCCGCATAAATATAGTCTTTGGCGTTTTTAAATTTTATGTAACCCTTGTACCAATTTAGCAGACCTGTCATTTGTGGAGGTAGATCCTTTTCCTGCGCAGGCTCGATGAGAGGCCCATTCGACATATATGTAATTACTACGTCCTTCATTGTTGGCGCCTCATCAAGGCCTAACACTGCACGAAGAGTCAGACCTAAGTTGGCCGCTTGTGGCACTCGCTACCAATCCATGTGCTGCCGTGCTGATATCGGGGGCATCCGGACCGGCGGCTTTCACTATGAGAGGGGCGATGGATTGTTTACTCTGTTCCCCGAGCTGGGCAACTTGTTTCCCCTCTTTTTTACTTTCTAATTCTTTCTCGGCCTCCTCCAAGGCTTTCTTCTCCTGCTTCTCCGCCAACTCTTGCTTCTCCTTCAAGATGAGTGCTTGCCTACGAAGTTCACGTGAATAGTCGTCAGCAGATTCTTCGCGGCTTGGGACGGTTCGGTCAAAAATGACTTAGCCCACTTCTTTTGCTTGTTAGAATATACTGGCTTGGGCTCGGGCTCTCTTTTCGCCTTGCATTCCGCCTTCCATTTCTCATGGTGAGCAGCTGCGGCCGCGTCGACTTCCTCGGCACTACGTTCCCAAGGCCTTGTGGGGAGAGGCTTCAGTGATGGCTCCGGTACCTTTGTGATCTTAGGTACATAAGGCTCCGGGTTAATAGTCCAGGACTGCTTCCGCTTCTTTGCCGGGGCGGCTGCTTCTTCGCCGGAGGTGGACTGGGGGCGGCGTCGCTACCCGCCGGAGGTGAATTGGGGCGGCGTCGGCGAAGGAGGAGGTGAACCACCACCACCACCGGCGCCGCCACCGCCGCCGCCACCACCACCGGAGGGGTGGACTTGTTCGCCTTGGCGCCTCGTCTGGAAACTTGATAAACTTCTTTTCCAGAATAAACTGGCGCTTGACACCTCCAAGTCTCTCCCCTTCGGGTGTAGCAATGTCAATCTCCGGGTCCTCAAACCCTGGGACTATTTCCTCCACCGTGACACGAGCATAGCCATCTGCAATGGGGTTGTTGTGGTGGAGTGCTCCAGGCTCACATGGCAAAGCACTGCCGATGGCTACCTTCGTGGACATGTTCCCGGTAGGATAATGCAGATGACATTCTTTCATCGCCTTTACATCGTCCACGGGGTAGCGAGGAGGCTCCGGTGCAGTAATTTGGATCTCCGGTGCAGCCGGCTGGACCTCCGTGGAAGCCACGCTGCTTCTCCGCTGCTTCCGAGATCCGCTGGATGATCTTCATGCGTCCCACTGCCGATCTCTCATGTACTAGTATAGACAGGGTTTTCTTCATCTCATCGACTTCCGATGCCAACCGCGCCACAACATCTGCATCCCGATCCGACTTTCTCTTACGGCTTCTGTAACCGTATGGGTCATCGTCCTGGGAGAACCCTTCTTTCCATGTAATGTTCCCGGGCATGCCTCGTACACGTCCTCCGTGTTCAGGATTCCCGAGGGCTCTTGTCAGCGCGTCGTTCTCTCTGTTGAACTTGATCTTCCCCTCTTGAGCATCCCTCATTGCGTCAATAAGGGCTTGGGTGGGTTTAAACATTTTGTTCCCGTGCCTTTTCCACTTAGTCTCCCCTCGTGCCGCGATCGAGGAAGACCAATCGGCTTAAGGTCAGGAACAAAGTCAACACAAAATTCAATTACCTCCTCATTTCCATAGCCCTTGGCGATGCTTCCTTCTGGCCTAGCACGGTTACGAACATATTTCTTTAATACTCCCATGAACCTCTCGAAGGGGAACATATTGTGTAGAAATACAGGACCGAGAATGGAAATCTCTTCGACTAGGTGAACCAGGAGGTGCGTCATAATATCGAAGAAGGATGGCGGGAACACCAACTCGAAACTGACAAGACATTGGACCACATCGTTCTGTAACCGTGGTAGAACTTCTGGATTGATTACCTTCTGAGAGATTGCATTGAGGAATGCACATAGCTTCACAATGGCTACTCGAACATTTTCCGGCAGGAGCCCCTCAAAGCAATCGGAAGCAATTGCGTCATAATCACGTGGCAGTCGTGAGACTTCAGGTTTTGGAACTTTTTCCCCGCCATGTTTATTATTCCCTTTATATTGGACGAGAATCCAGACGGGACCTTATACTGCTCAGGCATTCAAAAAAGATGACCTTCTCTTCTTTGGTCGAGCGTAGCTGGCACGACCTTGAAACCATTCCGGATGCTGGTCATCAGGGTCTTTCAAGCGTTGCTGGTCCTGCCGTGCTTCCTTTGTATCATTTGTCTTCCCATACACGCCCAAGAAGCTTAGCAGGTTCACGCAAATATTCTTCGTAACATGCATCACGTCGATTGCAGAGCGGACATCTAGGACTTTCCAATATTCTAGCTCCCAGAATATAGATTTCTTCTTCCACATGGGTGCGTGCCCGTCAGCTCCCTTGGAATTGATTGTCCGCCAGGACCCTTTCCAAAGATGACTTTCAAATCCTTGACCATATCAAATACCTCAGCACCAGTGGTTCCAGGCTTCGGCCGGTGATCTGCCTTGCCGTTGTAATGCTTGCCGCGTTTCTCTCGATGAATTTTCGAAGAAATCGACGATGCCCAGGTACACGTTCTTCTTACAATTTGGCAAATGTACACTTTCAGTCTCATGTAAGCAGTGCGTGCATGCATTGTATCCCTTATTTGACTGTCCCGAAAGGTTACTAAGAGCAGGCCAATCGTTGATGGTTACGAAAGCAACGCTCGTAGGTCAAATTCCTCTTCTTTGTGCTCATCCCACACACGGACACCAGGTCTGCCCCACAACTGTAAAAGTTCATCAACTAATGGCCTTAGGTACACATCGATGTCGTTGCCGGGTTGCTTCGGACCTTGGATGAGCACTGGCATCATAATGAACTTCCGCTTCATGCACAACCAAGGAGGAAGGTTGTAGATGCATAGAGTCACGGGCCAGGTGCTATGGCTGGAGCTCTGCTCGCCGAAAAGGATTCATGCCATCTGTACTTAGACCAAATCTTATGTTCCTTGCGTCAGCTGCAAAATCTTTAAACTCTCTGTCGATCTTTCTCCATTGCGTTCCATCTGCGGGTGTCTCAACTCCCCATCCGACTTACGGTCCTCTTTGTGCCATCGCAACAACTTGGCATGCTCTTTGTTCCTGAACAGACATTTCAACCGTGGTATTATAGGAGCATACCACATCACCTTGGCGGGAACCTTCTTCCTGGGTTTCGGCCCTCGACATCAGGGTCATCGCCTCTGATCTTATAACGCAATGCAGTGCATACCGGGCATTCATTCAAATTCTCGTATTCACCGCGGTAGAGGATGCAGTCGTTGATGCATGCATGTATCTTCAACCTCTAAACCTAGAGGGCAGACAACCTTCTTTGCTTCATACGTACTAGAGGGCAACTCGTTATTCTTTGGAAACATATTCTTCAACATTTTCAGCAAGTTTTCAAATCCCGAGTCAGCTACACCTTCCTGTGCCTTCCATCTCAGCAAATCAAGTGTGCAGCCCAGCTTTTTCAGACCATTATCGCATCCTGGGTACAGCGACTTTTTGTGATCCTCTAACATGCGATCCAAATTCTCCCTCTCCTTTTCAGTTTCGCGACTCCGTGCATCAGCAATGGTCCGACCAAGATCATCATCGGGCTCATCACGTGCCTCTTCTTGATCACCTTCCCCTTCACCTTCCCCACCTTCAGCATCATCCATGAAAGTATCACCGAAATGATCAAGATAGCTCTCATCGATGTCATCCCCTTCTTCATCTTCTTCCATTATAACCCCTCTTTCTCCATGTTTGGTCCAACAATTATAGCTTGGCATGAAACCATGCCGAATCAGGTGCAGGAAGAGTAACCCTTCTGATTCTTACAGTCAACACATGGACAGATAACAAAACCCCCTGCTTGTTCGCATTAGCCACTACGAGGAAATCTTTCAAACCCGTAGTGAATTCGCCGGAGAGTCGGTAGCGTACATCCATTGCCGATTCATCTGCATTATTATAATACAAAATATATAATTAACCATCATGCATTTGTTAAACTAAATAGAAATTAAACAATGAACTACACACATATGCATATTTTATCAATGATATATGAAAGGTTCAAGTGTTGTTGCTAACCGCGATCGAGGAGGAAAAAATAAATGAGGAAGCTCGATCAAGTGTGGCTCCGACACTTCATATCATGTTTGTTTCATGCTCTTGGGACATTTCATCAAACACCTTGTGTGCATAAGAGGAGCCAAAAGCAAACCCTACACCTCCTTGTGAAGTTTGTGAAGAAGTGGGCACCAAATGGCTAAGTGCTGTGGGCTGGATGGTATATATAGGGGAGGGGCTGGCCAGGCCAACCGCGACTAAAGGCCTTGGGCTGGCCTGAGATTTAGTCGCGGTTGGCCAGCCAACCGCGACTAAAGCCCCTCCGTCCACCAGCTGGCCACCGAGCGCGCTGGGCCCAGGCATTTGGTCGCGGTTGGCAAACCGAGCCGCGACTAAAGGCCCCATTGGTCGCGGTTTTTGCATTTCCGCGACTAATGGGGCTGGATGGAAGGCCTTTTTTCTACCAGTGACGTCAAGAGAATAGCTTTCAATGTCAAGAGTACGTAGTTTTCAAAAGGAAGAAAGATATTTCCGATGGACCCTTAATTAGTCTTTATATGTTTTAACTAACTTGACCTAACCATTAGGGTGTGCTTATCCGGTGCCAATATACCTTATTACCTTCCTTAGTTAGCCCATTATTGCCTAATATAGCGTCCTTTTGTTTGTTTGCACTGATCGCAGCCATGGAATCAATGAGCGGTAGATACTTCCATAGTTCTACTTTATTATTTTCTCTCAATGTTTAGACTCACTCTGAACTTATCCACACCGCACAACATGCCTTGTGAAATCTTCATGGAGCAACTCACCAACATGAGAATCTTCCTGGTCCTGCATCTGTTCCTCCCTCTCATCTTGCTCCTCAAGGCGACGAAGCGCCTCATCAACATGTTTGTGTTAATTTAATCATAACCTAATCATGGAGATTTCTTTTGCAGATTCAAAAGAAGGATGACAGAGTTGTAGTTGAATTCTCTATAGCAGCTACGTTAAGAAGAAAATAGTTTGTATGATTTTAGCAATACTACTAGTAGTTCACAATGTTGGAATCAATAATGTAATATAATTGACCAAGATGTTTATCTATAGTAAAACTCATATTAATGCTACGGTGCACGAAAATATTAGTACTTCCTATCTTATTCCATTCTATGTGTGTTCTATAGAGTTATTTACATTCACAATATCTTGGTCATTTGCATTTGTGAATGGGTTTGTCATGGTTCATTTATCCCTCTACTTTTTAAGGTCTCAAGCGATAGTACATAATAAACTATATTAAATTGCTTAACATAATAAAATTATAAACTTGGAAATGATTTTATACTCATATATATTACATATTGGATTCTAACAAAGCACTTTTACTGCTTGTGTTACCATAGTTAAGTAAATTTGAACATAACAACCCATCAACGATTCTACTCCCTATGTCCTAAAATAAGTGATTCGGCTTTTCCTAAAATATAGTCTAGATACTCATAAGTATCTAGATAAAGTTGAGTTGAGTCACTTACCTTGGGACGGAGAGATATTACAAAATCTTAAAAAACTACTACGCTATAATTCGTGTTGCTAGAGCCAATAAAACATGTTACCGATTGTTGTTGCTATATATGGTAATAAAACTATTTTAATAATAATGTTGGTACAACTACAAAAATGTGTTACTATGTGTGCCATGGTAGTTATAAAATTATGGAGTAACAATCATTATGTGTGATGGTGGATAGCTCTCCCTAATACAGCCTAATGTAACACTTTTTCTGCATATAGTGTCACAAGTGTGTTACCAAAGCTATGTCCGGAGGTAGTGCAACTAATATTGTTTTCTTCTGAAGCGGGTACAACCGGACAACTCATCAAGTTCTACCAACTGGATCATTAGTTTGCTTGTGTGTGACATTGGAATTGCTAGATTATAAATGTGGAACCCATCGCATCTTCCATGGAAAATCAAAGACGAGGAGAGCTATTGTCTTGACATAATATCGCTAGTAGTAGATGTACCTTTTTCGATAAAGGATGCTTTATTACTCAAAAGTTTAAGCATTACACAGTCTCTATATAGGTAAGGTATACATAGCCGTCCAAGTATATTAGGGCATGTACAATGGTAGAGAAGGCATGTCTTTTCTTACTCCGCCACATCAGCTAGAGAAGGCATTGGATATAAGTCATACAATGCATTATCTCTTATAACCTTCTCTAGCAATTAATATGAATAATTAAATTTTGGTAGAAAATTTGTTGCTAAGGGAAGACATATATGATACAATGGAGAAAATAGTCTTCCCTTATTTTCTAAGAGATGATCTTTTAGCTAAGGGAAGACAACCTTCTCTCTCTTCATTCTCTCTTCTCCAACTAAGCAAAAATCTGACGTGGCATCTCTAAGAGAAGGCTGACATCATCGCATTGTACGTGCCCTTACAAAACAAAGTAAACGTTGCATCAGAAAAAAAGTGAAGATGGCCAACTAGTCCATAGAAGCTGCAATCCAATCCAACGATTATGCAACCACCCATGTTGGGAAATAAACTTCTTGGCCGAATTCTAGACACCTGCGTAAAGAAGTCGCGGTCCTCCAACCGCTGAAGCGATGACCATAAACAGAGTAAAGCCGTACACTGGTAAATGACATGCATAAGAGAAAAAAAATTATTGTTAGAAACCTTATCATTCCTACATAGCCATGGCGACCATATAACAACAATTGCTCCCACTCTGATAAAAGTTTTAAACCTAGAATCCACCCTATTTAGCCAATTGTCAAAAATATTTGCAATGCTTCAAGGAGGATATAATGAAGAACCTATATGAATGATTGACCATATAGACCTAGAGAACCGACACTGGAGGAAGAGATATTTTATTGTCTCGTCTTCGTGACAGAAAAGAAATTCCGTACTACCATGTCATTTGCATTTTGCAAGATTATCTTGAATAAGAATAACACCCCGATGAAGGTACCATGCAAAAAAAACCTTGGTTTTCAAAGGTGTCTTCATCGTCCAAATGGATTTATTGTTTTACACTGGTTGAATGGGTTCGATTAAAGTTTTGTACATGAAATCTACCAAGAATACACCATTCTTGGTAAGTCCCCAGTGGAATTCATCATCCCCTTGTATCAACTGGAATGAAGCTAACCCAATAAGATGATGCCTGACCGTCATAGAGGGCGGAGATGTTTCCATCACCTCCTGTAAGGTACCGTCCTTATGTCAAAAAATATTGTACAAAGTTGGATATTGTTCGCGAAGAGTGGCTGTTTTCAACCATTTATCTTCCCAAAACCTTATCTCCAACCCATCCCTAATAAAGAAAAAACCGTATGGTAAAAAATACTTCTTAGTTGCCATAATGCCAGCCCAAAAATATGAATCTCCTAGTTTTCAAAGAACCTGACAGATCACTTTTGATCACACATATTTTTTCCGCAAAAGTTGTTGCCATACGCCATCCTTAGTTAACAACTTGGCCAACCATTTTCCTAGCAAGACCTTGTTTTTAACCTCCAGATCGTAAACACCAAGTCCACCTTGATATTTTGGATGACAAACGACACCCCATTTAGTCAACCGGTATTTCTTCTTCTCACTATCTCCTTGCCAAAAGTCTCTAGATCAAAAATCATCCAATCTATGCAAGACTTCTTTGGGCAACTGGAAAAACGAAATCTTATACAATACCATGTTTGTAAGTACTGAATTTATGAGGATTAATCTTCCACCCAGAGATAGTAATTTTCTTTTCCAGCTACTAAAACGCTTTTGTAGCCTTTCCTCAACCAGTTTCGATTCAGCCAACACGAGCCTCTGATAATGTATCGGACTGCCAAGATAGCTAATTCGAAAACTATCGAGCCCACATTCGAAAAGTTCGGCATATAGGTTGGCATCGTCTTCAGCCGCGCCAAAACAGAACAATTCACTTTTATGAAAATTAATCTTAAGACCCGACGATTGCTCGAACGCTGATAGTATTAACTTCAGTTTTCTCACTTTTTTCAAGTCATGATCCATAAATAGAATTGTGTCATCGGCATACTGAAGAATAGACTACCCCGTATCAACCAAATGGGGACTCCTTCAATCGGATCGGACCATCAACTTTGGCACGCTCAATTAAAATAACCAGTATATCTGCCACAATGTAACATAACATTGAAGATAGGGGATCGCTTTCCTTCAACCCTTTTTTTGTCTAAAAGTATCTACCAACGCCGTTATTGAATTTAATGGCAACACTTCCATAAAAACAAATCTATTAATTAAAGTGCACCACTCAAAAATCCTTTCATTCTGAGAGTTTGTTGAAGAAAAGACCACCTGACTTTATCATAGAATATTTCAGATTCGATTTTGAGGATCACCCCATTCAACTTTTTGCGATGTATCTCATGGATTGTTTCATGCAAGGTGATGACTCCATCTATAGGATATATCGACCTTGCATGAAAGCAGTGTGAGTAGGACGCACCACATGATTAACAACCGAATTTAGTCTAATAGTAGCTACCTTGGTGGAAAATTTTAAGCAAGCATTATGAAAACATATTGGTTTATATTGTTGAATCCGTTCCGCATCATTAACTTTTGGTACGATAATCTCTCCAAAGTTGATACGGAACATATCAAGTTGCCTAGCATGAAGTTCGGCAAACATCTCCACTAAATCTCCTTTAATTATGTCCTAGAAGGACTGATGGAACTCAGCCGAAAAACCATTGGAGCATGGTGCCTTATTGTGCTCGATCTGAAAAATATCGTTCCTTAACTCCTCTGCAAAATAAGGAGAGGTAAGAATAGCATTTTCTTCCGGAGACACTTGGGGGGATATCATCAATCCTGGATTCATCCAAGGAAACGTCTAATACCTCCGGGGCGCCAAACAATCCTTTGTAATAGGACGTAATATACGACTTCAGCTGCTCATGCCTTCAATCGTGTCCTCTTCATGATCAAGATAATTAATGAGTTTCTTCCCGTGTCTACCATTGACGACACTATGAAAGTATCTCTTATTCAAATCTCTTTCCGGCAGGAACTGAGCCTTAGAAATTTGGTACCGTTTGAGTTCCTCCTTGCGACCAGGTAACTTTGCATTTTTTAACCTTTAAAATCAATTTCTTGCGTTGTCAGCGGTCTTACTTCAGCGATTGCCTCAAGATCATCAATTTTCGATGATAGGCTGAGTTTATCTTGTTTGACTTGCCCAATCATGTTTTTTGCTCACCCACCAAGGTATCTTCGCATAGAGCATAATTGGGGTGACCCCAGCTACAGGCTTCTTCCATATAAGGGATTTGCTCGTTCTCAGCTAGCTGAGAACTAAGTTCTTGCTCAGTTAAGTTCTACATCATTTGATTTGCATCGTGATTCATGCTAGTCATGTCTTGCAATATGATTTATACCTGAGAGTTGATGACATCATGTAACTGAGAACGAAATTTATTCTCAGTCGATTGAGAAATAGTCACACCCATAAATTTAACCATATTGAAGAAACCATCGGGATGCAGACATTCTAGTTTAAATTTGAACAGACGTCTACGCTGCAAAGATGGTGTCCCAATGATTACTAAAATGGGAGCTGTGAAAATGAAAAACATATTGGCAGGTGACGCTTAGTTAGTCCATTATTGCTTGACAGTGTTCTTTTGTTTGTTTGTACTGATCACATCTATGGATTCCACTAACGATAGATGCTTTTAGATGGAGTTCACTTCATCATTTGCTCCCGCTATTTAGACTATGTCCAAACTTATCCAGAGGACACACCATCCCTAAGGAAATCGGGATGGCCATCTTCATGGAGCAACTCACGAGCATGCGCATCTTCCTGGTTCTTTTCTTGCCTCTCCTCTTGATACTGAAGGCGAGGAAGCGCGTCAGCAGCAGCAGCAATGCCGTGAGGCTGCCGCCCGGCTCGTGGCAGCTTCCGGTGATTGGCAGCCTCCACCACCTACTGCGCAGCCCGCTGCCGTACCGCTCCATGGCGGACCTCGCGCGCCGGCTTGACGCGCCGCTCATGTCCCTCAAGCTCGGCGAGGTCCCCGTCGTGGTGGCGTCGTCCCCCGACGCCGCCCGCGAGTTCATGAAGACGCACGACGTCAACTTCGCGACCCGGCCTTGGAGCCCCACGATGCGCGTCCTGTTGGCCGACGGTGAGGGGCTCGTGTTCGCGCCGTACGGGCCCCTGTGGCGGCAGCTCCGCAGGATCAGCATCCTGGAGCTGCTCAGCGCGCGCCGCGTCCAGTCGTTCCGCCGCGTACGGGAGGAGGAGGTCGGCCGCCTCGTCGCCGCCGTCGCCGCGGTCACGCCGGGTGAGGCGGTGAACGTCAGCCGGAGGATCGCCGAGACCATCATGGACATGACGATGCGGAGCATCATGGGCGACCGTTTCGAGAAGCGTGACGAGTTCATGCAGGTGTTCGCCGAGGGGGTGAAGATCACCTCCGGGTTTAACCTCGGCGACCTGTTCCCGTCGTCAAGGCTCGCGAACTTCCTCAGCGGTAACGCGCGGCGGGCAGAGGCTAACCACCGCAAGAACGGTGAGCTGGTTGACAGCGTTTTCAGGCAGCACGAGGAGAAGAGGGCCGTGGCAGCTGATGGCGCCGTTGATGCGGAGGACCTTGTGGACGTGCTGATGAGGATACAGAAGGAAGGTGGTCTCGAGGTGCCGGTGACTACTGGAATCATCAGGGCCTTTATTCTTGTAAGTAACTACACACTTTTTTTTTCTTTATCGAAAAAAACTACACACTTTTTTTTTCTCAAAAAATCAAAATAAATTGCATACAGTACACATATTAGTATGATTTTAAGTACAAACATGTCTGACAATATCGTACAGTGTACAGTAAAAAAATATTCTGAATTTCCAGTACAATATATGTTGCGTGTAATGAGATTTTCCCGACATTATGCAAGTTCATGAGCTTACACCATGGTATATCAGGACCTTTTCGCCTCGAGGGGTGAAACAACGGCGAACGCTCTCCAATGGGCCATGTCGGAGCTCATGAGGAATCCAGAAGCAATGCAGAAGGCACAAACCGAGCTGCGTGATAGCCTGCAGGGAAAAACGACGGTGACCGAAGATGACCTAGCCAACATGAAGTACCTGAAGCTGGTCATCATGGAGACCCTGAGGCTTCACCCAGTGGTGCCACTACTCCTGCCGCGGGAGTGCCGGGAGACCTGCAAAGTGATGGGGTACGACGTGCCCAAGGGCACCACCGTGTTCGTGAATGTGTGGGCAATCAGCAGGGACCCAAAGTATTGGGTCGACCCTGAAGAGTTCAAACCGGAGCGGTTTGAGAGTGGCACGGTTGATTTCAAGGGCACTGACTTTGAGTTCTTACCATTTGGGGCGGGGCGACGGATGTGTCCTGGAGTGGCGTTTGCGGTGGCAGGCATAGAGCTCGCACTTGCCTCGCTGCTCTACCACTTCCGCTGGGAGCTCCCTGCAGGGGTCTCACCAAGGGAGCTAGATATGACGGAGAAGATGGGCATCACAGTGGGCAGGAAGAATGATCTTTACCTCCACCCGGTCGTTTCCGTGCCCTCGCCGGCTGTTCTGTAGCTATTTGACACTACACCATCAATCTACACAGTTCTATGTAAGAAATAAAAACGATGTGTGCGCGCTACAAAACCATATCTTTCATTTTCAGCTTGATGAACTGCATCAGGCTTACTGTAACTCATCGACTGGAAGCTCTCCAAAAGTATGAATTCGCTATATAAAAAAAGGGACTGTCTATTTCACATTCGGTTGTTTTTCTTTCCGCAACACTTGGAAAAATTAGACCAATAAGAGCATCTCCAACAGGCACGCTATATAGGCCGCGCTGCAAAAAAAGGCCGGTATACCGCGCGCGGGAGGGAAGCGCAGGCGCGGTAAACGGCGCGGCGCTGCAAAAATTTTAGGGCGCGCGGCGTTTTGCACAATCCGGAGCGGCATATGTGACGTGTCGGCTACAACGCGCGGCAACGTTCCGCGCCAGCGCGAAAAGCCAACGGCAGGAAATCCCCCCTCCGGCCCCCTCATTTCCCCACCTACCGCCGGCGCGAAATCCAGCCGCCGCCGATCGACTCCGTCGCCGCCCCCGCTGCTGCGCGCCGCCACGCCGTAGATCAGCCTCGCCCGCGCCCCCTCCTGGCAGCGGCGGCCGCTCCGCCGCGCTGTGACGCTCGCGCCGCCGCCAGCGACGGGCTGTAGTCGGCGCTCCTCCTCCGCGTCCTCCTTCCCGCCGCCGTCGCGTTCTCCTCCGCGCTGCCGTCGACATGTCGTCGTCATCGTCCTCGAGCTTGCTAGCAACATGGCGCGCCCATGGTGCTCGCCCATTTGCTCGCAAGGTATGCACCTCCGCCGGCCGGCCTCTATTAGCATGTGATTTTTACTCGCCAATTAGCTACAATAGTTAGTTATAGTTAAGTAATTTCATATATATGTTTGTAGAGTTCATCATACGATTCATCGGATGACGAGTATGTTACCACCCGATTTTGGCCAAGTCAGGAGATGAGCCGTAAGTGAAGATGGGCTTGAAGGACGTACACATGAAGCATCTTTGAAGCGGCCTTGCGCTGAGAGTTCGGGCTTAATTGCCCATGTATCTGTAACATATTAGATCGTATTGTAATTTAGATTAAAGAGATAGAGTCCGGCCCGTGCACGGTTAGGTGCACGCCTCAATTAGAAAGTCCCTTGGACTATAAATATGTATCTAGGGTTATCGAAAAGGAGGACAATCATCGTTCAACCAACACAAAATACGGCGCATCGCCACCCCTTCTCTTCGAGGGTTTCTCCCGGGTAAGCACCATGCTGCCTAGATCGCATGTTTATTCGTCAACCTTGTACTGCTCGTGCTGAAGCCTTGTTGATGGCGAGCGGTACTATTTATCCTTAGGTGTTTACGGGCTCGCATTGGTGCTTTCACGTGCATATCTGCGTGGCAATGCCGTCCCTAGACACCTAGCTGCCCTTACGTCGATCTAGACGTAAGGGCAGCATCTTGCTTGATCATGCTTAGTAGATCCAATCCGTTATAGTTGCTCCTTGCATCTGCAAGGATTAGTTTAATATCTGCATAGTTAGGCCTTATGCTAGGGTCGGACGATCCGGTAGTGCGTTAGGCGTTGTTTACCGTCCCTACGAGGGATGTTCCGGGAATCAACGTACGTTGGTTTTTAGGCCTCTCGTAGGGGTGGTTTGCATCACCTCTCGTAGCTGCTAGGCCCGATCGCACGTAGGACGTTCCGATTATGCGGTGAAAACCCTAAACTGTCGTGGATCGCTTTAGCTTTGTCCTGATCAAGCAGGATCCCCATGCCATTGCTAATCCATCAAGGACCATGGGGCGATCGGCTCTTTGAGCCGATCCACAGGGAAACCTGAGAGCCGATAAGGCTCGTATTTAATGTGCACGTGTCTACCATGCAGAACAATCGAAGCACTAACACCTTCGACCAGGTCTAGGTCAGGTGGCACGCCCTAGCAACCGCCAGGACGCGCGAAGAGGACGACGCGAGGTGCCAGGATCCACTAAGCGGCCCTGGGAGCTTCCCGGCTCTTCGTGTTGCTTAACCAAAGCCCGTCGGGGGTTTTGGAGGGTAACACATTCCGCACGCCCGGTGGGACATCTTCTGCAACATCCACGTCAACATCCATGTCGCATCGACATCCGAGGTGGCGGAGAAACCGATCACGTACGAGGATCTCCCCACGGAACACAAGAAGAAGTACGATGACCTGAAGGTCATCCTCGAGGCCGAACTCATCGGCTCCTTTGAGAAGACCCGGTCGCACGGCGTCAGGTTCAAAGGATTCGCACCACAAGGCATCCTCGATGGGTTGGATCTGTCTCTCCCTTCGAGGAACGCACCAGCCCTGCGTCAGAGATCAACTACATGGTGGCCCATTCACCGCATCGACACTCGAGAGCCTGGTGAACACTTTGGAGCGCGTTGCGCTCCGGTGGTGCAAGAGATCATGGAGCGTCGTTACTCCCCTTCAGGACCTGTTCTAGGGACTCACCGAGAGATGCAACTCCACACCGCCTCTGCGTACGCAACGGCGGCTCCACAGCAACAAGGCTCACCGGCATACGTCGTCTACAAAGTAGGGGGCGACCCGGGACTATCAATTCTTACATGACCCGCCCAAGGAAATCCCACACGGATACGTGTGCACGTTTGTGCCGGACTGCAACAACTGGACGCAGGCGATCCAGCTCCACCAGGAGGGATTGCCGGAGCAGGAGCGATTGTTCCGGCAGGAAGAACGACTGCAGCAGCGGGGAGTTTAGGAGCAGAAGCTGAGAAACAAGCGTGGCTAGCCAAGTATGCCACTGCGCCAGTCCATGAAAGTTCAGCTGCCACTACCTCCACCGCAGATCAGATCAGCGCAGTCCTGAGAGATCAATTCGGCATCTTGCCGAAGAAGAAGATAATCGGCTATTCCAAGCCGTACCCCAATGAGTTCGACCTGATCCCACTACCGCCTAAGTACCGGCTTCCGGACTTCAACAAATTCAGTGGGTCGAAGGGTCGAGCTCCATCGAGCACGTGAGCGATACTTGGCCCAGCTGGGCATGGCTTCGGCATCGGATCAGCTACGGGTGAGGTGCTTCTCGCAATCCCTCACCGGTCCAGCTTTTGGGTGGTACACCTCGTTGCAGCCAAATTCGGCAATCATGGAAGCAGCTGAGGAACTGTTCCACACCCAATACCATTCGAGACTACTGAAGTGGTATTGCCGAACTAGCACAAGTTCGGCAAAAGCGAGAGACAGTGGCTGAGTACATTCAGCGTTTCAGAACTGTCAAGAACCGATGCTATTCGGTTCATATAACGAGAAAGAGGCGAGCTGGCCGTGCAGGCCTGGCGGCGTCGTTCAAGGATCTGACGTTCCAAGTTGAGTACAACACGCTGACGCACCTGGGTCAATAGACTGACCTTATATGAGCAGCGCCATCCAACTGTACCAAGATCAAGCGCGCGATCAGCCTGGTCAATGCCGATGAAGATGAAGATTCCGCGAAAGATCGGGAAGTTGCGGTAGCCGGACTCGGACGCCAGTACCTGTGTCCTGCCAATGGGTGAATCCACCAGGGCCTCCAAGAGGGTTGGACTTTGACGTGACCAAAAACATCTGTTCAAAGAGAAACATTGAAGCTACCAAGGCCACAAGATCCCTACGCACAAGAGATGAACAAGAGGCCATACCGCAAGTGGCATCATACGTTCACGCACACCACCAACGACTGCAAAGCTGCGCGCACAAATTCAGATGGCGATAGAATCAGGCCGATTAACTTTCGGACGGTTTGCCATGAAGGTAGACAGGTCCGTTTCCGGACGTCAACATGGTGGACCTAAGCCACTCCATAAGAGAACCAGGGTTCTCTTTCGATGTCAATATGGCAGGGTTCGTGATTCGCCACGACGCGGACAAAGCAGAGAGGAGCCACTCTCGTGGCAAGGATAAAGAGGAGGCCGTTCCACGCGACCGCCCCAAGACAACGATAGACGGTACCTGACCGAGGAGGAGGTAAGAAGCATACGGTATCAGCGCCCATTATCCGTGCATCTCCTCAACAAATATGAGCAGCAGCGACGTCGGCGCTACGACGAAGACGATGAGAAACATCGTCGGTCTGATGCGGAAAACAGGAGGTATCGTCAGCATGACGGGAACGACGACGGGTACGAACGTCGCGCCGAGGGAGGTCAAAGGAGCAAGACAACGTGGACAAGGGACTGCCCTTCTTCAAACATTGCGGGACTCAGAATGAGCCGACGCCAACAATCGAGCGCCGAATGCAAACAGAAAGAAGAAGGAGGGTGAAGTTTCGGTGTTCGAGCGTCTAGGACCTCTCCCACCTCAGAATAAACGAGCTGAGTCATCTCAAGAAGAAGACTTCGAGAGTCGATGAAGAAGATAGGTATCACCGACCAAGGTGGTGCCCCGATGGACTTCCTCGGAAGCGAGAGTGCCGCGAACCGGAGGCAGCCGAGGTACGGTCACTGAGAAGAGCGCGGCCCGATCTGGCGAAGAATCCAGCCAGGCGCGCCCATCAAAGAAGGTAAACAGCAAAGCCGGGCACAGGTCGGGATGCCGATGCACGCATCGGCGACACAAACATGGTATTCGTGGTCTTGACAGAGTAGCACGTCCAAGAAATTGGACATACGTGGCAAGATCCCTGCGATCGGCCCTCAAAAAATGAAAAGTAAAGGATCTTATCTCCAACATGCCACGTAGCTACAGTGGAAATCCAAGAAGTTGCAAACCATCGTCAAGCATTGCAACAAAGAAGGAGGCCGATTCTGGTAATCGGCCGAAATTATCCTCAACATTTTTTCGTCTGTGTTCAGCATTGATCCAATAGATGCCTGAAGAGCCGATGCCATCAATTACTTGACAGAATCGGCTCGGGGGGCACATAGATGGACGAGATACGAGGATACGGAGCTGGGAACGGATGTCAAATGTCCACAGAGCAGCTCAAATGTACGTAAGCAAATCGGCCGCAAAAAATCGAAAATACAGAAAATTTTGAGCACAGCCGATGCGCAGGCATCGACTTAAGAGTTCAAAGCCGATGCACGGCCATCGACTCAAGAGGTACAAACTGTTACAGGACGAGGCTCTGCGAGGATCTCCAATTGTTTGATGGCTCAGGTCTTCTCCGCGAGGACCTCCAGCTTCTCTTGCAGGCCTCCGAGTGTAACGGTGCTAGCAGAAGCCTAATGGAGCAGTTATCAAGTTGCGCAGCAAGGCTCTACTGAAGGAGTCCCTCAGTGGAATGGTTGGTGGCTCCGTTAGCAAATCTCCAAGATCAGGCCCTGCTAGGAACAAGAACGGCAGGAATACGCAGATCAGACTAAGATCGTGAGAGCAGCCAATGAACATTCAATCGGCTGTAACATTTCCCCCTGGGGCTTGACCAAGGTGACCAATTCATCAAATAGCCTCACCAGAAGCTGCATCGGTCTGTTGCCCAGTTTTGGTGAAGAGCTGGAATGGCTTGGGGGGCAGTTCGTGTTATAGGTTCTCTACCTTTGGAAGCCGATTTGGTTAGAATCGGCTGATGTAGCGCTACAATTGGGAAGCCAATGATGGCCCAATCGGCTGGTCTGCTTTTATCCTCGCCTGGACTAAGGCTCGGGGGGCATCTGACCCTGGAGATTTCTTTGCTCTGAAGAACCGATTGATACTGAAATCGGTTGACTCTGCATCGCGGCTTGCTTGAGAGGCGGTGGATTATTGCAGAGGAGGACAGCCGGAGCTGACGAGAGGTATTCGGGGGCAGTTTGCCCTGAAGGATCCTTTGCTATCGGAAGCCGATTTTTTCGAAATCGGCTAGCTTTGTATCATAGCTTGTCTGAGGAATGGTGCTGATGTCGCCAAAAAATCAGTTTCTACATACAAGCCAATTGAGAAACAAGCCTAGAGCTCTATTGAGGACACCTGCCCAGAACCAGATTACCAGCCCACACGGTTGACTGGTAAGAGTCATGAGCCTGTTTGAAGTGTCTCATGGTACAAAACCGATGCACGGCCATCGACTCTAGTACAAGTGCCCAAGGTCGCTTCGTTGCCAGTTTGGCAGTGCTGTTAGGAGAGAGTTGGCATTCCAAAACAGCCTGTTGTTCATTGAGCTAGGGTGATCATCTAGAGTAACGGCTGACAATGGGAGAAGGGTGATCGGCTGGTTGGCTCTGCGTGGTGTCTCTTCCAGGCGTGATCAAGCCTGGGACTGTTTGTCTGAACTGCGGGTCCTCATCATGGTTTTCACCTCGACTGAGGCTCGGGGAGCAGCTGGCCTCGTGGATGCTCTGTTTTTAGAAGCCTATTGGAGAGTCATAGGCTGGTTCCGCAGACATTGCCTTGGTAAGCATGGCCCAAGCTCACGATTGCTCCGATGCTAAAAAGATGAGGAGCGAATCATGGGGGGATCGATGCGTGGAGATCGACTCATTTAAAGTCGATCGAGCTGACAATCGGCTAAATTAGCATAAAAAAAAAGAATCGGTAAAATAAAGTTGGGGAAATTCTCCATTGATAAACTAGATTTCTTACAAGGAAGGAGCCGATTGCTTAAGAAGGGAAGAACAAAAGAGGGGTCTGTTGACCAATCTGCTACTGCTAGGCCTACACTAGTAGATCCTAATCTACGGCCGTCACTGCCTTCATCCTCGGAGCTCTCATCGGCGCTGCTACCGGCGGGCTCCTCATCGCTCCCGTAGCCCTCTGCAGGGCTTCATCCTCCTCTTCGTCATCACTGTGTGCCGTCCCACCACATGCGGAGGCGTTTCGCGGTGGGTAACCTTCGAGGAGTCATCGTCGGCGTCTTCCTCCTCTTCCTCCTCCTCGTCGGAGGAAAGCTCCCTTCCCAGGGGAAGAGGTCGTGTCGCTTGGTGCTTCCAGCTCCCCGTCGATGAGGAACCGAAAGTCTTCTTCCCCATCGGTGAGGGGTTCGTGCCTTCCGACTCGTTGGAAAAGTCCCAGTCCCGCGCGTCCCAATGCTCGGGCGCGGGCTTCATAGATGGCCATCAGATCGACCTCCGCTCGAGTTCGCTGGAGGAGGAGGACTGGAGACAGGAGAGGAAGCGGAGGAAGAGGAGGAATCCATGGGGACCGAGGAGGGTTTTTCGGTTTGCCGATGGCTACTGTGGAGCAGGGAGATGAGAAAAGGAATTACAGAGTGGCCAAATAAAAAGGGGAATAACGATTTAATGCTTGCAGTTCCCAAGGACGTGGTGCCGAATCGTCAAGTCGTGCAGAGAAGGCGAGGAGGCAAGACGTCATCATGAAGAAAACTGCACGGTTCTGCCATGACATGACCCTTCAAAGGAGACAGATGGTTTTGCAATTATCATTATCAAAACCAGGGGGCATGTGTTACCACCCGATTTTGGCCAAGTCAGGAGATGGGCCGTAAGTGAAGATGGGCTTGAAGGACGTACACATGAAGCATCTTTGAAGCGGCCTTGCGCGAGAGTTCGGGCTTAATTGCCCATGTATCTGTAACATATTAGATCGTATTGTAATTTAGATTAAAGAGATAGAGTCCGGCCCGTGCACGGTTAGGTGCACGCCTCAATTAGAAAGTCCCTTGGACTATAAATATGTATCTAGGGTTATCAGAAAAACAGGACAATCATCGTTCAACCAACACAAAATACGGCGCATCGCCACCCCTTCTCTTCGAGGTTTCTCCGGGTAAGCACCATGCTGCCTAGATCGCATCTAGCGATCTAGGCAGCGTACGTTTATTCGTCAACCTTGTACTGCTCGTGCTGAAGCCTTGTTGATGGCGAGCGGTACTATTTATCCTTAGGTGTTTAGGGGCTCGCATTGGTGCTTTCACGTGCATATCTGCGTGGCAATGCCGTCCCTAGACACCTAGCTGCCCTTACGTCGATCTAGACGTAAGGGCTTGATCATGCTTAGTAGATCCGATCCGTTATAGTTGCTCCTTGCATCTGCAAGGATTAGTTTAATATCTGCATAGTTAGGCCTTATGTGGGGTGGACGATTCGGTAGTGCGTTAGGCGTTGTTTACCGTCCCTACGAGGGATGTTCCGGAATCAACGTACGTTGGTTTTTAGGCCTCTCGTAGGGGTGGTTTGCATCACCTCTCGTAGCTGCTAGGATCGCACGTAGGACGTTCCGATTATGCGGTGAAAACCCTAAACTGTCGTGGATCGCTTTAGCTTTGTGATCAAGCATGATCCCCATGCCATTGCTAATCCATCAAGGACATCGGCTCTTTGAGCCGATCCACAGAAACCCGAGAGCCGATAAGGCTCGTATTTAATGTGCACGTGTCTACCATGCAGGGACAATCGAAGCACTAACACCTTCCGACCAGGTCTAGGTCAGGTGGCACGCCCTAGCAACCGCGGGACGCGCGCCGAAGATTTGCGGGACGACGCGAGGTGCCAGGGATCCACTAAGCGGCCCTGGGAGCTTCCCGGCTCTTCGTGTTGCTTAACCAAAGCCCGTCGGGGGGTTTTGGAGGGTAACAGAGTATGACCAAGAGGAAGAGGAGAACATATCGCTACTATTAGCATACCGCGCCGTTAAGAAGCCAAAATTTGGTGGATCGGTGTTCGGTAGACAGAAGTTATGGAGAGAAAGGATTGAAGGGCATGCAAAGTTGATGCGGTCGTATTTCAATGAGAATCCGATATTCCCCGAAAGTTATTTTCGGCGGCGTTTCCGGATGAGTCTCAACTTGTTCAAGCACATTGCAACGGAGGTCACCAAATATGATCGCTTCTTTGAGCAAAGGAGAAATGCCGCCGGAGAACTTGGTCATAGCACATATCAAAAGGTGACCGCCGCCTTGCGTATGTTGGCATATGGTATACCGGCGGATCTTATTGATGATCATTTGGCCATGGGCGAGAGCACTTCTATCTTGTGTGTGAAGCGCTTTGTCGTTGCAATTGTCAATGTCTTTGGCTCGACATACTTGAGAGCCCCCAATGCTCAAGACACGGCAAGGATTTTGGGGATCAACGCCAACCGGGGGTTTCCCGGTATGCTTGGTTCCATTGATTGTATGCATTGAAGTTGGAAGAATTGTCCAGCGGCATGGCATGGACAATTCAAAGGCTATAAGAAGGATGCCACCATAGTACTTGAAGCGGTGGCCGACCAAGAGACTTGGATATGGCATGCTTTTTTTTGGAATGCCCGGATCTTGCAATAACATCAATGTTCTTCAACGGTCACCACTAATGACAAGACTTGCAATGCGGGAAGGTCCATTGGTGGAGTTTGAAGCAAATGGCCACAAGTACAACTATGGCTACTTCCTCGCCGACGGCATATATCCAAGGTGGCAAACATTTGTGAAGCCGATTATTCAACCAAGAGGTAAGAAGCAAACCCAATTCCATAATGCACAAGCGGCGGCTAGGAAAGATGTAGAGAGAGCATTTGGGATTTTGCAAGCCCAATTTGCCATTGTTAGAGGACCGGCTAGATTTTGGGACCAAGAATGCCTTTGGTATATCATGACCGCGTGTGTCATCATGCATAACATAATTATAGAGGATGATCGCAGGAAAGATGTGGATCATACCCACTACGACTTGATGGGGGTTCCCGTGCAAGTGAGGAGGTCCGCACATAGGATTGTCCGGTTCATTGACTCATACCATGCCATTCGGTACAACGACACACATGATGAGCTTCAAAAAGATCTCATGGAAGAATGGTGGAATTGGAATGGACAACAATAGTTGCATACTTGTTGTATTTGTTTGTAAACTATGTGTTGTATTGTCTCAAAACTATGTTGTATTGTTGTATGTTGGACGTGTTGTATTTGGTGTGAACTATTGTTGTGAACAATGTATTGTATTTGGATGGTACATTTTATTTGTGAATTTTTATATAATTGTTTGATCTTGTTGGATGCATAGTTGTGTGTGTTTGTTGTTTTCACCGCGCCCGCGCGCTGCAAAATAGAGCGTCCGGCGGAGGTGTTATTTTACCGCGCAAACGCGCGCTGCAAAATGGCGCACCCGGCGGGGGAAAATCGCTCCGGCGCGCGGCAAAGGTTTACAGCGCGGCGGCAGCGTCATATACCGCGCCAACTTATAGCGCGACCGTTGGAGATGCTCTAAGATTGTTCCCCATCTTCCACCACTTTCGTCTTTTCCTTTATTAATTAATTGCGAACAGGAATCTCCAGGTCTATTCTTTCCATGTCCCGATCTACATCTCCCGTCACTAGTAGAAAAATGGGCATCCATCTAAGTCATAAATACCGGTTCCCTTACGAACCGGTACTAAAGGGTGCATTAGTACCGGTTGCACTGCCCAGACCTTTAGTACCGGTTCGTAAGGACCTTTAACTAAAGGGCTCGCGTGAGCTGAAAAACCTTTAGTACCGGTTCGTGTCACGAACCGGTACTAAAGGGTAGCCTTTAGTACCGGTTCGTGTCACGAACCGGTACTAAAGGTTTTTCTGTTTTGACACTGTAAAATAGAAAAGAAAATGATACAAAATTCAAAAAATAAAATGTTTTCAGATTCTTGTATGTTATGCAACCTACTATTAGGGAAAATTAATAAATTTGAATTTTCACTTTTTTTGCAAAAAAGTTTTGAAAAATAGTAAAACCGCAATAACTTTTGCATACGACGTAAAAAAAACGTATAATATATCAAAAAATTCCGTGGAAAAAGTTACATCCGATTTCACAAGGGTTTACCCGGTTAGCCAATTTTTAGATTCTCAAAATTCCAAATAAAAATATGAAAGCAGGAAGATTTTAGGTTTTTCCCAAAAATTTAGAATTTTATATTTTCTTTATTTTTTAAAAATTAAAATTAATAATTATAAGATTTTTTGAATCCCAGAATATTACTATTACTTTTAGCAAATTATAAGATTTTCAAATTTTCAGGTTTAAGGTTTGGCAAAAAAAAAAACTAAAAATTTAAAAAATAAATAAAAATAATACAAATTAAAAAGTTAATTTTATTTATTTATTCAACATTATTATTACATCATTACTTTTGTTTATTAAAAAATTATTTGCAATACAAATAATAAAGAAGTGTGACATTGACCAACATGTTAATAGGATTGATATGATAGTACTATCAACAACATGCGCGCGAAGCACTTGGAAGTGGGATGGAAAGGAACCCGGAAGTTAAGTGTGCTAGTGTTGGAGTAGTGTGAGGATGGGTGACCGACCGGGAAGTTTGACCAAGGGTAAGTAATTAGAAAAAAATGGATAAAAAAATTAAACGAAATAGCTTTTTTGTGAAAAAAAAAATTAAAAGATCTCCAGCCCCGCGGGCACCTTTAGTACCGATTCGTAAGGAACCGGTACTAAAGGTGGGAGGCTTTTAGTACCGGATAATTAGTACCGGTTCCAAAACTGGTACTAAAGGCCCTTTAGAACCGGTACTAAAGGGGGGTTTTTCTACTAGTGCGTGACAAACTTCCCTATGGTTTGGAATCCCAAAATGGACATTTCATTAAAATTTGAAAAAAAAGGAGAAAAATTTGGAGACACGCCATGTAAAATAACTGAATCATCATTCATTAAGCAAAACTTCTGTACTTGAATATGGCCACATGGGAGGTTCCAATGATGTGAGGCACGCATATTAAATTCTTGCAAAATGAACAACATGGACATAGTCGTTGTTCTTGCCCTAGTGATACCGATTTGTGGGTTGAATAAATAGTAAAGTTGTCCTTGTTTTTTAGGGTAAGTTGTCCTTCTTGCTGTGCTTGCTTAGCCCGAACAGACAAGAACGGTCCAGCCCAAATCTCATAGCACCGAATGGAAAATAAATTAGAGACCAGCCAAACACACAAAGAATTCGATTGGGCTGGCTCTCCGCATTTTGTCATACCAAAAAAACACGCTTCCAACACTGCATATTTTTGCACTTTTTCAATTTAACAGCCGACTGTTTTTCAATTCGGCAACACTCTCTGCGTGGCATGTTCATGATTTTGATGATATTTTCTAAAATTTTGATAATTATTCTGGGCATGGGAATATAATATGCCAAAAAATTGGATTAGATTCAGTTCAAAGTTATTGACAAATTTTTTTCTTTTTTTTACATTTCACAAAATGTCAAAGAGAAAATCTGAATACCTTCTAAAAAATATTGAACTTCCAAGAATTTGTGAATTTTAGTGGGTCCGAAAATTTATATGTCCTGGAGGCAATAATAAAATTTTATTATTCATATATTTCTTCATAACGAAGCTTATATTGTATGATATAATTGTATTAGCTCCGGATATTGTGATATTGGATGAAAACCTAATTAAATTTGTGGAATAATATATAAACACCAAAGAAGATATCCCTAGTCACGCCTCTATGACTAGTACATGTGATATTGATAGTATTGTTTTCCTGACTATAGGGCAATGAGTAAAAGTTGTTACGAGATTTCCGGTATCACATGTGACAAACATTATTAGTGGAATAATAATGTTTGATACTCCCTCTATTCCGAGTTATAGGGACTACGCGCATATGCATCCCTAGATCGTCAATTTAACTAACATAATATAAATTATAGTGAAATAAAAAATCATTAGAAAGTAGACTTTTTTACTATAATAATATTTATATATATACATATACCTTGTATTACGTAGGTCAAATTTATGAATTAGGGATACACGTGGAACCTATAAACCGGGACAGAGGGAGTAGACCCCAAATGAAACAAATCGTCAGTATAGATATCGGTATTTTTTTCAAAGACTAAGTACTACCGTTACTAAGATTGTTAGACCATGATGCTATATGAACTAGGATATGACATGGACTTCATGTGATCTTCAAATGTTACTTCCTAACTGAGTTTCAGTACATATGATATTCATGCCTACTGGATAATTTGTCGTGGTGTTATTTTATGTGATCATGGAAATTGCTACTCCGATGATGGAAAGATACGCTCTAGGCCTACACATGCATCATGTTGTTCGTCATCGTCTAGCTTGACACATGACTAAGTTATCATGTCATAGGAATATTAATAATACATGATGGTAAAGGAGTACATGCCACGAAACGAGGATAATGTAGAGAGTTTCACCTTGGGCTATGTGAAGTATCAAGAAACAATACGATGTGTATCGAATAGTAATACTGAAGGTTCACATGACGAAGATATGTGTGTTATGTGTGAGAATCGTTGTGGTTATCAATCACTCGACATCGATCATTGTCGAGAAATATTGTTCCAGACATGTCCACATATATCTGAACTAATATGGCCACACGCTTAAGGGTTAGTGACATTTAAAATGTGAGTATGAATGAAGCTAGAAATGGAAAGTGGTTCTGAAGGTTGTTCGAAAATCCAAGAATAATTCAAAAGTGTCCAAAGTGTGCTCGTAAGTGATACAGAAGCGTTCGAGTCATTTATGGAAGGTACCAGAAGGATCGAGGTTTATTCTGGAATGTTTTATATTTATGGAAGGTTGGAAGGGTCCGGATGGGGGTGGCCCAGAAGGGCACCATGGGCCTTGCCTCCTTGGCCACATGAGCCCCACCTTGTCCAGCGCACAGGGGATGGGAGAGTCCAAGGGGTGGACTATTCCCCTTAATCGGTTTGGGGGGAGGAGTCCAGGTGGACTCTGACTCCCCCCCCCCCTCCCAAGTCGGTTCTGATTGACTCCTCCCCCATAGTTCATCCAGACCCCTTTAAATACATGGGAGATGGGAGGGGCAGCACATTACAAGCCACGCACCCCTCACCCAAACCCTAGATGTCGTCCACCTCCACCTCGCTGACACAGCTGTCCCAACAACCTCCGCCGGCCACCATCTCCTCCACGCCACCCTTTGTTTGCCGTTGTCCTAGCAGACACCAACGAGAGACCGCGGGGAGATATACTTCCCCTTCGTGTTCTCAAAGTGATGTCAGAGTTCTACCACCCTCTAGGTTCAATCTTGTGTTCCGAGGTCATGTTTGTACATGCTAATCCCGCAAAGTTTAACCCTAGTATTTTTGGATGTGCAAAACTATCATTGCACATGTTGTATGAGTATGTAGAGTTCATAACATCCGATCATCAGGAGACGTTCTAAAACAACGAACTTCGCAATGGTGCATACTAAGGGCGAACACATTATTTTCTTGGTATTATTGTGAGGGATCATTTTATAATGCTACCGTTGCCTACAAGCAAAATAAGATACACAAATGGATTAACATCACATTAATTCGTAATGTGACATGATATAGCATTTTCTTGCGCCTTTGATCTCCATCTTCAATGCACCGGTGTGATCTCCATCCCATGGTGCCTAGGTCCTTGAGCGCTGCCACGATTGCCTCCACCATGTGTTACAACTACCACTATAGCTAACTCATAGAGATAAAGTAACTCAATTACATGACGTTGAATATTGGCACACATGCGATACAATTAAAGTGACAACCATATGGCTCATGCCGGTTGCCTTACTCATTGACATGCAAGTCGTGACAAATGTTACAAAACATGATCATATCATACATCAAATATACCATATCACATCTTGGCACACATCACAATGGAGAAGGCAAGGTTTATCGAGGTTCGGGCCATCAGAGGGTAATAACCTACTCATGCTTGTCTGATCTGGATTGTCGATGAAAATTACAATGCCGTCGTGATGTCTATGTTGTTGTAGATCGGATCTTCCCTACGACGGATTATACGTGAGTTGGATGATGATGAGTCTGGCCTCCCCGGCGGCCCCTCATAGCCTTTATATAGGAGGCTAGGTCTCAGGTATCATGACCAAATCAATTAAAAGTTAGAGGTGAACCATAGGGTTTCCCAATCTTTGGCTTGTCCTTGTTTCACATGCCATGAACATGGGCTTCTGATGCACCTAGCTGCCAGCTTCTCTTGGGCTATGTGGTCCCCAGCAAAGAATCATGTGGGCCTTCAGTTGGGCCAAACCAGATACACTAACGGGTGGGTACCAGGACGGCTATATATACCCACATGAGTGGGTGTACTCGAAGGTGCGAATAAGCACGCCGTGAAGAAGTGGACGGACCGCGGGCTCATGCTGCCGCCGTCCTTCCACGTGTACAGCCACGAGGCAGAGGCGGGATCTTCTTCCTGGCGCGGTCGTCATCGTCCTTGCTCGCCCACGTACACCGACGAGGAATGGATCTCGACGATGGAGTGCGAGCCCTCCTCCGATGAGTCAGAGGGGATGGCAACTATGTCGATAGCGGCGAAGCCGACCAAGCCTCCTTCGAGAAACAACGGCGCTCTCCGAGCGAGCGGCAGCATGGAACTTCGAGGAGGAAGAGGTGCGCGTTGCCGTCCTGGCGGTGGCGGCCTACAAATCCCAACAAAGGAGCTCGTTGCCTGCCTCCTGAAGCCTGACGTCGTCATCCTCGACGAGTGAGGCTGCAGCTCGCCGTCCGCCGGCCCACATGCCCCGGTGAGGTATTCCGGGGACGAATTTTGGTTAGTTAGGGTTGCCGTATGCTAGATCTAGTTTAATTTCGCGTTTGCGTTGATTTTGCCTTTGTATAAATTATCAATGAATTTCGATCGCGATGAATGTAGCGAAAAACTGGGATGATTTAGTGTTTAAAAGTTTCGAGTACGGTATCTAATCTACGCTTAGTCGATCTCTGTCTATATTCGCGTTTTCGATAGCGAGTACTTGGCTTTTTATAGTCTGCTAGAAGGTGCTCTAGCCTGAGTAGGCTAGCCAACCGCACAACCTAGCTAAGCGACGTCCCGCACGAGCACGACCTAGCACCAAGATTTCTGTGGAGTAATGCTACAGGCAATTTACAAAACAATCTTACGGACTGACGTGTCAAACCATGGGTGCATCAGTGTGAGCAAATTTGGGAACAACAACCGGATCTCTCCAACTGCAGGAGGCCACGTTTCGTCCGTAAGTTTCATCCGTAACTCATTTTCCGTAGGTAGTAGGATTACAGACTTCTGTGCCCGTTGTTGGCCTCACCCGGCGCCGGCGAGAGCAACAGCGAAGCTAAATTTGGCTCCTCTAGTTTCCTGCTGTCCCGATCGAGAGGATCAAACCATGTCGCCACGATCGAGAATTCGAGATGCCCAACATCCACCACATGTACTATCAATCTGCTTCTGCAGACGCTAGCCGTGCACGTATGTGTTATTGCTGCAGAAGACGAGGCACAGAAAGGTTGCGCCGTCATGGTCACACACCGCCGTCGCCCGTCGTGGTGCATCGTCCTTCTCAGACCGTAACATATATACATCTGACTGAGGAAATGCCAATCAAGGTCAATTTCCACTTGCTACCATCAGTCACTCTCGAACAACGACCGAACGATGTGCTTGCATATGCAACGCCAAAGAACGTAAAATCGTATCGACCACGGTGATAACCACATCGAGAAATTGCCTAGTTAAGTGAAGTGGCTAGCTATAAACCACACTCAAGAGCTAGCTAGCGCGCCAAGACGATGGAGCAACAGGCGTACAACCTATGCCTCTTCTTGGCCCTCCTACTCCCTCTCCTGCTCCTCAAGCTACTCAAGAAGCGAGGCGGCGGCGATGGCGCCGTCCGTCTGCCGCCCGGCCCCTGGCGGCTTCCGCTCATCGGCAGCCTGCACCACCTGGCCGGCAGCCCGCTCGCGCACCGCGTCATGGCCGACCTCGCGCGCCGGCACGACGCGCCGCTCATGTACCTCAAGCTCGGCGAGGTCCCCGTGGTGGTGGCCACGTCCCCGGAGGCCGCCCGCGAGATCATGCGCACGCACGACGCCGTCTTCGCGACGCGGCCCTGGAGCCCCACCATCAAGATCTATAACGCCGACGGGCAGGGCATCATATTCGCGCGCTACGGCGCGCTGTGGCGGCAGCTCCGGAAAATATGCATCCTCGAGCTCCTCAGCCCGCGCCGCGTGCAGTCGTTCCGCGGCATCCGGGAGCACGAGGCCGGCCGCTTCGTGGCCACCATCGCGGCCGCGCCGCCCGGGCAGCCTGTGAACGTGAGCGAGCGGATCGCCGTGCTCATCACCGACTCGACGGTGCGCGCGCTGATGGGAGACAGGTTCAAGAGGAGGGAGGAGTTCCTGCAGACCCTCGATGAGGGGGTCAAGCTCGTCGCCGGGTTCAACCTCTGCGACCTGTTCCCGTCCTCGTGGCTCGCGAGGTTCGTCAGCGGCACGGCGCGGCTGGCCCAGGAGAACCACCGCAAGTGCTTCGAGCTCATGGAGTACGCCATCAAGCAGCACGAGGATAAGAGGGCCGCCAACGCGGCGAACGGCGCCATGGAGGACGGAGAGGACCTGGTGGATGTGCTCTTGCGGCTACGGAAGGAGGGTGGCCTCGAGGTGCCTCTTACAATGGGAATCGTCAAAGCAGTTATACTTGTAAGTACAGCAGCTTCTCACTTTTTTTTCGAATTAGCACTTCAGCAGCCTCACATTTTCTACTTGTAAGAACAACCGGCAATTCCTAGACTGTGTAAACTGGTATTATTGCAGGATCTATTTAGTGCCGGAAGCGAGACATCAGCCACCACGCTCCAATGGGCCATGTCGGAGCTCATGAGGTACCCAAACGTGATGAGGAAAGCACAAGCCGAAGTACGAGACAAACTCCAAGGAAAGACTAAGATAGCAGAGGATGACTTGGCCAATCTCAAGTACCTCAGACTCGTCATCAAGGAGACAATGAGGCTGCACCCGGCTGCGCCATTGATTCTCCCGAGGGAGGCCATGGAGCCTTGCAAAATCCTCGGGTACGATATTCCCAAAGGCACCACGGTGTTGGTGAATGCGTGGGCGATCGCGAGAGATCCTAAGCACTGGGAAGACCCCGAGGTGTTCAAACCGGAGAGGTTCGAGTCATGTACGACCGACTTCAAAGGAACGGACTTCAAGTACATACCCTTCGGGGCAGGAAGGAGGATCTGCCCTGGAATGACGTTTGCGCAGTCGAGCATGGAAATCGTGTTGGCCGCGCTTCTCTACCACTTTGACTGGGAGCTCCCAGATGGGGTGAAGCCAGATGAGCTGGAAATGGAAGAGGAGATGGGCCTCACCGTCCGACGGAAGAACGACTTGTACTTGCACGCCGTTGTCCGTGTGCCCCCGGTTTGATTTACACGGTTGCATTTGCATTTGCATTGATATGTGATCACAAACTCCCATCTAGTACTAGTCCTATCTTTGTATATTTATCACGATGTGAAGGGGTAATGGGGTATGAAGAAGTATTAATTACTTTAGACCAAATACCATTGCAAGCTAAATACGAAATTATAAGAGAGCCAACGTGTGTTTTTTTTTCAAACCGGAAGCATTGCCCCAGCTTCTGAGACATTCTAATAAATCTAGTTCTCCCCCTTTGGCATCAAGACGCCAAAAGGGAAAATAGCAATGCTATGCGACCATGGAAGATCACTCGGAGTCTTCATCTTCATCACCATTGCCGCTAGCCACATATCCATCATCATCATTCTCCATGGGTTGTTTCCCCGTGTTCCTAAAGGTGGAAGGACCGGAAGTGACGTCCCCAAAATCTGCACTATGAACATGCCCTTGGCTCCACTTCATATAGGACAAGGCGCTCTCAGACTCAGTGAGCATAAGCGAAGGAGTAGGAGTAGGCCTCTCTTTGGGAGGTAGAAGCTTGAACACATGGCGCATGAGAGTTTTTTTTTATTTTGGTTGACATGGTGTTGTTGCACATAGTGATCACATTGGTACTTGCGGATGTCAATGTTCATGCATAGGAGTGTCCTCTCCACGAACTACTTTCTTGACATTGGCTTGCACTTCTTCCCATGAGGATGGCACTAATTCATTTCTAGCATTCTTCCCGCAAGGGCCACTGCACAAGGGCCACTGCACAGCATCACCTTCATCCTCTTCACTAGAAGCAAAGGGTTCATGACCATGAGAGCCACCCGCTTTATCCTCATCATCATCATACTTGGTCTGCTTCCATTGGGGTTTCACGGTCTTATGGATGAAAGTGATGTGGTGACAAGAGGATAGTTGGTGTCGGCCTCGATGATGAGCTTCATGACATAGGGAACATACATCAGAGACTTCTTCGGGTCAAGGATGCAAAGGTACATATCGTGGTGAAATATAGTCCATGACATCAAATGGCTTCATTGATGTCCCATCTTCTCATTGAGATACAAATGATGAGCATTGTACATGAGGTTTACCAAAGCTCCACGATGATCATCCACATTGCCTGCTTGGGGATCAATTTCTCATGGAAGAAGCAAAGAAATATGTTGCACATGAGGCCCTGCCTAGCCTTTAGTCGTCCCTTGAGTGAAAAAAAAATCGAAATGGGGAGTGCCTGGCCTCTGCATCAATTGATGCACACAACCTTTTATTGGAAAGTTTGAGCATTCAATATTCAAAAGTTTTACAACTCATGGTCTCAAAACGTGTACATAAAAAATCAACCAAATAGAATAAAATAAAGATATGGCTCTTATGCTTGTTGTATTTTCTTAGAAAGCTGACAGCCATCCTGGTTGTAGATAGCCCGAGCAACCGTCTCCAGTCGGCTCCATCTAGAATCCATATGAGCATGTTGTGGCTCCGGCAGAAGATAAGACCATTCGTGAATCCAGTGTGTAAATGTGGAGGCATACATGGGTGCAAACTTATACTTGGAATACTCAAGGCCTTCAGTGTGCACTCTTTCACCACGTATGCTTCCACATGGAATACTCAAGGTCTTTAGTCGTCCCTTGAGCGAATGTGGAGGCATACATGGGAGCAAACTTGTACTTGGAATACTCAAGGCCTTGAATCTCCAATACGTGATGTGAAGTTGCACGCATTGGAGATTCTAACCATGGAAGACTAGGGAAAGTAACTTCTACACAAACCTAGGTTCCCATTATATTGTTGCCGGTGTGGATGCCACTAACGGTAGTCACTGTTATTCCCTCAACCCTAGTTGTACATGTTACCTCCTTCATAAACATCGAGGGAGCTAAACTCCCCGCCAAAAATCCAATTGTTATATCCTTGCTTCCCATCAACCCAGCATTCGTTGAAACCTTGGTTTGATCCCGAACCCGGCTCGAATCTGGAGTTTTTGAAATGTGGCTGGAAGCCTTGTGCTCCCCTTCCCGCATAATCCCCACCACCACCGTCTGCGTCGCCATAGCCTCCTTGAGGTGGTTGGAAACGTGGAGGTGGATTAGGACCGCTCGTCGGAGTCACGTTTCCTCGTGCCGCACCTCGTGGAGGCTGAGTCGGTGGAAAATGGTCCTTGCGTCCGGCCATCGTTATAACCCTAGTGCAGCCGTCAGAGACAGTCGACGAGGACGTAAAACCCTCGTTATTTAATATTCTTGTTTCGTGACCATCGAGCCCTTCTAGCCCATGTCAACATGTTTTGGACATTGGGCCTTATGCCCATTAAGCCCGGAAACTTCAAACTCCATGTATCAAGACCCGCATCTCATATTCGATGATCGGTGTGGGTCGAACGGCATGGTACACTCGGGTACATCTAGGTTACGCTTGCTTTCCATTTTTTTGACAATTTTTGTTCCTCTGGACATGAATCCATACATTTGTGTTGAAGCTATCAAGAAGAAATGTTGTCGGTGATAACACCAGGAGCCACGATCACTTGTCGGTGACAAGATTTTGGAGGCAAGGAAGAAGATGTCAGAGATGTTGCTGGATCCGGTAACGTACTTTTAATGCTCGGTTGTAGTTTGGGACATCTAGGACTTATTGGTTTTGTTGATTCCTATGTTGGTGATTTGGACTAGAGAAGATCACACAGAGGTTATGTTTTCACCATTTTTAGTTGTGTTGTGAGTTCGAAAGAAATTTTACAGTCTGCTGATCTTGGTCTACTATTGAGGCCGAGTATATGGCAATTGTTGGGTCCAATGATTTTTATCTTGCACTATCAAATTTTGTGATTTTCAAAGTGCTATATTCCTTACAAAGGATTCAATATCCACGAGAGAACAAAGCACATTGATGTGAGATATCACTATACTTGAGAAGTTATTGCTAAAGGCGATGTGAAGATATGCAAGATAAGCACAGATGACAATCTAGTTGATATGATGACAAAATCAGTACTTACACTAAGTCAGTATCTCTAACTAGTCTTATTGGACTACAACACACAAAAAAGGTCTTTATGCTAATTTGATATGGAGAAGTTAATTCATTTATTCGACTACTGGACGGAATAATTTAGCTCAAGGTAGAGATTCTTAAAGCGTGGACCAAATTCTATTATAGGGCTTTACACTGGCCATTGCACATGAGTATAACTCGTTTTCGTAAAGACTCTTGTAAATTTTCCTCTTATATATACCTTGATAAGTCGCACCTAAGGACTGGCATATCATCTCGTGCTTGTAACTTGTAATACTCTTCTATTTTAGTGAGGTTGCGTCTTCTTGTGTTCTTGGTTTTTTTTCGCAAGGGTTTTCCACATCAAAATATGTGTCTTATTTTATCATCTTAGAGCATCTCCAACAGGCGCGCTATATCGCGGCGCGCTAAAACCAAGAATCCGCGCGCGGTAAACAGATATGGCGCGCGGTGCCGTTTTTTCCTCCGCCGGGCGCGGCAAAATACAGCGCGTGCGCGCGCAGGAAAAATGGTCCTCCGCCGGGCGCGGCAAAATACAGCGCGCGCGGGCGCGGAAAACAGATTTCTAGTTTATTTTGCATTCACAATTCATGAAAAAAATGACACAATTCATGAAACAAATGACACAAAGTGCAACAACATCACATAGTTCAACAAGGACACACAAAATGACGTAGTTCAACAATGACACACGACATATGGTTCAAATGACAAAGTGAAACAATGCATATCACAAATGCATATCACACTTCCGCATTTTCCAAGTCAACACCTTCTTCTTCGTCCTCGTCATCTTGGGTTGAAGGAGGAATAGTAGCATTCATGGAAGACACGAAGCCTCCCGGTGGTGCCCCCATACTCCCGTACACACCACTCACGGAGCCTCCCATGGTCCCTCCAAACACTCCTCCATAGCTTGATCCTCCCATGCCGGCCATGCCTCCATAGCCTCCCATGCCGGCCATGCCTCCCATGGAGGGCATGGGCATGCTTCCCATGCCGCCCATGCCTCCCATGGTGGGCATGGGCATGCTTCCCATGGTGGGCATGGGCATGCTTCCCATGCCGCCCATGCCTCCCATGCCTCCTCCAAACATGCCTCCTCCAAACATGCCTCCTCCAAACATGCCGGTGGTGGAAGTGTTCATGTTGGCTACCAACAATCTCTTTTGGCCAACACTTCATCGCGAAGAAGGTTGACGTACTCCTTTTGCCTCTCATCCATATGGGAAGTATCCATCAAGAAAAGCTTCCTCTCCTCCTCCGCTAGGCGTGCATGCTCCTCGGTGGCTTGCCTCTTCTCCTCCAAAGCCAACTTCCTCTCCTCGTTGGCGGCAATCCTCTCCTCCAAAGCGGCTCTCCTATAGCATCCATAGCCTCTTTCTCCAAGTTTCGTTGCATCTTTCTATCTTCATTTGCTTGCAACCTTGCATTTGCAATCCTCTCCATAGCCATGGCAATGTCATCATCTCCGGCCTTCCTTCCCTTCATTTCCTTGGCGGTCTTCCTACCGGGCACATTCCTCCGCCCATTGTTGATGGAGTGAGGAGTGGAGCTTCTCTTCTTCCCTTCATCACTTGAATCATCATCATCGATGATTGTTGCATCACCGGTAGCATTGGCCGCCATAGTTGCCGCATCCAACTTGCCGCGCGTCTTCCACTTCTCTTCATTCCCTAGCACTTCATAGCAATGATGCAAGGTGAATGGCTTGCCAAGAATCTTATTGCCTTTTTTGTTCTTCTTTCCAACATCCCTAAACAATCCTTGAGCCATGGAGTTCTACACATATGCGGAAAAGAAAATAGATGAGCCATGAAGTACAACCCTATCATATGAGCCATATGGTGAACATAGTAGAATGACTTACCCTATCATTCTCATTAGTGCCACTTGGATTGAGAACATCGATGTTGGCTTGCACGCCCGCCCATTTTTGGCAATCGGTGTTGATACCGGACCAACGGGACCGAAGTGAGCGCATGGTTCGCTCGATCCCACTTGTGTTTGTGTTGAAATAGTCCGTCATCCTCACCCAATAGGTTTCTCTTGTTTGATCGGTACCGGTTGTTGGATCCATTCCAATTGTCAACCACGTCTTGCAAAGCAACTTGTCCTCCGCTATGGTGTAGTTGGCGGCACGGCCGGGATGGCGAGGTTCAATCAACCCTTCTCCTTCCTCATCTACATCCTCATATTCCTCCTCCCCATCGGCGGCTTCATCGTCATTCAAGAACGAGGATCCAACATTCATTGTCTCCATGAATGCCGCATCATCCACTCTACATTGCAATGAAATTCATTACCATCGGCTAGGTATGCATCTAAACCACAATTCGACAAAAAAGAAGTGTTTTTTACCTCTCGGGCATTTCACCATCCACCATATGTGCGCCCGCGCGGTTGCCGGACGGAGGCGTCGGCTGGGTCGGCGGAGGAGGAGGGGAGGAGAAGGGTTCGGCGCCGGAGGAGGAGGTCGCCGGCGGGGGACGGGCGCCTTCGCTGGTGCCGCGGCGGCGGGGCCGACGTGAGGCCGTTTCGTTGACGGCGCCTTCCCCCTCGCGCGGGCCGCGGCCGGTGCCCCGCGCGCCATCGCGCCGGCCTCGCGTGTGTGCCCGCGCGGCGGAACAGCGCCGCGCAGCAGCCGTTGTTCCGGCGCGGCGCCGCCGCTAGGGTTTGCGCCGGCGCGGCGGAAGTGGCGGCGGCGGCGAGGGTGTGACAGAGTAGGGAGGTCGCCGGGTTGCCGGAGGGTCGTCCATCGTCGGGATCGCCGGCGGCGCGCGGAGACGACGGATTGGGCTCGGGCAGCGACGCGGAGGAGGAAGCTTCAGCGCGGGGGATTTTTCGCGGTTGGACGAGCGATGCGCAGCCGACGCGCCAGATATGCCGCTCCGGATTGTGCAAAACGCCGCGCGCCCTAAAATTTTACAGACCGCGCCCCACCGCGGGAGCGCCTGATTCTCGTCCCGCGCGCGCTATATCGGACGTTTTTATGCCGCGCGGCCTATATAGCGCGCCTGTTGGAGATGCTCTTATCTTTGTTTATCTAGCAAGATCTGACTGAGGAAATGCCATTTAAGGTCAATTTCCACTTGTTACCATCATAGTCACTAGAACAACGGCCGAACGACGTGCCTCCATGCAACGCCAAAGAACGTAAAATTTGTATCGATCACGGCGATCCCGACCAATATGCTCGACCACATCGAGAAATTTGTTAGCACAGAGGCTAGCTATAAAAACCACAATCAAGAGCTAGCTCCTGCACTAACACTTTGTGTTCTCCGTCCAAATTACTCACCTCGTGTCCTGACTTTATATACGTACAAGACATGGCGTTAGAGTCGCAATGCACTAACTAATCCCTCCACCTCTCCACTCCAGGGCGCCTAGACGATGGAGCAACCGGCGTACTACCTTTGCTTCTTCTTAGCTCTCCTCCTCCCTCTCCTGCTCCTCAAGCTACTCAGGAAGCGTGGCGACGGGGATGGCGCCGTTCGTCTGCCACCCGGCCCCTGGCGTCTTCCGATCATCGGCAGCCTGCACCACCTCGCCGGCAGCCCACTCGTGCACCGCGTCATGGCCGACCTCGCGCGCCGGCATGACGCGCCGCTCATGTACCTCAAGCTCGGCGAGGTACCCGTGGTGGTGGCCACGTCCCCGGATGCCGCCCGCGAGATCATGCGGACGCACGACGTGGTCTTCGCGACGCGCCCTTCGAGCCCCACCATCAAGATCATGAACGCCGACGGGGAAGGACTCATATTCGCACGCTACGGCGCCCTGTGGCGGCAGCTCCGAAAGATTTGCATCATGGAGCTGCTTAGTGCCCGCCGCGTGCAGTCATTCCGTGGCATCCGGGAGGATGAGGTCGGCCATCTCGTGGCCGCCGTCGCCGCGGCGCCGCCTGGGGAGCCCGTAAATGTGAGCGAGCGGATCGCCGTGCTCATCACCGACTCGGCGGTGCGCGCCCTGATCGGGGACAGGTTCAAGAGGAGGGAGGAGTTCTTGCAGACGCTCGAGGACGGGGTCAAGCTCGTAGCCGGGTTCAACCTCTGCGACCTGTTCCCATCGTCGTGGCTCGCGAGCTTCTTCAGCGACACGGCACGGCTGGCCCAGGAGAACCACCGCAAGAGCTTCGAGCTCATGGAGTACGCGATCAAGCAGCACGAGGAGCACAGGGCCGCCGCCTCGGCGAACGGCGACGTGGAGGAAGGCGAGGACCTAGTGGACGCTCTCTTGAGGGTACGGAAGGAGGGTGGCCTCGAGGTGCCTCTTACCATGGGAATGGTCAAAGCAGTTATACTTGTAAGTACAGCAGCTTCTCACTTTCTATATGCTCTCCTCGATTCTGTTTCAGAACACCTGTCATTTAAGGTGTTATACATTGACCATAGAGTTCCTTAAAAATATGCTATATTAGCCTAAACTATTTATATTTCTGAAAGTACATTTGGTGATAGATTTAGTATTGTCACAATAACCGGCAATTCATAAATTATGTAATTTGGCATTACTGCAGGATCTATTTGGTGCCGGAAGCGAGACATCAGCAACCACCCTCCAATGGGCCATGTCAGAGCTCATGAGGTACCCAAACGTGATGCGAAAGGCACAAGCCGAAGTTCGGGACAACCTCCAAGGAAAGCCTAAGATCACCGAGGATGACTTGGCCAATCTCAAGTACCTGAGGCTCGTCATCAAGGAGACAATGAGGCTTCATCCAGCTGCGCCGTTGGTTCTCCCTAGGGAGGCCATGGAGCCTTGCAAAATTCTCGGGTACGACATACCCAAGGGCGCCACGGTGTTGGTGAACGTGTGGGCAATCGCGAGGGACCCTAAGCACTGGGAAGATCCAGAGGAGTTCAAGCCGGAGAGGTTTGAGTCTGGCACAATCGATTTTAAAGGCACCGACTTCGAGTACATACCCTTCAGTGCGGGACGGAGGATGTGCCCTGGGATGATGTTCGCGCAGGCCAGCATGGAGATCGTGCTCGCCGCGCTTCTTTACCACTTCAACTGGGAGCTCCCAGACGGGGTGAAGCCGGGTGAGCTAGACATGGAAGAGGAGATGGGCCTCACCGTCCGACGGAAGAACGACCTGTACCTGCACGCCGTGGTCCATGTGCCCCCGATTTGATTTGCACAATTACATTTGCATTGATATGTGATCGCAAACTCCCATGTACTCTTTGTGCGTTTGTCACAATGTGGAGGCGGTATGAACTATGAAGAAGTACTAATTACATCAAAGGAAATACCATTGCAAAGCTGAGTACGGAATTATACGTGTGCCATTGTGTGCTACTGCTACAGATAAATTGTTGCTCTTTTTGTGGGAGAGATGTTTTTACTTGATCTGGGACGCTCAGCTTTTTACCTCAGCCTATCAGTTTTTCTGAACTTTCCGTGGTGCAAGGGATCTCTTTTATGTTCCATTTGTCGTGCAAAGTGTTACAAGAGGGCGACTTTGCCCCTATAGGGTCGCTGGTCCTCATCTTAAAAGGTTATATTTGAGAGGGGGGGACTGATTTACGGGTTGTATCAAAGTGCCTCGTTAAGCATGAATGTTGTACTCACTACAGACAGTCGGACTGTGAACTGGCGCGCCGGTTGCTGACCTGGCTCTGCTACCTGAACCTGATCAGGTGGTATGGCACCTTGAAAACTCCCGGTCAGTTCACGGTCAAATTCATGTATGGCAAGCTGTCGCAGGGGGCGACGGTTGCATATTCAAAGATGTTTAGGGTGTGGCTATCCCGGTTAAGATAAAAATCTTCTCTTGGCAGTTGGTACTTGATAAACTCCCTTCCAATATGCAGATAGCTACCCGCAATAGTCTTTTGAATGGCTCGTGCGCTCTCTGTGGTGCCCCGAAAGATTATGCGCATATTTTCATCTCATGCTCCCTTGCCACTTTTGCTTGGAGTGTCTTGCGCCAATTGTTAGGGTGCAATTGGTGTCCAGCAAATTTTGCCCAATTCCACCATATTTTGTCGAGTTTGGCGTGATATCTGCGTAGACTGCTTTGGGTGTTGTTTCTAGTCCAATCCTAGGCACTTTGGCAAATTCAAAATAAACTAACCATTGAGAAGAAAGTACCTAACCACCCCTCTAATGTTATCTTTAAAACTATGTTGTTCTTGCGGCTGTGGAGTATCAAGTCCAAGACTATAAACCAGGAGGGCTTGTGCTGGACGATGAACAAGCTCAGGGAAGGACTCTGGACTCTCCATGTGCTTCGTGTGTTCTGCTTTGCACCTTCTACCCCCGGCGGCTTGTTGGGTCGAGCTGTCTTACGTTTTTTTTAGTAGCTTGTGGTGTTAGTTTCTAAGTACTTGATGCAGATCTGTAGCTTTTTGGCTAAGTTGTATGCCGCAGCAGTTTATATTATTATGTGAACCTCACTTTAAAGTCAGTCACTATTACCTTTTTATCTAAGAAAGACAGTCGGACTGCTTCACTTGTCTTCACCGGCTGGGTACAGAAAAAGTATGCTGGATAGCTCACTACAGACAGTCAGACTGTTTCACCTGTCTTCACCGGCTGGGTACAGAATGCGCTATAAAAGGGCGTGTTCCAAGGCTCAGTGACTAAAATTGTTTCCCTCTTTTGCCAGGCAAAGCATTATTGCGACCATTTGGCCACTTTTGAAATATTAAATTTGAGTTCCACCCAGAATTCAAGTTGGAAGGAATTTCATTCACTTCATTCAGGATTCGCACACCTTTCTTACTTCAGAAAATTCTGTGAAGAAAAATAGTTCACCTACACCGGATGAAACAGGAATCCAAACTTATCACTGTTCAAAATCTTTGGATACAAACATCTTTACGAAAGAAGGATGACAATCACATCTTTCCAAGAATGTCATAGGAAAAGAAATATATATCTTTTCCATTGATCATTTATATTACATCTGATAATAATCCATTATCCAACTTCACGTCACACACAAAACCTCTGTTACAAAGTGTACATTACGCAATAGGTACCGTAGCACCTTCCACCTCAACATACTATTTCTTCTGAACTTTCCTGGAGCATGGGACTACTTATTTTAATGTCAATGTTCTGCTGTTGCGGTTCTTAATGGCAATGCATTGTATATGCACCAGTAGTTGCAACCCTCTCGCCATCAGATACTTGGGCAGAATTCTAGTATGAGAGTGATTCCTCAAGCTATATTAGCAGACATCAGGGTGGAAACGCCCAGGAATCGAACTATTCTGCTGAGCCTGCTGTAGATGCACTCTAAGAGCATAATTATTGATCTGCAATGTCACAGGGTTCCCAAGAGATCAATAGGTAAGAGTTTTTTACTTGCTCCTGATACTGCAAAATAGATAAGAGTCAAAGAAGCAAGGCCTGGAGTATATACCTCGAGAGTTTTTACTTGCTCCTGATACTGCAAAACAAGTTGCTTCAGGTTATGAACCTCCTGTGTCTTATCATCGTACTCTTTTTGGCGCTCGTGTTGGATTGCAACTCCCCGCTTCAGAACAGCATTCTCTCGCAGAACTATAGCTAGCTGCTCCTTCAGCATCGCATTTTCCTATGGGCAAGCAAAAACATAACTATTTAGCTTGCCAATGGAGAATTGTAAGACCTAGAGGTAAATTGTGAAGTTCAGATCAATGTGTTCTGGTACCTTGTGCAAGTTCTGCACAGCCTCAGCTCCTGTTCGCTCCATGATGGACTTCTCGAGTACCTCCAAAGCTCTTGATGCACGAGCCCGTGCATCATTTATGTCAGAGGCGCTTGTCATCTCTCTGACAAATAGCTCAACCCACTCAGAGCTATGGTGATTTGTCTGACAATTATCCATCCCGGGTGGATTCCCACTAATAACATTCAAATGGCCATTACTAACAACACCTGTCCAAGATTGTAAATTATACAGTTAGTCAAAAACGCAGTTGTTATGCAATTTCTTCATTTAGAATTTTGAGTAATAAAAGGGGTATACGATTCATAAAGATATAGCAATATAGGTTGGCTGTCAACCTATAGACACTGTGGAAGTAATAAAAGCATAACTAGTACTACAAAAGGTGCCATATAAGAATTTCTGAATTTGTGGTGCTAGATATACAACTCTGAAGTCAATCCACTGAAATTCTTCACAGTCTAATTTTTTTTTGATGATTAGAAATAATTTAAAGAGTGTTTTACACAAATTGTGATGTTGATTGACATCACCGCTTGTTTGTAGATCTGACACTGCTAAAATACCAACTGAAAATGTAGTGGCATAGATTTTGTAGTCTGTACAAACTATAAAGTAAGGCAATGTAGTCTATTTCAAATAACCACATAGGTTGTATAATTGCCAACAACATGATAAGAATTTAAGCCTGACATCACTCACAATCACAGCTCAATCTGCTTGGTTCAATGGTCAAACTACCAGTTTCACCAGTTGATCCACAGTTCAAGTTTAGTTACTTAATTTTAAAATGACTTGGAACAATAAGTATAGGTGTTTGAGCCACCTAAATGTATTATGCTTGCTTTAGAACAGAAGGTCCAGGAGACTTGTGGCTAGTTCCTGTGCTGGGAAGAATAGTTACCCTGTTCAAATCAACAGCAGCGCAGCATTTAAGATGGGTGCTTTCCCCAGTTCTTTTTTTTCCCAAACAATCCAAAGTAATAAAAAAACAGACCGAACCAGGTGGTCGTTGTGGAAGGTGTGGAAAGAACACCACAATGTGTATGATGAACATAGCAAAACAAAATTAAAATATGTCTTTTGCATGGGATATAAATAGATGACAGGTGCATGCATAATATGATAATATAATAAGAAATTCAGAGAAAGATACCGATTTGATAAGGCTGACTACCACTGTCGCAAAACATCAAGCAGAACAACAAAGCACATGGTTTCATTTATCAAACAAGTTTTCATCAATAAACAAACCAGTTAAATGTGATGAATGTTGCTTGAATATTTAGCATGCAACTGTTTCTGATGTAAATTCAATCAGCAATACCTTCAGCTGATAACTTAAGTGCTGTTGACAGGCCATTCTCAGATTCACAAACAGCTGCTGACAAAATAGCCTCAGCTGACTCCAGGCGTAGGTCATTCAAACTCCTTATTGCAGAATCCAAATCATCTCCAGATGCTTCAAGGGCTCTTTCGAGCAACTGGAATCATTTTGAAGATAGTAATATCAATATCATTATCACTGCAACAAGAATTCACTATTTAACCACTAAAACGATAACGTGAATTACAGATCACAAAAATAATCCAATCATGACCAGTCTAAACTTAAACCATAAGTTCCAATACAAGATACCCAACTTAACATAGAACAAACAGTACTAACCAGGAAAATGCATTTGCCACAATGGAAACATGACAGCAGGTGTAGATGAATAGAATGGATTGATAACAAAATCACATTTTATATAAAGGCTACATCAAAATTGAAAATTAATGAAAACTATTGTCAACTGTTGCCAGGCACAAATATGTACACATCCCTTACAAAAGCTTGCCATGCTAAATAGGACAGGCAACCAATTACCAAACAGCTAACCTTTCCGTAACTTTATAGTTGGTATGAAGGTAAAAGATAAACATCTAAATTAGAGTGAGATAAATAAGTTATTCAATAAAATATAATAATAGAATGACAGTTTCCGGTAACATCATATACATGTAAACAATAACTGAAAGTCTATTTACCGGAATAATGCAGCAAAGATTGTATATCCGCAGAAAATAATGACATTTAATATTGCCCTGAAGTGTAATGTAATGTAATACACAAAGGCAGGATATTCGAGGTACTGAGAAAATGCTCAGAACATCAGATTTCATGGTGGAAAGCCCTAGCAAGATGTAAACTAGACAAAGGTAGGCAAAATATTGTCACACAATGCAGCCTGAAATGGACATTTTCTAATTGACAATAGCGGCAACTATCCTTACATTGCTTGATAGCTATCCAAACCAAGTTATATGACTCGCAGTTTGACGTATCCATGATCCAGGTCTGGAGTTTGACATTCACCACTTCAAAAAAAAAGTAAGGCTCTTTAGGGTTGACCTCTTTGGGTCACTAATCGGAGATGTGGCTCAGGAAGCTAATATTTGCAATTCATCACGACTGCAGCAACAAACGTAGGTATCTAAGTGGAAAATTAACAGATGTAGAAGATTGACCGCATACATAAACACGTTATAATTTGCGTTCTGGGCAGTTGTGACCCACCACTACCCTTCCCAGCCCTTACTAAACCCCGTTGCCATGAGGCGCTGCCACCACCAATTCAACTCCCACCCACCCTGCCACCGCAGCAGATCCCGACCAAGATGTGACTCTGACAGCAACAGGATTCATCCTGATGTGAAAGTGATGGCAACGATTGCACGACGTGACAGCAGATCTGACACGAGGCGGCCCTCTCTCAGTTTGTTTTCTCCTCTTACTTAGTTTTCTTTGCTCACTAGCAGTGTGTTCCTCATCCCAACCTTAGGGAATAAGATTGATCCAAGTACCAACCAAATCGCCCGAACGAAACTGAGGCTTGATATTGGTTTAATTTGATCCAAACTATTATCCTTTGGGGCATGAGCAAATAAAGTTTGGTGATATTAAAACTTTGCTTCATGTCTGACAAATTACTCGTCCAATCAGGTAATTTATACGAAACAGAGCAAAGCACTTGAGTAGCAATAACCTAAACTCACAATGCTTGAAACGCTTCTACTCAAGTTAAGCTAGTAACACGGTAACTTCACAACAAAGGGACCAGGTTTCAGCATCCAAACACCAAAATTATATACTGGAGGACTAGAAGAAAAAAAATGCAAAATTGCAAATGGAGCAATTTTCCAATCTCTCACCACAACAACACTTAGATTCACCAACAAGTGGAGCATGGCTAGCCCTACTTCATTCACAGTTCCAGGCACAACACAATCCAACCGCAGATCACAAAATTCACAATTGATGAGCCACCCTAGTGCGTCCAAGCGACAACTCCTAGAGGAAAAAATCGCGCTTTACCATCCAAAATGAACAATCAAATCAGGGATACGGACCTGGGGATCCATGTGAGGGAAGAGGGAACAGAGGTGCTGGAAGAGCGCCTCCCGGCGGTGGGCCGCGGCGGCGTCGTCGAAGGCGCGGGTCGGGGAGCAGCGGGCCCGCTTGGAGGAGTGGTGGTGGGGAGGGGAAGAGGAAGAGGGGGAGGAAGGGATAAGCTCGTCGGCGAAGATGGAGGACCTCTTGCCGCACACTACGGCAGACATGGTGGCCCGCCCCGGCGCCTCGCGGCGCCGCCGATCCGTCCGCCGCCGCTCGCAGCCGTTCTACTCGCCCCCTCCGCGGGGGTCGCCCACCATCTGGCCCGTCGGGGTCCGGCCGGCGCCCCTCTCCTCCAGCGATCCACGGCGGAACGGGGCTCCGGTCTGGGTTAGAGGCGTGCGCTGGTGGCTGGTTCTTGGTGGAGACGGGCAGACGGCTTGCGGGGTTGCAAAATGGTTTGGTTCGGTCTGGATGGTTTGGTATGGTTAACCTGTCTCGGGCTCATGTCATGTAGATTAGGCGCGTTTGGTAACTGCAGATCTTTTTTTTCTTGGACTGTACTACGCAGCGGCGCCGCACATTTTTGTTTCCGTGCGGCGGCTGACAGCTGCATGCTCGTGTCAGAAAAAGCTGAGCTAGCTCCTTTAAGCTCACATGTGAACACAATGACTTTTCAACACGGTGACTTCTCAGCAAAAAACACAATGATTACCTCAAGCTAGAACTCCTTCAGGAAAAGGTTGTACTAGTTGTACCATTGTTGTGGCTATAGACAAAAAAACATATCAGATTATTTAAAAACAACTATACTATATTTTTCGAAGCAACCACGCGAGGTTCTCCGGAAAATGAATACCAGATTTTTCGAAAGAACTATGAGGTTCTCTAACACAAGTTAGACTACCAGGTTAATTGCAAAGAACTACTAGATTATATACTCTACAAATATCTACCAGATTAATTTCAAACGACTATCAAATTATTTACAAATGACTATCAGGTTAATTACAAACAACTACGGAGTACTTGATTCTATACAGATGGCTACCAAATTAGTTGCAAATGACTACAAGGTTAATTACTCTCAGTCACCCGGTAAATGACTACAAGGTTAATTACTACTAATTTGCATGCTAATTAGGCACTGTACTAAATGCCAAAGAAAACTGCCATGTTCATTAAGGCTAATTGCAATTTTAATTAAGCCTAACTGCCAGGTTCTAGATTTCAAAATCTGCGAGAGAACCATAGTCCACAAACAAATTGATGCGCATGCATCTGATGTCACTCCAGGTTTACACGCAAAAATTAAGGAGTATCTCAGCCAAAAGAAATCAAGAAGAGGACCGGTAAAGAACTACTAGGGCTGTGGCTCTATGTGCTTGGCAGCGGCCGGCCGCCTCCACCGCAGCTCCGTACTTGGCGGCGACGACGGCTTCAAGCGCTGCTTCGTGCTCGGCAGCGGCGACGTCGCGACGACCTCCAGCGCTGCTTCGAGCTTCGCGCTGGTAGCAGCCGTGCTCGGCGGCGGCGACAACCTCCCCGCTGCTCCGACCTTGGCGCGAGGCGGCGGCCGTGTGGCGACGGCGACGGCGACTTCAAGCCCTGCTTCATGCTCGGCGGCAGCGGCGCGGTCGTGCCTCGTCGGCGGCGACGACCTCCAGCGCTGCTTCGAGCTTCGCGCCGGCGGCAGCCGTGTGGCGACGGCGGCCTCCCGCGCGGCTCCGTGCTCCGTGCTCGGCGCCGGCCGTTCGGCGGCCTCCTCCTCCACTTTTCCCTCTCGGCGCTGGTCTGCTTCGCTGATGATATGTGGTCCTCGAGAGGAATCAAGATAAGGTTGGGTGGGACAACGAGGAATAGATGTGATCGGTCATAAAGAGAAGCGATGCATTTTTTTCCTTATAGGGGCCGCCGCACACGAGCCTGTAGATGGTAGATGCGGCGCTGATCGTTAGATTTTCCCTTTTTTCTTTGTTTGGAAACATAATACAACCGTAGACGCTTACACACGCATACACTCATCATATGAACGCACATACGTACATCCTACCTCTATGAGCACCTCCGGAAGACTGAGCCGGCGGATTAGATTTTAAAATTAACGAAGTCACCATAGCCGTCTCGTTATCGATGGAACGTCACCTCCCACTGAATGACTATTTCACCTTTATGAGACACACAGATATCAAACCTGTGGTTTGAAGTTTGAACTCTGGTGGGCTAGGGGTACAACCACCCTCCAAAACACGCAACCTTAGGTTGGTAACTGCAAATCTCCAAACATGGTGCGTTGTTACGAAATTAAGAAACGATTGGTTGGTCGCATGATGCATTCGTCTTGTAAAGCGCGTGAAATGCAAAGCAGCACTGAGACGAGCACGGCGACAATGTTAGAACCGACGATTTTTATCGAGCCATGTCAGGGTAATGCAAAAGTGGACACGCACGAGAGCACGGCAGTTGTGGCCTGAAGGCGGGAAACGCCACATTCCCGCCATGCGTAACCTCACCTTCCCCCTTTGTTCACCTCCTTAGAACTCTCATCCAAAATTTCTCTTTTCCCTCTTTCAGCACCTATGACGGTGGTAGGCGGCTGAGACACGGATCTACGTTGTCCGGCGATTTTTCCAAATCTGGCAAAGGATTTGGGCGGCGGCAGGCAGCTTGCACGTGGATCTGTGTGCCTCGGTGATTTCTCCTGCTCTGGCAGCGGTATTGGGTGGTGATACCTTCGATCCAGATTACGGATGTAGTATAGTAGTTTTTTTCCTTGTAGACCTAGGCTTATCAACCATGGGAAATATTTGTTGTATGGAAATCTAAGGAACTTCTACAAGACTTGTTTACTTGTTTTGTTTTATGTTTACCGGACCTTTATAATTTACTTTGAATCATTGTTTGTTGCAATGGATGGAAATAGGTCAGGGTTGAAGATTCACCTGCAGCTACACATACATATGGGATAACGATGATGATGATGATGATGATGATAATAATAATAATAATAATAATAATAATAATAATAATAAGCATATTCATGTATGAAATGATCTAATATAGATACAGGCAATGCAATATTTTGATCCAACCGTTATACCATGAAGCACTGGGTTATAACAATTATTAAGTAAAATATAGATCAAAGCATAAAGTATGATGATGTTGCTGTTGGGTTTCGCGTGAGATCGCCAATTCACTACTCATCTCACCTCTCATCTTTATCTATCCCTAGGATCTTGGGTATCTACAAGTCCATGGATCGAGACAAGAGACAAAAAAAGATATATAGCTTTTATTCCATCACCACACAATATTCACATGTATTAGATGTACATAATCGCTATGACATTTCACCTCAACCCGCAGCTGATACGTCTCCGACGTATCGATAATTTCTTATGTTCCATGCTACATTATTGATGATATCTACATGTTTTATACACATTATATGTCGTATTTACGCATTTTCTGGAACTAACCTATTAACAAGATGCCGAAGAGCCGATTCTGTTTTCTGTTTTTTGGTTTCAGAAATCCTAGTAAAGAAATATTCTCGGAATTGGACGAAATCAACGCCCGGGTCCTATTTTTGCACGAAGCTTCCAAGTCCGAAGAGGAGAAGTGGGGCCACGAGGTGGGGACACACCATGGCGGCGCGCCCCAGCCCTGGCCGCGCCTAGTGTGTGGGCCCCGTGACGCCCTGACCTACCCTTTCGCCTACTTAAAGCCTCCGTCGCGAAACCCCAGTCGAGAGCCACGATACGGAAAACCTTCCGAGACGCCGCCGCGAATCCCATCTCGGGGATTCGGGAGATCGCCTCCGGCACCGGAGAGGGAATCATCTCCGGAGGACTCTTCATCGCCATGATCGCCTCGGAGTGATGAGTGAGTAGTTCACCCTGGACTATGGGTCCATAGCAGTAGCTAGATGGTCGTCTTCTCCTAATTGTGCTTCATTGTTGGATCTTGTGAGCTGCCTAACATGATCAAGATCATCTATCTGTAATACTATATGTTGTGTTTGTCGGGATCCGATGGATAGAGAATACTATGTTATGGTGAGTATCAATCTATTACTTATGTGTTGTTTATGATCTTGCATGCTCTCCGTTATTAGTAGAGGCTCTGGCCAAGTTTTTGCTCTTAACTCCAAGAGGGAGTATTTATGCTCGATAGTGGGTTCATGCCTCCATTGATACCTGACAGTGACAAAGTTCTAAGGTTGTGGATGTGTTGTTGCTACTAGGGATAAAACATTGATGCTATGTCTAAGGATGTAGTTGTTGATTACATTACGCACCATACTTAATGCAATTGTCTGTTGCTTGCAACTTAATACTGAAGGGGTTCGGATGATAACCGAAGGTGGACTTTTTAGGCATAGATGCATGGGATGGCGGTCTATGTACTTTGTCGTAATGCCCGATTAAATCTCACTATATTTATCATATCATGTATATGCATTGTTATGCCCTTTTCTATTTGTCAATTGCCCGACTAATTTGTTCACCCAACATGCTTTAATCTTATGGGAGAGACACCTCTAGTGAACTGTGGACCCCGGTCCTATTCTTTACATAGCATACAATCTCTGCAATACTTGTTTTACTATTTTCTTCGCAAACAATTATCTTCCACACAATACGGTTAATCCTTTGTTACAGCAAGCCGAGATTGACAACCTCACTGCTTCGTTGGGGCAAAGTACTTTGGTTGTGTTGTGCAGTTCCACGTTGGCGTCGGAATCCCTGGTGTTGCGCCGCATCACATTTCGCCACCATCAACCTTCAACGTGCTTCTTGGCTCCTCCTGGTTCGATTAAACCTTGGTTTCTTTATGAGGGAAAACTTGCTACTGTGTGCATCATACCTTCCTCTTGGGGTTCCCAACGAACGTGTGAGTTACACGCCATCAAGCTCTTTTTCGGCGCCGTTGCCGGGGAGATCAAGACACGCTGCAAGGGAGTCTCCACTTCCCAATCTCTTTACTTTTTTTGTCTTGCTTTATTTTATTTACTACTTTGTTTGCTGCACCTAAACAAAACATAAAAAAATTAGTTGCTGGTTTTACTTTATTTACTGTCTTGCTCTCTATATCAAAAACACACAAAAATCAGTTACTTGCATTTACTTTATCTAGTTTGCTTTATTTACTGTTGCTAAAATGAATACCCCTGAAAATACTAAGTTGTGTGACTTCACAAACACAAATAATAATGATTTCCTATGCACACCTATTGCTCCACCTACTACAGCAGAATTCTTTGAAATTAAACCTGCTTTACTGAACCTGGTTATGAGAGATCAATTTTCTGGTGTTAGTTCTGATGATGCTGCTGCCCATCTTAATAATTTTGTTGAACTTTGTGAAATGAAAAAATATAAGGATGTAGATGGTGATATTATTAAATTGAAATTGTTTCCTTTCTCATTAAGAGGAAGAGCTAAAGATTGGTTGCTATCTTTGCCTAAGAATAGTATTGATTCATGGACTAAATGTAAGGATGCTTTTATTGGTAGATATTATCCTCCCGCTAAAATTATATCTTTGAGAAGTAGCATAATAAATTTTAAGCAATTAGATACTGAACATGTTGCTCAAGCATGGGAGAGAATGAAAACTTTGGTAAAGAATTGCCCAACCCATGGACTGACTACTTGGATGATCATCCAAACCTTCTATGCAGGACTAAATTTTTCTTCGCGGAATTTATTGGATTCAGCTGCTGGAGGTACCTTTATGTCCATCACTTTGGGGCGGCTACAAAGCTTCTTGATGATATGATGATAAATTACTCAAATGGCACACGGAAAGAGCTCCACAAGGTAAGAAGGTAAATTCTGTTGAAGAAACCTCTTCCTTGAGTGATAAGATTGATGTGATTATGTCTATGCTTGTGAATGGTAGATCTAATGTTGATCCAAATAATGTTCCTTTAGCTTCATTGGTTGCTCAAGAAGAAAATATTGATGTGAATTTCATTAAAAATAATAATTTCAACAACAATGCTTATAGGAACAACTCGTAATAACTATAGGCCATATCCTTCGCTAATGGTAATGGTTATGGTAATTCTTATGGGAATTCTTACAATAATACTAGGAGTGTACCCCCTGGTCTTGAAGTCATGCTTAAAGAATTTATTAGTACACAAACTGCTTTTAACAAATCTGTTGAGGAAAAGCTTGATAAAATTGATATTATTGCCTCTAGAGTTGATAGACTTCCTTCTGATGTTGATCTATTAAAATTGAAAGTTATGCCTAATAATGATATTGATAATAAGATTACTACTACAGCAAATGTCATCCAAGTTAGAATTAATGAGAATATAAGATTAATGGCTGAATTGCGTGCTAGGTGGGATAGAGAAGAAAATAAAAAACTAGCTAAAGAGAATAATGTAGCTAAAGTTTGGACTATTACCACCATTAGTAATGATAATGATTCACATGTTGCTGCACCTCCTACTATCAATGGTAAAATAATTGGTGTTGGCAATGTTTCTACTCCTAGTGCAAAGCGTACAAAACTGCCTGAAATTGCTAAAACTGCTGAAACTGCTTGTGATAAAACTGCTGAAATTTTTTCCAACCTTGGGGACAATGATCCCATTGCTCTAGCTCATAATGATTTAGATTTTGATGATTGCCACATCTATGAAGTTATAAAGTTCTTACAAAAACTTGCTAGAAGTCCCAATGCTAGTGCTATAAATTTAGCATTTACAAAACATATTACAAATGCTCTCATAAAAGCTAGAGAAGAGAAACTAAAACTTGAAACTTCTATTCCTAGAAAGTTAGAAGATGGTTGGGAGCCCATCATTAAAATGAAATTCAATGACTTTGAATGTAATGCTTTATGTGATCTTGGTGCAAGTATTTCTGTTATGCCTAAAAAGATTTATGATATGCTTGACTTGCCACCATTGAAGAATTGTTATTTGGATGTTAATCTTTCCGATAATGTTAAAAATAAACCTTTAGGGAGGATTGATGATGTGCACATTACGGTTAACAATAACCTTGTCCCCGTTGATTTTGTTGTCTTGGATATCAAATGCAATGCATCTTGTCCTATTGTGTTGGGAAGACCTTTTCTTCGAACCGTCGGTGTTGTTATTGATATGAGAGAAGGTAATATTAAATATCAATTTCCTCTCAAGAAAGGTATGGAACACTTCCCTAGAAAGAGAATGAAGTTGCCTTTTGATTCTATTATTAGAACAAGTTATGATGTTGATGCTTCTACTCTTGATGTTACTTGATTTGCACTTTCTGCGCCTAGCTGAAAGGCGTTAAAGAAAAGCGCTTATGGGAGACAACCCATGTTTTTACTACCGCAATATTTGTTTTATATTTGAGTCTTGGAAGTTGTTTACTACTGTAGCAACCTCTCCTTATCATGTTTTTGTGCCAAGTAAAGTTTCTATGTTAAAGTTGATGTTATATTTGGGATCGCTGCGCAGAAACAGCATTGCTGTCTGTCACGAATTCTGGCATAAGTCTCTGTAGAAAATTCGAAAAAATCTGCAAAATTACGAGCGTGATCCTCAGATATGTACACAATTTTCATTAGTTTTGAGTTTTTCCATTTGAGCAATTCTAGTGCCCCTTTCAGGTTCGTTTTTACGGACTGTTCTGTTTTTGACAGATTCTGCCTTTTATTTCGCATTGCCGTATTTGCTATGTTGGATGAATTTCTTTGATCCATTAATGTCCAGTAGCTTTGTGCAATGTCCAGAAGTGTTAAGAATGATTGTGTCACCTCTGAATATGTGAATTTTAATTGTGCACTAACCCTCTAATGAGTTTGCTTGAAGTTTGGTGTGAAGGAAGTTTTCAAGGGTCAAGAGAGGAGTATGATATACTATGATCAAGAGGAGTGAAAGCTCTAAGCTTGGGGATGCCCATGTGGTTCATCCCTACATATTTTAAGAAGACTCAAGCGTCTAAGCTTGGGGATGCCCAAGGCATCCCCTTCTTCATCGACAACATCATCAGGTTCCTCCCCTGAAACTATATTTTTATTCACATCTTGTGTTCTTTACTTGGAGCGTCGGTTTGTTTTGTTTTTGTTTTTGTTTGAATAAAATGGATCCTAGCATTGGGAGAGAGACACGCTCCGTTGTTGCATATGTACTTAGTCTTTACTCATAATGTTCAAGGCGAAGGTTGAAACTTCTTCGTTAAATTGTTATATGGTTGGAATTGGGAAATGCTACATGTAGTAATTCTAAAATGTCTTGGATAATGTGATACTTGGCAATTGTTGTGCTCATGTTTAAGCTCTTGCATCATATACTTTGCACCCATTAATGAAGAAATACATAGAGCTTGCTAAAATTTGGTTTGCATATTTGGTCTCTCTAAGGTCTAGATAATTTCTAGTATTGAGTTTTGAACAACAAGGAAGACGGTGTAGAGTCTTATAATGTTTACAATGTGTCTTTTATGTGAGTTTTGCTGCACCGGTTCATCCTTGAGTTTGCTTCAAATAACCTTGCTAGCCTAAACCTTGTATCGAGAGGGAATACTTCTCATGCATCCAAAATCCTTGAGCCAACCACTATGCCATTTGTGTCCACCATACCTACCTACTACATGGTATTTCTCCGCCATTCCAAAGTAAATTGCTTGAGTGCTACCTTTAAAATTCCATCATTCGCCTTTGCAATATATAGCTCATGGGACAAAATAGCCTTAAAAACTATCGTAGTATTGAATATGTACTTATGCACTTTATCTCTTATTAAGTTGCTTGTTGTGCGATAACCATGCTTCTGGGACGCCATCAACTATTCTTTGTTGAATATCATGTGAGTTGCTATGCATGTCCGTCTTGTCTGAAGTAAGAGAGATCTACCACCTTAATGTTTGGAGCATGCATATTGTTAGAGAAGAACATTGGGCCGCTAACTAAAGCCATGAATCATGGTGGAAGTTTCAGTTTTGGACATATATCCTCAATCTCATATGAGAATAATAATTGTTACCACATGCTTATGCATTAAAGAGGAGTCCATTATCTGTTGTCCATGTTTTCCCGGTATGGATGTCTAAGTTGAGAATAATCAAAAGCGAGAAATCCAAAATACGAGCTTTCTCCTTAGACCTTTGTACAGGCGGCATGGAGGTACCCCTTTGTGACACTTGGTTGAAACATGTGTATTGCGATGATCCGGTAGTCCAAGCTAAGTAGGACAAGGTGCGGGCACTATTAGTATACTATGCATGAGGCTTGCAACTTGTAAGATATAATTTACATAATACATATGCTTTATTACTACCGTTGACAAAATTGTTTCATGTTTTCAAAATAAAAGTTCTAGCACAAATATAGCAATCGATGCTTTCCTCTTTGAAGGACCTTTCTTTTACTTTTATTGTTGAGTCAGTTCACCTATCTCTCTCCACCTTAAGAAGCAAACACTTGTGTGAACTGTGCATTGATTCCTACATACTTGCATATTGCACTTGTTATATTAATTTATATTGACACTATCCATGAGATATACATGTTATAAGTTGAAAGCAACCGCTGAAACTTAATCTTCCTTTGTGTTGCTTCAATACCTTTACTTTGATTTATTGCCTTATGAGTTAACTCTTATGCAAGACTTATTGATGCTTGTCTTGAAGTACTATTCATGAAAAGTCTTTGCCTTATGATTCATTTGTTTACTCATGTCATTACCATTGTTTTGATCGCTGCATTCATGACATATGTTTACAATAGTATGATCAAGATTATGATGGCATGTCACTCGAAATTATCCTTGTTATCGTTTGCCTGCTCGGGACGAGCAGAACTAAGCTTGGGGATGTTGATACGTCTCCGACGTATCGATAATTTCTTATGTTCCATGCTACATTATTGATGATATCTACATGTTTTATACACATTATATGTCGTTGATACGTCTCCAACGTATCGATAATTTCTTATGTTCCATGCTACTTTATTGATGATACCTACATGTTTTATGCACATTATATGTCATATTTATGCATTTTCTGGAACTAACCTATTAACAAGATGCCGAAGAGCCAGTTGCTGTTTTGCTGTTTTTGGTTTCAGAAATCCTAGTAAAGAAATATTCTCGGAATTGGACGAAACTTTCGCCCAGGGTCCTATTTTGCACGAAGCTTCCAGAAGACCGAAGAGATAGTGGGGCCACGAGGCGGCCAGGAGGGTAGGGCGGCGGCCCAAGCCCTGGCCGCGCCGACCTAGCCTCTAGGCCCCTCGTGTGGCCCCCGCGTTGACCCTCCGCCTACTTAAAGCTTCCGTCGTGAAACCCCCATACAGAGAGCCACGATACGGAAAACCCGAGACGCCGCCGCCGCGAATCCCATCTCGGGGATTCGGAGATCGCCTCCGGCACCCTGGAGAGGGGATTCATCTCCGGGAGGACTCTACACCGCCATGGTCGCCTCCGGAGTGATGAGTGAGTAGTTCACCCCTGGACCATGGGTCCATAGCAGTAGCTAGATGGTCGTCTTCTCCTTGTTGTGCTTCATTGTTGGATCTTGTGAGCTGCCTAACATGATCAAGATCATCTATCGTAATACTATATGTTGTGTTTGTCGGGATCCGATGGATAGAGAGTACTATGATTATGGTGATTATCAATCTATTGTTTATGTGTTGTTTATGATCTTGCATGCTCTCCGTTATTAGTAGAGGCTCTGGCCAAGTTTTTGCTCTTAACTCCAAGAGGGGGTATTTATGCTCGATAGTGGGTTCATGCCTTCATTGAATCTGGGATCGTGACAGAGGGTTCTAAGGTTGTGATGTGCTGTTGCCACTAGGGATAAAACATTGATGCTATGTCTAAGGATGTAGTTGTTGATTACATTACGCACCATACTTAATGCAATTGTCTGTTGCTTTGCAACTTAATGGAGGGGGTTCGGATGATAACCTGAAGGTGGACTTTTTAGGCATAGATGCAGTTGGATGGCGGTCTATGTACTTTGTCGTAATGCCGGATTAAATCTCACTATATTTATCATATCATGTATATGCATTGTTATGCCTTTCTCTATTTGTCAATTGCCCGACTGTAATTTGTTCACCCAACATGCTTTATCTTATGGGAGAGACACCTCTAGTGAACTGTGGACCCCGGTCCTATTCTTTACATAGCATACAATCTACCGCAATTGTGTTTTACTATTTTCTTTGCAAACATCTTCCACTCGATACGTTTAATCCTTTGTTACAGCAAGCCGGTGAGATTGACAACCTCACTGTTTCGTTGGGGCAAAGTACTTTGGTTGTGTTGTGCAGGTTCCGCGTTGGCGCGGAATCCCTGGTGTTGCGCCGCATCACATTTCGCGACCATCAACCTTCAACGTGCTTTTTGGCTCCTCCTGGTTCGATTAAACCTTGGTTTCTTTCGAGGGAAAACTGTGCGCATCATACCTTCCTCTTGGGGTTCCCAACGAACGTGTGAGTTACACGCCATCAAGCTCTTTTTCTGGCGCCGTTGCGGGGATCAAGACACGCTGCAAGGGAGTCTCCACTTCTCAATCTCTTTACTTTGTTTTTGTCTTGCTTTATTTTATTTACTACTTTGTTTGCTGCACTAAATCAAAATACAAAAAAATTAGTTGCTAGTTTTACTTTATTTATTGTCTTGCTCTCTATATCAAAAACACAAAAAATTAGTTACTTGTCTTTACTTTATTTGCCTAGTTTACTTTATTCCTGTTATCATGAGTAATCCTGAAGTTGAAGTTCGTTCTTTTAAGCAACAAGGTGGAGAAAGTTTTAAAGATGCTTGGTATAGAATTAGTAATGCTCATCAAAGGTGCATTAAGAAACACTCCACCACTATCCTTCTTAGGAACTTTTATGTTGGTTTATCTAGTTGGAATAGATATGTTCTTGATACTCTTTCGGGAGGTAATTTCCTATGTACTCCCGCTTTAGAAGCTAGTTGCATCATTGAGAGTCTAGTTGGAATACCACCTGTTAATGAAGTTAAAATTGAAATCTCTCTTGAAGATGTTATGAAAAAATTGGAAACCATAGAGAAAAAATTTCCAAGTATTGAAACTAAATTAGAAATGTTATTGGATAAAACTGATGAACTTGATAAATCCCTAGGAGGAATTGATGAAAGAATTAGTGTCCTAGGAACTTGTGTTATCCATGATAATCAAACCAATAGGATTGATGAACTTGAAAAAGCCATGGGAATCTTGGGTTCAACCTTTTCTTCTCTCAAGTATAATGAGAAAGCTTATGTGGGGAAAGAGCAAAAATTCATGTACGCCTCTAAAGTGCCTAAACAAAAGAATTATTATAGGCCTAAAATTTCTAAAACCCCTAGCACCACCATAGAGAATTTAGATAATGGAGCACCTAAAGTACCCTCTGCAACAAGTTGTGTTTGCATGAAAAATAATAATGTTGATGCTCCATCTCTCGATAATACTTGATTTGCACTTTCTGCGCCTAGCTGAAAGGCGTTAAAGAAAAGCGCTTATGGGAGACAACCCATGTTTTTACCTACAATTTTTTTGTTTTGTTGAGTCTTGGAAGTTGTTTACTACTGTAGCAACCTCTCCTTATCATGTTTTTGTGCCAAGTAAAGTTTCTATGTCAAAGTTGATGTTATATTTGGGATCGCTGCGCAGAAACAGCATTGCTGTCTGTCACGAATCTGGGCACAGTTCTCTGTAGAAAATTCGAAAAAATCTGCCAATTTACGAGCGTGATCCTCAGATATGTACGCAACTTTCATTAGTTTTGAGTTTTTCCATTTGAGCAAGTCTAGTGCCAGCTTTAAATTCGTCTTTACGGACTGTTCTGTTTTTGACAGATTCTGCCTTTTATTTCGCATTGCCTCTTTTGCTATGTTGGATTTATTTCTTTGATCCATTAATGTCCAGTAGCATTATGCAATGTCCGGAAGTGAAAATAATGATTGTGTCACCTCTGAATGAGTGAATTATTAATGATGCACTAACCCTCTAATGAGTTTGCTTGAAGTTTGGTGTGAAGGAAGTTTTCAAGGGTCAAGAGAGGAGAATGATATACTATGATCAAGAGGAGTGAAAGCTCTAAGCTTGGGGATGCCCCGTGGTTCACCCCTGCATATTTTAAGAAGACTCAAGCGTCTAAGCTTGGGGATGCCCAAGGCATCCCCTTCTTCATCGACAACATCATCAGTTCCTCCCCAAAACTATATTTTTATTCAATCACATCTTGTGTTCTTTACTTGGAGCGTCGGTTTGTTTTCGTTTTTGTTTTTGTTTGAATAAGATGGATCCTAGCATTCACTTTGTGGGAGAGAGACACGCTCCGCTGTTGCATATGGACACATGTGTCCTTAGGCTTTACTCATAATATTCAAGGCGAAAGTTTCTTCTTCGTTAAATTGTTATATGGTTGGAATTGGAAAATGCTACATGTAGTAATTCTAAAATGTCTTGGATAATGTGATACTTGGCAATTGTTGTGCTCATGTTTAAGCTCTTGCATCATATGCTTTGCACCCATTAATGAAGAAATACATAGAGCTTGCTAAAATTTGATTTGCATATTTGGTCTCTCTAAGGTCTAGATAATATCTAGTATTGAGTTTTGAACAACAAGGAAGACGGTGTAGAGTCTTATAATGTTTACAATATGTCTTTTATGTGAGTTTTGCTGCACATGTTCATCCTTGAGTTTGCTTCAAATAACCTTGCTAGCCTAAACCTTGTATCGAGAGGGAATACTTCTCATGCATCCAAAATCCTTGAGCCAACTACTATGCCATTTGTGTCCACCATACCTACCTACTACATGGTATTTCTCCGCCATTCCAAAGTAAATTGCTTGAGTGCTACCTTTAAAAATTCCATCATTCACCTTTGCAATATATAGCTCATGGGACAAAATAGCCTTAAAAACTATCGTAGTATTGAATATGTACTTATGCACTTTATATTTTATTAAGTTGCTTGTTGTGCGATAACCATGCTTCTGGGAACGCCATCAACTATTGTTGAATATCATGTGAGTTGCTATGCATGTCCGTCTTGTCTGAAGGTCTATCATTTTAGTGGTTGGAGCATGCAAAATTGTTAGAGAAGAACATTGGGCCGCTAACTAAAGCCATGAATCATGGTGGAAGTTTCAGTTTTGGACATATATCCTCAATCTCATATGAGAATAATAACTTTGCTACATGCTTATGCATTTAAGAGGAGTCCATTATCTGTTGTCCATGTTGTCCCGGTATGGATGTCTAAGTTGAGAATAATCAAAAGCGAGAAATCCGAAATGCGAGCATTCTCCTTAGACCTTTGTACAGGCGGCATGGAGGTACCCCTTTGTGACACTTGGTTGAAACATGGCATGCGAAGATCCGGTAGTCCAAGCTAAGTAGGACGAGGTGCGGGCACTATTAGTATACTATGCATGAGGCTTGCAACTTGTAAGATATAATTTTCATAACTCATATGCTTTATTACTACCGTTGACAAAATTGTTTCATGTTTTCAAAATAAAAGCTCTAGCACAAATACAGCAATCGATGCTTTCCTCATTGAAGGACCATTCTTTTACTTTTATTGTTGAGTCAGTTTACCTATCTCCTTCCACCTTAAGAAGCAAACACTTGTGTGAACTGTGCATTGATTCCTACATACTTGCATATTGCACTTATTATATTACTTTATGTTGACAATATCCATGAGATATACATGTTATAAGTTGAAAGCAACCGCTGAAACTTAATCTTCCTATGTGTTGCTTCAACACCTTTAATTTGATTTATTGCTTTATGAGTTAACTCTTATGCAAGACTTATTGATGCTTGTCTTGAAGTACTATTCATGAAAATTCTTTGCTTTATGATTCAGTTGTTTACTCATGTCATTACTTTTGCTTTGATCGCTGCATTCATTACATATGTTTACAAATAGTATGATCAAGATTATGATGGCATGTCACTTCAGAAATTATCTTTGTTATCGTTTTACCTGCTCGGGACGAGCAGAACTAAGTTGGGGATGCTGATACGTCTCCAACGTATCGATAATTTCTTATGTTCCATGCTACTTTATTGATGATACCTACATGTTTTATGCACATTATATGTCATATTTATGCATTTTCGAAACTAACCTATTAACAAGATGCCGAAGAGCCGCTGTTTTCTGCTGTTTTTGGTTTCAGAAATCCTAGTAAATAAAATATTCTCGGAATTGGACGAAACTTTCGCCCAGGGTCCTATTTTTGCACGAAGCTTCCAGAAGACCGAAGAGATAACGAAGTGGGGCCACGAGGCGGCCAGAGGGTAGGGCGGCGCGGCCCAAGCCCTGGCCGCGCCGACCTCTGGGCCCCTCGTGTGGCCCCGCGTTGACCCTCCGCCTACTTAAAGCTTCCGTCGCGAAACCCCCGACGAGAGCCACGATACGGAAAACCTTCGAGACGCCGCCGCCGTCCCATCTCGGGGGATTCGGAGATCGCCTCCGGCACCCTGCCGGAGAGGGGATTCATCTCCCGGAGGACTCTACACCGCCATGGTCGCCTCCGGAGTGATGAGTGAGTAGTTCACCCTGGACCATGGGTCCATAGCGTAGCTAGATGGTCGTCTTCTCCTTGTTGTGCTTCATTGTTGGATCTTGTGAGCTGCCTAACATGATCAAGATCATCATATCTGTAATACTATATGTTGTGTTTGTCGGGATCCGATGGATAGAGAGTACTATGATTATGGTGATTATCAATCTATTGTTTATGTGTTGTTTATGATCTTGCATGCTCTCCGTTATTAGTAGAGGCTCTGGCCAAGTTTTTGCTCTTAACTCCAAGAGGGGGTATTTATGCTCGATAGTGGGTTCATGCCTTCATTGAATCTGGGATCGTGACAGTAGGTTCTAAGGTTGTGATGTGCTGTTGCCACTAGGGATAAAACATTGATGCTATGTCTAAGGATGTAGTTGTTGATTACATTACGCACCATACTTAATGCAATTGTCTGTTGCTTTGCAACTTAATACTGGGGGTTCGGATGATAACCTGAAGGTGGACTTTTTAGGCATAGATGCAGTTGGATGGCGGTCTATGTACTTTGTCGTAATGCCGGATTAAATCTCACTATATTTATCATATCATGTATATGCATTGTTATGCCTTTCTCTATTTGTCAATTGCCCGACTGTAATTTGTTCACCCAACATGCTTTATCTTATGGGAGAGACACCTCTAGTGAACTGTGGACCCCGGTCCTATTCTTTACATAGCATACAATCTACTGCAATTGTGTTTTACTATTTTCTTTGCAAACATCTTCCACTCGATACGTTTAATCCTTTGTTACAGCAAGCCGGTGAGATTGACAACCTCATTTCGTTGGGGCAAAGTACTTTGGTTGTGTTGTGCAGGTTCCGCGTTGGCGCCGGAATCCGGTGTTGCGCCGCATCACATTTCGCGACCATCAACCTTCAATGTGCTTCTTGGCTCCTCTGGTTCGATTAAACCTTGGTTTCTTTCTGAGGGAAAACTTGCTACCGTGCGCATCATACCTTCCTCTTGGGGTTCCCAACGAACGTGTGAGTTACACGCCATCGATCTACATTTTTCGGAACTAACCTATTAACAAGATGCCGAAGAGCCAGTTGCTGTTTCTGCTGTTTTTGGTTTCAGAAATCCTAGTAAAGAAATATTCTCGGAATTGGACGAAATCAACGCCCGGGGTCCTATTTTTGCACAAAGTCCGAAGAGGAGACGAAGTGGGGCCACGAGGTGGGGACACACCATGGCGGCGCGGCCCCCCTGGCGCGCCGCCCTAGTGTGTGGGCCCCGTGACGCCCTTTGACCTACCCTTTCGCCTACTTAAAGCCTCCGTCGCGAAACCCCCGTACCGAGAGCCACGATACGGAAAACCTTCCGAGAGACGCCGCCGTCGCGAATCCCATCTCGGGGGATTCAGAGATCGCCTCCGGCACCCTGGGAGAGGGGAATCATCTCCGGGAGGACTCTTCATCGCCATGATCGCCTCCGGAGTGATGAGTGAGTAGTTCACCCTGGACTATGGGTCCATAGCAGTAGCTAGATGGTCGTCTTCTCCTAATTGTGCTTCATTGTTGGATCTTGTGAGCTGCCTAACATGATCAAGATCATCTATCTGTAATACTATATGTTGTGTTTGTCGGGATCCGATGGATAGAGAATACTATGTTATGGTGATTATCAATCTATTACTTATGTGTTGTTTATGATCTTGCATGCTCTCCGTTATTAGTAGAGGCTCGGCCAAGTTTTTGCTCTTAACTCCAAGAGGGAGTATTTATGCTCGATAGTGGGTTCATGCCTCCATTGATACCTGGGAGTGACAGAAAGTTCTAAGGTTATGGATGTGCTGTTGCCACTAGGATAAAACATTGATGCTATGTCTAAGGATGTAGTTGTTGATTACATTACACACCATACTTAATGCAATTGTCTGTTGCTTGCAACTTAATACTGGAAGGGGTTCGGATGATAACTGAAGGTGGACTTTTTAGGCATAGATGCATGCTGGATGGCGGTCTATGTACTTTGTCGTAATGCCCGATTAAATCTCACTATATTTATCATATCATGTATATGCATTGTTATGCCCTTTTCTATTTGTCAATTGCCCGACTGTAATTTGTTCACCCAACATGCTTTAATCTTATGGGAGAGACACCTCTAGCGAACTATGGACCCCGGTCCTATTCTTTACATAGCATACAATCTACTGCAATACTTGTTTTACTATTTTCTTGCAAACAATTATCTTCCACACAATACGGTTAATCCTTTGTTACAGCAAGCCGGTGAGATTGACAACCTCACTGTTTCGTTGGGGCAAAGTATTTTGGTTGTGTTGTGCAGGTTCCACGTTGGCGCCGGAATCCCTGGTGTTGCGCCGCATCACATTTCGTCACCATCAACCTTCAACGTGCTTCTTGGCTCCTCCTGGTTCGATTAAACCTTGGTTTCTTTCTGAGGGAAAACTTGCTACTGTGCGCATCATACCTTCCTCTTGGGGTTCCCAACGAACGTGTGAGTTACACGCCATCACAGCCCATGAGGACTACTAACTCATATCAATAAGATCAAGGATAGAAAACATTATGCAAAATACTTAGACTGAAATTAAATATTCTTAGAGTGGTCGTCAAATCACAAGGAGATCTCAAGTTCAAGATGATGGATATGGCTATGGAGAGGATGAACAATGGTGGTGGTGAAGTTATAGATCTCCTTCGGGGGGTGTTGTGATGAAATATGAGACAGCTATGATAGAGGTGAACGAGTCTCCTCGTTGTCCCCTTCTCCCTTCCATCTCGATTAAGATGGCACTAATGCAAGAACTGGTCGATTAGGTCAATAGCTTGGCACTCATCCATCAGGCGGCGGCACTACTAGTTGTCATCCATGCCTGGATCTTGATGCTGCACAAGAAAGTTGTTAGGCGCACTGCTTATCATCGGCGCTTGTACGGGCCTATGTTGGCCCGAGACCTAGAGAGGGTCCTGAACTAAATGTATAACTACAATGATGTAGAGGCTCTGCAAATGCTCCGGATGAAAAAGCCCCATTCTTTGAACTAGTGAAAAGGCTAAGGAAAAGTGGATTGTTGGAGGATAGCATCCACACCTCCGTGGAAAAACACGTTGCTATGTTCTTTCATGTGGTCGGTCATAACCGAGGTTTAGAGTCATCCACAACACATTCAGGGGATCCATGAAGACAATATCTCGTTATTTCTCCCCGGGTATTATATGCAATTGGGGAGCTTAGAGATGAGACGATCAAACTCCATCAAACCAAATACCTCCGAAGATACTGAGCAGCTTTCGGCAGATGCTGCCGATAAGGCGACGCCACACGAGTTTCTTTTCAGCCCTCTAGGCTCTACTGCTCTAGCTATCCTAGCAAAATTGTTGATTCCCAACCTAACAAAATGTAGAGTGGTGGATCGTTCTGGTGTTGGTGCTGTCGCGTTGGACATCAAGACGTTGGCGACTGGTTTCCAAACCTGTCTTTTCAACAATTATGTGCGCAAGATCAATGCTGCAGCGCATGTTTTAGCTTGCAATTCCGAGGCTTCGGTTTATAACGTATCTTTGTAGTATAAAATAGAGGAAGTGCTCTGTAATGATATCAACTACTCCGTCCGTTCACTAATATAAAATGCGGAAATGCTTCACACACGACAACTCTCGTCCGATATGTGTACGACCTAGTGCTAGTTAATACTCCTTCCCTCCCTAGTGGCTAAGTTAAGCCCAAACTCAAACCAGCAATACTGTTGAGCGTCTTTTTATGGTTACTAACATCATTTTCAACAGGCGCGCTATATAGGTCCCGCGGTACAAAAACTGCCGGTTTGCAGCGCGGGAGCAAAATCGGTCCTCCAGCAGCTGCAAACGGCGCGGCGCTGTAAAACTTTTTGGGCTCGGGCTGGTTTGCGTCATCGTGAGCGCTATACTTTGTGCGCCGGCTACAGCGCGCGGCATCGCTCGACCACGCGCGAAGAAACCCCGCGCTGAAACTTCTCTTGCGCCTCGCCGCCCGACCGCCCAATCCCTCGCCTCCGCGGCCGCCGGCGCAATCCCGGCGATGGACGGGCCCTCCGGCAACCCAGCAACCCCTTCCTACTCTGTCCCACCCGCCGCCGGTGCCGCCGCCTCCGTAGCACCGCCGCCCAATGCGGCAAACCCTAGCGGTGGCGCTGACGCCGGCAACACAATCGCCGATGCCCGTGCGCTCTTTGTTCCGCCGCGCAGGATGCTGCACACAGCCGCCGCCGCCGCGCAGATGGCTGCCGCGTAGGCCGCCGGCAAGCCGCGGGCGCCGCCGAGGAGGAAGGCGCCGTCGTCCAAACGGCCATACGGAGCCGTCGGTGCCGCCTCCGTCGCGCCGCCGAAGAAAGTGAAGGCGCCCGCGACCCGCCACCCGCAGCCTCCGCCGCCTCCTCCACCTACGAACCAGACGCCGCCGGCGCCTCCGTCCGGCAACCCCGCGGGCGCACATACGATGCATGATGAAATGCCGGAGAGGTAAAAAACACTTCTTTTCATCCAAATTTTAGTTTAGATGCATACATAGCCGGAGAATAATGAATTTCATTGCAATGTAGAGTCGATGATGAGACTTTCATGGAGACAATGAATATTGGATCTTTATTTATGCATGATGAAGCCGTTGAGGGATGGGAGGAATATGAGGATATCGATGAGGAAGGAGAAGGGTTGATTGAACCTCGCCATCCCGGTCGGTCGGCAAACTACACCATAGCGGAGGACAAGTTGCTCTTGCCGCGATTGGGATATATCAGTCCGCCATGGACGAAGAGCAAAATTGAGCGCCACAATGAGAATCTCATATGTGCTAAGGGCATTTCCAACGGTGGCCTAGCGTGGGATCCGGAGACCCAACCGCCGGACATTAGAGAGGAGGAGGTCATTGCCATCGTAGTGGCCAATAGCAAGCTCGACCAGCTCGCTATGTTGGACGGCCTCGCCATCCAGCTTCGCGAGTCGTTGCTGGCACAGGGGAGGTCGACGACTCCTCTGGCCACGCCGACACGTACCCACATCTGTCGTTGATACGTCCAAAACGTATCTACTTTCCCGAACACTTTTGCTATTTTTTTGCCTCTAATTTGTGTGTTTTGGATACAACTAACGGACTAACTCACGCAATTGCTCAGTGTCTCGTTTTTGTGCAAAATCCAACTTTCAGGAAAAACCTCGGATTTTATACGAAGGCCCTATTTTTCCAGAATATTGGCGGAGCCGAAGGGCAAGCGTGGGGGCACGAGGGCCCCACACTAGCGGCGCGGCCCGGGAGGGGGCCGCGCGGCCCTAGTGTGTGGCCCCTCGGCTGGCCCCGACGCCCTCCTTCGGACTACTTATCGCCCTCGACCTAAAAACGCACGGGAGAGAGTCGTCGCCGAAACCCTCCAGAGAGCCGCCACATCGCGAAACTCCGTCTGGGAGCCAGAAGTCGGTTCCCGGGACGGGGAATGGAGGAGATCATCACCGCCATCACCACCAACGCCTCTCCATCGACCAGCCATGTTTTCCCCATCCATGTGTGAGTAATTCCCCCGCTGTAGGCTGAAGGGGTGGTAGGGATTGGATGAGATTGGTCATGTAATAGTCATAAGATTGTTAGGGCATAGTGCGTAGTATCCGTAGATGTCACTTTTATGATATTGTTGCAACTTGTTATGCTTAATGCTTGTCACTAGGGCCCGAGTGCCATGATCTCAGATCTGAACATGTTATTGATTCATGAAGATATTCGTTGTTTATGATCTTACCTGCAAGTTGTATACACACGTCGCTGTCCGGAACCAATGGCCCCGTGTCGGGACAACCGGAGGGAATGGTAGTGATGTGAGGATCACATGTGTTCACGGAGTGTTAATGCTTTGCTCCGGTACTCTATTAAAAGGAGTACCTTAATTTCCAGTAGTTTCCCTAGAGGCCCGGCTGCCGGCTGGTAGGACAAAAGATGTTGTGCAAGTTTCTCATTGCGAGCACGTACGACTAAATATGGAACACATGCCTATTGATTGATTAGTACTTGGATACCGTTTTATTATTATCTGCAAATGCCCCTGCTTTGATTGTTATATGAGTTTCTCTCATCCATGCAACGCCCGTTAATCCGTCCCATATGCCTACAGTATTTTAATCCTGTTGTTTACTATAATCACTACTGTCTTTATTTCACCGCTGTTATTTCACTATTCCTACGCTATAAAACTGTTACTACCGATAAACTCTTGCGAGCAAGTCTGTTTCAGGTGCAGCTGAATTGACAACTCATTAAGGCTTACAAGTATTCTTTGTCTCCCCTTGTGTCGAATCAATAAATTGGGTAATACTTCCCTCGAAGACTGCGATCCCCTATACTTATGGGTCATCAAGACTATTTTGGCGCCGTTGTGGGGAGCATAGCTTTATTTGGAAGTTCACTTGGATTGATATTGTTCGCTGCAAAGTCTCCATCATGGGTAAACCTCGCGATACTAAGATCGCCATATTACCATCCACTACAAGAAAAGGTACAACTCTTAGTACCTCTGCTGCTCTTGATTCACCATATGTGATAAGTAAACTTGTTTCACCACCACAAGCTTCAAATGCTGGTACTTCTGCTGAATCTGAAAATTCCTCTCATAATTGTGATGATGCTTCTGCTGTGCTTGATAATGATGGTTCGTTAGGATCTTTTCTAGATGCTACAATTGCTAGGTCTAGGCAAATTGAAAATACTGAAACTCCTAATGAAAATGCTGCTACACCTGTTAATTCACCTGAGTGTTGAATATTCTAGTGATAATCTTGATGAAGATTATGTGGAACTTGATGATGATTTTATTGAAAAATGCAATGCTACTACTGATGCAAGAAAAATTAAAAAGTTGCTTGCAGAACATGCTGTTAGATATAAACTGTCTCCTGATCCTAAATTTGCCACATCTCCTATAAACATTAAGGATAAAGATTATGATTTTTCTCTTGATCTATCTCATATAGCTATTGTTGAGAAAACACCCTTTTGTGATACTGAAAAACAAAGTGCTGTTGAACACATGATTGAGTTATCTACTCTGAGTAGCTTGTTTTCTGATGATGTTAAGATGCGTACTTATTTTGTCGCTAAAATTTTTCCTTTCTCATTAAAGGATGATGCTAAAACTTGGTATAATAATTTGCCTCTTGGTTCTATTAGAAGTCCAATTGACTTGCGTGATGTTTTCTTTCGAAAATACTTTCCTGCTAGCGCTCAACATATTGCTTTTGCAGAGAATTTATAATTTTGACCAGGAAGATGGAGAGAAATTGCCTGAGGCTTGGGCGAGATTTTGCTCTCTTATTAGAGCTCAGCCTGATCATGATTTGGAAAAGCATGATTTACTTGATATATTTTATAGTGGACTAACCATTGAGTCTAGGGCATACCTGGATAGTTGTGCTGGTTGTGTTTTCAGGAAAAGAACTCCAGACGCTGAATAATTATTGGCTAAAATAGGCCGGAATCATGATGATTGGTCTACACCTGAACCAACCCCGACACCGATATTGAAGAAGAGGGGTATGATTAAATTAAATGATGAAGATATGAGGGAAGCCAAGAAGTCTCTTAAAGAGAAGGGTATTAAACCTGAAGATGTGAAGAATTTACCTCCTATAGAAGATTTATGTAAGATAACTCCCCCTTCATCCATGATTGAGGTACACTCTCTTCAACGCTTTACTAGGGAAGATATTCCGTATTCAAAACCTCCTGCTCAATGCTTAGATGAGTTTGATAATTATATTGTTAAGCAAGAAAACTTTAATATGAGAGTAGAGAATTATTTAATGGAAAATTCTCGAGCTATTAGTGAATTGAACCTCCAATGATGTTAAGATACTTGTTAAACATTTTCATATGGTTCAAACTCAAATTGATCAACTCACTAAAGTGCAAAATGACTTGTTAGGAAATAATTCTAAAGAAAAACATGCTTATGAAGTAACAACTAGAGGTGGTGTTTCTACCCAGGATCCTCTATATCCTGAAGGGCATCCCAAAAGAGTTGAACAAGATTCTCAACTAACTAAAACTAGTGCTCCATCTAAGAAAAAGAAAAAGAAACATAAGAATGTTGTAGAATCCTCTGAACCTGTTAATGATCCTAATAGTATTTCTATTTCTGATGCTGAAACTGAAAGTGGTAATGAACATGATAAAGATAATGATAAGGATGATACTCCGATAAAGAAGAGGTTGAAGAAGAACCTGAAAAGCATGCTAAAAATAAAAAGTACACTAAAGAAGATTTTATTGCTGAGAAACATGGTAATGAAAGAGAACCTTGGGTTCAAAAGCAAATGCCTTTTCCTGCTAAGAAACTAAAATCAAAGGAGGAGGAACATTATAATAAATTTTGTGATTGGATGAAACCTTTATTTTTGCAAATCCCTTTGACTGATGCTATTAAATTGCCTCCTTATTCAAAGTATATGAAAGATATTGTCTCTAACAAAAGAAAAATTCCCAATGAGGAGATTTCCACTATGCTCGCTAATTACTCCTTCAGTGGTAAGGTTCCAAAGAAGCTTGGAGACCCAGGTATACCAATATTCGTTGTTCTATCAAGAATAATTATGTTAGAACTGCTCTATGTGATTTGGGAGCAGGTGTTAGTGTAATGCCCTTTTCTCTGTATAAGAGACTTGATTTAGATAAGTTGATACCAACTGATATATCTTTGCAAATGGCTGATAAATCTACTGCTATTCCTGTTGGTGTATCTGAAAATGTTCCTGTTCAAGTTACTCAACATTGCTTGATATTAACTGATTTTGTTGTGTTGGAAATGCGAAGATGATAATATGTCCATTATTCTTGGAAGACCCTTTCTTAATACTGCAGGGGCTGTTATTGATTGCAATAAAGGCAAGGTTACTTTCAATGTTGATGATAAGGAACATACTGTCTATTTTCCAAAGAGGATTGATAAAGTATATGGAGTTAATACAATTTTTAATGTGAAAACTATCAAAGTGGGATCCATTGATTGTCCTATATATGAGCCTAAAGAAGAATATCAAACTCTTGTGATTGGATCCATATCAATTCAATATAAGGTAACATGATTGATTTGAGGTTTATTTCTTCTTATGTCATATAAAATTTATTTGGTAGCAAGACTTGATCAACCTTGTTAACAAGTATATTTTAATGCATAAGAGAGCTAAACAACATTTCTTTCTTTCTTTCTCCCTCCATTCGTTTTACTTGTTGTAGCACTTTTTGTTTTGCAATATGCTTTAGTTGTTTAAGATTTTGGAAATCATTTTCCTGCGCAGTAATAATTAATTTAACACCCAGAAATGTGCATTTTTTGAAGTTCTCAAAAATTTACAAAAATACTGGTAGTCTTATTTTTCGAAGAGGCACTGGGGCTGACCAGTGGCACCCCGGGTGGCACCCAGGGCGGGCGCGCCAGCAAGGCGTGCGCCCCCTTTGCCCCACTTCAGCATCTCTTCCTCCCACTCTCTTCTCTCCCGAAAAAACGTACTCACTTTCTCTCTCGCGTTGCTCAAGAACTCGCGATTTCTCGATCTCTTTGCTCAGATTTCATCGAAATTTGGCACATTTGCTCCTTGGTATGTGACTCCTTTGATTGTCCAATTAGAATTTTGTTTGGTTGAGTATATCTTGAATATTTTGCTGCTGTAGATAACATGTTTAGTGAGCTTGCATGCTTGTTCTAAGTGGTAGAAATTAGTTTTAATGCATGTGTAGTACTCTAGCAAGTTCCTATAGTAGTTCCCCTCAATTATATACCTTGAAATCAAATTTTATAATGGTTGTTGAAAATTTCAGAAGAGGAAGATGAAGAAATTCAGCTTTGGAGAATTATTCAAGAGAGGAACAACCAGCACCGGGAGGCCCTCGAGGGCGTCCACTCAGATTAGGCGATCCTACAATGAGGATATCATCGCGCCCGAAGAGGACAATGGGGCTCCTAATGCTTCATCCTTCCCATGTTATGATTTTCTGACAAATGCAGGGATATTGGATGATTTCTTCACCCTTGTCAACAGGGCGGGCTTAGCCACCTACGTGGGAGATGAAAGGGAGCAATACTACATGCTCACCAAAACTTTCGTTGAGAGCTTCAAGTTCCACAACACGCAATATGAGCCGACAGTTGTATTCAAGATCTATGGTAATCCTGTTACTATGAAATTGGAAGAATTTTGTCGTGCATTGGATATTGCCCCTGTAGGTACAGCAAGGAGGATTGATGACAAACCCCGGGACCTGTTGGAGCTCTATCGAGGGATCACCGATGATGATTGCCGCACCATTCAGCGCGGCAAGATAAGAAACATTCAACTCCCCGCCATTACATATTTTGCATATTACATTGCTACTAGCATTCTTGGTAGGGAGAATACTAGCAATATCTCTAGCTATCATCTTGCTTTCTTGAATGCTGCACTTACTGGACAGACACCTTATCATCTTGGTTCTCTTATTGCTCGCCGCCTGTCTAGCAGGGGGCCTATTTTTGGAGGAACTATTGCACTACGCATTTTAACACATTTAAGACTCCCTCTTGATCCTAATGATGTGCCATTAACCCCTAGGAGACTTGATATTGCTGCTATGAAGAGCCATCATTTTGTTACCACTGATTCCACTGTAGATAATATGGTCCATAGAATGTTGTTTGCTGACGGGGATGAGAAGGAAATCCCTCTTCCCCCAGGTTTGTTCAATATTGACAGGCAATCATGGTCGCGCACTAAGGAGGAGGTGGAGGAACATATGAAGATACAAGACTTCCACCAGCAGCATGACTCCGAGGACGCCGAGCCCTCCTACGACTACACCGTCACATACCCCGATGCTTCCTCCAGCACATACGGAACCGGGTCGTTCTTCGTCGTACTACGGAGACACCACTTCATGGGGACCGTGGGAATAAACTCCACTTAGGCCAAAAGCCTAAGCTTGGGGGAGGTATACTGGCATCACTCATTCTTTGCATATTATGGTTGCTGGATACTTGTACATACTTGTTTAGTTTCTTAGAGTGGTTTTCTAATGAGAGCGAGATGATATTTGGGGAAGTGCTGTCCAAAAACAGATTCTGGGCTGTTACCAAAAACCGTACGCACAGCCAGAACGTTATTTTGAGTTGCAAATTTTTGAGCATGTGCCCCAGGTTGTTATCTAACTTTCATTAGTTGAACACTTTTTGAGCTGAGCAATGGAAGATTTTTGTTAATTTCGATTTCTGTACTGCTGTAAGGATTTGGCAGATTTCTGTCATCCTGCTTTTCTGTGTTTCTGTTAGTTTGCATTCTTTTGTTTTCGCTTTGTTTCTTTCCTAAAACACAAAAAGACCAAAAATATTTCTGTTGTTTCTCTTCACCATTTGTTTATTTGGTTCTTTGCTCTTAGTTTACTTTATTTGCTATCGTTGGTTTGCTATGAGAAAACCCAAAAAGATTTTGCTTTGTTTTCTTGTTTCTTTTGTTCTTGTTTCCAATTCGAAAACACCAAAAATATTTGCTGTTCTTCTTTGGTTTGTAAAGTTCATCATGAGTTCAATGTCTTCGGTGGCTGGAGCGTGGTTTTCATTTCATATTATCCAAGCTACACAAGTGAAAGGCAATAATGACGATCTACAACAATTGGATTATGGTGAGAGGCTGTTATGAACTCCATTTGTTTTCATTTTTGTACATATACTCATCCATGTGAGCATGCTTAGTTGGTTAATGTGAGGTATATGTTATTTGAGAAAGTCTAGTAGTTCGTGATCTCTCATGTTTAGCTCCAATTTATTAATATGAGTAGCATGTCATGGATGTTCACTTGCATTGTTTTATTCATAAGTAAGTATGGCATTGTGGTATCCTCCTCTGAATAATTCATTTATATCGACTTGGCACATGCTCACGCATGCATATGACTGAAAAAAAATTCAATTAAGCCTCGATGATTTATATTGCTTCAGAGTTCTTGTATCACTTTTATGGCTCCGTTAATTTATTTTGCCGCAAGCATGATTATGACAGTTACTGCTCTCTTCATTTGTCGCTTCCCAGTCTTGTGCTAGCCTTCACTTGTACTGAGCGGGAACGCCGCTCGTGCTTCCAAACACCTGAAAACCAAGTTGTTCCAAAGTGTCCACCATAAATACCTATGCATGGCATTTCAAACCATTCCAAGTAAATTCTCATGCGCTACCTTTAAAACTTTCAAAATGCTTCTCAATTTGTGTTAATGTTTCATAGCTCATGAGGAAGTATGTGGAGTTTAGCTTTCAACCTTGTCATTTACTTTTGACGGACTCTCATATGGACTAGTGGCACATCCGCTTATCCAATAATTTTGCAAAAAGAGCTGGCAATGGGATTCCCAGTCCCAAATTAATTAACTTAAATAGACACTCCTCCATGGTTTGTGATTGTTGGACGGCACCCGATGGATTCGGTTAGCCATGGCTTGTGTAAGCAAAGGTTGGGGGAGTGTCATCATCATAATAAAACTTAAATAAAAAGGCACTCCTTCATGGTATGTGATTGTTGGCAGGCACCCGAGGATTCGGTTAGCCATGGTTTGTGTAAGAAAGGTTGGAAGGAGTGCCACATAAACATACAAATAATTCATGGGAGCCGCTCTTGGGAGTCCGGTTGACGAGGTAGTTAGTGTACCCATTACCATTCGTTGACAACAACAAGCACCTCTCAAAATAATTTTAATCCTGTTTTAAAAAAAAATGAAAAGCTCTAGCGCATGTTAATCCCTGCTTCCCTCTGCGAAGGGTCAATCTTTTACTTTTATGTTGTGTCTCCATTCTTTCTTTGAGCACTATCTTGAGAGCACAACTGTCATTCTTAGTATAATATGCTTGTCTCAAAATATGATTGATTGTGGTATAACTTTGATGCTTTCATCTTTGAGAATCACTACTTCTAGTCTTTCTATGAACTCCAGAGGTGCCTGGGCATTTATGTTTTGCCGATCAAATACGGGCAAGCGAGATACCACTTTATCATATTCTCTTATGAACATTGCAATCCTGCTTATATACATGATTCATGATGCTTATTATTAATTGTTGGTACCTCTCCATGATTGACATAGTTGTTGGATGATCTTATTTGCATGTGTCTCATTATGAACTGCTTGAGTATTAGCCATAGCATGAGAATATATACATCATGTGAGCAAATGTGTTCGTGAAAGTTCTTTTATCGCTCAGTTGTTAACTGAATTGCTTGAGGACAAGCAATAAGCTAAGCTTGGGGGAGTTGATACGTCCAAAACGTATCTACTTTCCCGAACACTTTTGCTATTGTTTTGCCTCTAATTTGTGTGTTTTGGATACAACTAACACGGACTAACGCTGTTTTCAGCAGAATTGCTCTGTCTCGTTTTTGCAGAAATCCAACTTTCAGGAAAATCCTCGGAATTTATACAGAAGGTCCTATTTTTCCAGAATATTGGCGGAGCCGAAGGGCAAGCCGGTGGGGGAGGGCCCCACACAGGCGCGGCCCGGAGGGGCCCGCGTGGCCCCGTGGGCTGGCCCCCGCCCCTCCTTCGGACTACTTATCGCCTCGACCTAAAAACGCACGGGAGAAGTCGAAGTCGCCAAACCCTCCAGAGCCGCCACATCGCGAAACTCCGTCTCGGGAGCCAGAAGTCTCCATTCGGCACTCCGCCGGACGTTGGAGGAGATCATCACCGCCATCACCACCAACGCCTCTCCATCGACCAGCCATGTTTCCCCCATCAATGTGTGAGTAATTCCCCCGCTGTAGGCTGAAGGGGATGGTAGGGATTGGATGAGATTGGTCATGTAATAGTCATAAGATTGTTAGGGCATGGTGCCTAGTATCCGTAGATGTCACTTTTATGATATTGTTGCAACTTGTTATGCTTAATGCTTGTCACTAGGGCCCGAGTGCCATGATCTCAGATCTGAACATGTTATTGATTCATGAAGATATTCGTTGTTTATGATCTTACCTGCAAGTTGTATACACACGTCGCTGTCCGGAACCAATGGCCCCGAAGTGACAGAAATCGGGACAACCGGAGGGAATGGTAGTGATGTGAGGATCACATGTGTTCACGGAGTGTTAATGCTTTGCTCGGTACTCTATTAAAAGGAGTACCTTAATTTCCGTAGTTTCCCTAGAGGCCGGCTGCCACCGGCTGGTAGGACAAAAGATGTTGTGCAAGTTTCTCATTGCGAGCACGTACGACTAAATATGGAACACATACCTATTGATTGATTAGTACTTGGATACCGTTTTATTATTATCTGCAAATGCCCCTACTTTGATTGTTATATGAGTTTCTCTCATCCATGCAACGCCCGTTAATCCGTCCCTGTGCCTACAGTATTTTAATCCTGCTGTTTACTATAATCACTACTGCTGTCTTTATTTCACCGCTCGTTATTTCACTATTCCTACTTGCTTTAAAACTGTTACTACTGATAAACTCTTGCGAGCAAGTCTTTTCAGTGCAGCTGAATTGACAACTCCGGTTAAGGCTTACAAGTATTCTTTGTCTCCCCTTGTGTCGAATCAATAAATTGGGTAATACTTCCCTCGAAGACTGTTGCGATTCCCTATACTTGTGGGTCATCAGCAAGCGTCTCCTGCTCCTTCGATGGCCTGGGATCCGTAGCCACCTTCACCATAGCCTCGTGCTCCTCGTCATCGGTGTCAACGAGGTCAATGAATATCGGAGGCGCCCAAGGCCACGACCAGTATAGAGCCAGATATGGTGTCGGCGGTGGCGGTGTTTGTGCGTGAGGAGGTGGTGGTGGCGGCGACGTAGCCACGGGAGGAGCTGGCGGTTTGCATGCTTGGCTGCGATCAGGGTGACCGGAGGGGGTCACTGGCCTGCCCTGAGCTAATGCGGAGTCCAGTAGCTGGACGGTGAGGTCGTGCCACTAGGCGAGCTCGTTCAGATGGTTTTGCGCAATGGCTAGCTGGATCACCTCCTCCTTCGTGAGGTTTGGTGGATGGACCTCTGGGTTCATGCCGACGGCGGAGCAGGCGTCCCACCGTTGTTGAAGAGGTCATCGTCGTGGTCCTTGGTCTTCGTCCTCCTCATCATCGTCCAGACCGATGCCTCACTCCCGGTTGCCGAAGCTCACGTCGCCAAGGTAGCCCGCTCGCCACCCTCCGCGTGTCCATTTTGACCGGCGAGAGGATGAAGCGGCGGCGGCTGATCTCGTCCCGCCGCTCGCCGCCCTTCGCATGTCCATTTTGACACAAACAAACATGTTTGCTCCGTCTCCCCAATATTCAAGAACAACCTCGAGGCCGCCGCCTCGACATTCACTGCAACCGCTGACGAGACAAACCAACTTAGCAAATCCGGCGATGCTTCCAAGGAGGGAATGACGAAGTTGCCGCCCATCTGCTTTTTCGCTTATTTGAATACAACCCAAAATCAGATTAAAATATTAATAGACTATTTTCTAAGCGTGCTCTTGGCTTGAGTTCTTCAGCATTCCTTTTAGCGGAAAGAAGATGATAGCACAAGAGAAAATTTGGCTGGGCTTGGATTGGTAAGAGAAAAGGCACAGTCCAACCGTTGCCCACGTGAAGGAAGTTGGCGCTACAAAGGATCGCACGGATATCGGACATAAATTGTCGTGTGTATAGCAGCACTCTATAAAATATATTAGTGTGTATCTAGTCCACTTTAATACATCTAAAACATCTTGTATTTATAAAATGCCGAAGTTCTCTTAAAAAAATGCCTCAAATGCTGTATTGCCACGTTATCTCAGGCCCAAGAATTTTGCACTGAAACACAACAGCTGCTGAACATTCAACAGGAAATACGACAGCACATCCAAATGAGCAATTGGGCATGCATTTGCAAGACTGAATCAAATACCAATTCAGGGCCTCGGGGGAGAAATGTAAGGCATGGTAGTGTTAATATAAATTTGTATTCATCACTTGAACTTCTTTTCAGAACATCACCAGAGTTCGACTAGATGAGAGCAGACGGTGGTCATGCATTTAGGGAGTATCTGCCTTTCCAGGCTTCTTCAAGTATGTTTTCTCATTATGGATATGTGCATCCATATCCTGTCTTTAACGTATAACGTACCCATATCGTTCACTTCAAAATTTGTGAATAGTACAAACAGATGTTGCAAGTTATTCACAGCTCTCTCAAGACACCCACACTCTACAACCTACAAACAAAATCGGCATTCCCATCAACTATGGGAATTGTGGTACAGTACTTGGTTTGGCTTGTTCTCCCCCTTCTTTTCTCCGTGTCGCATGCAAACACAAGACGTTATTGTGTCGGTACCCCAATCTGCCGCAGAGCAGACTTAATGACATCTGTAGTGCAACCCTCGACTTCAATAATATTTGAGCTGTCCAGTGCCACGACATCCTGTAGGGGGTATCTCCTGACCGTGTGGATTCTGTTTGCGGCAATATTGAAGTCACCCTTCAGGATTATGGTCCTGTGGAGACCCCCTAGCAGTTCTTCGTAATCTGAGTCACCACTTTCACCAACAAGGACTACAATATTCGGCAACTCTATTCCCCAGCGTATAAACAAGTACCTAGTTAAACAAGAAGTTAATCATCAGGGCTAACAATGTAGTTTAGTTTACAGGCATGTTCAGGTGGCCAAGTATTTATGGAGACAAGATACAAACAGATATAAAAGGTCTAATCCGCATTTGCATTGCAAAGACCTACCATTTACCGTTCTCCTAATATGAATACATGTTTTTCATATTCAGGATAAAAAAGCAATGCTATGCGGTCTAAAAGCTGGACAGCTTGTGCGGTGACAAGGTAAACTGATAAATGAAGACAACAATCAGCTAAGAGAAGAACAAACCTTATTGCCTGAGAGCGAGACGCGTGAATAGGAGTTACAGACAGTCTGGTAGCACTGTGGTTGTAAAGCGCATTACAACGGAGTGACTGGATTCTCATCAACTTCCTCAACTCCTTTAGAGGAGGTAGCTAGATAAGGGGAGAAAGAATACAACATTAGAAATTGTTAAGGGAACTATCACAAACTGTTAAGCGCAAATAGGACGCAGCTTCCACAGAGTAAGAGATTTGGCAAAATGGAAGGCTTACATGATTTGGATTGACCACTTTAAATGCAAGACAATAGGTAGAAGAATGTTCAGAATCTTCAAATATCATTTGCTTTTCAATTCTTCCTTTTCTTTCTACCACTGAAGTAGCCCATTTCACTAGATACTTTCTTAGACCTTCTCCTCCCCAACGATACTCAATATGTGATTGGTGATTCTGATCTATTACATGCGTAACCTTTGAACTGCTTGGCGTATTACCAGAATATGAAGGATAATAAATGCTACTCCCACTATTGCAGATGAATGCATCAAAGCCAGCAGGATGCATGCCTACAGATACTAGCAGTGAGCAAATCTCTGATAATGTTAGTGAAGTTGACAGCACGAAACCAGTTGAAGCCGGCGTGTTCTGTGTATGTGCAGCCTCAATAGCATTTCTGATTATCCGTACTAGATCTTCCTTGTTAACAGAGTCTACAGAAATAACAATTATATGCTTCCTTCCTGATATAGGTGCATTGCTCCTTTCCTCTTTGCTACCTATAGCAGGAGATCTTGCACCAAGAGTCAATATCCTTGACAAGTGATTCTTGCAATGTTCAGGCCATGAAAATTGGTGGATATTTTTAAGCCCATTTTCTCTGCATCTTGACCAGAGTTGCTTCTCAGAAAGAAGTTTATACAGTGCATCTGCAATGGCATTCTGATCATGTGGATCGACAAGGAGACCATTGTTGAGCACCTACATTGAAATCGACCAAAGAGCAGACACAATGATGCCCTCTTGAAATGAGTTTTTTACATTAATAGCATGGCATAAGTTGTAAGGCACACATACCTGATTAATTTCAACAGGAGCTCCATTTTTTGTAGCAATAACAGGCAAACCATTCATAGCAGCCTGCTCATGGATATAAAATACCAGTTGTAATTAGGATATTGAAAAGATAATTGCTGCAAATGGAAAATCAGAGTCTCAAATTCTACCTCTATCAAGGTAACACCAAATTGTTCAAAATAAGCCACATTTACAAAAGCGCCCTGAAGAAGAAGAATAGATTATCAGCATCCATGTAAGCAGGACAAGAACAGTTAGGACCAATGTAACTATAATATAGTATACCAAAAACAAATAAAAAGTTTTCCCCTTATAAAGTCAAGAATCAAATCTTCGTCTTATTTGAACATTTTACATTTATGTATATCTATGGATCTTCATTGAAGGGGGAAAAGAAAATAAAGGAGTAAAATATTTATGTATATCTGTGGATGTTCATGATAGGGGTGAAAAGAAGATAAATGAGTAAAATATAAGTACATCAACAAAAGGAATCGAACCAAGGGAACATAAAAGAAGCATGAGGAAGCTAGCACAGAGCAAAATTATTCTTGTCACCTCATGAAAAACATACCTTTGTTCTTGTGGCCAAACGATAAATGTCAGGAACTTCAGAGTGCTTATGGTGCTTGGGGTATGCCACTTGACCATACAAATCGTATTCATCAATTAGTGTGAGCACTGATGTCAAGACAGAAGCACTTGTGTTGTGCATCTTTGAAATAGCCTCACGGTTACCCATGATTAGTGTCTGCAATCCAAAATCAAAAGTTTACACAACAAAAAGATAGCATCATTCCAGATACTACATGTAAGAAAATAAATCACATAAAAGCACGTTGGCCAAGCCTACTTACAAGATTCGCAAGCTCTCTTAGTGGGCGACATTCACCAAATGCTTTTACAAGTGATGTGATGTTCTTTTCCGGATATGGACGGGCAACAGCCAGAATCATAGGCTTCCTAGGATTCGTAAAGAAGCGCATTATCTGCCATCAGTTGTACATGCAAGGATTATCAGTGCTTAAACTTATAAATATAGGCTTAACAGGGACAAGCAGGCAATCTTCATTAAACAAAATAAGCTACAAACTAGCAAGTGAAATCTTGTATGTGGAAATCTGAAGAAAATGCAGTGACCTGTGACCAGATAGGTGGATCTTCAGATGCTGGGCCATGGTTTTCTTCTTCACCGTCCATATCAAAATCATGAACGACATGGCCAAACTCAACACCAGGAGGAATTATCTGCAGTGCCAGGAATCAGAAAGTAATGGATGTCAAGGAAGTGTAATAGGTGATGTGTGCAAACTACAGCCAGCAATATCTGCTTAAACTACAACATGCCATAATTGGAAGCTACTACATCATGGGGTAAAGTGTGTGTACTCACAACCATACGAGGCATATAACGGCCATAGCAGTTAGCACCACGCTTGACTCTTGCTCGAAGCTTCCTTGCAAGTATGACCTCAAAACCATCATACAAGTTCCACTGCTCTTCAATCTCTTGCCTAGTACTAGCAATAACAATTTCAGATGCATCAAGAGATAATTCCTCCGCCTCAATTCGGCGCATTATTTTGTATGTCATATTTATCTGTTCCCTTGATTGTCGCCCTTGTTTGAGAAGCCCTTCCAATTTATCTTTCCCGAGAAAATGTCCTGTGAATGCCATAGGCAGGTTAAGTGCTCCTGATAACAGGGCAGCAGCTACTCCAGCACTGGCATAATGCCCATGAATCACAGCAGGCCATACTGGATGCCCACAGCCAATTTCTTCACCAATGGTTTTTGACATCCGCAAAATATGGCTGAGTGCACCATCAACAAAATCTTGAATGAAAGGCCACATATGTTCTTTAGCTAAGTACTTGTCTTTTGGACCAAATGGTATCCGAATGATGTATCCACCACTGTTCACTCCCCTTTCATGCTTGGAATTTTTAAAGGTTGTCGAAACCAGCATTTCTTCAGGTTCACCATAACTACGATCGAAATTTGGTGCTACAATTTGTCTTGTGAGCAAATCGACCCGGTAAACGCCAGGAGATGAACTCAATGCTTTAGCAAACTCAACCACATATTTGACCTACAAAATGGTATATGAAATCAATGTTATGCGCCTATCTTACTCTTTGATTGATGGGAAAACTCAGAAAATAAAATAAAAAAGGGAAACATAGATCACTTATTGAAAAACAGGATGAGGTTATATGTGATGAGAAGGTTAATGCAAGTCTGAATGCTACCAAGAACCTACTTAGACACAAAAGGAAAAGAAGGGAAACATCATGCCCTTGATACAGTGGACCTTAACTACAACTGTAAAACAAGCATCAGATGTTATATAGAACCTATTTAAACACAAAGAACAAGAACGAATCCAAGGCCCAAAAGCAACTATCCTTAAGATGCACACTAAAGTAAAATTTGGATTGTAAAATGCTAAGAACCTGTGTTATATCGATGTTTCATACTATGTTAAATTTGAGATGCCAGATATTAGAAGACAATGCAGTATACTGGATTGTTTTGTGCAATCATGCAAGCCAATCAATCCAATCATACTTATACTTATTACTCCCTCCGTCCCACGAAGGTTGTCTGAGATTTGTTAAAATTTGGATGTATATATACACGGAGTACTTAAGTAAACCAACATTACCTGGCCACCAGTATCTGAATCTCGGCCTAGCTCCATATTCTCACCACGGACAAGACCATGTAAGCTGCAGTGCAAAGCACTGATGATTAAGAAGCAGTACAATCCAACACAAATCTTAGACACGTATGCCACTTCATTTGAAAACTGGCAAGCAATCATCCCACCAATTCTGAGTCTAATGGATGGATTACAAAATTGTTAAGCTAGATTCATTCTGCCACAGGGTTTGTAGTTCTTAAGAGGCTTTTCCAACATGTGGATATGGTGCATTGATAAATCATTAGTTCTTGCAAGCCTAACTCTAGAGTGAACTGCGTACAACAGCATACTATAGAGGCAATTTTATAGATTAAAAGCCTGCAGAGCTGCAGAAAGTCATTGATGGTATGGAGTTTTTAAACCAGAATCATTTGCAGAAACAAAAAAAAATGTTAATCCACTCTATCCAATGACGTGCACAGTGTACAAAGCACCAAGTGCCAGAAATAGAAAGTGTCATCCCTCGAGACCAGATTAAGCATACCACACAACTTTAGGTTTGTGAATACCTGAAGTGGAGACAGGAATGCAATGCACAGGAGTACACCTCACCACCTCGGTTTAAAGGTAATGTACAGAGGGTGTCAAATATCAAAGCAAGATTTCCCTTTGTTTCTTTTCGTGTGATGGTGTTTGGGGACAGGAGTGGTGGCATTTGTGCCATCATAGTTCACCGAATGTCATAATGAAGAGGTATTGCTGTATAGGAATTTCTTTCAGATTATTGTTTTGCTACACGGTGAAGGACTACTTGGTGTGGGTTGTTTTGAAAGTATGAAATAAGAATGATCTTCCTACTAACTTGTTGACGATAAAAATGTTGCCTGTCCCTGCTGTTATGATGAACAATCAGAGAAATAAAATTATTTCAAAATATCTATGTACCTGATCAACACTATGTATAGCTTGTCAACTGAACTGGTCTTAGGTGAGCTCCCTGTGGTGCTGTCACCATATGCAACAGATGGATCACCAGCATCTTCTCCCTTTTCGCCATCAAAGAGATCTTCAGACATATCGGCTGTAGCATCAGTTCGTGTTTTCTCAGTTTCTGGATGCCGTTTCAACAAACGACAGGCTTCTTCTTTCTCTAACTGCATATGAAAACATGTACACAATAAACAGAGGGCACGCTACATATATGGAGAATGGATACAGTCCAACATTGGTCTTTTAACAAAAAAAAAAGTGCTTTTTGATATAGAAACGTAATGAGAACGTAGTACAACTAAAAAGCACATTGAGTAGTTATTATTCGAAAAGTAAAACATAATGGAACTGAACTGAACTGGGAAACCAGCGGTGTACTAAAACATTATGTGCAAAACTACCTACAGATGTGGAGGAAATATCATGGTATTTTATGTCATGCGAATAAAGTAACACAAGAGCTTTATGAATAAACAAAATGGAAGTTGAAAAGGGATGTGCAGCATGTCTTGTTGGCCTGTTGGGTCAACTAGTGTCTATTTGGCAACTCCCTCGTAACTATGAAAATTGTGCAAGCCATTTCCGCATGTGCATGAATCTTATCAATCGACACCATTCACAAACTAACTATGAGGTGCGGGCTATGGGTGACATTAAAAAACTAAGGGCAATCAAATCATAGTGTAGCATCATAGCTGTAGAAGGGAATATGCTATGGAATATCTTAAAACAGCTCAAGCTTCAATCAGAAAACGTAGCAATCCTACCCACCATTTTTTTTTGCATGCTACCCACATTTCTAAGCGATTCCAACTGAATTTCTTTGCAATTTCATCCAGAATGGCAACAACTCTAAACGCTGTAAAAGAACGGCAAGTATGAACAGATCTGACACCTTCTCAATATCACCGGCTACGCCACATCTTCTCATCATTTAGCTCCCCTGAGCAAAACCAGACCGATCTAACTCGCTGTGGCTAGAGCTTCCATTCTTTGTGCAGAATCGTGGCAAGCAACCCAACTCCATAAAACCTCACACAGAAGAAAGCTACAAAGCAAACAGGGGAGTACGCGGGGAGAGAGCCCACCTCCTTCTTCTTCCTGGCGAGGTTCCAGATCCTCCATGTCATGTTCTCCAGCCGCGTGTTCCTCTCCTGGGGACTCCGCATCGCGTTCGCCTGCGGACAGATCGACCAAGAAATCGTGAGCGGAACGGGAGAAATCAAAAAGTGGGGGGGCGAGGGATTTGGCGTTCACGTACGCGGAGCCATGTCTTGTAGAGGTCGGTCTCGTCGTAGCCGGTGATGACCTCCTCGACGAAGTAGCGGGCCGGGGAGAAGTGGCCGCGCTCGCGGAGGAGCAGGGAGGGGCGGTCGCCGCCGATGGACGACTTGCCGGCGTCGAGGATGGCGTCGAGGTAGCTGTTGATCCAGTTGTCGTTGCCCACCATCGTCGCCGCCGCCGCCGCCGCGCGACGGCGAGATCGGGGGATGGGAAGAGTGGAGGAAGGAAGGAAGGAGGGATGGAGGGGGGAAGTGAGGAGAAATGGCGAAGCAAAGGAAAGCGTAGGATTTGCTATTACTACCCGAAAAAAAAAAAGAGAAAGAAATAAAAGCTGCCTTGTAATAATGGAGCCAGACAGTCTGGTACATTTGGACTTTTGAAGCGGTGTATACAATAGTATAATGGCAGTATGAGATGCTTATTTTTAAATTTTTGATTGATTCTGCATAGTTTCCTGAGTTAGAATAGTCCATGGACATCAAACCTTTTTTCATGCACTAAGTTCAATTTTTCTCCTAGAATATATAAACCTGTCTCGAAAGAAATCTGAACTTATGAAATCGTCAAATTTTCAATTTTGACTAATTTGAAGGTGGTTTTGGCATATGGAAAGCCATGATGTATAAGTCACATACATGCTGCCTCACCTAATGCAATGACCCGATGTTGCTTTCCAACAACTTGCATCAGCCTCCTTGATATAATTGGCATTGCGTTTTCACATTCCATGACAATGACCAAGTATCATCGCTATCCCATCTCTATGAGATATGAGGTCCAAGGAAATCCTACCTGCTTTAGCATTTACTCCAAATCATAAATATTTAGTTGGATTTTCTTTGATATTGCCTTCGTCGACAACCCATCATTGGCATTATCAACTATCAGTGAAAATCCATGAGTGGTGCCCCCGCCACACACACAAACACACAATTGATTCCACATTTAATGAGATCCTTGTTTGTCTGTAGTTTTATATTAGTTGACATATATTTGTTCATGTCCCCAACATTATGGCAACCCCATTATTCACCTATGTCAAGCTGAAGGGGGATATCAGTGTAGTGACATGGACAGATAGCACAGAGGTAAGGGACGATAAAGAAAACAAAAAAAATACAAAAAAACTATAGGTAGACCATACTACTTTTTTTATTGAAGGAACATGATTGCATGTCATCGGTTATTATATGTAGAAATGAACGACGTGTGGACGTCATGTGATTTTTAAGGCATTAAAGCGCCTTACTACATTTTAGGGCATTTTAGCCATGCTAAGCGTCAGAGGTGAATGTCTAAAGAGAGAAAATTTTCCAAGGTGTTGAGATGTTGTATCACATAATCGTCGCCTTAGAAACATCTTAATACCATGATGTCATGTTAGGCAAGAATTTTTTTTAAATAATCAAGTGTAAAAATAGATATCTTTTGTAAGTATAAAGTTTGTTCACACGGTTCTATAGTTATGATATGAAGAGTGGACTTCATGGATAGTATAAGATGAAAATATAGGATTGGTAAGGGGTAAGTATTGTATTAAAGTTAAGACCTTGAGTCTAGCAAAAACAACAACATATTTCATTGAAGGGGAAGATCAACAAATGGAATGACAAAAGTCGACAAGTACATCGCTAGTCTTTTTTCGTGAGCATTGTATTGTGCATCCACCGATGATCTGATTTCACTACAATAACATGGCAAACTTGACATCTTAACTATATTATGTTAATGTAATGGCCAAGGACCAACCACTTCGAAAAGACCCATTTCAAATATTAATGATACTTCGGTTAACATTTCATAAACTATGAAGTACACACTTGACTTATACTAAGAAATATGTAGCTATTGTTTACACTTAACCGAAAATAACATGAAGGCCAAAACAACAACATCGGCGTGGCACTTTGAATATACATTCGTACTTGGAGTGCATAAAAGTTCAACAACTACGACAAACAATATCATAGAGCATGGTGGTTGTAGCCTACATCCAACATATTTGGTCCAACGGTTGTCTTCAGCAGAGGGCATGGCACAACAACATTTAAGCAATGCAAAATACAACTACCTTGATGGAAACATATAGAAGCTTTGCACATTATAATTTTCTGCGATATAGAGCTTTACTAAGTATGCATAATGTTATTTTTTCCCAGTTAATTTGAAGGGACTGACTAATACAAAACAAAGTCATAAAGGCCAAACAAGACAATGCATAGTTCATTTTTTTCTAACGAGCTAAAGTGTTAGCTACCTCCTATAACCTCTCTCTCTCTCCCCCCAACCATGTGGTTCACTAGAACCCCATGTATAAATTATGTAACTACTTTCACTTGCAAGAAGGTCATGCACTCTACTTGCCAATTAGCTGATGTCATTAGTATAGCTCGAGCAACAATTAAGTAGTCACTATTTAAGGGTCATTGTATGCGGAACCATTACTTGCACATGTGGAGGTCTCTCATATATTCAAGAAGGTGTGCTTTCCACACAAGATGCAATTGACAAGAACTTGCATGAAGATAGAAGAGCATGCCCGCTTCGTCCCCCATCAATGATCCCCACACTTTTAATATCATGGATGCACAATATAGCTTGGATTTCTATCTAACTTGATCGGACAACCATTTGTGCACTCTATCGCTCCACCTACAATAAAATTGGGGGTTGCGTATGAAAGAACATATCTCCTTAAGTGGTTTTGGTGTTGATGACAATGGTTATATTTATCTAATCATTTGTATAAGAACTGTAGAATTTTAGCCACGATAATAAATGTCCAAAAAGTTTGAAGAGCTTCAAGTTGTTATGGCGGGATAATGAAATGATCTTCACTTATGGGGATGGATGGAAGAAAGAAAATAAGTAAAGAAAGAAAGAGATAAGAAAAAGGAAGAATAAAATATGGAGGAAAGGAGCTAGGGGCCGGAGGTAACGTCGGGCACGGCCGGTACCATCGCCCGGCCACCACCGGAGCCACCACTTGCGGTACCGCTCCTGGTACCATTGAAGGGGAGCTGCTTACAGTAGGTTTCTAGGGAGTTGGGGGGCGCGGCCGGTACCGAGGCTGGTGCTACCGCCCGGATCGGCCGGAGGTACCGGTCCCCCATCTCTCTGCCAGGTTGGGCCGGTACTACCGGTCATAGGCCTCCAACGGGTGGATTTTCCACGGGGGTATAAAACCCCCCCTTCTTCTCCAGTGGATATTCACTCTTGAAATTGCAAATCTTGGACCTCCATTGTTGAGCTCAAATTGCCTAGATCTCTCTACTCCTCCACTCAAACTCCACCATGCTTGAGGATTTGGTAGAGAAGACCTAGATCTATTCTTCCACCAAAGGAATTTATGTTTCATCAACATTCTTAGTGGATCTTTGTGAGGTGACCTCGAAGCTACTCTTCGTGTAAAGCTTCGTGGTTACATCTTGGGAGCCTCCAATTCGGTTGTGGATGTGTGTCCCAAGCTTTGTGTAAAGGTGTCAGTTGCGACTTCAAGGCAACCGCTTAGTGGAGTGTGAGCTAGGCCTTTATGGCGTTGCTCACCGGAGAATAGGATGAGCCTTCGTGGCGTTGGTTGGCCTTCGTGGCACCACACCCCTCCAAACGTAGACGTACATCCCTTTACAAAGAAGGAACTACGAGAATCATATCATCGTCTCTCCGTGTGCTCCACCTCGTTTACCTCTATCCTCTTGCCGCATTTACTACTTGTTTCTTGTATCTTGTCATATAGGTGAATTCACATAGTTAAATACCTAGAGAATTTACCTTTGTGTCAAGCCTAATTTAAAAAAGAATTAAAATTTGAGGTAACACATATTCACCCCCCCCCCCTCTAGGTGTCATACGATCCTTTCAGCGTATGCATATTATTGATGCATCTAAAATGCATACATGAACTTTGTAGTTTATTGCCACATATTCCTGCATATTTGCATCTCATATAAGGTTATATCAATTTGTTATATTGTTTTTGGGGATTTTCTAATGATCCCTTTTATTTTGGTTATAACACTGCAGAACGGAAATCTCTTGTTTTGTGTATTGTTTACTTTTAGGGACCTATACGAAGTCAAATGGACATGTACTTTTTCAAGGATCGGTATTTTACGAAGACTGATGACATGAAGCTTTAAATCACACAACCGGAGCACGGAGGCCCAAAATCCTACAGGTGTGCAGCCCCCACCCTAGGCCGCGCCACCCGTAGAATTGGGCACCTCTAGTATCCACAGTTGTCCATCAAGATCCCAAAATGATGGTCTTGACCTATAAACCCTATATGACGCGGCACGTAGATCAGAAACACCAAAATAGAGTCAGGACCAACAAAAATTGAAGGGGAAGCTCTGTCGGAGCCTCCGCCGGAGAGATCTCCTACCCTTCCAAGATCTACATCAACACCACCATGATGAGAAGGGAGTAGTCCACCTATGGACTATGGGTTTGTGGCAGTAGCTTGTTCTATCTCTCTCTTGTTCTATCATTGTATTAGCACCATATGATCTTCCCGACATAATTACGGCCATATATGTAACCCCTTTGTGGTGGATCTCTTTTCTATGAGTTGATATTTGAGATTGGAATCCGCTTTTGTGTGAGATGTATAATTAGATGCATATTATGTACTCCTCTTAAGTACTTGTTTTGATCCAAATTGTAGGAGAGAAGATTTGTGAGGAACGTGTGTATTAGACGGAGTAACATGGGGGTATTGATTGAATAGTGACACAAAATTCAAGATCTACTTTAGTTTTTACCTTTATTTTGTTGCCTCACTAGGGATTAAGTGGATACATGTTCTATAGTTTCATCTACTGATATTCTAGGTTGTCTTGTTAAATCAAGGTAGTATATTTGAGATCCAAACATTACGTTAAGGATCTTAAAGCTATACTCTGTTAATTATTGAATACCAGATTGGTTGGAGTTTTCCCTTTCCGGAGGAGTATAAGAGAGATGTGTTGCATCATCTCTATGTTCGGACGTAATGCCCATACAAATACTTATTTCACAATATGAGATTCCATCAACATAATATAACTTATGAATTGTTTAAGTCCATTACACCTTTATGAGAGAGGAGACAAGTGAACCATGAAACCTAGTCCAATTTTAATCATGAGAAACACTAAACCAACACTTTTATCAACCTCTACAATTTCAACACTTATTACTTTCGAAAATCCAAAAATACTTTTACCTTTAGCAAATCCAATCCAAAACCCCCAAAGACCTTTACTTTATTGTTTTGCCTTTATTGCCTAGTATAGATTGTTTTTCTTTTTTTGTACTATATTCTTCGTATTAATTACACGAAATCTTGTGCTTGGCAATCACACGGTGGATTTAGGGGCACAAGGCAATTTATTTTGTTTTGTAGATTGCTCAAAGAGGAGAAGAGGAGTAATTATTCGCCAATTCCCCGAGAGTTTGATATAAACCCTCGAGTCTCCCTTGTGGGGAAAGGACGCTTGGTACAACACTCTGCACTTGGAGTCCCAACGAGTTGATACACACGGAGTTGTTGCCATAATTATATAGCGGTGTTTTGATTCAACGGTGAGTTATTGGTAGAATAAAGTATTAATTAAGCATTCACACATAGTTTATCATGAAAGTCAAAGGACGAGATGTCGCTCAAAGGGGGTGAAAGGAAGGATTTGTTTTTAAGAATTGGAACTTAAACTAACGTTTGTTTATAAGTTAGGTTCAATTAGGTTCACCAACAACAACTCAAGGTAAGCAAGATAGTACGATATATATCCCAATTGATAAACATGATAAAATTACTTCAAGCATGGAGGATATCATAAGGAAATAAACTCATATATGGAGATAACGAGGCACGAGAGACAAAGATGTATCATGATGTTCACTTACACGCGTAGTAAGCTAATCAACGTTGGAGGGATGCATGGTTGACCAAGGTTTAGATCATGAAATCAAATAAATAATTTTTTATGTACCTCAAGATATTGTGATAGAGATTCAAAAGATACAAGGTTGACCAAGAGAAAGAAGGAAGCTAGATTGGATTCAAGTTGATCAACACATGAAACATAAAGAATATACCAGATGGGATCATGCAATCTTATGGTATTGTAAGATTTTTCAATTATGTATTGTGAGCTAACTCATTGTGTATTTCTATTTGTGTTGTATATATGGGTTAAGCATCTTTCCATGGTCTTGCATCAAAAGTAAGATCTAATATAGTCCATGAGAGGATAACATCAAGTCTTGATCGTCAACAAGGTTGAAAAGGGCAAGTTCAAGATAAACATCTCGAGGATATCATATGCATGAAGCTTGTTGTTCATTTGTTGATAATGTACATGTGAAAAAAGCTCCTTAATGAAGCTATCCCATAGTGAGATATGAGGGAGAAAGTTATGAGTCTTCACGAAGCAACAATAATCAAGTGATTATGCTTGAATGAAGCAAGCGTGAAGCATTGTCATCAAAGTCAAGTGGGATGCGCAAGACCAAGGTATGACCTTGCTATGTTTTACTTTTATCGGTCTCAAGGTATTTTTTGGGAGACTAGGTTATAGGATAGGCATCACACTATCAACATGGGCTTTTAGTTGAGTAACTTGACCACATCATCTTACGAAGATAGATCCTTTGCATCTCCTTTTTATTTTAACTTCTTGGTTTTTTCTCTATGTGAGGTTCTTGAGTTTTTTTCTAGCTTTTCAGCAAACCCAAGTTCATAAAAAACAGAATTTGTATGCATCTTCTCTTACGTTTTCGAGTCTAGAGGTTTTACTGGTTCTTTGTTTTAGGACGTTCCGCACATCCCTGATACATCTCAAACGTATCTATAATTTTTGATGGCTGATACGTCTCAAACGTATCTATAATTACTTATGTTCCATGCTACTTTTATGATAATACTTGAATGTTTTATACATACTTTACAGCATTATTATACATTTTCCGGCACTAACCTATTAACAAGATGCCGAAGCGCTGATACGTCTCCAACGTATCGATAATTTCTTATGTTCCATGCTACTTTATTGATGATACCTACATGTTTTATGCACATTATATGTCATATTTATGCATTTTCGAACTAACCTATTAACAAGATGCCGAAGAGCCAGTTGTCTGTTTTTGGTTTCAGAAATCCTAGTAAAGAAATATTCTCGAATTGGACGAAACTTTCGCCCGGGTCCTATTTTTGCACGAAGCTTCCAGACCGAAGAGAAGATAACGAAGTGGGGCCACGAGGCACCGGGGGCTAGGGCGGCGGCCCAAGCCCGGCCGCGCCGACCTACCCCCTGGGCCCCTCGTGTGGCCCCCGCGTTGACCCTCCGCCTACTTAAAGCCTCCGTCGCGAAACCCCGTCGAGAGCCACGATCGGAAAACCTTCCAGAGACGCCGCGCGAATCCCATCTCGGGGGATTCAGGAGATCGCCTCCGGCACCCTGGAGAGGGGATTCATCTCCCGGAGGACTCTACACCGCCATGGTCGCCTCCGGAGTGATGAGTGAGTAGTTCACCCCTGGACCATGGGTCCATAGCAGTAGCTAGATGGTCGTCTTCTCCTTGTTGTGCTTCATTGTTGGATCTTGTGAGCTGCCTAACATGATCAAGATCATCTATCCGTAATACTATATGTTGTGTTTGTCGGGATCCGATGGATAGAGAGTACTATGATTATGGTGATTATCAATCTATTGTTTATGTGTTGTTTATGATCTTGCATGCTCTCCGTTATTAGTAGAGGCTCTGGCCAAGTTTTTGCTCTTAACTCCAAGAGGGGGTATTTATGCTCGATAGTGGGTTCATGCCTTCATTTACACCTGGGATCGTGACAGGGTTCTAAGGTTGTGATGTGCTTTTGCCACTAGGGATAAAACATTGATGCTATGTCTAAGGATGTAGTTGTTGATTACATTACGCACCATACTTAATGCAATTGTCTGTTGCTTAGCAACTTAATACTGAATGGGGTTCGGATGATAACCGAAGGTGGACTTTTTAGGCATAGATGCAGTTGGATGGCGGTCTATGTACTTTGTCGTAATGCCCGGATTAAATCTCACTATATTTATCATATCATGTATATGCATTGTTATGCCTTTCTCTATTTGTCAATTGCCCGACTGTAATTTGTTCACCCAACATGCTTTTATCTTATGGGAGAGACACCTCTAGTGAACTGTGGACCCCGGTCCTATTCTTTACATAGCATACAATTTACTGCAATTGTGTTTACTGTTTTCTTTGCAAACATCTTCCACTCGATACGTTTAATCCTTTGTTACAGCAAGCCGGTGAGATTGACAACCTCCTGTTTCGTTGGGACAAAGTACTTGGTTGTGTTGTGCAGGTTCCGCGTTGGCGCCGGAATCCCTGGTGTTGCGCCGCATCACATTTCGCGACCATCAACCTTCAACGTGCTTCTTGGCTCCGGTTCGATTAAACCTTGGTTTCTTTCTGAGGGAAAACTTGCTACCGTGCGCATCATACCTTCCTCTTGGGGTTCCCAACGAACGTGTGAGTTACACGCCATCAAGCGCCAGTTGCTGTTTTCTGGTGTTTTTGGTTTCAGAAATCCTAGTAAGGAAATATTCTCGGAATTGGACGAAATCAACGCCCAGGGTCCTATTTTTACACGAAGCTTCCAGAAGACCGAGGGGGAAAGGAAGTGGGGCCACGAGGCGGCGGACAACAGGCGGCGCGGCAGGCCCTGGCGCGCCGTGGTCTGGGCCCTCGCGTCTGACTACCCTTCCGCCTACAAATAGCCTTCGTCGCGAAACCCCCGTACGAGAGCCACGATACGAAAACCTTCCGAGACGCCGCCGTCGCGAATTCCATCTCGGGGGATTCGGGAGATCGCCACGGCACCTGCCGGAGAGAGAAATCATCACCGGAGGGGCTCTACATCATCATGCCCGCCTCCGGATTGATGCGTGAGTAGTTCATCATTGGACTATGGGTCCATAGCAGTAGCTAGATGGTTGTCTTCTCCGCTTGTGCTATAATTGTTTAGATCTTGTGAGCTGCCTAACATGATCAAGATCATCTATTTGTAATGCTACATGTTGTATTTGGGATCCGATGAATATAGAATATTATGTCAAGTTGATTATCAATCTATCATATATGTGTTGTTTATGTTCTTGCATGCTCTCCGTTGCTAGTAGAGGCTCTGGCCAAGTTGATACTTGTAACTCCAAGAGGGAGTAATTATGCTCGATAGTGGGTTCATGCCTCCATTGAATCTGGGATCGTGACAGTAGGTTCTAAGGTTGTGGATGTGCTGTGCTACTAGGGATAAAACATTGATGCTTTGTCTAAGGATATTTGTGTTGACTACATTACGCACCATACTTAATGCAATTATCTGTTGTTTACAACTTAATACGGAAGGGGTTCGGATGATAACCGAAGGTGGATTATTTAGGCATAGATGCATGCTGGATAGCGGTCTATGTACTTTGTCGTAATGCCCTGATTAAATCACATAGTAATCATCGTTGATATGTATTGAATCTTTATTTGTCAATTGCCCGCCTGTAATTTGTTCACCCAAATGTTAGTTATCTTATTGGAGAGACACCTCTAGTGAAATGTGGACCCTGGTCCATTCTTTTACATCTGAATACATTCTACTCATTGTTTTTACTGTTCTTTGCAAACAAACACCATCTTCCACTCGATACGCTTAATCCTTTGTTTTCAGCAAGCCGGTGAGATTGACAACCTCACTATTACGTTGGGGCAAAGTACTTTGATTGTGTTGTGCAGGTTCCACGTTGGCGCCGGTTTCACTGGTGTTGCGCCGCACTACATTCCTCCACCAACAACCTTCACGTGCTTCTTGGCTCCTACTGGTTCGATAACCTTGGTTTCTTTCTGAGGGAAAACTTGCTGATGTGCGCATCTACGGACGTGTACATCTACGCGCATCAAACAACTTTTTCTGGTGCCGTTGCCGGGGAGATCAAGACACGCTGCAAGGGGAGTCTCCACTTCCAATCTCTTTACTTTGTTTTTGTCTTGCTTTACTTTATTTTATTTATTGTCTTGTTTGCTTCATATTAAAAACACAAAAAAATTAGTTACTTTACTTTCTGTCTTATTTACTAGTTCTATATCAAAACACAAAAAAATTAGTTACTTGTCTTTACTTTATTTGCTTAGTTTACTTTTATTACTGTTATAATGAGTAATCCTGAAGTTGAAGTTCGTTCTTTTAAGCAACAAGGTGGAGAAAGTTTTAAAGATGCTTGGTAGAATTAGTAATGCTCATCATAGGTGCATTAAGAAACACTCCACTACTATCCTTCTTAGGAACTTTTATGTTGGCCTATCTAGTTGGAATAGGTATGTTCTTGATACTCTTTCGGGAGGTAATTTTCTAGGTACTCCCGCTTTAGAAGCTAGTTGCATCATTGAGAGTCTAGTTGGAATATCACCTGTTAATAAAATTAAAATTGAAATCTCTCTTGAGGATGTTATGAAAAAATTGGAAACCATAGAGAAAAATTTTCCAAATATTGAAACTAAATTGGAAATGTTACTTGATAAAACTGATGAACTTGATAAATCCTTAGGAGGAATTGATGAAAGAATTAGTGTCCTAGGAACTTGTGTTGTCCATGATAATCAAACCAATAGGATTGATGAACTTGAAAAAGCTATGGGAACCTTGGGTTCAACTTTTTCTTCTCTCAAGTATAAGAAGAAAGCTTATGTGGGTAAAGAGCAAAAATTCATGTATGCCTCTAAGGTGCCTAAACAAAAGAATTATTATAGGTCTAAAATTGATAAAACCCCTAGCACCACCATAGGAAATTTAGATAATGGAGCATCTAAGGTACCCTCTGCAACAAGTTGTGTTTGTAAGAAAAATAATAATGTTGATGCTTCTTCTCTTGATGTTACTTGATTTGCACTTTCCGCGCCTAGCTGAAAGGCGTTAAAAAAAAGCACTTCTTGGGAGATAACCCATGTTTTATTTTATTTACTGTATTGTTGAGTCTTGAAAGTTTTTTACTACTGTAGCAACCTCTCCTTATCATGTTTTTGTGCCAAGTAAAGTTTCTATGCTAAAGTTGATGCTATATTTGGGATTGCTGCGCAGAAACAGCATTGCTGTCTGTCACGAATTCTCGCAGAGCTCCCTGTAAAAAAATCGAAAAAATCTGAAAATTTACGAGCGTGATCCTCAGATATGTACGCAACTTTCATTAGTTTTGAGTTTTTCCATTTGAGCAAGTTAAGTGCCCCTGCCAGATTCATCTTTACGGACTATTCTGTTTTTGACAGATTCTGCCTTTTATTTCGCATTGTCGCTTTTGCTATGTTGAATGAGTTTCTTTGTTCCATTAACTTTCAGAAGCTTTGTGCAATGTCCAGAAGTGTTAAGAATGATTGTGTCACCTCTGAATATGTGAATTTGTAAGTATGCACTAACTCTCTAATGAGTTTGCTTGAAGTTTGGTGTGGAGGAAGTTTTCAAGGGTCAAGAGAAGATGATGATATACTATGATCAAGAAGAGTGAAAGGTCTAAGCTTGGGGATGCCCCGGTGGTTCATCCCTGCATATTTTAAGAAGACTCAAGCATCTAAGCTTGGGGATGCCCAAGGCATCCCCTTCTTCATCGACAACATTATCAGGTCACTTCTAGTGAAACTATATTTTTATTCCATCACATCTTATGTTCTTTACTTGGAGCGTCGGTTTGCTTTTATTTTCGTTTTGTTTTGAATAAAGTTGGATCCCATCATTCTTATATTGGAGATATTACGCTCCGCTTTTTCATATGGAACACTTGTGTTCTTAATTGTGCTTTAATGTTCATGGCGAAGGCTGAAATTGCTTCGTTAAATTGCTATTTGGTTGGAATCAGAAAATGCTGCATATGGTTTGGCAACTTGGCAATTGTTTGAGCTCTCATAGATCATGTTTAAGCTCTTGCATCATGTAGTTTAATCTATTAATGAAGAACTACCGTAGAGCTTGTTTAATTTGGTTTGCATGATTGGTCTCTCTAAGTCTAGATAATTTCGTAAAGTGTTTGAACAACAAGGAAGACAGTGTAGAGTCTTATAATGCTTGCAATATGTTTTTGTGTAAGTTTTGCTGTACCTGTTCATACTTGTGTTTGCTTCAAACAACCTTGCTAGCCCAAACCTTGTACTGAGAGGAAATGCTTCTCGTGCATCCAAACATCTTGAGCCAAAACCCATGCCATTTGTGTCCACCATATCTACCTACTATGTGGTATTTTTCTGCCATTCCAAAGTAAATTACTTGAGTGCTACCTTTAAAATTTCATTCCTTTACCTTTGCAATATATAGCTCATGGGACAAATAGCTTAAAAACTATTGTGATGATGAATATGTAGTTATGTGTCTTAGTTCTTATAAGTTGCTTGTTGAGCGGTAACCATGTTTCTGGGGACGCCATCAACTTTTACCTTTGTTGGATATCATGTGAGATGCTATGCATGTTCGTCTTGTCTGAAGTAAGTGCGATTTCATGATCAAATGGTTTGAGTATGCATATGTTAGAGAAGAACATTGGACAGCCAACTAAAGCCATGTATCATGGTGGAAGTTTCAGTTTGGACATACAACCTCAATCTCTTATGAGAATATTAACTGTTGTTGAATGCTTAAGCATTAAAAGAGGAGTCCATTATTTGTTGTCTATGTTGTCCCGGTATGGATGTCTAAGTTGAGAATAATCAAAAGCGAGAAATCCAATGCGTGCTTTCTCCTTAGACACTTCTACAGGCGGCATAGAGGTACCCCTTTGTGACACTTGGTTGAAACATATGTTATGCGATGATAATCCGTGTTTTCCGAGCTAAGTAGGACAAGGTGCGAGCACTACTAGTACTCTATGCATGAGACATGCAACTTGTAGGAAATATTATGCATAGCACATATGAATTATTACTACCGTTGACAAAATTGTTTCTATGTTTTCGAAACAAAAGCTCTAGCACAAAAATAGTAATCCATGCTTCCCTCTGCGAAGGGCCAATCTTTTACTTTATTGTTGAGTCAGTTTACCCACTTCTTTCTATCTTAGAAGCAAACACTTGTGTTAACTGTGTGCATTGATTCTTACATGTTTACTTATTGCACCTATTATATTACTCTATGTTGACAAATATCCATGAGATATACATGTTACAAGTTGAAAGCAATTGCTGAAACTTAATCATCCTTTGTGTTGCTTCAATGCATTCTACTTTGAATTTATTGCTTATGAGTTAGCTCTTATGCAAGTCTTATTGATACTTGTTTGAAAGTACTATTAATGAAAAGTTTTGCTATATGATTCATTTGTTTAGTCATTATCTTTGTTAGCAATCTTTTGTTCAGATCACTCCATTCATCTCATATGCTTTACAATAATGTTGATCAAGATTATGTTAGTAGCATGTCACTTCAGAAATTATTTGTGTTATCGTTTACCTACTCGAGGGCGAGTAGAACTAAGCTTGGGGATGCTTGATATGTCTCAAACGTATCTATAATTTCTTATGTTCCATCCTACTTTTATGACAATACTTGAATGTTTTATACATACTTTACAGCATTATTATACATTTCCGGCACTAACCTATTAACAAGATGCCGAAGCGCCAGCTGTGCTGTTTTTGGTTTCAGAAATCCTAGTAAGGAAATATTCTCGGAATTGGACGAAATCAACGCCCAGGGTCCTATTTTTACACGAAGCTTCCGAAGACCGAGGGGAAAGGAAGTGGGGCACGAGGCGGCCGGACAACGGGCGCGCGGCCCGTGGCCCTGGCCGCGCCGGCCCGTGGTCCGGGCCCTCGCGTCGCCCCCGACCTTCCGCCTACAAATAGCCTTCGTCGCGAAACCCCCGTACGGAGAGCCACGATACGGAAAACCTTCCAGAGACGCGCCATCGCGAATCCCATCTCGGGGGATTCAGGAGATCGCCTCCGGCACCTGGGAGGGAATCATCACGGAGGGGCTCTACATCATCATGCCCGCCTCCGGATTGATGCGTGAGTAGTTCATCCTTGGACTATGGGTCCATAACAGTAGCTAGATGGTTGTCTTCTCCGCTTGTGCTATCATTGTTTAGATCTTGTGAGCTGCCTAACATGATCAAGATCATCTATTTGTAATGCTACATGTTGTATTTGGCGAGATCCGATGAATATAGAATATTATGTCAAGTTGATTATCAATCTATCATATATGTGTTGTTTATGTTCTTGCATGCTCTCCGTTGCTAGTAGAGGCTCGGCCAAGTTGATACTTGTAACTCCAAGAGGGAGTAATTATGCTCGATAGTGGGTTCATGCCTCCATTGAATCTGGGATCGTGACAGTAGGTTCTAAGGTTGTGGATGTGTTGTTGCTACTAGGGATAAAACATTGATGCTTTGTATAAGGATATTTGTGTTGATTACATTACGCACCATACTTAATGCAATTATCTCGTTGTTTACAACTTAATACTGAAGGGGTTCGAATGATAACCTGAAGGTGGATTATTTAGGCATAGATGCATCGGATAGCGGTCTATGTACTTTGTCGTAATGCCCGATTAAATCACATAGTAATCATCGTTGATATGTATTGAATCTTTATTTGTCAATTGCCCGCCTGTAATTTGTTCACCCAGCATGTTAGTTATCTTATTGGAGAGACACCTCTAGTGAACTGTGGACCCCGGTCCATTCTTTTACATCTGAATACATTCTACTGCAATCATTGTTTTTGTTCTTTGCAAACAAACACCATCTTCCACTCGATACGCTTAATCCTTTGTTTTCAGCAAGCCGGTGAGATTGACAACCTCACTTTTACGTTGAGGCAAAGTACTTTGATTGTGTTGTGCAGGTTCCACGTTGGCGCCGGTTTCACTGGTGTTGCGCACTACATTCCTCCACCAACAACCTTCACGTGCTTCTTGGCTCCTACTGGTTCGATAACCTTGGTTTCTTTCTGAGGGAAAACTTGCTGCTGTGCGCATCATACCTTCCTCTTGGGGTTCCCAACGGACGTGTACATCTACGCGCATCGATGCCCCATGCTTGTTTTACACCAATTCATATAATATTTTGTTGTTACTTCGTTGCACTTTATACATATTCCGGCACTAACCTATTAACAAGATGCCACAGTGCCAGCAGTTCCCTGTTTTCTGTTGTTTTGTATTTTAGAAAAGTTGTACATGAATTATTCTCGGAATTGGACGAAACAAAAGCCGAAGTCAATATTTTTCCGTAGCGAAGACAGAGTCCAGAGGGAAGTCGAAGGGGGCAGTGATACGTCTCCGACGTATCGATAATTTCTTATGTTCCATGCTACATTATTGATGATATCTACATGTTTTATACACATTATATGTCGTATTTACGCATTTTCCGGAACTAACCTATTAACAAGATGCCGAAGAGCCATTGCTGTTTTCTGTTGTTTTTGGTTTCAGAAATCCTAGTAAGGAAATATTCTCGAATTGGACGAAATCAACGCCCAGGGTCCTATTTTTGCACGAAGCTTCCGTAAGACCGAAGGGGAAAGGAAGTGGGTCCACGAGGCGCCGCCACACTAGGGCGCGCGGCCCGGCCTTGGCCGCGCCGACTGGTGTGGGGCCTCGTGTGGCCCCCGCGTGCCCTTCCGCCTACTTAAAGCCTCCGTCGCGAAACCCCCATACCGAGAGCCACGATACGGAAAACCTTCCGAGACGCCGCGAATCCCATCTCGGGGATTCAAGAGATCGCCCGGCACCCTGCCAGGAGAGGGGAATCATCTCCGGAGGATTCTTCATCGCCATGATCGCCTCCGGAGTGATGAGTGAGTAGTTCACCCCTGGACTATGGGTCCATAGCAGTAGCTAGATGGTCGTCTTCTCCTTATGTGCTTCATTGTTGGATCTTGTGAGCTGCCTAACATGATAAAGATCATCTATCTGTAATACTATATGTTGTGTTTGTCGGGATCCGATGGATAGAGAATACTATGTTATGGTGATTATCAATCTATTATTTATGTGTTGTTTATGATCTTGCATGCTCTCCGTTATTAGTAGAGGCTCTGGCCAAGTTTTTGCTCTTAACTCCAAGAGGGAGTATTTATGCTCGATAGTGGGTTCATGCCTCCATTGATACCTGGGACAGTGACAAAAAGTTCTAAGGTTGTGGTTGTGCTGTTGCCACTAGGGATAAAACATTGATGTTATGTCTAAGGATGTAGTTGTTGATTACATTACGCACCATACTTAATGTAATTGTCTGTTGCTTGCAACTTAATACTGGAAGGGGTTCGGATGATAACCTGAAGGTGGACTTTTTAGGCATAGATGCATGCTGGATGGCGGTCTATGTACTTTGTCGTAATGCCCAATTAAATCTCACTATATTTATCATATCATGTATATGCATTGTTATGCCCTTTTCTATTTGTCAATTGCCCGATGTAATTTGTTCACCCAACATGCTTTAATCTTATGGGAGAGACACCTCTAGTGAACTGTGGACCCCGGTCCTATTCTTTACATCGCATACAATCTACTGCAATACTTGTTTTACTGTTTTCTTCGCAAACAATCATCTTCCACACAATACGGTTAATCCTTGTTACAGCAAGCCGGTGAGATTGACAACCTCACTGTTTCGTTGGGGCAAAGTACTTTGGTTGTGTTGTGTAGGTTCCACGTTGGCGCCGGAATCCCTGTGCGCGCATCACATTTCGCCACCATCAACCTTCAACGTGCTTCTTGACTCCTATTGGTCCGATTAAACCTTGGTTTCTTCTGAGAAACTTGCCACCGTGCGCATCATACCTTCCTCTTGGGGTTCCCAACGACGTGTACATCTACGCGCATCAAGCAAATTTCTGGCGTTGCGGGGAGATCAAGACACGCCGCAAGGGGAGTCTCCACTTCCTAATCTCTTTACTTTGTTTTTGTCTTGCTTTATTTTATTTGCTACTTTGTTTGCTGCACCTAAACAAAACACAAAAAAATTAGTTGCTAGTTTTACTTTATTTACTGTCTTGCTCTCTATATCAAAAACACAAAAAATTAGTTACTCGTCTTTACTTTGTTTGCCTAGTTTACTTTTTTCTTATTGCATCATGTTTCCTCCTAAGTACACTCTAAAAGACATACCGGTAGGCCGAGGGTCTATAATTGGAAGAGATAATATAGAAGAATTTTTCACTCATGTTAGCACCGCTGAAGATTTTGAAGATAGACACTTGGTAGAACTTGCTCCTACTTATGAAATTGCTGTTGCTTCTTTAGTACACATGCTGGAAATTAAATTTGTTAATCTCAATCATATAATCCAACACATGTTTCTCACAATTGGTGATATGGAGGAAGGAGAGAAGAAAGACTTTGTTTTAGAAACCCTTCTTAAAGAATTTGGTGGTGTAGCAAGAGAGGCTAGAAAAGTCTTTGCTAAATATAAAATGCTTGGTTCTTACACCAATTTTGTTAGTCTCCTTGAAAAGATGGACATGGAGAGAGTGAAGTACACTAATGATATTAATGATGGTGGGGAGGTTAAGACAACAATACCTTGTAAACTCCTAGGAATGCATGAAGCTCTAGAAAATAACTATGGTTGGCTTGTTCCTGAAAATTTGTTCGATGAGAATAGCAAGCCTAAGAATAATGAAAAAGGAGCCTCTGAAACTTATATAGACGAAATAACATGCATTGTTGAGAAAACTCCCAACACCCCTGGTTATGATGTTGATGCCTCATCTCTTGATAATACTTGAATCACACTTTCTGCGCCTAGCTGAAAGGCGTTAAAGAAAAGCGCTTATGGGAGACAACCCATGTTTTTACTAAAGCAATTTTTTGTTTTATATTTGAGTCTTGGAAGTTGTTTACTACTGTAGCAACCTCTCCTTATCATGTTTTTGTGCCAAGTAAAGTTTCTATGTTAAAGTTGATGTTATATTTGGGATCGCTACGCAGAAACAGCATTGCTGTCTGTCACGAATTCTGGCATAAGTCTCTCAAAAATTCGAACAAATCTGCAAAATTACGAGCGTGATCCTCAGATATGTACGCAACTTTCATTAGTTTTGAGTTTTTCCATTTGAGCAAGTCTAGTGCATCTTTCAGGTTCGTCTTTACGTTCTTTTTGGACATCTGCCTTTTTTCGCATTGCCGTATTTGCTATGTTGGATGAATTTCTTTGATCCACTAATGTCCAGTAGCTTTGTGCAATGTCCAGAAGTTTAAGAATGATTGTGTCACCTCTGAATATGTGAATTATTAATTGTGCACTAACCCTCTAATGAGTTTGCTTGAAGTTTGGTGTGAAGGAAGTTTTCAAGGGTCAAGAGAGGAATATGATATACTATGATCAAGAGGAGTGAAAGCTCTAAGCTTGGGGATGCCCCGTGGTTCATCCGCATATTTTAAGAAGACTCAAGCGTCTAAGCTTGGGGATGCCCAAGGCATCCCCTTCTTCATCGACAACATCATCAGGTTCCTCCCCGAAACTATATTTTTATTCAGTCACATCTTGTGTTCTTTACTTGGAGCGTCGGTTGTTTTGTTTTTGTTTTTGTTTGAATAAAATGGATCCTAGCATTCACTTTGTGGGAGAGAGACACGCTCTGTTGCATATGGACAAATATGTCCTTAGGCTTTACTCATAATATTCAAGGCGAAGGTTGAAACTTCTTCGTTAAATTGTTATATGGTTGGAATTGGGAAATGCTACATGTAGTAATTCTAAAATGTCTTGGATAATGTGATACTTGGCAATTGTGTGCTCATGTTTAAGCTCTTGCATCATATACTTTGCACCCATTAATGAAGAAATACATAGAGCTTGCTAAAATTTGGTTTGCATATTTGGTCTCTCTAAGGTCTAGATAATTTCTAGTATTGAGTTTTGAACAACAAGGAAGACGGTGTAGAGTCTTATAATGTTTACAATATGTCTTTTATGTGAGTTTTCTGCACCGGTTCATCCTTGAGTTTGCTTCAAATAACCTTGCTAGCCTAAACCTTGTATCGAGAGGGAATACTTCTCATGCATCCAAAATCCTTGAGCTAACCACTATGTCATTTGTGTCCACCATACCTACCTACTACATGGTATTTCTCCGCCATTCCAAAGTAAATTGCTTGAGTGCTACCTTTAAAATTCCATCATTCGCCTTTGCAATAAATAGCTCATGGGACAAAATAGCCTTAAAAACTATTGTGGTATTGAATATGTACTTATGCACTTTATCTCTTATTAAGTTGCTTGTTGTGCGATAACCATGCTTCTGGGGACGCCATCAACTATTCTTTGTTGAATATCATGTGAGTTGCTATGCATGACCGTCTTGTCTGAAGTAAGAGAGATCTACCACCTTAATGGTTGGAGTATGCATATTGTTAGAGAAGAACATTGGGCCGCTAACTAAAGCCATGAATCATGGTGGAAGTTTCAGTTTTGGACATATATCCTCAATTTCATATGAGAATAATAATTGTTGCCACATGCTTATGCATTAAAGAGGAGTCCATTATCTGTTGTCCATGTTGTCCCGGTATGGATGTCTAAGTTGAGAATAATCAAAAGCGAGAAATCCAAAATGCGAGCTTTCTCCTTAGACCTTTGTACAGGCGGCATGGAGGTACCCCTTTGTGACACTTGGTTGAAACATGTGTATTGCGATGATCCGGTAGTCCAAGCTAAGTAGGACAAGGTGCGGGCACTATTAGTATACTATGCATGAGGCTTGCAACTTGTAAGATATAATTTACATAACTCATATGCTTTATTACTACCGTTGACAAAATTGTTTCATGTTTTCAAAATAAAAGCTCTAGCACAAATACAAATCGATGCTTTCCTCTTTGAAGGACCTTTCTTTTACTTTTATTGTTGAGTCAGTTTACCTATCTCTCTCCACCTTAAGAAGCAAACACTTGTGTGAACTGCATTGATTCCTACATATTTGCATATTGCACTTGTTATATTACTTTACATTGACACTATCCATGAGATATACATGTTATAAGTTGAAAGCAACCGCTGAAACTTAATCTTCCTTTGTGTTGCTTCAATACCTTTACTTTGATTTATTGCTTTATGAGTTAACTCTTATGCAAGACTTATTGATGCTTGTCTTGAAGTACTATTCATGAAAAGTCTTTGCTTTATGATTCATTTGTTTACTCATGTCATTACCATTGTTTTGATCGCTGCATTCATTACATATGTTTACAATAGTATGATCAAGGTTATGATGGCATGTCACTCCAGAAATTATCTTTGTTATCGTTTACCTGCTCGGGACGAGCAGAACTAAGCTTTGATACGTCTCCGACGTATCGATAATTTCTTATGTTCCATGCTACATTATTGATGATATCTACATGTTTTATACACATTATATGTCGTATTTACGCATTTTGGAACTAACCTATTAACAAGATGCCGAAGAGCCATTCTGTTTTCTGCTGTTTTTGGTTTCAAATCCTAGTAAGGAAATATTCTCGGAATTGGACGAAATCAACGCCCAGGGTCCTATTTTTGCACGAAGCTTCCGAAAAGGGGGAAAGGAAGTGGGGCCACGAGGCGCCGCCACACTAGGGCGGCGCGGCCCTTGCCGCGCCGACCGGTGTGGGGCCCTCGTGTGGCCCCCGCGTTGCCCCTCCGCCTACTTAAAGCCTCCGTCGCGAAACCCCAGTACCGAGCCACGATACGGAAAACCTTCCGAGGCCGCCGCCGCGAATCCCATCTCGGGATTCAGGAGATCGCCTCCGGCACCCTGCCGGAGAGGGGAATCATCTCCCGGAGGATTCTTCATCGCCATGATCGCCTCCGGAGTGATGAGTGAGTAGTTCACCCCTGGACTATGGGTCCATAGCAGTAGCTAGATGGTCGTCTTCTCCTTATGTGCTTCATTGTTGGATCTTGTGAGCTGCCTAACATGATAAAGATCATCTATCGTAATACTATATGTTGTGTTTGTCGGGATCCGATGGATAGAGAATACTATGTTATGGTGATTATCAATCTATTATTTATGTGTTGTTTATGATCTTGCATGCTCTCCGTTATTAGTAGAGGCTCTGGCCAAGTTTTTGCTCTTAACTCCAAGAGGGAGTATTTATGCTCGATAGTGGGTTCATGCCTCCATTGATACCTGGGACAGTGACAGAAAGTTCTAAGGTTGTGGTTGTGCTGTTGCCACTAGGGATAAAACATTGATGCTATGTCTAAGGATGTAGTTGTTGATTACATTACGCACCATACTTAATGCAATTGTCTGTTGTTTGCAACTTAATACTGGAAGGGTTCGGATGATAACCTGAAGGTGGACTTTTTAGGCATAGATGCAGTGGATGGCGGTCTATGTACTTTGTCGTAATGCCCAATTAAATCTCACTATATTTATCATATCATGTATATGCATTGTTATGCCCTTTTCTATTTGTCAATTGCCCGCCTGTAATTTGTTCACCCAACATGCTTTAATCTTATGGGAGAGACACCTCTAGTGAACTGTGGACCCCGGTCCTATTCTTTACATCGCATACAATCTACTGCAATACTTGTTTTACTGTTTTCTTCGCAAACAATCATCTTCCAAACAATACGGTTAATCCTTTGTTACACAAGCTTGAGATTGACAACCTCACTGTTTCGTTGGGGCAAAGTACTTTGGTTGTGTTGTGCAGGTTCCACGTTGGCGCGAATCCCTGTGTTGCGCCGCATCACATTTCGCCACCATCAACCTTCAACGTGCTTCTTGACCCCTACTGGTCCGATTAAACCTTGGTTTCTTCGAGGGAAACTTGTGCGCATCATGCCTTCCTCTTGGGGTTCCCAACGGACGTGTACATCTACGCGCATCGGCGGCAGCGGCCACGCCAGCCCTAGGCGTGGCCTGACTCTGGCCCGCGCCTAGGGGTGGTGTGGGCCACCGCCTCCACCGACATCGCCCAATTTGCATCACTATTTTGTATCATAATTTGCTGTTATTCATTGATATATTTCATATTGGGACACAATACTTATGTTATTTCATCTATTTTGCATGTTTCATCATTATTGGAGGATCAAGCACCGAGCCAGGATGGAAAAAGCACCGTCGAACGCAATATTTCGGAAGATCAACTGTGGAAGGAAATTACACGTAAATTCCTATTTTTCCAGATGACGGAGGGAGCCGAAGGGGAGAAGAGGGGACCCAAGGTGGGCCCAGACCATAGGCGGCGCGGCCCATGGCTGGCCGCGCCACCTTGTGGTCCTGGGGCCCCACAGCCCCTTTCGCCTCCTTTTCTTCGCGTACTCCTTCGTCCCGAAAACCTAAGCCACAGAGGAACCTCACGAAGAGTTACGGCCGCCTCTGCGGGGCGGAGAACACCAGAGAGAAAAGAGCTCTCCGGCGGGGGAATCCGCCGGGAAATTCCCTCCCGGAGGGGGAAATCGACGCCATCGCCATCGTCATCGAGCTGGACATCATCTCCATCATCATCCTCATCATCTCCACCATCTACACCGCCATCACCACCGCTGCACCTCGTCACCGCTGTAACAATTTGGGTTGGATCTTGATTGTTTGATAGGGGAAACTCTCCCGGCATTATTCTCTACTTGTTATTGATGCTATTGAGTGAAACCATTGAACCAAGGTTTATGTTCAGATTGTTATTCATCATCATATCACCTCTGATTGTATTCCATATGATGTCTCGTGAGTAGTTCGTTTAGTTCTTGAGGACATGGGTGAAGTCTAAATGCTAGTAGTGAACTATGGTTGAGTAATATTCAATGTTATGATATTTAAGTTGTGGTGTCATTCTTCTAGTGGTGTCGTGTGAACGTCGACTACATGACACTTCACCATTTATGGGCCTAGGGGAGTGCATCTTGTATTCGGTTGCTAATTGCGGGGTTGCCGGAGTGACAGAAACCTGAGCCCCCGTTAGTATATCGATGCAAGAGGGATCGCAGGATCTCAGAGTTTAAGGCTGTGGTTAGATTTATCTTAATTACTTTCTTGTAGTTGCGGATGCTTGCAAGGGGTATAATCACAAGTATGTATTAGTCCTAGGAAGGGCGGTGCATTAGCATAGGTTCACCCACACAACACTTATCAAAACAATGAAGATTATTTAGCCACATGAAGCGAAAGCACTAGACTAAAATCCCCGTGTGTCCTCAAGAACGTTTGGTCATTATAAGTAAACAAACCGGCTTGTCCTTTGTGCTAAAAAGGATTGGGCCACTCGCTGCAATTATTTCTCTCGCATTTTACTTACTCGTACTTTATTCATCTATTACATCAAAACCTCTTGAATACTTGTTTGTGAGCATTTACAGTGAATCCTTCATCGAAACTGTCAACACCTTCTGCTCCTCGTTGGGATCGACATTCTTACTTATCGAAGATACTACGATACACCCCCTATACTTGTGGGTCATCAAGACTATTTTCTGGCGCCGTTGCCGGGGAGTGAAGCGCTATTGGTAAGCGGAATTGGTAAGGAAAACCTTTACTGTTTGTGCTGATTTTATTTCTGCCTGCTGCTATAAGTCATTATGGAGAGATCTTCTCTTCAATTTCTATTTGGGAAATCTACTACTACTGCAACGGTAGTGGATGAAGCGCCAGGTGAGGAAGTAGTACCATATAAAATACCTATGAAAATTATTGAACGTGTTATGGATAACCGCTATGAAGGGGATGGAACTGTTCATCCTGGTGATCATTTATTGTTTTTGCATGAATTATGCGGGTTATTCAAATGTGCAGGTATTTCTATGAATGAAGTTAGAAAGAAGGGATTTCTATTTTCGTGCCCCTGGTTCGTTAGTTGTACTCAGTTTTCCCCAGTCCCTTAGTTTTTCCTCAGTTTTCCCCTCCTCTAGTTTGAAACACGCACAAGTGCTGGAACGGCCGGTAGCCGTCAGGTCAGAGGCCTTGACCGTTAGTCTGACCGGGTGGGGCCGCACAGGGGCAGCTCCTCCCTGACCGTCTCGTGCTGACGGGTAGGGTCGGAGACACGTCGGAGCAGCCATCCATTTATCGCTGACGTGTGGGCCGTTTTATTTTTCATGATTTTATATGCGGTGCTGCCAATGACAAATGGGGCCGCTCTATAGGGCTGCCGCAGCCAATGACCAGTGGGGTCGTATATTTTTCAAAAGACATATATTGCCGCTCGTGGGGTGCCGCAGCCAATGACCTGGGGTCGTCTATTTATTTAGGGAAACTCATATATTGCCGCTCTGTGGGGCCTCCGCCCAATGACCAGTGGGGTCGTATATTTTTCAAGAAAGACATATATTGCCGCTCTGTGGGGCTGCCGACAATTGACCAGTGGTCGTCTATTTATTAAGAGAAACTCATATATTGCCGGGCCTCCGCAGCCAATGACCAGTGGGGTCGTCTATTTTCCAGAAAAGACATATATTGCCGCTCTGTGGGGCTGCCGCAGCCAATGACCAGTGGGGTCGTCTATTTATTTAGAGAAACTCATATATTGCCGCTCTGTGGGGCCTCCGCAGCCAATGACCAGTGGGGTCGTCTATTTTTCAGGAAAAGACATATATTGCCGCTCTGTGGGGCTGCCGCAGCCAATGACCAGTGGGGTCGTCTATTTATTTAGAGAGAAAAAATCATATATTGCCGCTCTGATATATGTCTTTAGAGAATATCATAGAGAGAAGCAACAAGTTCGCTAATTAATTATTCTTAAGCTAGACCGGAGAAGCGCTGGCAGCTCGTTCCCCACCGTCGGCCGGAGCAGCCATCGCCGGCGCCTCGTCGCGCCGCCGGCTCTGTCCCCCGGCGGCGTCGGACGAACTGCGGCGCTGCACGTCAACCACGGCTCCAGCACTTGTTTCGTCCGCACGCATTGTACCCACCGCAGGAAAGTCCGCCGCAAGCAGATCCGCCGCCCACGACGACCGGGATTTGTTCCGCGCACCAATTGGCATAGCTTGGTAAGACCTCCGCTTCTGCCTCCCCCGCCCCCTAATCGATTCGGTTCCCGTAATTTATTGGAGTTTGCAGGTACGAAATAGTGCTCAATGTCTCGTCGTAGCGGGTACACCGGCGAGGGTGGGGATTCGATCATGTCGTGGCCACGTTCTACTTCTCCTACCTCGTCGGAAGTGCAGGTATATAGCTTCAGCTCTCTGTACTACCGTTGAATTTGAAGTTCCGCCATGGCTTGTTGGGGTGATTTCAGTTGTTCTTTTTTCCATTATTGTTACAGTTAGCCAGGCAAGCCGATGATCCATGGTACATTGCATACCAAGATGAATCAACCCAGTGGTGTAGCCAGAGGATGGATTTGGAGGAGAAGGTGGCCAATTTAGGTGATGAATTGGCCCGTAAAAACCTGATGATATTCGAGCTGAAGCGTATTGTGGAGGAAGAAAAGAAGAATTCAGAGCTTATTCGCAAGGAGAAGTTGAGAGTTGAGACAGATCTTGCCGTATTTGATCAAGTGGTAGAAAATCTAGAACATGAACTTAAAGTGATGGGAGAGGAGAAAAGTAGATTCATCTGTGCAGTTTTATTAGGTGTCATCCCTGTCCTAGCAGTTATGTGGTTCTGGTAGACGATTTAGTATAGAATTGTTATTCAGTAGATGGCTCTAACCACTGTATTTTGTTGTGGCTCTAAGCACTGTATTTCGGTGTACAATTTCCTACTTGTGCTAAGTAATGCGCACGATAATTTTAGCATGCATGAACATTTTATAAAAGTGAAGGGATCCCAAAAGTGAATGCATGTACCAGCCTCCGGATCAAATACATATCAATATCTTCCCAATCAAGTTGGGATAGAATTCAAATCATACATACGGATGTACATGGACACATCAAGAACGTGAAGAAGCTTTTTTTGAGACGGAGGTAGTAGTTCAAACAATTTTATCCCAATTGGAAATTGAAAAATACAAATTTATAATAATTTATCCTAATTTGCGCCATCAAACGTTGAAGCGATGTTATCGGCGATGGCTTCAATGTTCGTGGCATCGATGACCATGTCGGAACCGCCGCTGTCTTGGTGTACTTCACCAGCGACGGATCTGCGGAGGGCTGGATCGGCGGCTTTGCAGCGCGGTTGTAGACGATGGCTTCAATCGTCTTGGCATCGATTCGCACTCTCGGCACCGGAAGTGAGACATCAACAGGCTGGGTCTGCGCCGTCGAAGCGATGTTGTAGGCGATGGCTTCAATGTTCGTGGCATCGATGACCACTGTCGGCACGGCCGCCGTCTTGGTGTTCTTCATCATTCAACAGATCTGAGAATAGAATCGAAAGTGAGACAGAGAGAGACATTTCAACTATTTCTGACGGTTAGATCCTCACCGGCACTCTTAGATCCACGGCGCACGCACGGTTAGATGCACGCCGCCGCACGCACGGTTAGATCCGCGCCGCCGCACGCCGCCGCACGCACGGTTAGATGCGCCGCCGCAGGCGCCGCACGCACGGTTAGATCCGCGCCGCCGCACGCACGGTTAGATCCGCGCCGCCGCACGCCGCCAGCACACGGTTAGATCTGCGCGCGCGCAGCCGCCGCACGCACGGTTAGATCCGCGCCGCCGCACGCACGGTTAGATCCGCGCCGCCGCACGCCACCGCAAGCACGGTTAGATCCGCGCCGCCGCACGCCACCGCAAGCACGGTTAGATCCGCGCCGCCGCACGCACGGTTAGAGAGAGGAGGGTTGGTAGGTATGTGCTCTGCTCTTGTCTCCGTATGCGTCCATCGTGGTCCATAGATACAACCAATGATCGAACGGTGCAAGCGTTCGTTGAGCTTTCATCCAACCAAGATCCGTGTGACATACATCTCGACCAATCAGAGATCAGCCAGTGAGTACAAGTTAGGAAAACTGAGTAGAACTGAGAGGGGGAAAAGTGAGGAAATGTTTATCGGAAGGGCAAAACTGAGTATGACTGAGTAAGACAAGTGGGCCCGGAGGGGAAAACTGAGTAACACTAAGTAAAACAGGGGCACCCAAATAATAAACGGACTAAGGGAAATTGAAGCTTTTGGCATAAAAATTGTAAAATTGTGTTATTTGAACAATATATTACATTTTGGCCGACTAGATATTGTTTGCAACTCAAAGATACACAAGTGTGACGAATTTGGACTCATTTGGACAAAGTTTGTAAGCATAGTGGGTATTTGGGAGGTGTATTGAGCAGAAAGCCCTGCATCTTCATATCTAGTAGCTCATGGACTAGGAAGTGGTTTTGAAGCTTTTGGCATAAAAACTTCATATCTCTATATTTCCTTTTCCATTATTATTTCTCTAGGTTGTAGGTAACATAACAAGGCTCAATGGGAAGGTTCCACCATGTTTTGAATTATTTTGAATTGAACCCTAAAATGTTAAAACCCTAAAACCCTAAAACCCTAAAACCCTAAAATGATAAATGTGGCTTAAATGTGGCATACAAATTGTTCATACAAATTCAAATTGTTCAACACAAAGGCATCCCCAATACAAATTGTTCAACACAAAGGGATCCCCAATACAAAGGGAACCCCAATACAAAGGGAACCCCAATACAAATTGTTCAACACAAAGGGATCCCCAATACAAAGGGAACCCCAATACAAATTGTTCATACAAATTCAAATTAGTTGTTCAGAATAAAATCTTTTCTTGCTCCTGGTGTGACTCGCCGGGGCCACCACCTTACTCCGGGTAACCCTACCAGGGATATTACCGGTGTCTACCTTCCTTTTGCCCTCTTTCTTGTTCTTCTTCTTCTGCGAAGCTTCTGCTTTTTCTTCTGCCATGAGCTCTTCGAAGTGTGCATCACACATGGCCTTACAACTATCGAGGCAATGTCGATAATACTGTTGACTCTCCTCTGGACTCATCGGTTGAAGCCATTCTACATCCATCTGTTCCCTCTCTCTCGATCCATCGGTTCAATCTCCTCATGTTGAACTGCTGCTTCAATCTCCTCTGCATTTGCTGCTTCAATCTCCTCATGTTGAACTGCTGCTTCAATCTCCTCTGCATTTGCTGCTTCAATCTCCTCATGTTGAACTGCTGCTTCAATCTCAAGTTGAATTGCTGCTTCATTCTCCTCTGCATTTTCTGCTCCCGCCTGATCTTCCATTCCAAAAGCCGGATCAACTCCATTTTTACAAAGCCTAGCAATGTGTCCAGGGATTCCACAACGTTTGCACTTACGTTTTCGAATCGGTGCACCACCCTCTGCACTAGCTCTGATCCTATTCTTCCTCGGCCTACCTGCCGGTCTAGTCAATACTGGAGAGTACAGTTTGAAGCCTGGATCGACTTTCATCCATTGGTCTTTTCCCAACAAGGTAGGAACATTCATAGCATATGCAGCCCTAAATTTTGCAACAGAGAAATACTCTGACACATACTGATCAACTTCACCATCTTCACCCCCTATAACACTCATGAAAAACAATGCGTGTATGCAGGGTATCCCACGGATCTGCCATCCCCTACAATGGCATGTCCTATCAACCAAACTCACTGGATACCTCCACTGCCTGTTTTTACTGTCAGTGTAGGTTACCTCAGCCTCCATTCCTTTTCTGACGCATTGCATCCTCAATTGTTTTGCCCTCTCATGCAAAGACTTAATCAAAGATGGGAGCATGAGATGGCCAACATAATTTGTGGATGCAATTCTTTGACGCAGATCGATCTTTATCATGATCATCTGCCTAATCTTATCAAATATTTGCCACAACATAAGCCCTTTCAATGACTTGACCTTTGAGTTGAAACTCTCCGCAAGGTTACTTGTTACATAGTCTACCTTGCAAATTTCATTGAATTGGCTTCTTGACCACACCCTACCATGATGTTCATCCAAGTACTCCTTCACCCCAGGTTTTTGTTTATACAACACATCCAAATGAAACTTATGCTTCCTAGAGCTGCATGTGTATGAAGCTGGCCATAGGTTGTCAGTAAAAACTTTACCCTTGAATTTCTTTGTAAAATTCTGTACCAAGTGTCGCATACATTCCCTATGCTCCACTCCAGGGAATACTGCTTCTACCGCACTCTCCAAACCTTTGCAAGCGTCTGTGTGGATAACAAGTCCTGGTGGATGACCTATAAGGTCGCGCAAGTTCTGCAGAAACCAAGTCCAACTTTCCTCTGACTCAACCTCCAAAACTCCATAAGCAACAGGGAACATCCAATTATGTCCATCAACTGCAGTAGCAGCAACTAGCTGTCCTTTAAACCTACCATGAAGAGCTGATGCATCCACGGCCAAATAAGGCCTGCAACCGTCCAAAAAGCCTTTCCAGCAAGCTTTGAAACAAACAAAAGCCCTTCTAAAACATTCCTTGTGCATTACCTTCCCGCTTTTCAATTTGTAGGGAACTGTATGCTTGTCTATTGCTACAACACTGCCTGGACTAGCCATCTCCACTTCAGCTTTGAAAGTGTAAAGCAACTGAAAGCTTTCATTCCATGGACCATTGATCTTGTCAAGAGCCATTTCCTTTGCATAGAACATCCTCATGTAAGGTACTTTCATCCCTTTATACTTCTCAGCCACCTTTTTCTGGAGTGCCGTTGGACCAAGTGAAGGAGTTTCTCTCAGCCAATCTAGGATTATATCTGCCAACCACCTAGTCTTCGCTAGCTTTGTTTTCAGGTCTGGCTCTCCCCCTAGAGGTGGACACCTATGGATCTCCTTATTAACCTTTATCTGAAACATAATGATAAGGGATGTCAGTAATAGATAACAAATTTTACACCGTGATCTAAATACACAACTGGTTGGCGTAGTACCTGAACCAAGCTGCTTCTGCGCATTGTGGATGCATGCAGCCTAAACCTACACCTTGGGTATGGGCATTTAATTGTGAACCTACCTGGCTCACTTTTAATAACCTCATAATTATTCTTAGTGAGAATGTGATATGTAGTAATTGCATTACGGCAGTCCATCATCGTTTGAAACACGGTGCCTTTTGCAAGCTGAGGATTCTCCCTGTTCCACTCAATTGTTGGCAAGTCTTCGCCTTCGTAATCGGCTAAAACGAGGCTGTCATCGTTCTCATTCTTCTCTTCATCATCAGTCTCATCAAATCTGGCACCAAAAGCAATATCTTCCATGTATTGATCCTCCATTGCCTGCTTACTGCATCGATCTACCAATTCAGGAAACATTAACTCATCCTCATCATCTTCAGGAGACTGATCCGCAATCTCTGCATCGTCCTCCACATTGACCACAGGAACGATCTGGCTACCACTCGCACTGGGGACAGATGGTGCTGCTGTGGACCTACAAGGATCGCCGCGGCGCACACTATTAGCAGAGGCAGCAGCAGTAGAGAGACATGATGCCCGACCACCTGATGATGCCCCAACACCAGATGATGCCTGGCCCCTGTCCACGTGGACACGAATTTTACCGAAATGGCAAGAAGCATTCAAAGCAAAAAGAATTCCCAGATCATCGTCGGAAATTAGTGGAACCAATCTTCGCTCCGTGCTGTTGAAATATTCGAAATGAACTGCATCGAGAGAGCTCCAGGAGTACTTATCGAAGATGTTAGCTTTCAAATCCCTCAACGAGATGGTGGTTGCAACCACCGCAGGGAAGTAAAACCCATTCATTAGGCGTTTAGAATCACGCGTAAAGCTAGAATCCAGCCTAACCACCAGCCGAAAAGCCAGCGCTGGATCAATCCTATTCGAAAAGCAACGCAGTTAGTTGAGCAACAACGATTGGCGCTCAAAAACTGCCTACTGTTAATTCACATAGGCAGACGATGCTTACCCAGATGGAATCCATGCGTTAGATCCCTCCGATTCCCAATCTTCTCCGCGGCTGACGGGAAGAGGCGGTACACCAGACGGATATACAAACTCTACCGCGACAGGGGTAGATCTAGATCTGTTGGAGGCGGATCCCTCTCCGCCTCCCGGGGGTGGTGGTGGGGGCGGGGGCGGCTCGGCGGCGGACGACGCCATAAGGTAGGAGGGCAGGACGGCGTGGCGGCGGAGGGGCGGTGTGTGAGCTCCTCCAGTATCGGGCGGAGTGGAAAGCTTTGGGTGAGCTCCTCGAGTCAACAGTCAACATAGTTCGAAAGAAACGGTCAATTCAACACCAACGCGGCTCCCTAGCCGTCACCGGTAACGGTGAAGGCCACTGACCAGACGGCAACCCTCCCGTCTGAGCGTCTGCGACGGGTTTCAAACTAGAGGGAGGGGAAAACTGAGGAAAAACTAAGGGGCTGGGAAGAGTACAACTAACGAACCAGGCACGAAAATGAAGTTAGAAAGAAACTATTCACTATATCGCTGTCTGGTAAAGCGGCGCACTGGTATAAATTGCTGAAGAATGGTGATTCTATTGATTGGGAGGACATTGTGCCTTTATTTTATTCCAAATTTTATCCTCCAAGTGAAATTCACAAAGATCGGAACCGCATATATAATTTCTGGCCTCATGATGGAGAGAGTATTGGGGGGAGATTGAAGTCTTTAATGCTCAAATGCCCCATTCATGAGCTTCCTGGTAATGTTATTATTGATAATTTCTATGCAAGACTTTCTTTTCAAGACAAGACCTTGCTGGATACTTCTTGTTCTGGATCATTTACACGCAACAAAGAAGAGTTTAAAAGGGACCTTCTTGATCGGATCCAAGAAAATACTGAAGGATGGGAGAACGACAAAGATAGAGAATCAGGTATAATTTATGATTATAAATGCATTGAAGCTTTTATGGATACTGATAAATTTCGTAATATGAGTGCTACATATGGTCTTGATTCCCAAGTTGTTGCAAATCTTTATAAAGCTTTTGCCTCTCATTATGATATGCCTAAGAAGAATTTTGATAAGTATCATGAACCGTATAAAGATAAAGTTGATTCATCTGTAAACAAATGTGTAGTGATTGAAACTGTTGATAATGTTATTCCTGAAGCTTATATTGAAAAAACTCCTTTCCCTGCTAAAATGAAGGAGTACTCTGTCATATCTAGTGCTGTTAATAAAAGTGAAAAGAAACCTAAAGAACCTGAAGAACAAATTAAAATTGAACCTGTTGTTGCAATAGTTAAAGATCTTGTGACTGAAAATGTGGAGGATGGTCATATTATTTTCTGTGAAGATGCTTCTAATATTGTCTCATCCTAATAAACCCAAACAAGTTAGTGTTCCTATGTTATCTGTTAGAATTGGTGATCATTGCTATTATGGTTTATGTGATATTGGTGCAAGTGTTAGTGCTATTCCTTATGAGCTTTATACGGAGATTATGCACGAAATTGATTCTTGTGAACTTGAAGATATTGATGTGGTTATTCAGCTGGCTAATAGAGAAACTATTTCTCCAATTGGTATTGTTCGAGATGTGGAAGTTCTATGTGGTAAGATTAAATATCCTGCTGACTTTTTGGTACTTGGTTCTGCTGCTAGTGATCATTGTCCTATCATTTTTGGTATACCTTTTCTAAATACTTGTGGAGCTATTATAGATTGTAAGAAAGAGAAAATTTTGACTAGATTTGCTGGTGAACCTTATGAATTTAACTTTTCTAAATTTACCAAAACTCCTTATAAAGCTGACTTGCCTAGTAATGATTTTAAAATGGAGCAGTGTGCATCTATTGTTCTTGTTCCTAATAATCCTTTGCAGCAACATTTGGAGAATAGTGAAAGTGAAGCTTTTAGGAAAGAAAGAGATGAGCTTGAGGAAATTTTTCTTCGCCAACCTATTCTCAAGCATGATTTACCGGTGGAAGATTTGGGTACAACACCGCCACCAAAGGAAGATCCTGTTTTCGATTTAAAGCCTTTACCTGATAATCTTAAATATGCTCATATTGATGATAATAAAATATATCCTGTTATTATTAGTTCTAAGCTTTCAGAGATTGAGGAAGAAAGGTTATTGGAAATATTGAAGAAACACCGAGGAGCTATTGGCTATACTCTTGATGATTTGAAAGGGATTTCTCCTTCTATTTGCCAACATGCTATTAATATGGAAGATGATGCAAAGCCTGTTGTTGAACATCAGTCGTCTAATTCCGAAGATGAAAGAGGTGGTAAGGAACGAGGTATTAAAACTTCTTGAAGCTGGTATTATATATCCTATTGCTGATAGTAGATGGGTTAGTCCTGTGCATTGTGTTCCTAAGAAAGGAGGAATGACTGTTGTGCCTAATGATAATGATGAGCTTATTCCTCAAAGAATAGTTGTAGGTTATAGAATGTGCATTGATTTTCGAAAAGTTAATAAAGTTACTAAGAAAGATCATTACCCTTTACCCTTTATTGATCAAATGCTAGAAAGGTTATCTAAAAATACTCATTTTTGCTTTCTTGATGGTTATTCTGGGTTTTCACAAATTGCTGTTAAAGCTAAAGATCAAGAGAAAACCACGTTTACTTGTCCTTATGGAACTTATGCTTATAGGCGTATGCCTTTTGGTTTATGTAATGCTCCTGCTACTTTTCAAAGATGCATGTCTGCTATTTTTCATGGTTTTTGCGAAAGTATTGTAGAGGTGTTCATGGATGATTTTTCTGTCTATGGGAATTCTTTTGATAATTGCTTGCGAAACCTCGATAAAGTTTTGCAGAGATGTGAAGAAACTAACCTTGTTCTTAATTGGGAGAAATGCCACTTTATGGTTAATGAAGGAATTGTATTGGGACATAAAATTTCCGAGAGAGGTATTGAAGTTGATAGAGCTAAAGTTGAAGCAATTGAGAAGATGCCCTATCCGAGGGATGTTAAAGGTATTCGTAGTGTTCTTGGTCATGCTGGGTTTTATAGGAGATTTATTAAAGATTTCTCTAAAATTTCAAAGCCTCTTACTAATCTTCTTCAAAAAGATGTACCTTTTGTTTTTGATGATGATTGTAAGGAAGCTTTTGAAACTCTAAAGAAAGCCTTAACAACTGCTCCTGTAGTCGAACCTCCTGATTGGAATTTGCCTTTTGAAATTATGTGTGATGCTAGTGACTTTGCTGTAGGCGCTGTTCTTGGACAGCGGGTAGATAAAAAATTAAATGTTATTCATTATGCTAGTAAGACTCTTGATGCTGCTCAAAGAAATTATGCTACAACTGAAAAGGAATTGTTAGCTGTAGTCTTTGCTTGTGACAAGTTTAGACCCTATATTGTTGATTCAAAAGTCACGATTCATACTGATCATGCTGCAATTAGATACCTTATGACAAAGAAAGATGCTAAGCCAAGGCTTATTAGATGGGTACTTCTGTTGCAAGAATTTGATTTACATATTATAGATAGGAAAGGTGCTGATAATCCTGTTGCTGATAATTTGTCTAGATTGGAAAATATTACTTATGATCCTGTTCCTGTTAATGATAGTTTTCCAAATGAACAATTGGCTGTAATAAAGGTGAGCTCGCGAGAGAGCCCTTGGTATGCAGATTATGCTAACTTTATTGTTTCAAGTATTTGCCTCCAACCTTTTCAGCTCAGCAAAGGAGGAAATTCTTTTATGACTTGAGGCATTATTTTTGGGATGACCCACACTTATATAAAGAAGGAGTGGATGGTATTATGCGAAGATGTGTTCCTGAATATGAACAACAGGAGATATTGAGTAAATGTCATGGTAGTGTTTATGGAGGACATCACGCTGGAGATAGAACCGCGCAAAAGGTTCTACAATCAGGTTTTTATTGGCCAACTCTCTTCAAAGATGCAAGAAAATTTATTTTATCTTGTGATGAATGTCAAAGGGTTGGTAATATCTCTAGACGCAATGAAATGCCTATGAATTATACTCTTGTTATTGAACCATTCGATTGTTGGGGATTCGACTTCATGGGTCCTTTCCCTTCTTCAGAAGGTAACACTCATATACTTGTCGCTGTTGATTATGTTACTAAATGGGTAGAAGCTATACCTACAAAGAGTGCTGATGGTGAGACCTCTATAAAAATGCTTGTAGATGTTATATTTCCTAGATTTGGAATACCTAGATATATTATGACTGATGGAGGTTCTCATTTTATTCATGGAGGTTTTAGAAAAACTCTTGCTAAGTATGGTATTAATCATAGAATTGCTTCCGCTTATCACCCTCAAACTAGTGGTCAAGTAGAATTATCAAATAGAGAGATTAAAGCTATTTTGGGAAAGACTGTTAATAAATCTAGAAAGAATTGGGCTAGCAAATTGAAAGAAGCACTATGGGCTTATAGAACTGCTTATAAAAATCCTATGGGAATGTCACCTTATAAAATGGTTTATGGAAAAGCTTGTCATTTACCTTTAGAACTAGAGCACAAAGCTTATTGGGCTGTTAGAGAACTAAATAAAGATCCGAAACTAGCCGGTAATAAGAGGTTGCTGCAATTAAGTTCTCTAGATGAATGGAGAAGTGAAGCTTATGAAAATGCTAAACTCTTTAAAGAAAAAGTTAAGAAATGGCATGATAGAAGGATTATCAAAAGAGAGTTTAATATTGGGGATAAAGTCCTATTGTATCGGTCTCGTCTCAGATTCTTTGCAGGGAAATTACTCTCGAAGTGGGAAGGACCATATGTTGTTGAGGAGGTGTATCGTTCAGGAGCAATTAAAATTAGCTCTCTCCAAGGCAATGCTACACAAGTGGTGAATGGACAAAGACTCAAGCATTATATCTCGGGTGATTCTTATAATGTTGATATTGATATTATTCAAGTGGAAACACCGGAGGCTTTCATCAAAGACAAATTGACAGTCCGCCAGAACTGGACTTTGAATAGGTAACATACAGTAATAAAAATTCTGCGTTTACCTTTCCGAACAATATTTCTGCTTTTGGAAAATATGAAAAATTACGGGATCGAAACGGAGTGGAGGAGACGCACGAGGGCGTGCCCCCATAGGCCGGCGCGGCCCCCAGCCGCGCCGACCTGAGGACACCGCCTCGTCGTCCCTTTTCCACTCGTTTTCGGCCTGGAACCTTCCTTTTATCGTAAAAATATTTGCTATATAATCCCCCGGACCCCTGGAGGTCCGTATATCGTTTTCTCGTCGTGTTTTGTTTCGAGCTGTTTTCTGCCAGGGATCTAGATCCACCATGTCCTCGTCGGGAACTCAGAAGGACAGCTTCTTTGAGGACGTCGTCAACCCGTACATGAACGAGCTGAAGATGCACCCCAAAGAATTGCTGCTCGTGGATGGAGAGTTGCAGATCAAAGATGTCCAGGGTCCTAAGGGAGAAGGGAGTTTGGAAGACAGGATGGAGAAACTGGAACAAGAGGTCTTCAACTACAAGAAGATGGCTGAGCGTGAAGTGGACATCTTTCACAAGATTGTGTCTGAACTCATTGATGGACACAAGAAGGAGATGAAAGTGCATGGAGCCCCCATGCGTGGTTTTGGTAATTAATGACAATCCCTATGGACTAATGTTTGCATTGAGTTATATTTGTAGGAGTTGTCCATAGGCAATTCTTGAACCATATGTTGGCTTCAAGGTTGCAATAAGAAGAATTTGATGAAGGATATCAAGTGTCAAGTATGTCTTGAAGATGAAGATGAAGTGAGCCCTCAAGTTACTTCAAGACATCAACATGTTTGTATTAGGTTCCAATAAGAAGAAATTGATGAAGTATATAAAGTGTCAAGTATGTCTTGAAGATGAAGATGAAGTGAGCCCTCAAGTTACTTCAAGACATCAACATGTTTGTATTAGGTTCCAATAAGAAGAAATTGATGAAGTATATCAAGTGTCAAGTATGTCTTGAAGATGAAGATGAAGTGAGCCCTAGAGTTACTTCAAGACATCAACATGATGAAGAATGAAGAAATGAAGTGCAAGTTCAAGATGAGCCATCTCGAAGAGGTCCTTTGCTTGAGTCTTGCCATCCATATGGTGATCATGGATATGTGAAGATGCGCCGAAGAAGAAGCTATCCCATGGTGGATTATGGGGGAGCAATCCACATGGTGGTCATGGTTATGTGAAGATGCGCCGAAGAAGAAGCTCTCCCATGGTGGATTATGGGGGAGCAATCCACAAGACTTCGTCAAGCAAACACAAGCAAGAAAGGCGTTCCATCTTGTTGAGGTCAAGATCGTCGTCATCGAGCTCAAGTGGAATGCGAAAGTATAAGGTTTGCTCTTGATAGGGTTTCTTTCTCACCGGTCTCATAGTGTAGTTGGAGACCGGTTTATAGTTTAGTTGCCGTACTATCAAGAGGGCTCTCGAGTGAGTAACTCGATCGTATCGTTCGGAGAGAGCTCAAACCTTTGCATCCTTGCATCATCTTTCTTGGTTGTTATTTGGACCTTATCCATGTGATGTTTTAGAGCTTGTGCTTATTCTCATGACAAGCTCTAGTTCATCGAAAACGGATTTCGCATAGATCACTTGTTGCGTTTTCGAGTTTGGTTCATCATCTTTCTTGGTTTTATTTGGACCTTATCCATGTGATGTTTTAGAGCTTGTGCTTATTCTCATGACAAGCTCTAGTTCATCGAAAACGGATTTCGCATAGATCACTTGTTGCGTTTTCGAGTTTGGTTCATCATCTTTCTTGGTTTTATTTGGATCTTATCCATGTGATGTTTTAGAGCTTGTGCTTATTCTCATGACAAGCTCTAGTTCATTGAGAATGGTTTTTGCATGGGCAACTTGTTGCATTTTCAAGATTGGATGTTTTACCGGTATGTCTTTTTTAGATAGGTCAAACCTTTCATCATTTGTTTCTATCCTCCCTTGTTGGACTATGATGGTTTCCTGCATGATCTTGTAGAGCTTGTTCCTAGCTTCAAAACAAGCCCAAGATCATCAAAATCGGAGTCCGGATGCTAAAGTTATGCCCGTTTTAGTTTTGGTGATTCTGCAGTTTTCTGGGGGGCGGATAATCCGGCCCGAAGGACAAAACATGGACAATATCCGGCCAAATATCCGGCCCGAGCCAGGGGCGATTTTCGGGGGCCGGATTATCCGGCCCGGGGGCGGATTTTCCGGCCTGGGAGGTCCCAAACGGTCATATTTCGTTGGGAGGGGGTATATAAGACCCCCTTCTTCCTCCTTGGGCTGGTTGGTTCACTCTCTCTCTCTCCCCTCCATTGTTGTCCTTCAAAGCTTGCCCTAGTTCTTGATTCCTCCCATGATTCTTGCATATTCTTGAGGGAAAAGAGAGAGGAGATCTAGATCTACATCTTCACCAATCAAATCCCTCTCTTTGTGAGGGGAACCCACTAGATCTTGATCTTGGAGGATTTTGTGTTCTCCTCTTTGTTCTTCCTCTCTTATTCCCCCAATAGCTTTTGTAGCTTTGTTGGAATTTGAGAGAGAAGGATTTGAGCATCTTTGTGGTGTTCTTGCCATTGCATTTGGTGCATCGGTTTGAGTTCTCCACGGTGATTCGTGGTGGTGAAAGCAAGAAGGTTGTTACTCTTGGGTTCTTGGAACCCTAGACGGATTCTACGCCTTTGTGGCGATTTGTTGGGAGCCTCCAATTAAGTTGTGGATGTGTGCCCCAATCTTTGTGTAAGGCCCGGTTTCCGCCTCGAAGGAAATCCCTTAGTGGAACCGTGACCTAGGCCTTTGTGGCGAGGGTCACCGGAGATTTAGGTGAGGCGCCTTCGTGGCGTTCGGTTTGTGGTGTGAGTACCGCATCTTGGGGTGAGGCCTTTGTGGCGTTGGTGTGCATCGAGCAACCACACCTCAAGGTGAGCCTCTTGTGGCGTTCGGGAGCACTAAGCAACCGCACCTCTCCACCGGAGATTAGCACTCGCAAGAGTGTGAACTCCGGGATAAATCATCGTCTCCCGCGTGCCTCGGTTATCTCTATACCCGAGCTCTTTACTTATGCACTTTACCTTGTGATAGCCATCGTGCTTGAAGTTATATATCTTGCTATCACATAGTTGCTTGTATTGCTTAGCATAAGTTTGTATATCTTGCTATCACATACTTGCTTGTATTGCTTAGCATAAGTTGTTGGTGCACATAGGTGAACAATAGTATATAGGCTTTGGGCTTGACTAAGTAAACGCTAGTTTTATTCCGCATTTGTTAAGCCCATCTCGTAAAAGTTTTAAATCGCCTATTCACCCCCCTCTAGGCGACATCCGTGTCCTTTCAATTGGTATCAGAGCGAGGTCTCTCATTCTTAGGCTTCACCGCCTTGAGAGTAAAGATGTCGGCTAGGGGATTAGCGCACAATAACTTGTTTATATTTGATGGCACAAATTATGATCTATGGAAAATTTATGTGCTTAATATTTTGCGGCGTATGTCCCCGGACATGGAGCGATTTCTTGACATGGGTTTTTCTTCTCCTAAGGATCCTCAAAATTTATCTCTTGAGGAGGAGAAAAACTCTTGTCTCGATGCTCTTGCTTCTCATGTGTTTTCCATTGTTGTGAGCAATGTAGTTACTTCTTCAATCATGCCTTTTGGGAGCGCTCATGAATTATGGACAAAGCTTCAAGATAAATATGATGTGTCCAAGATTATTGAGGATGATTGTATTGCTTCCACTTCCGGCCGTGATGAGTTCTCATCTTCTTCCACTTCACCAAAGTGTGGTAAGACACAAGGTAATGATATGGTGAGTGGTGATGAAAATTGCAATGTTGATATTGAGCTTACTATTGATGATTCGTCATCTCTATCTCATTGCAATGCTTCATCTTCGGACTTAAACACATCTAGCACTAGAAATGATTTACATGCTTGTGTTGATAGTCCTTGCATATCATGTGTAAGTTGCTTGAATAAATCTAATGATGATATGCTTGCATTGTCTTGTGGCCATGATAAAAATGCTTCTATTTCCTCTAGTTGTTGTGTGTCTAACAATGTAGAGGAAACCAAAGATTCTATTGGTCAAGACAAGATCTTGAAAGGAGCCTCAAGTAACTCCTCCTCTTTATCTCACGGTCCTCATATATGCCTTATGGCCAAGGGTTCCACGGTACCTCCTACCATGGAACCCAATATGTCTCGTGGTGATAAGGATGAGGATGAATATGAAGAAGAGGATTGGGTTGTCTCTCTACGCGATAAGGGTAAGAGCGTATTCAAGGTTATTTGCAAAGATAAAATTGCTAGCACTCACTTCTTTGAAATCTTGACTACCGCTATTGAGAGCCAAAAACTTATTTGGATGCATGAGAACACCATTGATAAAAAGGGTGCTCTTGAACGAGAGTATGCCGATGATGTAGCATCATTAAAAAATGAACTTGAAGAAGAACAAACCATCAAGGAAGCTCTTGAGGAGACCTTTGCTCTAGAATTGTCTAGAGAAAAGGAAAACCATGATAGAGCTCTTGAGATGGCAAATGAACTAAAGCTAAAAAATGATAAGCTTGTGTTTGTTAATGCTAAACTCCTTGAGGATTTTGAGCAACTCAAAAAGGGCTCAAGGGTCATTGAGAGTGCGCTCGCCAAACTCACCGAGTCGCATGAGCAACTTAAAGCTTCTTATCTAAAAGAGCATGCCAACTTGCCTTCTTCTATTACTACTAATATTGATGCTTGTGCTACTAACTCTACTTCTTGTGAAGCATCTATCTTGAAGGAGAATGTTGAGCTAAGGGCTCAACTTGAGTTGCTAACTTGCAATTATGGGAAATTGGAAGAAAGTCATGGAAAGCTTTCTCGCTCCCATGAGGATCTTCTAGCCTCTCATGATAGGCTAAAGTTAGCTCATGAGGCTATCATATTTAAGGCAACACCTTGTGAGCCTCATGTGGATACTAGCACTACTACTCAAAATGCTATATTTCCATGTGCTAGTCCTAGTAATTCATCCACTCATAATATTGCTAAATCTTGTGATGAATTATCTTCCTTGCCTTGTTGCTCTAACAATGAAGATTCTACTTCCTCTAGTGCTTGTGTTGTTACTAACCATGTAGAGGAAATCAAAGAGCTCAAGGCCCAAGTCACTTCTTTGAAGAATGACTTGGTAAAGGGTCATGAAGGGAAATGCAAACTTGACACGATGTTGAGTATGCAACAATCCCCCAATGACAAGAGTGGACTTGGTTTCAAATCCAACAACAAGAACAAGTCCATGAACAACAACAAGAAGAAGGGCCAAGTACAAGTCAAAGACCCGGCCAAGATTGTTTGCTTCAAGTGCAATATTGAAGGGCACCATGTTAGATCTTGCCCTTTGAAGAAGAAGCAAAAAGGGAAGCGGCCCCAAGCTCAAACTCATATTCAACCTCAAGTTGAAGAAATGCCACTTCCCAAGAAGAAACAAGCCAATGCTCCCATTGTGGAGAAACCTAGTGAGAAGAAGGAGAAGAAAAGAACTTGCTACATATGCCGTGAGAAGGGCCACATCTCCTCCTTGTGCACTATTGGTACCTCATCCAACTCTATCACCATTGATGATGTTTATTCTCTTCGTAAGGATGAGGGTGGCAATGTGTTTGCCAAATTTGTTGGTGCTCAAAGTGGTGTCAAGAAAAGAACCATTTGGGTTGCCAAGCCTATTGTGACTAACCTCTTAGGACCCAACTTAGTTGGGGACCAACAATCCAAAATTTGATCAATAGGTGCTTGTTGGAGGGCATTGGAGACTTGGCTACATCATGAAGAATTAAGGGATCTTCATCATTTATATTATCTCAAGCCAAGTCTTTTGATTATCTTGCTACTATCATATATCCAATGTTCCTCCTTGCGGTAACATGTTCTCAACTCATTTATATTGAAAGTTACTCGCCCCTTTGCATGTGTTAGTTTTGTTCCTAGCATGTGTTTGTATATGTTGTGCTTCCTACTTGCTTTTCTTGAGAAATCAAGTCTATGTATGTTGGGTTGCACACCATGTATTTGTGTTTGTGTTGGAGCCACTTTGCATCTTGTTGTATCTTATATGGCTCTTATGAGCGATTAATGGACTATCCCATTTTGGGGGAGTGATATTCCTTTGGGAATTTCATGATCCTAACAATGTGTGTACATGAGGAATATCACTTAGAATTGATATTGCAAGATTATCTAGTCTCTATGTGGTATGTCATCTTCATGAGAAATTCAAATTCCAATGTCCATTAATATCTCTAGTTGGATCTTATTTGCCTCTTGTGAAAATAAATTCCTTATCACATTATGGGGGAGTAATAAGCTTTGTGCATATTACAAGCCTAGAAAATGTGAACATTTGAGGTTGTGTCACATAGAATTGATACCGTAAATTATCTCTCTCCTATGTGGCATGTTTGCTCAAACAAGCTCCAATTTGCTTAAATGGCTTCATTGCTAATATCTTTGTGGATCTTATTTGTGAAAGTTCTTCTTGGCATGGTTTTTCACAACGTGTCCCTCAATACCTTTTTGGAAAACCATGTGCTTCAAGTCATACTATTAATTGCTTTGCATGTTGGTATGAATACTATTAATTGCTTTGCATGTTGGTATGAATACTATTAATTGCTTTGCATGTTGGTATGAATACTATTAATTGCCTTGCATGTTGGTATGACTAAATGAAGCTATCAAGAAACTATCTTTGCATGATGGTTAACTCTTATCTTTTACCATATGCTTTGTTCGTTGTAAATATGATCTTATGTATACTTACAAACTACCACCGGGAAATATTTCCTAATACCTCTTGTCCTAGGACAATTGGTAATCAATTATGAGGTAGATATTTATTGATCATATCTACATTGGCTCTTGTATTTATTTTGCCTTATTTATTGCCATGAATTTGTTGTGCTTTGACTCCCATGTGTCTTCCTTGCATCTTATGGATCTAAGTTGTCTATTCAAACTTTCTTAGCATTGTTAGAAGATATAGGTAGCGTGATGATCCTAGTTTTGTGCATTTTGTATTCATATAAAAAATCCTTGATAATGCACCAAACTTGGGGGAGCTCTTCTATATTATTAGAATGCTTAACATCTCTTGATCTTTATCAAAAATTGGGTTTTGGGAGACATAAAATTTTCTTTTTGGTACTTTGTGCCATCATAAAAAATGTCGAGGGTTTGGTTTATTTGTTGGAACCTTGCTCTCTTGGGAGTTGGTTATCTCATTCCTTTGTGCTTAGGTTTAATTAGCTTCTTATAATGAGATAAGTCTTTGGAGTCAATCTTGTGTTGATTTGATTCTTTGATATAATTTGGACAACCATTGTCTCTTGGTTTATTTGGTGTTTTGTCCAAATTGTATCTTCCTTTGGTTCTTGAAAGTATTGTGCATGCATATTTAATATATGTATATCTTATGGCATGTGTCACTTTCTTTGATCCAATATATAGGGTAAACTCCATCAAATCCTAATTTGACTAAGATGTGCATGAAATTCAATTTCATATCTATATGCACATAGAATTGTGGAGTTTGTCCTATATGTTGTAGTGTGTCTAACTACTTCGGACCCAATTAGTTTGGGGACCATTTTGTACTTACCTTTGTGTTAGGTACAATGGATATGCATTGAATGCTTGTCTCACTCTTGGAAAGAAGTGGTGACTCAATGGTAACGTGAGGCAAGATAGGATGATCAACGAACACATATCTACTACATCCACACCAATGCTATCTTGGTAACAAGTATCTTCTCATGCATACTTTTGTTGTATCCAACCTTATGGTTGCATCTTGGCATGAATCTATTGATTTGCAAATGTTGTGCTTCTTGCAAAAGTCTTAATGAAACCTCTTTATTGTGAATGAGAGTAATTTGAGATGAGTGCATTTGTTGGGAAGTATTTTAAATCATGCTCATGATTCATCCACCCCAACTATGCCTATCTAGCAATTTTGTTGCATATCAATTCCTCAAGGCTCTCACATGTGCAATATAGATGAAAGTGCAAATTTAGTTACTTCTTTTGGTATCCCCGTTTGTGATACTTGTTGCCTTTCTCAAATGCATCCCAACTATCTTCTATCCCTTGTTGATATTTGTGATGTATTTTAGTTGTTTGTGGTTGAAGTTCATGAATGTACAATAAGATAAAATTGAGCCTTTGGCCATGCTATTAAGCAAAAATTCTTATTGGTATATTGCATGACTTCATCTTGGATATCATACTATTTTTCTTGTGTATCTATTTTATGTGTGCATGTTTCTTTGTGGATAAATATCTTTGTGATATTGCTCACTTAGAGAAACTTATACACATAAGAGATGATACATCTCCTTTTGATATCTTATTTATTTATTGCATGTTGATTGGTCATGCTAAGCAATATAATTCATTGAAGACTATGATGATGCTTTTTGCTCATCCTTGCAATAGTCTTATAATATGCTTTATCATGCCTTTCACATATCCTCTTGGTTGAGCCTTTTATTATGGTGCCTCCTACTTGTTGCTCAACCATTTGTTTGTTGCAAGTGTTAAGCTTAATTTTCTATCTATGATCTATTGCAAATGTTTGTGTTTTAAATGGTAATGAGGGAGTAAGGATTCCATGTTATGCATATTGTATTCAAATGCAACATTTTAATTTATGCATGTACCTTGGGGAGCTTCCTCATTCTATTTAAGGCACTATTTTGTGGTGATCATTAGAGTTTGATTCACTTGGTATCTTTTGTTTTGAATGATATTATGGGAGTGATGATTCCATGTTTGTGCACTTTATACTCCAATGCAAATTGTCTTGTTTTGTGCACAAACCTTGGGGAGCTTCCTCATATTAGTTAGAGCAATCTTCTTGATCTTATCATAATATCTTTCTTTCTTTTGGTATCTTCTTTGTGGTTCATTTGGTTGCTTGCTTCATTTGTTGAAGCTTCTTGACGTTGTTATCTTTTTGCAATCTTTGATCCTATCTATGGTGTGACTCCTTCCGAATATTCGTAATTGGATATGTGCATTTGATTCCACTCAAATTATGAGAAATGCACACGCTATGGAGGATCTCTCACTATATTGGCCTTCTAAATTTTTCACCCATTTCGGCAATTGGTGCCAATGGGGGAGAAGTTTGGAGGGTTTAAGGGAATTTGGTTATGTCTTTGCTTTGTGCTTAAGCATGTGCCTTTATTGCATTGCATCTTGTTGCTTTGCATAGTTGAATATTTAGAGGAAACTCCACTAGGCTTTGAATGCCAATATATGCAATGAAAGTCAAGATCATTCACACATGCATATATTATGGGGGAGTTTGCTCTATATATTCAACTTATTTGTTACTTAAATTCCTTATATAAACCCTCTCAAAGAGATTGTCATCAATTACCAAAATGGGGGAGATTGAAAGTGCATGGAGCCCCCATGTGTGGTTTTGGTAATTAATGACAATCCCTATGGACTAATGTTTGCATTGAGTTATATTTGTAGGAGTTGTCCATAGGCAATTCTTGAACCATATGTTGGCTTCAAGGTTGCAATAAGAAGAATTTGATGAAGGATATCAAGTGTCAAGTATGTCTTGAAGATGAAGATGAAGTGAGCCCTCAAGTTACTTCAAGACATCAACATGTTTGTATTAGGTTCCAATAAGAAGAAATTGATGAAGTATATCAAGTGTCAAGTATGTCTTGAAGATGAAGATGAAGTGAGCCCTCAAGTTACTTCAAGACATCAACATGTTTGTATTAGGTTCCAATAAGAAGAAATTGATGAAGTATATCAAGTGTCAAGTATGTCTTGAAGATGAAGATGAAGTGAGCCCTAGAGTTACTTCAAGACATCAACATGATGAAGAATGAAGAAATGAAGTGCAAGTTCAAGATGAGCCATCTCGAAGAGGTCCTTTGCTTGAGTCTTGCCATCCATATGGTGATCATGGATATGTGAAGATGCGCCGAAGAAGAAGCTATCCCATGGTGGATTATGGGGGAGCAATCCACATGGTGGTCATGGTTATGTGAAGATGCGCCGAAGAAGAAGCTCTCCCATGGTGGATTATGGGGGAGCAATCCACAAGACTTCGTCAAGCAAACACAAGCAAGAAAGGCGTTCCATCTTGTTGAGGTCAAGATCGTCGTCATCGAGCTCAAGTGGAATGCGAAAGTATAAGGTTTGCTCTTGATAGGGTTTCTTTCTCACCGGTCTCATAGTGTAGTTGGAGACCGGTTTATAGTTTAGTTGCCATACTATCAAGAGGGCTCTCGAGTGAGTAACTCGATCGTATCGTTCGGAGAGAGCTCAAACCTTTGCATCCTTGCATCATCTTTCTTGGTTGTTATTTGGACCTTATCCATGTGATGTTTTAGAGCTTGTGCTTATTCTCATGACAAGCTCTAGTTCATCGAAAACGGATTTCGCATAGATCACTTGTTGCGTTTTCGAGTTTGGTTCATCATCTTTCTTGGTTTTATTTGGACCTTATCCATGTGATGTTTTAGAGCTTGTGCTTATTCTCATGACAAGCTCTAGTTCATCGAAAACGGATTTCGCATAGATCACTTGTTGCGTTTTCGAGTTTGGTTCATCATCTTTCTTGGTTTTATTTGGATCTTATCCATGTGATGTTTTAGAGCTTGTGCTTATTCTCATGACAAGCTCTAGTTCATTGAGAATGGTTTTTGCATGGGCAACTTGTTGCATTTTCAAGATTGGATGTTTTACCGGTATGTCTTTTTTAGATAGGTCAAACCTTTCATCATTTGTTTCTATCCTCCCTTGTTGGACTATGATGGTTTCCTGCATGATCTTGTAGAGCTTGTTCCTAGCTTCAAAACAAGCCCAAGATCATCAAAATCGGAGTCCGGATGCTAAAGTTATGCCCGTTTTAGTTTTGGTGATTCTGCAGTTTTCTGGGGGGCGGATAATCCGGCCCGAAGGACAAAACATGGACAATATCCGGCCAAATATCCGGCCCGAGCCAGGGGCGATTTTCGGGGGCGGATTATCCGGCCCGGGGGCGGATTTTCCGGCCTGGGAGGTCCCAAACGGTCATATTTCGTTGGGAGGGGGTATATAAGACCCCCTTCTTCCTCCTTGGGCTGGTTGGTTCACTCTCTCTCTCTCCCCTCCATTGTTGTCCTTCAAAGCTTGCCCTAGTTCTTGATTCCTCCCATGATTCTTGCATATTCTTGAGGGAAAAGAGAGAGGAGATCTAGATCTACATCTTCACCAATCAAATCCCTCTCTTTGTGAGGGGAACCCACTAGATCTTGATCTTGGAGGATTTTGTGTTCTCCTCTTTGTTCTTCCTCTCTTATTCCCCCAATAGCTTTTGTAGCTTTGTTGGAATTTGAGAGAGAAGGATTTGAGCATCTTTGTGGTGTTCTTGCCATTGCATTTGGTGCATCGGTTTGAGTTCTCCACGGTGATTCGTGGTGGTGAAAGCAAGAAGGTTGTTACTCTTGGGTTCTTGGAACCCTAGACGGATTCTACGCCTTTGTGGCGATTTGTTGGGAGCCTCCAATTAAGTTGTGGATGTGTGCCCCAATCTTTGTGTAAGGCCCGGTTTCCGCCTCGAAGAAATCCCTTAGTGGAACCGTGACCTAGGCCTTTGTGGCGAGGGTCACCGGAGATTTAGGTGAGGCGCCTTCGTGGCGTTCGGTTTGTGGTGTGAGTACCGCATCTTGGGGTGAGGCCTTTGTGGCGTTGGTGTGCATCGAGCAACCACACCTCAAGGTGAGCCTCTTGTGGCGTTCGGGAGCACTAAGCAACCGCACCTCTCCACCGGAGATTAGCACTCGCAAGAGTGTGAACTCCGGGATAAATCATCGTCTCCCGCGTGCCTCGGTTATCTCTATACCCGAGCTCTTTACTTATGCACTTTACCTTGTGATAGCCATCGTGCTTGAAGTTATATATCTTGCTATCACATAGTTGCTTGTATTGCTTAGCATAAGTTTGTATATCTTGCTATCACATACTTGCTTGTATTGCTTAGCATAAGTTGTTGGTGCACATAGGTGAACAATAGTATATAGGCTTTGGGCTTGACAAAGTAAACGCTAGTTTTATTCCGCATTTGTTAAGCCCATCTCGTAAAAGTTTTAAATCGCCTATTCACCCCCCTCTAGGCGACATCCGTGTCCTTTCAGACTGTTGTGGGACGATATCTTCTCACTTCACGACACCACCAACAAACTCCAAGCTCAACTCTATGATGTTCATAATCAAAACTGTGAGTATGAAAACAGGTTTAAGCGCATAAGTCATGCTGCTAGTTTCAGGTTTCCGGAGACCAAGTTGTCTTTTGTTGATGGAGGGCCTCTTCCATGGAAGTCTGATGACGGCAAAGATTCACCATCATCACCGAAGGAGTAATTCATCATCGGTATTGGCATCCCCTTGGTTTGTTCCAAGCTTGGGGGAGTGCCGCGGTATCACATTATCACTACCTTTATCTTTTACTATCAAGTAGTGTCATATCATGAGTAGGGAAGTTATCATATGGAATAGTATGCAATGTGGAAGTATCTCTCTTAGTTGGTTATCTATGTATCCGTTGGTGTGAGTTATCGTTATGGAATATTAATGAGAAGTCTTATCATTTACTTTTTGCACACCTTATTTTAGTTTGCAATCTCCATTATATGATTACTCTTGACATGAGTATTGATATCACTTTGGGAGCATCAAGTAAATCTATTTGGTTTTGGCAAACTTAGCATTGGTCAATAGCAACAACACCCTGATGTTTAAATAAAGAGAGAAATACACTTAGATACATTACTCTATTATCTCTATGCTAATGAGTTTAGTATTCTGAAGTTAAAATTGCTTGTGCTTATGAGAAAGATGCATGATTGTTCTATCATATGTATATTTGTTTGTTTCCCTCAACCTTTATGCTTGCTATCAAACCTTGCTAGCCAAAGACCTGTATCGAGAGGAGATGCTTCTCATACATCCATAACCTTAGACCAAACCTATGCCATTTGTGTCCACCATACCTACCTACTACATGGTATTTTCTGCCATTCCAAGTAAATACTTCATGTGCTACCTTTAAATAATTCAAACTATTACTCTTTATTTGTGTCAATGTTTTATAGCTCATGAGGAAGTATGTGGTGTTTTATCTTTCAATCTTGTTGGGCGAACTTTCACCAATGGACTAGCGGCACATCCGCTTATCCAATAACTTTGCAATAAGAGCTGGCAACGGGTTCCCAGCCCCAATTAATAATTTTCATTAATAATTCTCTTCACATGTTTTGCTCTGATTTCAGTAAGCAACTTAATTTTGCAATAGACACTCCTCCATGGTATGTGAATGTTGGAAGGCACCCGAGGATTCGGTTAGCCATGGATTGAGAAAGCCAAGGTTGGGGGTGTCATCCTTAATAAAACTAAAATACATGTGTAAACAAAAGAGAAGGGGATGATCTACCTTGTGGTAGAGATGCGTCCCTCATGGGAGCCTCTCTTGGAAGGTTCGTTTGGCAAGGGGGTTAGAGTGCCCGCTACCATTCGTTGACAACAACAAACACCGCTCTTACTTTTATGCTCTTTATATGATTTCAAAACTTGAAAAGCTCTAGCACATGATTTAATCCCTGCTTCCCTCTGCGAAGGGCCTATCTTTTACTTTTATGTTGAGTCAAAACCTATTTCTCTCTATCTCAAGCAAGCAATTGAGTTGTTGTGAACCAATCATTTATGCTATGATTCAGTTAATCATGTCTTTTATACTTTCTTGTTTAGTACCAATTTTATATCGAATGAATATGACTTTGAAGTTATCAATGATTATGAGGAGATTGTTATGCTTGAATATGAAAGCCCAGCTATAAAATTCTTATATGAAAGCTTTGCTTAGAAGTACAACCCGTTAGTAGTTCTCTGACCAAGAACAAAGTTTGCCATCACCAACTATGATTTCTCATGCACCTTTACTTGTGATTTCTCTTTACTTATTTCAAGATGAGTTATATGAGGAAGTTGTTTACTAGAATGTCTTGTATGAATGAATATGATGCTTCTTGTCCGTATTTTATTTATCGACTCTTCACTCCATAAACATGTGGTCTTGTTTATCGAGCTCATTTCGCTTGGGGACAAGCGAGGTCTAAGCTTGGGGGAGTTGATACGTCCAATTTGCATCACTATTTTGTATCATAATTTGCTGTTATTCATTGATATATTTCATATTGGGACACAATACTTATGTTATTTCATCTATTTTGCATGTTTCATCATTATTGGAGGATCAAGCACCGGAGCCAGGATTCTGCTGGAAAAAGCACCGTCAGCACGCAATATTTCGGAAGATCAACTGTGGAAGGAAATTACACGTAAATTCCTATTTTCCAGATGACGGAGGGAGCCAGAAGGGGAGAAGAGGGGACCCAAGGTGGGCCCAGACCATAGAGCGGCGCGGCCCATGGCCGCGCCACCTTGTGGTGGGGGGCCCACAGCCCCTTTCGCCTCCTTTTCTTCGCGTACTCCTTCGTCCGAAAACCTAAGCCACGAGAGGAACCTCACGAAGATTCTGCCGCCTCGCGGGCGGAGAACACCAGAGAGAAAAGAGCTCTCCTGGGCAGGAATCCGCGGGAAATTCCCTCCGGAGGGGACCATCGCCATCGTCATCGAGTGGACATCATCTCCATCATCATCCTCATCATCTCCACCATCTACACCGCCATCACCACCGCTGCACCTCGTCACCGCTGTAACAATTTGGGTTGGATCTTGATTGTTTGATAGGGGAAACTCTCCCGGACATTATTCTCTACTTGTTATTGATGCTATTGAGTGAAACCATTGAACCAAGGTTTATGTTCAGATTGTTATTCATCATCATATCACCTCTGATTGTATACCATATGATGTCTCGTGAGTAGTTCGTTTAGTTCTTGAGGACATGGGTGAAGTCTAAATGCTAGTAGTGAACTATGGTTGAGTAATATTCAATGTTATGATATTTAAGTTGTGGTGTCATTCTTCTAGTGGTGTCGTGTGAACGTCGACTACACGACACTTCACCATTTATGGGCCTAGGGAGTGCATCTTGTATTCGGTTGCTAATTGCGGGGTTGCCGGAGTGACAGAACCCCCCCGTTAGTATATCGATGCAAGAGGGATCGCAGCTCAGAGTTTAAAGTGGTTAGATTTATCTTAATTACTTTCTTGTAGTTGCGATGCTTGCAAGGGTATAATTGCAAGTATGTATTAGTCCTAGGAGTTAGCATAGGTTCCCACACACACTTATCAAAACAATGAAGATTATTTAGCCACATGAAGCGAAAGCACTAGACTAAAATCCCCGTGTGTCCTCAAGAACGTTTGGTCATTATAAGTAAACAAACCGGTTGTCCTTTGTGCTAAAAAGGATTGGGCCACTCGCAATTATTTCTCTCGCATTTTACTTACTCGTACTTTATTCATCTATTACATCAAAACCTCTTGAATACTTGTTTGTGAGCATTTGGTGAATCCTTCATCTGCTGTCAATACCTTCTGCTCCTCGTTGGGATCGACATTCTTACTTATCGAAGATACTACGATACACCCCCTATACTTGTGGGTCCCTACGCCTATTTAATCATGATCTCGGGAAAACCCTGAATACCCGAGCCTCCATCCACGAGAAGTTCCAAGTTCCGCCGCGGACGCAATTGCAGAACCCATCTCGGGAGGGTTCTCAAGCTCTTCCTGACACCTTGCCGGAGGGGGAAATCATCGCCGGAGGCATCTACATCGCCATGCCCACCTCCGAAGTGATACACGAGTAGTTCATCATTGGACTATGGGTACATAGCAGTAGCTTGATGGTTGTCTTCTCCAATTTGTGCCTCATGTTTAGATCTTGTGAGCTGCCCTACATGATCAAGATCATCCTTATGTAATGCTACATGTTGTGTTTGCTGGGATCTGATGAGTATTGAATACTATGTTGAGGTCGATTATATATTCTTATCATATGTTATTTATGATCTTGCATGCTCTCCATTGCTAGTAGATACTCTGACCAAGTAGATGCTTGTGACTCCAAGATGGGGTATTTATGCTCGATAGTAGGTTCATGCCTCTAGTTTTCTGGAAGAGTGACAATAATTTATAAGATTGTAGATGTGTTGTTGCTACTAGGGAGAAAACAACAATGTTTTATCCAAGGGTAATTCTATTGTTTAGTTTACACACATTGCTTAATGTGATAATCTGTTGCTTTCAACTTAATACTGGAAGGGGTTTAGACGATAACCGGAAGGTGAATTATTAGTCATAGACGCAGTTGGATTACGGTCTATGTATTATGTTGTAATGCCCAAATAAATCTCACGGTAATCATCTTGTCATGTATGGTCGATATTCTGTCAATTGCCCAGTTGTAATTTGTTCACCCAACATGTTATTTATCTTTATGGAGAGACACCTCTAGTGAACTATGGACCCTGGTCTTTTCCTTTAAACTGATAAATTCAACCACTACAATCCTGATCTGTTTACTTACTGTAAGCTATGTTCTCTTTTATTACTGCAAATATCTCCTTCCACTCGATACATTTAATCCTTTGTGTTCAGTAAAACTGGTGAGATTGACAACCTCACTGTAAGTTGGGGCAAAGTATTTTGGTTGCACGTTGTTGCTGACGCCGATAGTGCGCCCTGCCACTAGTCAGCTAGCAACACCTTTAGAAGTCACGTCTTTCTCCTACTAGTCGATTAAACCTTGATTTCTTACTAAGGGAATACTTGTTGTTGTGCTCATCATACCTTCCTCTTGGGGTTCCCCAACAGCGTGAAGTCTGCGTACGACAAGCACACGCCATCAATCCCCCATTTGGTAGTTAATATATTGCTACTTTGATTTTTGTTGTCTATATTAGATAGATATTGTTCTTAGCTTTTCAAAAAGCCAAAGACTGCTAAAATCGGAGCCTGAAGGCAAAAGATATCACATTTTTTTCTTAAGCTCAATTTCTATCGATGGTGGATCCGGTCCAACCGAGTAGATGTCGAGATTTCCGGTCGCAAACCTGGCATGGAACCAACACTTACCAAAATGGTTTTGTTATGGGTCAAGACAACCCAGTTTTTGCGCCAAACAGTCATATATGATTTTCCTATAAAATGGCCGTCTTCCCCAACACTAAGGGTTCTAGATCACATGTTTTTACCAATATTGTTGACCCTCTTGAGCTTGATTCCTCTTCCATCCCTCCTATGATTCTCGCATCTTTTCGTGGGCTTTGAAAGAGGAGATCTAGGTCTACAATCATCTCTAATCAATTCCTCCTCTAAGGGAGGCAATCCATTAGATCTAGGTCTTGGAGTCATTGGTTGACCTTCGCCATTGTTCTTCCTCTCTAGTTACTCCCTAGAATTTGTTACTTTGGTGGGATTTGAAAGAAAATGATTTGAGCACCTTTGGTGTTCTTGATTTGCATCCTTGCATAGTGTTTAGATCTTCATTACGATTCGCTCGAGTGAAAGACCGTGAGCTGTTAATCTTGGAGGGTGACCTCCTGGTTGGCATGGCGGTTGGTGTTTTGGTGAACTGTTCATGGAAGATTGTGAAGAGGCTCGGATTTTCCCTCAGTGGGATTTGTGAAGTGGTTGTGGAGCTTGATATCTCCGTAGTGGAGGAAAAGCTAACCATAATGAAAGGGGCCATATCTTTGTAAGGGGATTGGAGAAGAAGGTGAGCCTTCGCGGCGCTCTGTAACTCATGAGTCTATTATGACACCGACTTGGAGCCATGTATCAAACTCTTCTCTTAAAATCAAACTCTCAAGGTCATGATCATCCATGGCTTAACACATAAGTTAGATCGAGCATGGATTATTTGAGTTCCCCACAAGAACTTCATCTCATCTTGAACTTGAACTTGCACTTCATTTTTTTTCTTTGTCCATTATGTTAATGTCTCGAAGATACTCATCAAGAGCTCACTCTGTCTCCTTCATCATCTCCTTCAAGCTATGCTTCCAATAGGCCCAACTCTCACATGGCCATTCTTTGAATCACACCTGGATCATCTTGGCCATCACTTGATGTTCTTTACTTTCTTCTTCTTTCAACATCTTGGTTTCTTCTTCTTGATCATATCAAAATTTTCTCTTCAAATCGATGATATTGATGCCAATTCTTAAGATATATCTTTATCTACATGACATTCATACTTGAATATAACATATGATTTCACGCAATACCCATGGAATATTTCTTCATATAAAACTCAATAAAAATATTAGTAGGCCATCATCTCTCTCCATGGACAAGTATGGCAAATATAAATATGAAAAGAGTTCGTATCCACATATTTTGTTGCCACGATTTGGTTCCTAGAACATATGCTCATACAAAAATGTTTTACAAAATTCAAACCAATTTGATATTTTTGACACATACATGTTTGTGTCTTTTACGTGTGAGCAAAGTTGCATGAATTATGTCCTAGAAAATAGTGGTGTAAGAAGTAGTTTCCGAAGCACCAATTTGTTGGCACAAGTCGCAAAATACGTCCCTTTTTCTACTATGAAAATTCACACTTGTTAAAATATTCAGATTCTCTTGACGCTTAGAATGTTTTTTTGAGCATATGTCTAAATGTTTGACATGTCAGTCTACTACCACTAGCTCAAAGAAAATTTAGTTTAAACTTTAAACACAACCATCCACCTGTCCACTAATTCACCTATTATAATAAAACACATGGCAAAGACTTTAAATCAGAAAAAGGAAATAATGCATATAAATGTTTTTTTAGCATAGGGAGACATCTCCCCGGAACGAAACCACATTGTTCAGAGCACCAAAGCATAACCAAAAGCAGCAACTAAAGCTTTAAACTGAAACTAACACCCATAGGAGGGGCACCATGACACTGGACTTACCGCAGCTTTGCGCCTCAAAAGCACGCTAGAACCTAGCAACTATCAAAACACCACAAAAAATCACTACATTACACCAGAATTCTACGATTTCCAGGAACTCCAAAACGACGAGCTCAATTAGTCCAGCACAACATGGATCGAGGATTCCTCATCGGGGTGCTCCCTCAGGTAAGGCAGAGAGGCTCTTCCACCATATGCAAGCTTCGAAGCCGGGACCCAGGGAGAAATCGAATCGAAACTGGTGCACTTCAGCTCGACAACATTAGTGACAGGGTGACTTGAGGAGGGTCAACAGTGTTTCTGCATACAAATGTATGGCAGAAGAATGAAAAATATTAAATTGGGTAGAAGAAGAGTATATCCCAAGATGAAGAAATTTACATTTTGATAAAAAAAATACTAGACGCGTTCCCTCTATTTTATTTCTAGCAATAGTAGGGGAAAATGGTCAAATGTGGCGTCGCCCTGCGAAAGATCCCCATCTCGCCTCCTTCTCCTTGGGTCGTTCCCTGCGGCTGCGTCCGTCTTCTTCCTCCTCCGGCCGAAAACAAGGAAATAAATTAAACACCAGAAATACCGAGTCAAAAACGGCCTTGCGTTGCGACAAGGTCCCTCCAGCCGAGCCGAGCCAACCTCCGCGTCCCCCCTCCGACCCAATCCCGAGGACCCCGATCCCGCCATGGCGTCGGAGATCGAGGTGCTCGAGGACACCACCGCCGCCGCCGTCCCCGCCACCGCCGTCGCCACCGCCACCGGAGTGGCCGAGGCGGACGCGGCGGAGGAGTCGCTCAAGGACGACGTCTACACGGGCGCCGCCTACGGGGACCTCGAGAAGCTGCACCGCCTCGTCGAGCGGGAGGGCCGCTCCGTCACGGACCCCGACGGCCTCGGCTACCACGCGCTCCAGTGGGCCGCCCTCAACAACCGCGTCGCCGCCGCCCAGTACATCCTCGAGGTCCGCCATCCCATTCCCCCGTGCTCCCCAATTCCTAGCTTCTGACTGTACTACAATAGAGGAATGCTTGTTGTATGTTCCGAGACGCACGCAGTTCAATTGTTCTGCAACCCAATTCAAATCGCTGGCCCATTGATCAGCAGCTCCGAATTCCGTAGCCGACCTGCAGTGTAGCTCCTGCTGAATGTTTTTTCTCTCTCATGTCCACACTGCTGTCCACTTACTGCTGCAAATTTTGCGATTGCCATGGGGCTGATGTGTGATTTTGGGTCGTGCCTTGCAATGGCAGGAAAGTATAATACCATCCTTTTGTTGTCCCGGGATCACTGGGCATCCGGTATAGGTTTTGGGCTTTACTTTTATGCTATTTTGGTGTGTAGCTGGTGGATGTTGTAGTTGGTAGGTTGGTCTGAGCAGGGCCAGTCCAAGGCCTTTCGTTTCTAGCTTGGTTAGGGCTTTTGCCTATGTGAACCACTGGGCGTGTAAACTTTTCTATGGTAATAATCCCACTGGATCATACCGGGTTGGTTGGTTTGTTTCGATTGTATGCTCTGCTGTTAAGGTTTAAGCCAACGCAATCAACCCCTTTGACATCGGCATTCTCAACTTGATCTCCTGTATATCTGTGGGGTTAATCATGAATGAAAGTGCCAGCTTCATGATGGTTAACCCTAGTACCTCTACGCTCATCTTTGCCTAATCTGTCACAATTTTGCTCTGCACCACCTCTTCACACTTATACACTTTTTTTTTTGGGTTTGTTATTGTGTGATGATGATGATGTGCTTGTTATATTGACAGCACGGAGCAGATGTAAATGCTATAGACCATACAGGGCAAACAGCACTTCACTGGAGTGCAGTGCGTGGGCATATTCAAGTTGCAGAACTGCTTCTGAAAGAAGGAGCTAAGGTGGATGCTGCTGATCTATATGGATATCAGGTTTGTGTCTTAACTTATCTATTATACCCACAGCGGTTGTCAGCTCTAACGCTCCTATACTTATCTAATATATATCGGTTAGCTCAACTGAGGTTGATATGCATGCGTGTGTGTGTTTGAGGAATATTACCGCTGGTACAGAATACACGAAGTATTATTAGTGGTACACAGGTTAAGAAATGATGTAGCATTGTTGTCAGTCCTCTATAAGTTGATATAATAACCTCTGCCTCTTACCATAGTAATCGTTTTGGCAGGATAGATGTACAAGTACCAACCATTTTTGTTCATATCGATTGTTATGTTTTTTCTACTTCTTTGTGCAACCGATTTGTGCTCTTGTGGCATTCAATTTTGGTAACTCGGTTACATAACATTGCCGTTAATGCAAGTGCAATTTTGGAATAGAAACGACTAGTTTATATTAAACTTTAGATTGTGGTTTCGTCCAAATGCCAATCTGCAATATTGGTACTAACACTACTCATGTACGCTACTTAGGTATTTATAGCACATGGAATCTCCTGGTTTGACCGTAAAAGCCTCAACAGAATAATAAGTCATTGTGTCAGTGTTAGCTTGTGGAATAACTTTCATTGTTCCTTAATCAATTTACTGTAATGTCGCAGACCACACATGTTGCAGCACAGTATGGTCAGACAGCATTTCTTTATCACATTATTGCAAAATGGAATGCTGATCCTGATGTCCCTGACAATGATGGCAGAAGTCCTCTTCACTGGTTTGTACTTTTCCTTTTTTTTACAAGTGGACCCTTCTAAATATGTTTTCAAACATGACTGCGTGCTGTCCCTAATGATGTGTCAATATATTCCTAAAATTTGTAGGGCTGCTTATAAGGGTTTTGCAGATTCCATACGTCTCCTTTTGTTTTTGGGCGCTTATAGGGGACGGCAAGATAAAGAAGGCATGTATTGAATTTCTTTACAGCCTTTCCTACCACCTGAATATGGATTACATCAACTTAGCCTATTTGAGAAGCGTGAGTTCTCCTTAGTACTATTGTTTATTTGGGAGCCTGATATTCATTTCTGGTATAAAACGATTTCCGTAGGCTGTACTCCTTTACATTGGGCTGCCATTCGGGGGAATATGGAGTCATGCACTGTGCTAGTTCAGGTTGGTAAGAAGGAGGACCTTATGGTGCAAGACAATACTGGGTTAACTCCTGCCCAACTTGCTGCTGATAAGAATCACCGGCAAGTTGCATTTTACCTTGTGAGTATTATGAACTGATAAATACTTTTTTGTAAAGATACTCGAGTAACTTTCTAGCATCTCAAGAGTCAATCTATCTTATTTATACTCTAATAGGTTTGTCAGTTAAACTGAATGAAATGCATTATTGATGGCTGCGTTTTGTTTGCGTAGTTGCACTTTGCACGTGTTCATCCTAGAGAATTATTTTGCAGACCTGATTGCAAGTAGTTTCCAGTATTAGAGGAGTCAGTATGTTCCAAGGACCCTGCTATTTTTCAATAGATTTTGTATAAGTTCCTGCTACCCAGCACTAATTCTTCCTTCTTCTACTAAAAAAGTGGATTCTGTGTTTGCACTTTGTAGAGTACACTTTTAGCAATACTGGCATGAATGGCTGAAGCAGAAAATGGTGACCACTACTCAAAGTGATCATCTATACTGTATAGAATATATTTTTACCTATTGCCAGTCTAGATTATCTGGAGTAGAGACTTACAGTTGTAATTAGTACCCTCATTGTAAGATTTGTCCCAGTACAGCAGGCCAATGCTAAAGATCGACTAAGATGGCTTGCTTGGTTTTATGCAGGGGAATGCTAGAAAAGTGCATGAAAGAGGATGTGGTGGGAACAGTTATTATGTGAAGCTATCAAAATTAGGACTTGCCCCTGTTCTTTGGTGTATTATTATTGGCTTAATTATTGCATATATACATTCAGTTATCGCAGGTATATTACTATCTTGATGCTCGCCAGATTTATTAGTTATCCAGAATATGATAATCATTTGTTTCCTTTGCAGGACAATACAACACTAGTATGACATTATTACTTGGCTTGTTTTCATGGTTGGGAGTTTTCCTTGCAATAGTTGGACTGGTTATGTTTTATAGATGTAGCAGGTAAATATTTGGTCATGGTACTGTAGCTAATAACTTGAAGGCTGATATAGGGAGAATGCTAATATATTAATAATTGCCACCTTGAAGTCATATATATTTTTTCGAAAAATTGAGCTCTCATATATTATTCTCACATGTAATACATAATAACTGTTTTCCGGGTTGCGTGGTTTGGAAAAGTAAGAATTCATTTCTTTATTGGAATACAATGTTGGTACCATATGTGATTTTGACCATTTAAAATTCGTTTGGAATGAGTATGACATACTTTTTGTTATGCAGGAAAGATCCTGGTTACATCAACAAGAACATAAGAGACACACAAAGTCAAAGAGATGATGTAAGCTTGAGAGATTTGGGAAGCCACTGTGGCGTCCTATCAATATGTTAATCTCCTACTTCCTTATAGATTTTCACCTTTAGGAACTTGAAATATTGTTCTGTAGTAGAAAATGTGCAATGTTAATCTTGTGTTTTCTCCTCTAGGAACCTTTGCTGAAGAGGGGTCTAGATAACCCAGAACTTCTGGCTGGCAATTGGTCTCAACTGTGTATTACTTGCAAAGTAAGTTATTTCCCTTTTTCATTGTGCAATCAGTAATCTAGTTTTTTTTAAAATATATTTTGCCTCAAATAATCGCTATTTCTGCTTTTCAATAGATTGTTAGACCCATACGCTCAAAACACTGCTCTACATGTGATCGATGTGTTGAGCAATTCGATCATCACTGCCCTTGGGTATCAAATTGCATAGGAAAGGTACTCATTCAGTCCCCTTTTGTATGTTAAACTTCCTTATTTGTAACCAAATACTGCTTTTGTTCATAAATATATGACTTTTTAGAAAGCGCACAGTCAAACTTGTCTAACTTTAATCTGTAGACTTTTTTTTAGATTGTTAAGGTGAAAATAGCATCATTAGATTTGTCATGAAAACGACTTATAACACATCTTTTTGCAATTGTTTTACTAATATATGCCTACACAAACTAATGGTTGAAGATGCTAATGGAGACTGTGTCATTGACTAGAACGCAATGTATTTTTGAACGAATAATAATTTATGATTAGAAAGCTGAATGTTTCAACCAAACATCCTGATAACTAAACCTGGTATACACACCCAAGCTGAGGCCAAATAGCTGTTCTGTTCCTAGTTAAAGAATCACAATTTTGTTATTCCCTTTTGAATATTTGTTTTGTGATATAAACTCTCAGTATTATAAGTTCTAAGCAACAAGTGGTTCCAATTGCAGAAGAACAAATGGGAGTTCTTTATGTTTCTTATCCTAGAAGTCTCTGCGATGATCATTACTGGTGCTACGGCCATCATAAGTATGTAGCCATCTTTTTTCTTTTGCCTTTACAGTTTGTAGCACAGAAGATTTGCTAACCTTTGTTATTTTCGCAACGGCAGGAATCGTAGGAGATCCAGCCTCTCCAGCATCATTTGGTGGATGGCTTGACTATTCAGCTACAAACCATCCTTGGGTGGTGTCTTTTCTTGTAATGGACCTCTTCCTTTTCTTTGGCGTTATAACTCTAACATTAGTTCAAGCGTCACAGGTAGGAACCATGGCAATGTTTATCTTTTCGTATCTACGATTATGGGTGTGTTTGGTTTGTGCCCAAGATTGCCCTACCAAAATATTGGCTAAATTTTGGTTGAACTATTCCTTACCCACAAGTTGGCCAACATTGGCTAAAAAAATGAACTAGAATTGGTAGTGGAACATTGGCAAGCCAAAAAATTGGCAACTATCCAAATAAGAACCTATCTTTTGGTTATGACCAAAAAATTGGTAGAGTATGCTTTGGTAGCAATCCAAGGCCTAGATTCAATCCATGTTAGCAGAAGCACTTCATACAAGTTAATGAGTACAAACAAATCTCTTCTGCTTTTTTCTTTTGCTTGTGAAATGTGCAACAATGTCCATCAAGTAAGGATGTGTTTCTCTGCCATGGGCAACCAATACCTTTTAGACTCCATTTAAGTATCTATCAATACCTTTTTGCATCCTTTTGTCACTGGCACAGCGTGGATGTAGTTTCTAAACCACGTGCCCGCAATCTTTGACGAACATCTATGTGCCATTACATTGTTTTACCCATTTGTACATTGCTACATATTATTCTTCCTGTGCCAAGTGCCACCTGTACTTTGTTTGCATTTCCTATAGTCTAGCACTGAGATCAACACAGATGTATTCTGTTTATGCATATGCTTGTGCCTACATATGATTATAGATGTTATAATTTCTGCGTATGATAGGATTCATCATATTTTTCATTGTTACCGTGTTCCATTTTTCATACTCAAAATGATTGGTCTTATTTTTCTGTTTGCCTTCATCCCGCACTCTTCTCCATGTGTCGATCATTTCTTGCTTCCTGCTTTGCAGATATCCGGAAATATAACAACAAATGAGATGGCAAATGCCCTGAGGTACAGTTATCTCAGAGGCCCAGGTGGTCGGTTCAGAAATCCATTTGACCACGGGGTGCGTAGGAACTGTTCTGACTTCTTCCTGAAGGGGTACAATGAGGATATTGAGAAGGTAGAACAGACATTGCATCCTGATGAGGAAATGGCAACGATTCAAATGACAAGAAGTGCAGTCCCGCAGAATGGTGAGAGCATGCCACTTCATGGTAATGGCGCTGACCAATGTTGTGCTGATTCACAAGCCAACTCGAAATCTCATCGCCATGTCAGTTCATCTAAATGTTGCAATCACAGTAAGAAGGCTGACAAGACCCCTTTGGGCCTAGGGTTGGGCCTTGGACGTAACAACCCCGCTACCCGTTATGCACGGAATCTTCTCCCCTTGTGACTCATCTGGAGAGTGGTCTCTTATTCCCTTGTGATTCAGTACGATAAGGCAATTGCATTCTTATTTTAGCTGCATGTGTTACACAACCACAGAAATTTTGGCGGGCTATCTCTTCATCTGAAATTCTTCGCTTCAGTCTGGCTGTACTGATATCGTCTGGGTGGTCGATGGGTAGACGCAGAGTCACAGATTCACTGAGTACTAAACTGGCAAGAGTACAAAGGAGATTGAATCTGTATCAGAGCTCCACGCGACAGTAAAATTCTGATGGCACAAGATCTTTTTTTTTGCGTGTGCAGAAGTGGACCAGTGTACAATGTCTGACATTTTGTGTGTACATGAAAGGTTGCTAGTTCAGATGCTGCTGATTCTAAAAAGAAGAAATTCAGATGTTGTCTTTTTCTGGAAAATATAGTTGTACATTGGAAGAGTTGTAAATGACAAAGTAACCTAATTCTGCCACATGGTTTTTCCTTTTTTTTTCTTTTTTTTTCTTTTTTTATTGTTGCTCTGCTGAGAGAAATATAGAGGTCTTATTGGACTCAAATTGCTGGCTTCGTAGTCATTACCAGTTTTTCATGCAACACAAGAAATGAATTCGTGTGAGTGCTATATAGGAACATTTGATGAGATGATATGACCTGTACTCCTGTGATCTTCGTCCTGTCTCTGAAGTAAACGGGTTGGTTTGGATCGCAGGCAGTTTGAGGTGAAATGTTTACAGTATGCTCTTGGCAAAAGTACCTCAACTTACTATACCATGCATAGTATGGTGTGCTGCCGCCTCCCTTGCTCCCAAGTCTTGGAAGTGCAACCGAAAAGTGGGGAAACATTATAATCTTTTAGTGAATTTATATGAAGTACTGTAGAATATTTCACCATCGTGTAGGGTTTTATCCTTGAAACCCCAGTTGTATTGAGAAATGAAGTCCAATATTCCACTTCCCAAAGCATCCATAATTCCCTTTGCTTGGAAAATTCTCCAAAACTTCCCAGAGACTACTCTACACACGTATAATCCACTTATTCAAAAATATTGCAATGCCAATGCAATATTTCCAGCAAAAAATATTTGTTTCCTATCCTTTTTGACAATGTATTTCTGTATATGCCTCTACATCTCTAAATATCATCAAAATTTTCGGAGACGGTCCTTATCTCAATATATTTACCCCTAGAAATGTTTTGACCCCGCTTGAACATCCTAGCCCTATGTTTCTTGCACAACGGGCCATTTTTGTACCTTCGATACAAACCTCCACCTACATCAATCCAAAAAGCACCAACTCTTGCTGCAATGTTCATCACCCCCATGTTGACATCCAATGCAAAGGTCAACCCGACTTGGCATAGTGAAAACACAATTGGCATTGACCAAATACTTGTGGCCATTTTTGCACTTAAGTTCAAATTATCACCTACAGTTGTCCAAATGTCACCAAACATGGTAGACCCACTCCCCACATCTATCTTACCATCTGGTAGAAACCTTTGGATTAATCAGGATCGAGGAATATCTTTGGATAAACTTTGCATTACCAAGTTTGTGTGATCCAATCAGCATGGTCTACCTTGGGTTAAAGCAGATATGAGTCATATAAACAAATTGACTTCCTCATTTCAAGCCTAGTGACGGTTCGTTCCGGTGGAGGGACTGTCTAAAGCTTTTGCCTATGTATCAAAACATTTGCCTCCTGCCAAGTTAAACAAGCCAATACAACTTTTTTTTTTTGGAAAGATGCTTGGGCAGATTTTGATCCTCAAACACTATGGCCTCATGTGTTCTCTTTTATGCTGGATGAAAATATTTCTGTGCAACAAATGATTAAATAGAGGAGCAGCTCTTCCACTTGCCACTTTCAGAGCAAGGCTTTCAGGAACTAGCTGAATTGCAACAAGTTGTGCAGGCTACAGACACTGATGTATGGAAATATTTTCAAGGGCCGGTTCATGCTTCTCCTTCCTTTACGTGCTATGGGACACTTGCTGTCGCAGGAAGCACAAAGTGTTTCGTTGGTATTTTCATCATAACAGACTGAAGACCAGAGATCTGCTTCAATTTTTTTTTGAGAAATCAACGGGGGGCGATTTGCCCACCTGAACTCAAATTTCATCAAAAAGACAGTAGTACAAGGAGCGACGCCGAAGTGGGGAGGAGAGGGAGGAGACGAAGGGGATTGGGGAGGGTGGAACGCGAGGCGATTGGGGAGAGAGGATGGACAGGCGAGGGGATTGGCGGCTGGTGGCTAGGGTTTCCTCCGTGGGATGCCCATTTTATACCGGCACGGTAAAAAAACGAACGATTCAGATTCGACGAGAGTAAAATCGATGGCCAATTAAATTAGATTTACCTGAATCCTTATGGGGTGACATCAATTATACCTTTAGATTCCCATTGACTACTTAAAACTCCCCCAACAAACACGCTGTGAGAAGAAAACCCGAGACTCGAGCGTATCGCCGATCGCCCCCTCCGTTTTCCCCCGAGCGAGAGGAGTCGGGCCAGGGCGTCGCAGAGCCAGAGCGGGCGAAGCCGGTGCGCCGTCCTCCGTTGCCCCAGCGCCGCCGTCTCTCTCGCTCTCCACTTCGTCCCAAATCCTTAATTACACTCTCGTTACCTTTTCCCCTTGTACCTCGAACCCTAGAAGCAGCAGCAGCAGTCGCCGTTCCCCTAGATTGGACCTCTCGACGACTGTCTCGTTGTCCGCAACCACGACCTGCTCGTCATGTTTGCCGTCGATAATTTAGAGCTCAAGGCGCAGCGGGAGCAGAAGGAGGCGGAAGGCCGGAAGACCGCGTCGCAGGAGGAAGCCGTGAAAAAGGCGGCACCATCGGGGACAAAGGAAAAATTGCGCTTCTGTACCCCCAGCGCTCCTCTTCCACGACAGCAGGACAAGCCATTCGAGCATGCCTTGCTTGAAAAAAGTCTGCCATTCCATAGGTTTGTATTTCTATTGGCTAACCAATGTATTTGTATTTAAAACTTATTCAAGCAATGCAATTCCATTTTTATGTATTTCAGGCTAAAAGCACATGAATTGAGCGCAAGGCAGCTGTCAGTTCTTGCTGTAAGTATCTTCTTTCCCTGTTTCAAGTGTTTGCAGTTCTTCATGATACTGGCATGTTGACCCTCGATAAGTTTTCTGCACTTCGACGCATACTCATGACATTCTGCTGAAATGAACATGTTGTTAGCTAGTGTGCCTGTAGATGCCTTGTTATTTTCTACTTTGCTGCTTATAACTCTATATAGATACCCCACCTTAGTGAAAAAACATATCTCAATTTTATTTAAGAAATTATTCTATTTTGTGTTTTATGCCTTTGCTTAGCTAATAGCCAGTGCTATACTGCCAGTTAGGACTATCTAATTCCTAGTTAGATGCTGAAATGAAAGCGCTTTCTACCATGACTCAGTTATTTTCAATCACAGGGTCTGTACCAATGGAGAGATAGTGTCGCTCGTGCTGAGGATGAGTGCACTTCTTATATATTACCTGACAAGACTCTACTTGAGATAGGTATTGCTATTTTGCTTATTTCTGTACATATTTTACTTAGCGCATGAGTTAGCTTGACTAATGTAATCCCCCAATTTTGGTTTATAGCAAAGCAGACTCCTGTGACCGCTAGGAGGTTAAGAAGAACAGTGGTAGCAGAAAATAAATTTCTTGAGCACCACCTCGGCCATGTCATTACTATCGTCAGGAATGCTGTTGCAAATTCTGATGCTTTTGAAAATATAGCTCAGCAACTACAGAACAAAAGGCTGGAAGAGGTAGTTTTCCTGATTTCACCTAAAAATAATGTTACGTAACTCCTGCTCTGAGGTTACTAAAAAATTCCAGGAATCAGGACCCCTTTTTGTACTGATGTATTTCTGCTGTGTAGTTAACGGTGGCAGATGCAAAGAGCAGTCTGATTACTGATGTTGATGCTGATAATAATGGAAGTAATTCTCATTCGAGTGATGAACCTGCTGTAGTTCCAGGATTTTCAAATAAGCAGGTATTGCATGTTCCTGCTTTGTCTCCCTTTTTTTTCTTGCATAAGTGAAGATCTTGTAATATTATATTTATGAATACATGATTGATTAAAATTAATTTACTACTTGCCTTTGAAATTGTTGTGGATGCACCCCAACTCTTCCCTAAAAAATATTTGCATGTAAGTTAATTATTAATTATGAATGTTGCGTTCCAGGGACACGTATCAAAAGCCCCCTTCTTTACTCTTATAGTTGATGGATCTTTAGATTATTCAGCTATATGCAGTACTCTCAAGAAGGTTCTGAAGTGGATGGGATTTGATCAGCTCACTGTGCTTATCATGTATAAAATTATACCACTTATTGAAAGTTGTTCTGAAGAACTTTGGCCAGAGTTGGTTGATGATATTCTAGATCCGATATTCAGCTACTTTCGCACCAATCTTCATAAGTCATGGCGCCTATTTTTGCACAACGGTTCAGTGCAAATTCCTGATAAAACTCCTGACATTTCCTTGTCAAAAGAAGGTGCTTATAAATTTGGATCGAGTCTTATTATCCAATTGACCCGTGCAGCATCAGAATTGCTTGCTGTAATAGCATCTCCAAAGTCAAATGGATGTTCAGAGTTAGTTTGTTCAAGGTCTCTTGTTGGGTAATACTACTAAACTTAACTGTTTATATTTCTGTTAAAGTATTTGGGTAGTTGATGGGCTTTTATTTGTGTATTGTTTCAAATATGTTGTTTCACTTGTAGGTATGTTCTATGCCGTAGTGTCCCTAGGCTTCCAGTACTGAGTTTAATCTACTACATGTTTGGAGAATGGAAGGATGATGAAGCAAAGATGATGTCAGTTTCATTTTGTTATGAAGTCATACAAGTTGCTACTGCTGCACATCTTGATGACGCGTTATCTTTTATCAAAGATGATGTGATTCCTCTTCTCATTCGGTGTTTAGCTTTCAAGTCAAGTTTGAAAAGCACTCAACTTGATGTTCTTAAAGAGCTTTGTCGTGAGGCATTTTTTTGTGTTCAAAATCCAAGTCAGGTAATTAATTAGTACAATTTAAGTTCGTGTTTTATGTTTTTATCTTCCCTTTTGTAGCAATGATCAATCAAATATGAATGTTTGTTCGATTGGATAACATTTTTCTGAGATTTATCGGGGAAAGAAAATATAGGAATCACCAAAAGAGATATTTAAATTTTAGGATTTATTGGGAAAGGAAATAGAGGAACACTGAAGAAATCTTCAAATTTCAGGGTTTAATGAGTGAAGAAAAACACAATGAAACCATTGACAAAGTCTTTGAAAGTTGGTTGACAGAGCAAATTTCTCATTGTACAAACGCACCATCGCATGAAGTCTCGATTTGGAAGGTATATTGCCTCTCGCTCTCGTTTGATGTTGATATGTTTCTCATTCCTCCTCACTTGATATTAATTCTCTACGTACTTTACATAGCATGAAATGATTTCTCTTTTGATCAGTTTTCCTTATTTTGCGCTCACATCAGGTTGAAGAAGAGTTTAGGGAATATATTGCAGCTTATGTCGACATGTTGCATCAAGTGAATGAAATGGAGGACTGCCTGGAGGTAAATTCTTTATTGATTCAATACTTCACCCCTAAATTTCCATATAGTAATCTGAGATTCGCAAAACGTATTTATATGATCGTTTGTTTACTTACAGTGTGATTATTCTTCTCCGTTGGATCTCTTTGATAAATTAAAACCTGATTTTAAATCCAAACATGGTATTGATAGCGCCGCTCATGATTACGTCTGGACCATGTTAGATATTTTGTCGGTAAGTTTATTAACATTACTATCGGTGCTACTTTTATTCTGTACCCAACACTGTTATTTTTTTACCATGCATATATGACAGTGGAATGGGCCACCATGATATGTGGCACGTGATTTCAGTATGTAAATTTTAACTGGGTTTCAGTATAATTCCGAGTAGTATACTGTGTGAAAACTAAGAGCTCCAATGAATTTTATTATGTATATTAAAAAATGTTAAACAAGTATAAGTAATATCATCTAAGTTGTGTGGATGTACTATCAGAAGAAAATACTCCCTCCGATTCTAATTAATTGATTCCACTTTGTCTAGATAGGGATGTATGTAGATGCGTTTGTTGACTCGATACATCTGTATCTAGACAAAGTTGAATCAATTAATTTGGATCGGAGGAAGTACATTTTTTCACATATATCAATATGTTGCCTAATGATTATTTTATTTTGTTACCCCTGAAGCGGAAAATGTCTGTAAAGCATTGGCAGAGACGGAATGAACAAATGTTTCAATTTTTTTGTGGACTCTTCGATTTTAAACCTTATATTCAGGTAATTGTTCCATTTTTTATCTTTAAAATGAGTTAAAAGTGTTACAAGGTGAGTTAAGATATGTGTAAAACATGCAGCATTCAAGTTATGACGACAGTATGGTGGAACATGTGAGAAATTTAGAGGGATATCCTGGTCTTGCTGATTTTCTTAGGGTATCTGCTCTTGAGGTGAGAATTTTCGTACTCTGATGCATATTATTGAGGATTACTCTAATCACTCTCCTTCCTCAGGAGTTCTGTGAAATGTTGCTGTTGTGGGAGCCTCAATTCCATCCTATGATCCGTAAGGTGGGTAACATGAGGAAACTTTTAGAGCTAATGTTGCTATGTTCTTCGTCAATTTCTAATTAAATTCTAATTCATTACACAGGGCCACGAACATGTGCTTAGGGAAATACTTCATCATTCGACTTATCTGGAAAACATAACTTATCTGCAGGTATGCCCCCCCCCCCCTGGCGGTGTGTTCACGGTTTGTGAAATATATAATTATCATATGAGTTTTCCTCTTTTCAGCCATTGCAACCAGATATAGGAGATTTTCCGGTGCATTTGGTAACTTACGCAAGAAATTATATTGACAACATGAACAAAACGGTATACAATCACTCCTTTCTAAAGCCCTCGTCATCCCACACACATGCGTGCGCTACAGAACTATTTTTCTTAGTGCCTGTTTTATATGGCAATTAAATTATTTGTTACCTTTTATTGTAATTACTTGAGCAAAGTCTTCATTCTGCATTTAGTGCATTATTTCATATGCAACACCTCTTTTATTAGATGGTCAACTGGAATATATTTATTAGTGTACATGATTGAGAGGAAACTACGAAAAGAGAAAAGAAAACAGATGCAACATATCTGACCTTTTGGAACTTACAGCATACAGAAGAGCTTTTTTGTTACCTTCTGTAATGTATTTGTGTGAACCTTTCTTTACCCATCTCACTAAACATAATTCTGTAACCTCTTCCTTCCAAAATACTGCTTGACAGAGACATGTTTTCTTTTGACCAATATTTAAGACTTCTAACCTGACATAATTATGTAACCTCTTCCTTACAAAATACAGCTTGACAGATACATGTTTTCTTTTGGCCAATATTTAACAGGATTGTTGTTGCCAAAACAAAGTGGTCTGTTGTTTTTTCAAACTCAGGCTTTCATTATTTTCACAAGAAAATTTCCAATATATTACTGCTCTGGCTACATTTAGTATATCACAAAATTATTTCTCTTTTCAGTATCATGTTGCAAAAGAACAAGCAAGATTGCATGAAAAGTTTGATGCACATTTGGCTTCAGGTGCGTTAGATCAGCATATCTACAAGGTTAGTTCTTCAATTGTTGCAACAATGCCCTATTTATATGTGCCTGCATACATATTGCCTCATTAACTTGTATTTTGAGGTTCACAGGATGATGCACTGAATGCTGTTCTTGATGATAATCTCTTACCCACACAATTTTCAGTTCTGGATCATGATCTCATTAAGTTGTCTTTTGAGGTGCTCACTAATAGATTGACCTTATTTATGAATCATATTTTCATGGAAATGCATTCATCACATATTTCTATCTTGCTACAGCGAAGAGCTAAATTTATGGATATGCAATATCAACTAAATTCATATTACAAATGTGTTCAAGATGCTATTAATGATGAGCAGGTGCGCTTTCTATTTGTTCTATTTGTCCTTGAATTTGCTGTAGCTACTTGTAGTTTATGTTTATCGGGTTACTTGTGTTGCTGATTCTACATTGTTAGTCATATGGTATGAAGGTCATTTGCATGTAGTTTTAATGGAAAATCCTCTCTCTCTCTCTCTCTCTCTCTCTCTCTCTCTCTCTCTCTCTCTCTCTCTCTCTCTCTCTCTCATGTATCTACTGCAATAGCGCAATGCTATAAGGACACATCTGTTGCTGCATGCTTGCTCCCGTGTCAATGGTTTCTTCTAATTCAAGAGGCGGTGTGTTCTGAAGGTGGACAAACTACTTAAGGCATGGCACCAGTCTATAAACACTGTTTGACTAAATTTAGTCATGCCTCGAATCAGCTTCTTAAATTACTATGAACCCTTAAATGGATTTTGGAAATTGCTAACAAAAAATGTCAGCAGTCTTGTCAATTGGTGCACAAAGAAATAATTGCCATGGGCTATTTGAGTGTGATGCTGCATAGGATCTTCAAATAGGAGATAGTAATTCTACATGAGAACATGTGAATAGTACCTATTAATTTGGTCAGCAATTCTACATATTTCCATCCAGAAATCATGCATGTGAACATAATCCTAACTAGAAGATCTGTGTATTTTAAATCGCAAGCATATGTGCTAACACCCATCCACATGAGCATCCACCTAACAGCAAGCATGCAACATTTCATTATCACAACAAGCTTGCAGATACATCATACATACATCCAAGAAGAATACATTTCGTTATCACAACAAGCTTGCAGATACATCATACATACATCCAAGAAGAATACAATAAACTCCAAACGAATGACAGGTGTCATTCTGATCTCAGTTGCAAACAACCGAAATTACATTGTCATTAATTGGATTAGACGCGCTATTTGACCCCCATGTCGCAGAATATTTATTCTGTATTCCACCCTGTTTCTTTCTTTGCAAAAGTATACTCCCTCCGTCTCAATGGAGGTGGTGCCCTTGTTATGCGTGTCCAAACTTTGACCACTAATTTGATCAGTTAAATATTTGTCGATTGTTACAAAATATTATATCGTTAGAAAATTTATTCAAATACGAATTCAATGGTATAACATGCATATCATATATTTTATGTTTAGTTGGTCAAATCAATGGTCAAACTCAAATCTCGAAAAACGTGTGCGCCACCTAAAGTGGGACATAGGGAGTATAATTTTTTACATCACGTAAAAATTTTCTTACTTCGGAAATCAAGGAGAATATAATTATAGGCTTGACATATTTTTTTTGTTTACGTGACGTACAAAATATACTACGCAAAATACATATTTTTATATCTTTTTACACAGTAATGACTCCTACACTGTATTTATGTCGATTTTTTTTGTTGTGAGTCAATATGAATGTAATTATATAAAAAACATAATTTAATGAATGTAATAACGTAAAAATATGCTGGGTGCAAAATAACTTCTCTGCACCCAAATAGCGGCTGTATTTGATTAGATTCCTCAAAAAGAAAAGAAATTAAGTTCCTTAAAAATAATATTGCCATCAGTTTCACCATCCAAAACAAAATTGGAGCCTCCTTACATACGGCCATGTGGTGCACCTCCCTGCCGTCCAAACACCATCCTTCTCAGCCATACAGGTTCTAACATAAGCAAGATTTGCAGAAAAAACAAGATAGGGATGCTACATCTGCTCTACGGGGTTCGCCTTGCTCCTGCTTGGTTTGACATCAGAGCGTTAGTTGCTAGCATGAGCGCTGGCCACAGGTGGACTGAAGCAGAGGAAACAGTCGGGGAGGCAGAAGACAAGTGGCTGGCGGCGGCTGCAGCGTAGGGGGGTTGTTGGAGTTGATGTGCTGAACGGCGACGCCCACGTTTAGATACAGGGATGGTGGTGGTGGGTACACATAGCCAGTCCCCTCTGCTGAATGTCCAATGAAGAGAAACCGAGAGGCAGATGTGGCGTCTTGGGAGGACGTGTTTGTGCCTGCAGCTAGGTTTGGACTTTGGAAAATTCAATGGGTTATGTGCAAATTGGAATGGTCGCAAGAAGTGCTTGTTTTTTATAGACGTGCAGAGGAGGGACCATTTCCGGCTTGGAAAATCAGGAAGGGATTGGCGTGAGGAGATAATGTACTACCACCACAATCACCAACTCCCATTCAATAGTCAAGAAGATTTATCTGCTGCGTGTAGGAGCCAGAAAATTGAAGTACTATACCCAACGTTCCAAGATTGAAAAGCAATCAGATAAATTAAATGATGTTTGTATGACACAAAAATGAAATCCACCTACCACCACCATCACCAATTCCCATTCAATAGTCAAGAAGATTAATCTGTTGCGTGTACGTAGGATTCGCTAAATCGAAGTACTATATTATACCTAATCTTCCAAGATTCAAGAGCAATCAGATTAATTAAATGTTATTTGTGTGACACAGAAGTGAAATCATTGGATTGGTATCCAAAACCATCTTTACTGCCGACCTGTGCTTAATTTTCCTTGGAAGATGTTGCCTTCAGTACAATAGGCATTTTACTTCTAATGAGCCAAATCTACTGCTTGACTATACAAGCCGATTCATACGGGCGTGCCGATCTTGTAGACTAGTTATTATCTAGACATTCTTCTGAAGAACATATGCTATTTACCTGCCACACAACAGTTAGTAATGGCTTTGAAAAAGGTTCAAATTTTATGGAATTATGTTATGGGCACTCAAGCTGTATATGGAATATTAAAATCTTGTAGGATTTAGATGAAACTTTTCTTTGGAAACTCCACTAGATAAAAGGTTCATGCAGACTTTTGATACTGTATGTTTTCTTTTAATTAGTGCCCCAAGAAAACTGCAGTGGTGTGCGGCGACTCTGACATGATTTTTCTTATTTATCTCTTGATTTAATGCCGTGTTTTATTAGTTTTCCGTCCCCTTAGTTTGACTAAATCGCCTCCCAAACCAAGGGCAGTCTTCAGCGATTTTGAACCCTGATCTTGATTGCTCAATCGGGATCCAGGTTAATGGGGGATTGGAGTGAATCCAGTAATTATGGTTTGTACGCATGGGCAGGCTTCTGCCATTGGTCATGTGTGGCTGTGTATGAATTGATTTCATTTTGCTTTGCTTGAAATCTGCATAATGTCACCTTAAAACAAATTAGTAACCAAACATCATCTGAAAGTGTTTTCATCTTACACGTGACTGGAGGCTAAAATGGTTCACAATTCAGTTTTTTATGGACTTGATTAGTTTGATAATACGTGAGCTGCTCTTAGATAATATGAAAAGTGAGAAAACAATACAAGGACCTAGAGGGCAATCTATTGTACACCCTCTGCCCCAAAATAACTTGCTCAACGTTTTCTGGAGATGTATCTACACACTAAAAACATGTAGACAGACTTGATCCACTTATTTTGGGAGGGAGGGAGTATTTTTCTACTTGTAAGTAGCTCAGAAAAGTATCTATTTGTTGTCATTTATTCTCCAGATTTAGCATCTGGAATCTTTGTTCCATCCAACTTGCATTGGTTTGTAACCTATGCAATCCAGTTATGCACTTGCATGCTTTTTCTTATCCATTTGATTGTGGATGCATCAACTTTCAGCTGAGAGTTGGACTTCAAAGTTTGATTGTTGAGCTGGGTGATAAAGGTTTTTTTTGCATTGCCGATGATCCTACCGATTCGGTACTTGTCCCATCAATGAACTCTTTATAGTTGCTACTACAAATGCTCGACCTAGTTCTGTAACGTCTGCATTGTTGTTGTGTGCTTGATTTTGTAGGACAATGAATCTCACTTTTCAGAACTTGTGGCTGCATTCAAGAAGCAAGTTTTCACATCGTTTCATCTTCCAGACTATTATGTTATTCGTGGAATTATGGTCTGATCTCTTATGTCAACCCTTTTTGTGCTTCAAATAATTGGTGAACCTTAATTCAATATTCTATAAATGCCAGGATTATCGAGCAATGTCACTTATGATTAGCTCATGCAGCTCATGGCTCGATGCTTTTGAAGAGGTAGGACATTTAATCACTTGGATATTGTTTTATGTTTTATATTGGCTCTTTTAATTTTATCTTGATTATTTTTCCACCTTAGGTTGTCGGTGATGCTTATCGTAGGTGGATGCGTAAAAGTCACCTGGTACCGAGCTATGCCTTGTTTTCACAATTTAATTGCTAGCGGTGTACAAGTGTTGTTGATTTATTTTGTATTTGATCAGTTTTGGATGGACACAAGATACTATAAGCACCACTACTATGATGTCATTCAACAACCATTCGAAAAGGTTAGATACTTCTGATATGCTACCCTGGTTACTAATTTCCTTAAATGTTCATAGATGCTGCATACCTTGTATTTCTATTATAGTAACTAATATAGAGAAGGTTCGTAATACTACTTAGCAGCTAGCAATGAAAGGTGATTTAGTATTTCAAAACACTATCGGACTTTACAGGGTATTTTTCTTTTGTAGCATACCCTCAATCCTTGTGGATTTCGTTTTGTGTGTATCCTCAGTTCTTACAGATACTATGATTTGACAAACCTCTTCACTGTGTGGAACTGAATTGGGAAGGCCTAAAGTAAGATACTTAACACATGGCACCCATTTGATCCCCTAAAGCACCCGCCCCCTCCTCCCGGGCTTGACAATTTAAGGTGGTCGAAACAGCTGAGTTCCGTTCATCTTTTCCATCGATGATGACGAGAGGTGACCTGGAAAAGCATCGACTTCTCAAGGGAGCATGTGGGTCAACATATTGCCGCTTGCCTGCCGGCGCTGTTCGTGAGGGGTAGCGCGAGTAGGGATTTTCCCTTTACAGAGTCTAGATACTATCCTACTACGACTAACAATTCCTTGCCTAACCCTGATTGGATTGACACATCTGCGGTCTAGGGTTGCGAGGCTCTATCTGGATTCAGGTCGATCCCCATGCCTATAGGGGATACCCTGTATAACTTGACCATGGTCCATTGCTGATGTTTAGTGCACATAGCAAACGTGCAGATAGGTCCATTATAGTCTCACTGTCGGTGAAGTCAGATGACAGCGAACATTCGATCATCACGATGATGAGCAGGATAGCAGCAGTGCGACGTTCTGACGTGACAGCATTGAGTACTGGAAAGAACAAACCCTTAGGAACGAGGAGTTGGACGATTGTTGGGTCAGGCACCCTAAGATGAGATGTATTCATGACTCTACCCCCAGTTTAGTTATTTTTGCCAGTTTTGTGGGCTAGCCAGCTTTGAATGAGTTGTGCAAGCATGGACCTGAATATTGATATGTCAGATTCATGAAACTTATGAACCTAATTGATGCATCCATGAAGTTTAGGGCTATTTACTCTAGAATAATTCAAGACAGGTTGGGCCAAACATAAGAACAGAAGACAGACGATTTACACATTTGAGAAAGTAATACCTGCAAATCCATCTTTAGATTCATTTGGTTGCCATGGTAGTGATGGACAATCATATTTCTTATCTAATGTTCTTGATAGCACTAAGATTTTACCATCGAATTGCTTTAGGTGATTACCTTTTTTAGAGACAGTATTATATTCTCAATTTGTAATACTCTGTAGTCTTTTTTGACATGCATTTTGTGCCATTATTTCCTACTTTGCTTTGTTGCAGCACTTCTGAAGTAAACCGTATTCTGACATTATTTATCCTTTTGTTTGCCATCAGATATGGAAGAAGGATCATAAAAAAAAAGACATGGAAGAAGGAATAACATATTCAACCATGGAGTAGATTGGATTGACTAGGGTTGACAGTATGCTGCTACATTATCGTAGTTAGATTGAAGTGGCCTCTTTCCTTTAGGCAAGAAAACTGCAGAGGTTGTGTATTCTAACTAGCTCCGAGCGACGTTGGAAGAACCCTGTGGCAAAACCACCTTGGAAGGATGCATTTGGAACAGGCGACAGCGCCCAGGTCCCTGCCCACTGCCGAGAAAGTGGAGAGAGTGGGCGATGACGGCGAGGAGCGGCGGGGCACCGCTCGCGACGGCCGGGAACCGCCGCCGCAGTCCGCGGGTCCGGTCGATTTGGGGAGGCGGCGCGCGGTGGAACCAAAGCGCGAGACCTCCTGAAAAGCTTCGCCGCAGGTGAATTCCGTCTCTGCATCATTTTATCCTCTGCAATGCTCCAACATCGAGCCTTACCTGCATGATCCGGGAGCTCCCCGCTCGGATTCGGGAGGGAGCTGGGCTAATTGGTTGATCTGCCTGTTGGAATCCTTTGGTGTTGGAATCCTTTGGGGTTGCGCTGTTGGAGTCCTTTGGGGTATGTCACACCCCGTTGCCGCCGGCGATCACCGGGACGTGAGGATGATACAAGTTGCTTGTGGAGAGCAATAACACCTTGAGGAAGAAGAAGATCCAGAGAGACAGGGGAAGGAGAAGCCCAGACGGGTTCAGTTTTCTTCAGTTCATTCTCTTCGATGCCTGAGACTGCTTCTCGTCTTCTCCTTTGTAGACTCCAGACAAAGCCTCTAACTCTTGTCCAGTGGCCCAAAGCCCATGTGCTCCTGGCCCAACACATGGCCATATTACGGGTGTTACACTACCGCCCCGGCAAAATGTTGCTTGTCCCCAAGCAACAGCGTGCCCATGCTGCAGTCTCAACATGATGTAGCTTGAAATTATGCAATGTGATCTTGACAAGAAAGAAGCATTATCACTTGTATCCATCGCCCGTGCTGGAGTAACCTTGACTAATCTTGCACAAACTGATGAATGTACTCCAGGATCCCAGGTCATGTGCTGAAGGTTGATTGCCGAAATGGCCAGTGAGCAGAAATCTTGACCGTTACATATACTCTGGAGCACCCACAGCTGTATTCCTCTGAATAGAAGGAATGCAACTACGGATTGAGATGTCCACAAGTAAACATTCTGAATTCCAAGAACTTGAGACCGAGGGGCCATTTTGATGGCATATTCAGTACAATCTGATGCGATTCCTTTGAAAGCATCTCTTCTAATCCGTGCCAAGGCCGTGTCTCCTTGGTGCATAGTACACAAGTTGTTGCAACAGCCGAATGAGCATGTACCACCAGAAGCAAGGAATTGTAATGAGTTCTGAACCCGCACATAATTTCTTGACTGAATCAGCTGAACATCATAGTAACAACTGAAGTTTTCAGAGAGCTGGGTAATAGCAAAATAGTGCTTGCAGCTTGGGTTCCACGATTTGGTAGATGGTCCAGTATTTTTCCATTCGCAATCCATCTGTTGCAGATTCCCGTGGATGGCCTGCTTGAACCTTTTATTTTTCTCAATCAGTAAGACATGAGTCTGATTTTTCAGTCCAATCATGGACAACTTTGTAATGTCACATTTTGACTGCCTTACTAGGGTGCCAAAAACTTCATGAATTATCTGACTCAGGCTATAGCGAGCCCGCTCCACAAGTATTTCATAGAAGTTCTGCGTTTTTGCACATTGGTCAGTCCATGCTGTTTTTTCTTCCATGGCAGCTAGTAGCAAGCATAGTAGAGTATATTGTATATGTGGTGCTGACAAGCAAATGCACTTCAGCGACATCTCGTGCATCACTAGGCAATTACCTTTCTTTGGAAGCATTCCAGAGTGAAATAAATTGATTTGTGTAGTTGATATACCTGGATCCTACAGCCTGGCAATTACAAAATGTTTCTGCATGAGTTCCTCAGTGACGTAAGGGCCTATATGTTCCCAGTGCAAATCATGTTGATGCTCACATGTTCCTGGACTAAAGCCACTTAACCTCCACAGTGGAATTTTACCCAACATATGATCCATGCAATTAGTGGTGCTGACAATTTTCTCAATCTCTTGATGATCAATAGTGAGCTCAAGAAACAACGACAATCCACCAACATAAGTGAGAGCACGATAACAAATTTCCATGTCCCACGTCATATCCATCGGAAGCATTCCTGAAAATGCTTCAGCAGCAGTATTAGCAGTATTTACACAAAGCTCCAGAAAAATTGATATGCCACCAACATGGGTGAGCACCTCATCTGACATCCAAACCTCATTTAGAAGCAGAGTGTCACACACCATATTTGTCGCATCCATCACATGTTCCCGAAATAGAGGTGAGCTTCCAATATCAGTGAGGTTCTCCTGTGAGTCCTCCTTAACCCAAGATTCTGCCAGATGAGCCATATCCCATGAACTTGCCTCTCTCACCTTCTGCTGCTCATATGTATCATGTGGCACATTGTCAACTGGGTGCTCGGAAATCAATTCATGTTTGTCGCGAGACATCATGTGGACAACATTCGCCTCACCCGCCATGCTAACTGACCTGATTTGAATTCCATCAAACACTGGACGAGTAGCATCTACAATTGATATCTCAAATGGAATCATTTCCACCTGGAGCTCCTCACGGACTCTAGGACCAAAGTGTGCTTCTACTGCATCCATGAACTCAGACCAATCGCCAACAACTTGACGCAACTTGTATGCCTCAAACCACTCCTTGGCTTCACCATCCATGTGCATTCTGGCAGCAATAACCCACAAACACTTGCTTATATTGAAGCGGTGGAAGTACTGAAGACATTGAACTCGCCAGAGGTCTGGATTCGTGCCATCAAAATGAGGGAAGGATTTATTGCATGACTGGTCTATGTGGACAACAGGAGCACCAGCCTGACTGGTGAGGACAAAAGTCGAACACCTTGTGGGCGTGGTAGGAGCGAGGATGACACCCTCGTGAAGAGCACCAACATCCATGACCCGATGCTTGGCGATGAGGGAGGACGCCGATGGATTGGTCGCCGGCTTGTGCACCACACGATCCTGCACAAAAATCGGTGTGGTCGTGGTGACCAATGAAGCAGTGATGGCCACCTGCCCTCCATGCTCCTTGACCCCCAAGCGCTGCGCACAAGAGGCCAGCAGCGCCCGTGACTCGTTGAGGCTCACCATGGTTGCCGCCAACCGCTCCTCCATGGTTGCTACCGCCTCACCCATCAACTCCACCAAGTGCGACTGCGTAGATGGCTTGGAGGTCGCCGTTGTGACTCCTCGCTGAATCCGAGCAAACCCACTCCGGATTTACAGAAATTGGGGGCAAATCAAAATCAACCCCCAAATCTTAGACCGCTTGCAGGAATTCGACTCGAGATCTCGCGAATTGGGAATCAGCGACGAACTCTAACCCAGTGGAACGAGACTGGAATCTGATACCGAACTGTCACACCCCGTTGCCGCCGGCGATCATCGGGACGTGAGGATGATACAAGTTGCTTGTAGAGAGCAACAACACCTTGAGGAAGAAGAAGATCCAGAGAGACAGGGGAAGGAGAAGCCCAAACGGGTTCAATTTTCTTCAGTTCATTCTCTTCGATGCCTGAGACTGCTTCTCGTCTTCTCCTTTATAGACTCCAGACAAAGCCTCTAACTCTTGTCCAGTGGCCCAAAGCCCATGTGCTCCTGGCCCAACACATGGCTATATTACGGGTGTTACAGGGTAGCGTTGATTTGGTCGCAGAGACCTTCTCTGAATTCGGCCGAAAACTTCCTCTCTCCCCATCATCTGCGGCTAGCTTCTCGGTGTCAGCGTCGGCGCCGATACAGATTCCGCAAGCCTTCCCCGGGCAGGTGCGAGGTGCAGCAGAGTTGGACTAGAGATCCACATTTGATCGATCGATGCAGTTAAATAACTTAAATACTGTCCATGAAGACTAGAGACTATCATCACGAGAGTAAAGCCAAAATCTCAGGAGGTGTTGTCTTGCCGAGCGACAAAAAGTTTCGAGCGATTCTGTTCTTGGCCTAAACCAACCAAATCCGCCGTAGGACGTTCTGTTGTCCATCATGACCTGCCGCTTCGCCCTCTCCAAGGTCTCTCTATCTCTTTCTCTCGCTTTTTCCCGATCCTGACTTTGCCTTGTTCCTCGCTGCAAACGAACAAAAAAAATCTTTCTTCTTCATACCTGATGCTTATCGATGCTGCACCTGCACCTGCAACTCTGCAAGGGCACTGTCAGATTGATGCCGCTTATTCCGTTGCCAATTTTGAGGCTTGAATACCACCATAAGCTTCAGCTGGATTAATCTTTGTGCGTGTTTGTGTCACAGGCTGCGAGTCATCTTGCAAAGCATGGAATTTACAGTAAGGTAGCGGAGGCTTCTGTTCCTTCTGCTGCAAAAGCAACCACTGGTGCAGGTACGTCTTGCTCTCCTGCACCACACGGATGAACGACACGTTTAATTGATGCACATATGTCGCAACTGCCAACTAGTGCTATTTTCAAATAAGAATTAGAGCAAGACCAAAAAGAATTATATACAACTTTGAGAGGCAGCCTTCATTGTATTCCAAACCTTCAGCTCTCTCGGAGTATGTAAAAGCTGTTGTCAGTCGTGAAATGCAAACGCGAGGTAACCGTGTTTCTTCTCATGCCCTTCTATATACTACCAACCATAATTCTTTGCCATGCTAAAAAAGGTACAATTTGTTTACGACTCATTTCTGCGTGGATGGATATTGTATGCAGGCGGAATTGGTAATTCAGCAAGGGTGGAAGGAATTAGCGGTAGTGGTAGTCAGCTCTTGTCAAAAGATGGTGTTCACGGTACAGCTCGTACACCGTTCCACATGGTTACAGTCGAGAAAGGTAGAATATGGAAACAGCTTTGGGCTACCTTCCGAGCCATTGCAGTTACTGGCCTTATAATTTATGGAGGTAAAGCTTTGGTTGACAAAATGGCTGAGCACGGCCTTGTAGTCTTTGCCGGTAAGGCGCCGACCCATGAGTTCGAGGAACTAGAAGATGAAGAATCTAGTGATTCAAAAGAAGATGGCAATTCAAAAGAAGATGTCAAGTTCAATAAAAGATTAGGTAAGTTTGATGCTCTGAAAGAAGTACACTCAACCACGAAATTTAGCGATGCAAAGGGGGTCGATGAAGCCAAAGCTGACCTTGAAGACATAGTTCATTACCTACGAAATCCCAAGGTGAGTGTAACATTGCCATCAACCTTGCAGATCTTCCGGTTTTCAGCAATTCTTGTTGTTAACCTAGTTTCACATTATTTGCAGCGTTTTACACGCCTCGGTGGCAAGCTTCCAAAGGGTGTTTTGCTTGTTGGCCCACCTGGCACAGGGAAGACCATGTTGGCAAGAGCTGTGGCCGGGGAAGCCGGCGTCCCTTTCTTTGCTTGCAGTGGCAGTGATTTTGAAGAGGTGTATGCTGGTCTTGGGGCTAAGAGAGTGAGGGAGCTCTTTCTTGCAGCAAAGAAGAGAACTCCTTGCATAATATTCATTGATGAAATTGATGCCGTCGGTTCGCGCAGAAACGCACTCGATCCAGCGTGGCTTAGGCAGACCCTGAACCAGCTGCTTTCTGAGATGGATGGCTTCAAGCAGAATGATGGGATTATCGTTATCGCGGCGACCAACTTCCCGCAGTCGCTTGATAAAGCCCTTGTCAGGCCTGGGCGTCTTGACCGTCAAATTCATGTTCCTATTCCAGACATTGAGGGCCGACGGCAGATCCTCGAGTCTTATATGTCAAAGGTACATCTCCTCTACCCTGAAATATATAGGGCCTTTGACTTGACTTTTTTGGTCTTTAATGTAAGACTTAAACTTTGACCTTTTCTGTGAATTTTTCCATGCAGGTGTTGAAAGCCAAGGGTGTGGATGCAATGACAATTGCGAAGGGGACACCTGGGTTCTCAGGTGCAGACCTCGCAAACCTGGTGAATGACGCCGCTCTCAAAGCTGCCAAGGAAGGGGCAAAATCTGTTACGATGCATCACGTAGAGTATGCCAAGGACAGGATCATGATGGGCAGTGAGCGCAAGTCGGTTGTATTATCTGATCGTTGCAGGAAGAATACAGCGTATCATGAGGGAGGGCATGCTCTCGTTGCTATCCACACAGACGGCGCTGACCCTGTCCATAAGGCCACCATTGTTCCCAGGGACAATTCTCTTGGCATGGTAACACAGCTGCCAGTGCAAGACAGCATAGAGAACCTCACGAGGAAGCAGATGCTGGCAAGGCTGGATGTCCTCATGGGAGGAACTGTGGCCGAGGAGCTTATATTTGGAGAAACCGAGGTCACCACCGGCGCCTCTTCTGATCTAAGCACGGCGACTCAGTTGGCGACAGTCATGGTTACCAAGTATGGTATGAGCAAGCGGGTTGGTCATGTTTCGTATGACAATGATGAAGGTGGGCCGACAGCCATGAGTGGGCAAACATCAGGTGTGGTTGACGAGGAGGTGAAAGAACTATTAGATAATGCTTACAAGAACGCGAAGACGATCCTGACGACTCACAATAAGAAGCTCCATGTGCTGGCCAACGCCCTCCTCAAGCATGGCACTCTTAGCGGTGACCAGGTCACGAAACTTGCCAAGTAAAGTGGTGTTTTAACAATAGTGTAGTCAGCTATATCTGGAGTTATTTCTTCTTCTCAATGCACATCTCAACTCTCAACTAATATAAATATAGTTAAACATAGTAGCAAAGGTAAATTTCAAACGGGTGCATGCCATCAAACAACATACTCCCTCCGATCCAATTTTTTTTGTCGGATCCCTTAATACAATGGCACTGTTAGACTGTATATTCTGTATATGTAATCTGTAACCTGTACGTACCCCTTGGTACCCATATATATATTGAGGTAGGCCACGCCCCAGAGCGTTGAGCCAATCCCACCCAAAACATCCTCCTACCCTAGCCGCCGCCCCCTCTCATCTGCCGCCGCCGCTCACCTTCTCCGGCCGCCGCCATGACTGAGGCGGGTGCATCGGCCTCCTCCTCACCTGCGCTCCCTGCTTCTGTCCCTGCCTCGACGGCCCCGCTCATCCCGCCGTCGCTGGCGGCTCTGCTCGCCAACACCGCCACCAGCCAGATGGCCCCGGCGATCTCGGTACTGCGGCGTTCTCTGGTGGGTTCTTCCCGCCGCCGCCGGCTACACCGGTGCCGTCGCCATCCTTCCCGCCTCCGCCACCGTCGTTTGCGCCTTCGGCGCCCATGGTGCCCTACACGGCGCTTCCGACCAACCTCTCCGGCCCGCCGATCCCGCAGTTACCGGGGTTTGCCGCCGCGCCTCAGGAGGCTTCGGTTCTGCCCCACGTCACAGTGGTGCCTGATGCCCCGGCCCATGCCGATGGTGCTGCTGCACCGACAGCTCAACAACTGGCGAACCTCATCACCGTACGCCTCACGCAGGACAACTACCTGTACTGGCGTGCCCAGATCCTGCCGCTCCTCCGCATCCGCTATCTTGACGGCTACGTCGATGGGAGCTTCACCTGCCCGCCGCGCACCGTCGCGGCGTTTCTCGCGGATGGAACAAGGGTGGCTGCGCCGAACCCCCTCCACCGTACCTGGGTTGCTCAGGACCAGGCCATTGTCTCCGCGTTGCAGTCGTCATTGACGGAGAGTGTTGCCGGCCTGGTTCTCTTCGCCTCGTCCTCCTTCGACATATGGAGTACACTCGAGCACACGTTCTCGCAGCAGTCTACTGCTCGTGGCACGGCCCTTCGGCGTCAACTCGGTGATTGCAAGAAGCTCGACTCCTCTGCGCATGACTACTTCAACAAGGTGAAGACGCTCGCGGACACACTGACGTCCATGGGCAGCCGCTTCGCGATGAGGAGTTCACGGAGTACGTTCTTCACGGCCTCGACAGCGACTACGACAACCTCGTCGAGCACGTCAACGGCCGGGAAACACCCATACAGCAGCGGGATCTCTACTCCCGCCTGATCTACACCGAGCGTCGCATCGAGGAGCGCCGCACCACTCCGATCGCGGACCATGCTGCTGCCCATGCGGCGTACCGTGGCGCCCCCAGTGGCAGCCGTACGCCTGCACCTGCGCCTGCGCCTCGCCCGCCATCCGGTCCGCCCGCTGGAGGTGGCGGCCAGTGGCAACCACGCGCCCCTGCTCAGCCGAATAACGGCGGTCGCCCTCGCCCCACCTGTCAGCTGTGCGACATTCATATGGCGTCCAAGTGCCACCGCCGGTTCAAACGTGACTTCCTTGGCATCGGCAACGACGGCCGTGGTAACGAAAAGCAGGCCGCCATCGCCGACAGCTATTCGGGCAACTACTCGGGCTATACGCCATCTTACTCAGTTGATCCCACCTGGTACTTTGATACCGGTGCAACGGATCACATGACTAGTGAGATGGCCAAGCTCAACTCGCAGGAGCCCTACCGTGGACATGACAAGGTCCGCACCGCCGATGGTTCAGGTATGCCCATCACTCATGTTGGCCAGGCATCTCTCCTTTCTAGCACCTCCCGTAGACTCCACCTTCGTAATGTTCTCTGTGTTCCACATGTTACTCGCAATTTATTATCTGTTCGTAAGTTTACTTATGATAATGATGTTTTTTGTGAGTTTCATCCGTTTCATCTTCTCATTAAGGACCGAGTCACACGGGAGGTTCTGCTTAGAGGTCGGGTTCATCAGGGCCTCTATGCACTGGAGGCGCCGGCGTCTGGATCACCTGACCCGGAGGTCTTCAGTGGTGTGCGCGTGTCGCCGGCTCATTGGCATGCGCGGCTTGGTCATCCTGCATCCCCCATAGTCAGCCATGTACTCAGTCGTCATGAGCTTCCTACATCATCTAGCAATAAAAACTTAGCAGTCTGTGATGCTTGTCAGCAGGGAAAGAGTCATCAACAACCTTTTGTTTCTTCTACTCGTATTGTTAAGTCCCCACTTGAACTTGTTTATTCGGATGTATGGGGCCCTGCCCAAACCTCTGTTAGTGGTCATAAGTATTATGTCAGTTTCATTGATGCCTACAGTCGATTTACTTGGCTGTATTTACTTAAGAGCAAAGCTGATGTGTTTAATGTTTTCTTGCAATTTCAATTGCATGTAGAACGCCTTCTCAAGCATAAGATCATTCATGTTCAGTCGGATTGGGGGGGTGAATATCGCAACCTCAACACCTTCTTTAACAAACTTGGGATTTCACATCGTGTTTCTTGTCCTCATACACATCAGCAGAATGGTGCGGTTGAACGCAAGCACCGTCACATAGTTGAAACTGGTCTAACTCTTCTTGCCCATGCATCTGTACCCTTTCGGTTTTGGAGTGATGCTTTTTCCACTGCTTGCTTCTTGATCAACAGAACTCCCTCTAGAGTTCTCCACATGAAGACACCTCTTGAACTATTGTTTAAGGAGATCCCTGATTATACGTTCTTTAAAGTCTTTGGTTGTGCTTGTTGGCCTCATCTTAGGCCCTACAATAACCATAAGCTTGAATTTCGTTCCAAAAAGTGTGTTTTTCTTGTGTACAGTGCGCTTCACAAAGGCTACAAGTGCCTTCACGTTCCTAGTAATCGTGTTTATATCTCTCGTGACGTTGTCTTCGATGAGAATCTGTTTCCCTTCTCAAATATGCCATCATCTCATTCTGTGCCACCCACAAATTCCACTCTTGTTAGTCCTGGCCAATTTGATGATGCTGCATATTCTCCTGCATTATTGCCTAACCATGGTGCAGGTACTGCTCGCGGCGCTCGCTTGGAGGTCCTGGATGCCCCAGTCGACGTTCACGTCGATCGGTGCATGGCGCATGCACCCGCGCCACGCCCCGAGGCGCCTCCGTCGCCGCCTCTGGCGACCAGGCCGCTCTCGCCTGCGCGGCCTTCCTCGCCTCCTGCGGGTGGGCCGCCACCTGCGTCGCCCGGCCTGGCTCGCCACCTCCAGCTGGGCCTGAGTCGCCCTGTGCGTCACCTTGCGCGTCGCCCACGCCCTCCGCCCAAGCTGGGCTGCCTCCACCTGGGCCGCCACCGGCGTCGCCCGCGTGCTCTGCACCGCTGCCTGACGCTGGCTCCCAGGCCTCAGCTGCGTCGTCGTCGTCTGCCTCAAGCGACGCTCCTCAACCACCTCCTGCCACTGTCTCGCTGCGTCCTCACACTCGCAGTCGCAGTGGAATTCATCGGCCCAAGACACGTACTGACGGCACTGTAGCATGGATTGCTGCCTGCTTGGCTCAAGCACAGTCTGATCCAACTGCTGAGCCCCGTCACTACCAAGCTGCGATGAGCATCCCGCACTGGCGTGCTGCCATGGATCTTGAGTTTCAGGCTCTTCGTCAGAATGGTACCTGGCAGCTGGTTCCTCCTCGTCCTGGTGTCAACGTCATTGACTCCAAGTGGATATTTAAAGTCAAGAAGCATGCTGATGGCTCTATTGAGCGATACAAGGCTAGGCTGGTTGCAAAAGGCTTCAAGCAACGGTATGGGCTAGACTATAAGGATACATTCAGTCCTGTAGTCAAACCCACCACTATTCGGCTGCTTCTCTCACTTGCTGTCACTCGTGGTTGGGATCTTCGTCAGATGGATGTTCAGAATGCTTTCCTCCATGGCGTATTGGAGGAAGAAGTATACATGCGCCAGCCTCCTGGTTTTGTTGATTCTGCTCGCCCACAGCACCTCTGTCGCTTGGTCAAGGCACTCTATGGCCTGAAGCAGGCTCCTCGTGCATGGCATGCACGGCTTGGTGCTGCTCTGCGCTCCCACGGTTTTGTGCCCTCTACAGCTGACACTTCACTGTTTCTTCTTCAGCGTCCAGAGATTACCATGTATCTCCTGGTTTATGTTGATGATATTATTCTGGTTAGCTCCTCTGCTGCAGCTACGGATCGTCTCATTGTGGCTCTTGGTTCTGATTTTGCTATCAAGGATCTTGGCAAGCTACACTATTTTCTTGGGCTCGAGGTCACTTATCCTGGTGCTGGCCTTGCTCTGTCACATCAGAAGTACTCGCAGGATCTGTTACGGCGTGCTGGCATGCTTGAGTGCAAGGCTGCTACTACGCCTATGTCTTCTACTGACACTCTGTCTGCTACTGATGGTACTCTGCTGTCTGCTGATGATGCTACTGAGTATCGGAGTGTTGTTGGAGGTCTCCAGTACCTCACCATCACTCGGCCTGATGTCTCCTATGCAGTTAACCGTGTCTGCCAGTATCTTCATTCACCACGGGATACTCATTGGTCTGCTGTTAAGCGCATCCTGCGCTATGTTCGTTCTACTCTCACATTTGGACTTCACCTGAGGCCGGCACCTTCAGCTGTGCTCTCAGCTTTCAGTGATGCGGATTGGGCTGGTAACCCAGATGACCGGCGATCAACGGGGGGACATGCAGTATTCTTTGGTCCGAACTTGATCGCCTGGAGTGCACGTAAGCAAGCTACAGTGTCTCGGAGTAGTACTGAAGCTGAATACAAGGCTGTTGCCAATGCCACCGCGGAGCTCATTTGGGTTCAGTCTCTGCTGCGAGAGTTGAGGATTGCCCAGAGACAGCCACCTGTTCTTTGGTGTGACAACATCGGTGCTACATACTTGTCCTCAAACCCAGTATTTCATGCCCGAACGAAACACATCGAAGTCGACTATCACTTTGTGAGAGAACGAGTTGCAAAGAAGCTCCTTCAGATCAGGTTTATCTCATCTAAAGATCAACTTGCTGATATCTTCACCAAACCGTTGTCGCTTCCGCTGTTCATAGGATGTAGACGCAATCTTAACTTACTGAACACTTCAGGTCACAGTTAAGATTGAGGGAGGGTGTTAGACTGTATATTCTGTATATGTAATCTGTAACCTGTACGTACCCCTTGGTACCCATATATATATTGAGGTAGGCCACGCCCCAAAGCGTTGAGCCAATCCCACCCAAAACATCCTGTGTCTCTACGTTTAACAGGCACTTTACAAAATAATCCTTATAGTATAATTCAAAACTGATGAACCCCATCCCTAGATCTGGATCGGCCGCTAGCTCGCTCGGCTAACTAGCGTCTCGCTCGCTTGATATCAAACACGGCCAGAGTACACTAGCAGAAAAAGGCACATCAGTCTTGGTTCATAACTGCCTTTAGTCCTAAGTTGTGCAATTGTGACTAAAGCCTCCCTCCATTTAGTTTCGATTGTGTTGCGAACCAGAAATAAAGTGTCTCCACGTGGCTAGGCTTGAGTGTTCGGGTTGGAGGGGTTTTGGTTGGAGGGGTTTTACCCGGTTGGTAACACCAACCGGCACTAAAGAGTTTCACGTGTGGAGCGCAGGAGCCCCTTTCTTCTTTGTTTCCCTTTTCCTTTTCATTTTGTGTTTATCATTCAATTCCTTTTCATTTAGTGTTTTCATTTTCATTTTTTTGTTTTTCATTGAACTTGACGCTACTACACGTTCATGCATATTGAATATAATTTCTCTTACGATCCCTATTGTTTAAATATAAATCCCCGATGGTATTCTCCCTTTGGAGATATGACCTCTTTAAGTAAGAATCCCGCCATTTTTTTTGAATTGATCATACCTGATCCTTTGATAGGAGACCGTCCCGCATCCGTTTGATCTAATTTAAAGAAGGGTATCAATATATATGAATGAATCTCAACACAATTGATGATAATAGAATAAAATTGTGAATATTGTTTACGTACATAAAGTTGTTGTAAAATTCTGCCCTGCTCACAGGGCAAATGAACTCGCAAACGTAGTGTCCACATAAATTATTTCCGTCTTCCTACCTCAAACACTTTACGAGAATAAAATTTAATTAAAATAATAATCAAGCATAATAATGGTATTGAAACAAGAATCAAAGATATGCACGACCTAGCTATAGAACTACATGAAACAAAGCTCTTTGATGCGATCGTGAGACGAGAAATCATCCAAACTTTCCGAGTTAGTCACGGGACCACCTGAGACGAAGACGTGCCTTTGACGAATGTTTTCGACCGTGTGTCATTTTGATATCTGTTTGACGTGACTAATCCATGGACCAAATCCATCAACCCATATGTTGTCGGCACTACGGTGCAAAATCCTATTTCTAAATGCCATTTCAGTTTTCTGAGAGCATGGGTTCCAACTGGTGCATGAGAAAGAAAATTAAGTAACCCCTCCATTCACGGGAGTAAAAAAATAAAGGCTAACCAGCATGTAGCGCTTTATTTTAAAATATTCAAAATTTATATCTTAAAATGGGAAAAATGGCAAAAAACAATCTAGAGGTGGGGTGGCCAATGTTGTATACTACAAACCTGAAAAATCTCAAAATAAATCACTTTATATTCTAGGCTACACAAAAATAATAAAATCTAATAGATTATATAGTGTTGAAATGTGCAATGTTCACTATAAAAATTTGTCAGATTTTATCATTTTAGTATAGCCTAGAATACAACAAGTAGTTTGTATTGAGATTTTACACGTTTGCAATATATGTCAATGGCTACTTCTACAAAAAAAAAAGATAGATTCTTCTAAAACTTTTAAATACAAATTTTGAATGTTTGAATAAAAATGGCTACATGTAACTCTGGCACCGTTTTGAGTTTCCCCTCCATTCACCATAATATATAAAACAACGTTTTTTTGTGAACTCATTTAGCTTGCCGAAATGTTTTATATTAGTGAATAACTTTTGCGGAAATACTTTTGTACTTACACGCATGTGTATAAGTGTTTCCGTTATTGTATATTTTGCTTTGAGATTTGGATAAAAAAGATGAGAGAACTACTTTTTCATCTACAACGAGTAGCCCGGTGGCTATTATTTGGATCCCGCAATAGCGTTGCAAACTTTTGCGGGTTCTCGTTCTTTTTTTCATTGGCCCATCATTCAACTTTCGACAAACCGTGTGCAATTCTTTACTAACATTTGCTCTGGCACGTCTAAATAACACAAGCTCTTTGAATTAATTTTAATGGATCCAAGTGCATGCTCACTTTTTGTTAACCTGGTACGCTAAGCTTTCCCAAAATAGAGCATGAACTGACTTTGCATTGACTAATTCTATGACATGAGATCTCGTGCACTCAAAGTTTACCACAAGAGGATAAAATTAAATAAATTCAGAATTACATGCATAAATCCAGTGTGAATCTTATGTACACCATAAAAAGAGATGATTCGCAAGAGACTGATTGATGCAACAAAAAAATTATCTCGAGCAAAAGTTGGATATATTGATTACTTATTTTACTTTGAGGATGCTAAATTCAGATTTGGGAGCACCATATACACACAATGTCAGGTACCTCCGACGCGATTACTTCCACTTGGTGTGACCAGTAACTTTGAACCTGCTAAGATCAATGGCGGTGCACCATAGTACTCTCTTCCTAGATGGTGGTGCTGTAAAAGATCAGGTAGAGAGGTTCTATTCGGATGCCCGAGCCCTGTTATATGTTTCCTTATATAGCAGATATGGGAGAGATTAGAGCATCTCCAGACGCGTCCCCCAAAGCCCATTTTTGTCCGGCGCGTCCCGATACGGTGTCCGGTGCCCCGAGCCCGTCCCGTCCCACAGGGGACGCTCCGGGCACGCCGGACACAACGAAAAGCGAGGCGAACCGACGCGGGGCCGACCCGTCAGCGGCACAGGGAAAATTCGTCTCACACTCCCGCCAAATCCCGCCTCTCCCGCCAAATCGCGCCTATCCCGCCGCGCATTTCAGGCCTCCCAAAACATATCCCGCCGCCGATTCATTTCTCCTATCCCGCCGATTTCTTTCTCCCTCCCGTCGTCCACCCGCCGTCGCTACCCTCTCCACATGGCGCCGCTGACAGCCCCCAAAAAGATGGCGAAGAAAGCGGCGAAGAAAACGTCGGGCAATGGGACGAAAGGGGCGAAAGCGCCGTTCGCGAAGCCGCGGAAGGCGCCGGCTGCGAAGAAGAAGCCTGAAGGATGGACCGACGATCAATGGCAGCAAGATTGCCTGCGCCGGAAGCTATCGACGGCGGAGCGGAAAGGACGGAGGGCGGCGGAGCTGGAGAAGAAGGCTCAGGAGGCGCGCCAGCACCATCACATAATGGCCGGGTGTATCGCCGTCACCAACGCGAGCCCATGGAGTACGTCGATGCCGGGGGAGTCGACAGAGGGAATGTCTCCCCGGACGCGAGCGGCGCACAACTTCTTCAAAGGCCAGATCCTCGACGACATCGAAGCCAAAATGGCGGCGGCGGACGCGGCGGCCCTGGCAGCGGCATCGGCGCAGCTGCAGCGCAGCAAGAGCAGGCTGACGCGTCTTCTACTGCTACACCGCCTCCCGTGGCCGCGACGAGCGGATGCACAACAACATGCGATCGCGACGAGGTCATCGTGCTCGACGGGCCTGCGTCGACTCAGGATACGACGACGTCGCCCAACCCCTTCTTCTAATTTGCATGCACCACCGGTCTGTAATATGATCGCGCGCCCAGTACTTTGATCCACCGGGCTGGAACGATCTCTTTTGAATGCATCTATTTGAATTTCTGATTGGGGGCGGCGTTTTGGGGACGCGGCTGGGGAGCGACGTCCCCAAACGCGGCACGAACAAAACACGTCCGCCAAACGCTCGATCCGGCGCGGTTTGGGGGACGGTTTGGGGGACGCGACTGGAGATGCTCTTACATCAGGGAGAGGGAGAAGATACAGACTCTTTGTTCCATTCTAAACACAACTACAACTCTATAGGCTCGTACAGCCCATGCTCGACGGGTGAAAAAAGACGGAACTGATGGCGGAAGCGCCGTTGGGGACTGGTCCGGCGTCTGCCACCGGCGAGGATCCGCCGGATCGTCGTAGGCATCGTCTCACGCTAGCGCCCGGCAATCTGGAGCGGACCTCCAAGCCTTCCTCCTCGTCCGAATCCCCTTCTTCATGGGGGTCCCGTTTTGAGGTGCTCGTGGAGGACGTTTCCGATACGTCGTCAGAGGAGTCTTGCGACTCGGACGTCCCGTTCGCGTCGGCAATGGAGGTGGTGGGTTCTCCCACAGCCCCGAGATGGTCGACGGTCGTTCGAAGGGGGAGGAGGACGGATGACGAGCTGGCAGCGGATTTTTGGTCCGCTATTGGCTTTCCTACGCCGGACTCGAGGGTCTGGGAAGGTCATCGCGCAGGTATGCAGTTTGTTCGTCCTTGCAGGAGCTCCGATGGGCCGCCGTCGCCAAAGTTGGGGCAGCCAAAGCCGGGCCAGAGATCTCGCAGCGATGCCGCCGCCTCATTGCGAGGAATCAAAGTGCAGCAGAGGGCTAGGGCGGGGACTTGGCGATGTCCGTGTCCGCCGCATCGGATTTCACCTCCGGCCATCCTCGGCCAGTTCTTGGCCGCGGCGGAGGAGACCAGCACGGCGACATCCGTTTCCGAATCGATCGGGGACGCGAACTTGTGGAGCCGTTTCCGTCGCCCGTGCATGATGTTGGGGCCGGTTTGGAAACTGCTTTGCATGCAGTGCAGCCGAACCAACAAGTTTCTCCTAGGCCGGTCTGGGCCAGGTCATGCGACACCTCTGGATCGACGATGATGTTCGTTCTTCGTTCTCCGTCTCGTCACAGCCGCCGCCTCCATCGTCCTCGACAGCTCCAGCGCCACGGTCTCCGCCCCGCTCACCGTAAGCAGTGGCCCCGCCGTCCAAGCCTCCAGGATCGTCATCAGCATCCAAGTGGTTGGCAAGGTCGCCAGCGACACCTCCTCCGCCTACAAGTTCTTCTTCTGCTGCTAGCCGGCCGGCCCCGTCGTCAAGACAAGGACCGTGGGCTTCTCCCGGTATGGTCCCAGCGTCCATCTTGCGGCGGGGGTGGAGGCCGCTCCGCGCTCCAACCTTCGCGGAGGTCGCCGCTAGGCCGAGGGCGCCTATGGCGGGTCAGCAACCTCTTGGGGGTATCCCACATCCACGTGGTTTTGGTCATGCCGTGGCCATCCATGGTGGTTCTTCTCGGCCACCGGCGTCTGCGGGGGTGCCACCCATGCGGCCACCTTTCGTCGGGCACCCTCCACAGGGGCAGCTGCGCCCTGGCGCCCCGGTTGCGCCCTTCGGCCAGCCTCTGTCCGGGTTTGCTCCGCCGCGTGGTGTCGCCCCTCAAGTGCCGGGACTGCCGCTCTGACTCGCCCCTTCTACCCATTGCCGACCGGCCATATACAGGTTGGGGTGGCGGCGCAAGGGCAGCCAGGGCCTATGCTGTTACAGCCGGCGCCTATGCAAGCTACCCGGAAGCATAAGAGTAAGAAGAAGAAGACCGTTGCACCTGTGGCTCTCCAGGATGGGGTTGCTCAGGGCTCTGGAGCTCCAGCGTTTGGGCAGACTCCTATTCAACAACAAGGTTTTGCACCTCAGGGTTCATTGGTTCCCGTTCAGGTCAGCACCACATGTACCAGTTCCCTTATATCCCATCAGGGTATGACCAGCACGAACAGTTTTCTTCTCAGTATCAGCTGCTTCCTGTGCAACCTCCAGCTTTGCAGAATGCGTATGCACCGCTACTTCAGCCATCGGTGCCTGCTGTACCGTTGCAGCAGCAGGGTCAGTCCTCGATGCCACCTATGGGTGCTACTATTGAGGGACGGGAGGTTGTCAAAGCAGCTGGGAAATCGAAGAAGGGAGTTGGTGCTGGAAATGTTCTGATCATTCGTATGCCGTGGAAAATTGTAAGGTGAAGCCCTACTGCTATATCTACGATAAGAAGGCTCACCCTATTGCTCGTTGCCCTGTTCTTAAGGTACCTAGGCCATCGGTCTTTGTTTCGGGGTCTGGTCTTTTGGAGACATATTTTACGGCTTTCCCTGATTCAGTGGTGAATAATGAGTTGGCCCCGAGTTAGTCGCCTGTTGCGCTTGTTGTGGTCACTGGAGATGAGGTACCTGCGGATGTCATTGCTAAACAAGTGTCTTGCCGTTGTTCCGATTGTCCCAATTGGAAGTGGGAGGCGGTTCCTCATATTCATATGCAGTTTCTGGTTTCTGTGCCATCCTTCGAGGACCTAGACAGGGTGGATGGTATTCAGGTGGGGTTGACATCTTTTAGCTCCTTGATACGTCTCCAACGTATCGATAATTTCTTATGTTCCATGCTACTTTATTGATGATACCTACATGTTTTATGCACATTATATGTCGTATTTACGCATTTTCTGGAACTAACCTATTAACAAGATGCCGAAGAGCCAGCTTGCTGTTTTCTGTTTGGTTTCAAAATCCTAGTAACGAAATATTCTCGGAATTGGACGAAATCAACGCCCAGGGTCCTATTTTTGCACGAAGCTTCCGAAGACCGAAGAGGAGTCGAAGGGGCCACGAGGCGCCGCCACCATAGGCGGCGCGGCCCAGGCGGCCACGCCGACCTGTGGTGTGGGGCCCTCGTGTGGCCCCCACGTTGCCCTTCCGCCTACTTAAAGCCTCCGTCGCGAAACCCCGTACGAGAGCCACGATACGGAAAACCTTCCAGAGACGCCGCGCGAATCCCATCTCGGGGATTCAGATCGCTCCGCACCCTGCCGGAGAGGGCATTCATCTCCAGGACTCTACACCGCCATGGTCGCCCGGAGTGATGAGTGAGTAGTTCACCCCTGGACTATGGGTCCATAGCAGTAGCTAGATGGTCGTCTTCTCCTAATTGTGCTTCATTGTTGGATCTTGTGAGCTGCCTAACATGATCAAGATCATCTATCTGTAATACTATATGTTGTGTTTGTCGGGATCCGATGGATAGAGAATACTATGTTATGGTGATTATCAATCTATTGTTTATGTGTTGTTTATGATCTTGCATGCTCTCCGTTATTAGTAGAGGCTCTGGCCAAGTTTTTTCTCTTAACTCCAAGAGGGAGTATTTATGCTCGATAGTGGGTTCATGCCTTCATTGACACCGGGACAGTGACAGAAAGTTCTAAGGTTGTGATGTGCTGTTGCCACTAGGGATAAAACATTGATTCTATGTCTAAGGATGTAGTTGTCGATTACATTACGCACCATACTTAATGCAATTGTCTGCTTTGCAACTTAATACTGAATGGGGTTCGGATGATAACGAAGGTGGACTTTTTAGGTATAGATGCAGTTGGATGGCGGTCTATGTACTTTGTCGTAATGCCGGATTAAATCTCACTATATTTATCATATCATGTATATGCGTTGTTATGCCCTTCTCTATTTGTCAATTGCCCGACTGTAATTTGTTCACCCAACATGCTTTTATCTTATGGGAGAGACACCTCTAGTGAACTGTGGACCCCGGTCCTATTCTTTACATCGCATACAATCTAAATACTTGTTTACTGTTTTCTTGCAAACAATCATCTTCCACACAATACGGTTAATCCTTTGTTACAACAAGGTGAGATTGACAACCACTGTTTGGGGCAAAGTACTTTGGTTGTGTTGTGCAGGTTCCACGTTGGCGCCGGAATCCCTGTTGTTGCGCCGCATCACATTTCGCCACCATCAACCTTCAACGTGCTTCTTGACTCCTACTGGTCCGATTAAACCTTGGTTTCTTTCGAGGGAAACTTGCCACGTGCGCATCATACCTTCCTCTTGGGGTTTCCAACGGACGTGTACATCTACGCGCATCAAGCACTTTTTCTGCGCTGTTGCCGGGGAGATCAAGACACGCTGCAAGGGGAGTCTCCACTTCTCAATCTCTTTACTTTGTTTTTGTCTTGCTTTATTTTATTTACTACTTTGTTTGCTGCACCTAAGCAAAACACAAAAAAATTAGTTGCTAGTTTTACTTTATTTACTGTCTTGCTCTCTATATCAAAAACACAAAAAAATTAGTTACTTGCATTTACTTTATCTAGTTTGTTTTATTTACTGTTGCTAAAATAAATACCCCTGAAAATACTAAGTTGTGTGACTTCACAAACGCAAATAATAATGATTTCCTATGCACACCTATTGCTCCACCTGCTACTACAGCAGAATTCTTTGAAATTAAACCTGCTTTACTGAACCTAGTTATGAGAGATCAATTTTCTGGTGTTAGTTCTGATGATGCTGCTGCCCATCTTAATAATTTTGTTGAACTTTGTGAAATGCAAAAGTATAAGGATGTAGATGGTGATATTATTAAATTGAAAGTGTTTCCTTTCTCATTAAGAGGAAGAGCTAAAGATTGGTTGCTATCTTTGCCTAAGAATAGTATTGATTCATGGACTAAATGTAAGGATGCTTTTATTGGTAGATAGTATCCTCCCGCTAAAATTATATCTTTTGTGAAGTAGCATAATGAATTTTAAGCATTTAGATACTGAACATGTTGCTCAAGCATTGGAGAGAATGAAAACTTTGGTAAAGAATTGCCCAACCCATGGACTGACTACTTGGATGATCATCCAAACCTTCTATGCAGGACTAAATTTTTCTTCGCGGAATTTATTGGATTCAGCTGCTGGAGGTACCTTTATGTCCATCACTTTGGGGGCGGCCACAAAGCTTCTTGATGATATGATGATAAATTACTCTGAATGACACGGAAAGAGCTCCACAAGGTAAGAAGGTAAATTCTGAAGAAACCTCTTCCTTGAGTGATAAGATTGATGTGATTATGTCTATGCTTGTGAATGGTAGATCTAATGTTGATAATAATAATGTTCCTTTAGCTTCATTGGTTGCTCAAGAAGAAAATGTTGATGTGAATTTCATTAAAAACAATAATTTCAACAACAATGCTTATAGGAACAACTCTGGTAATAACTATAGGCCATATCCTTCTGCTAATGGTAATGGTTATGGTAATTCTTATGGGAATTCTTACAACAATAATAGGAGTGTACCCTCTGGTCTTGAAGCTATGCTTAAAGAATTTATTAGTACACAAACTGCTTTTAACAAATCTTGAGGAAAAGCTTGATAAAATTGATATTATTGCTTCTAGAGTTGATAGACTTGCCTCGACGTTAATCTTTTAAAATTGAAAGTTATGCCTAATAATGATATTGATAATAAGATTACTACTACAGCAAATACCATCCAAGTTAGAATTAATGAGAATATAAGATTAATGGCTGAATTGCTAGGTGGGATAGAGAAGAAAATGAAAAACTAGCTAAAGAGAATAATGTAGCTAAAGTTTGGACTATTACCACCACTAGTAATGTTAATTCTTCACATGTTGCTGCACCTCCTACTATCAATGGTAAAATAATTGGTGTTGGCAATGTTTCTACTCCTAGTGCAAAGCGTACAAAACTGCCTGAAATTGCTAAAACTGCTGAAACTGCTTGTGATAAAACTGCTGAAATTTTTTCCAACCTTGGGAACAATGATCCCATTGCTCTAGATCATAATGATTTAGATTTTGATGATTGTCACATCTCTGAAGTTATAAAGTTCTTGCAAAAACTTTCTAAAAGTCCTAATGCTAGTGCTATAAATTTGGCCTTTACAAAACATATTACGAATGCTCTCATAAAAGCTAGAGAAGAGAAACTAAAACTTGAAACTTCTATTCCTAGAAAGTTAGAGGATGGTTGGGAGCCCATCATTAAAATGAAATTCAATGACTTTGAATGTAATGCTTTATGTGATCTTGGTGCAAGTATTTATGCCTAAAAAGATTTATGATATGCTTGACTTGCCACCCTTGAAGAATTGTTATTTGGATGTTAATCTTGCCGATAATGTTAAAAAGAAACCTTTGGGAGGATTGATAATGTGCGCATTATGGTTAACAATAACCTTGTCCCCGTTGATTTTGTTGTCTTGGATATCGAATGCAATGCATCTTGTCCTATTGTGTTGGGAAGACCTTTTCTTCGAACTGTTGTTATTGATATGAGGAAAGGTAATATTAAATATCAATTTCCTCTCAAGAAAGGTATGGAACACTTCCCTAGAAAGATAATGAAGTTGCCTTTTGATTCTATTATTAGAACAAGTTATGATGTTGATGCTTCTACTCTTGATGTTACTTGATTTGCACTTTCTGCGCCTAGCTGAAAGGCGTTAAAGAAAAGCACTTCTTGGGAGATAACCCATGTGTTTATTTTACTACAGCACTTTGTTTTATATTTGAGTCTTGGAAGTTGTTTACTACTGTAGCAACCTATCCTTATCATGTTTTTGTGCCAAGTAAAGTTTCTATGTTATAGTTGATGTTATATTTGGGATCGCTGCGCAGAAACAGCATTGCTGTCTGTCACGAATCTGGGCCTAAGTATCTGTAGAAAATTCGAAAAAATATGTCAATTTACGAGCGTGATCCTCAGATATGTACGCAACTTTCATTAGTTTTGAGTTTTTCCATTTGAGCAAGTCTGGTGCCACTTTAAAATTCGTCTTTACGGACTGTTATGTTTTTGACAGATTCTGTCTTTTATTTCGCATTGCCTCTTTTGCTATGTTGGACGAATTTCTTTGATCCATTAATGTCCAGTAGCTTTATGCAATGTCCAGAAGTGTAAAGAATGATTGTGCCATCTCTGAACATGTGAATTATTAATTGTGCACTAACCCTCTAATGAGTTTGCTTGAAGTTTGGTGTGAAGGAAGTTTTCAAGGGTCAAGAGAGGAGTATGATATACTATGATCAAGAGGAGTGAAAGCTCTAAGCTTGGGGATGCCCCGTGGTTCATCCCTGCATATTTTAAGAAGACTCAAGCGTCTAAGCTTGGGGATGCCCAAGGCATCCCCTTCTTCATCGACAACATCATCAGGTTCCTCCCCGAAACTATATTTTTATTCAGTCACATCTTGTGTTCTTTACTTGGAGCGTCGATTTGTTTTTGTTTTATTTGTTTTTGTTTGAATAAAATGGATCCTAGCATTCACTTTGTGGGAGAGAGACACGCTCCGCTGTTGCATATGGACAAATATGTCCTTAGGCTTTACTCATAATGTTCATGGCGAAGTTTCTTCTTCGTTAAATTATTATATGGTTGGAACTGGAAAATGCTACATGGAGTAATTCTAAAATGTCTTGGATAATGTGATACTTGGCAATTGTTGTGCTCATGTTTAAGCTCTTGCATCATATACTTTGCACCCATTAATGAAGAAATACATAGAGCTTGCTAAAATTTGATTTGCATATTTGGTCTCTCTAAGGTCTAGATAATATCTAGTATTGAGTTTTGAACAACAAGGAAGACTGTAGAGTCTTATAATGTTTACAATATGTCTTTTATGTGAGTTTTGCTGCACCGTTTCATCCTTGAGTTTGCTTCAAATAACCTTGCTAGCCTAAACCTTGTATCGAGAGGGAATACTTCTCATGCATCTAAAATCCTTGAGCCAACCACTATGCCATTTGTGTCCACCATACCTACCTACTACATGGTATTTCTCCGCCATTCCAAAGTAAATTGCTTGAGTGCTACCTTTAAAATTCCATCATTCACCTTTGCAATATATAGCTCATGGGACAAAATAGCCTTAAAAACTATCGTAGTATTGAATATGTACTTATGCACTTTATCTCTTATTAAGTTGCTTGTTGTGCGATAACCATGCTTCTGGGGACTCCATCAATTACTCTTTATTGAATATCATGTGAGTTTCTATGCATGTCCGTCTTGTCTGAAATAAGAGGTATCTACCACCTTAATGGTTGGAGCATGCATATTGTTAGAGAAGAACATTGGGCCGCTAACTAAAGCCATGAATCATGGTTGAAGTTTCAGTTTTGGACATATATCCTCAATCTCATATGAGAATAATAATTGTTGCTACATGCTTATGCATTAAAGAGGAGTCCATTATCTGTTGTCCATGTTGTCCCGGTATGGATGTCTAAGTTGAGAATAACCAAAAGCGAGAAATCCAAAATGCGAGCTTTCTCCTTAGACCTTTGTACAGCGGCATGGAGGTACCCCTTTGTGACACTTGGTTGAAACATGTGCATTGTGATGATCCGGTAGTCCAAGCTAAGTAGGACAAGGTGCGGGCACTATTAGTATACTATGCATGAGGCTTGCAACTTGTAAGATATAATTTACATAACTCATATGCTTTATTACTACCGTTGACAAAATTATTTCATGTTTTCAAAATAAAAGCTCTAGGACAAATACAGCAATCGATGCTTTCCTCTTTGAAGGACCATTCTTTTACTTTTATTGTTGAGTCAGTTTACCTATCTCCCTCCACCTAAAGAAGCAAACACTTATGTGAACGTGCATTGATTCCTACATACTTGCATATTGCACTTATTATATTACTTTATGTTGACAATATCCATGAGATATACATGTTATAAGTTGAAAGCAACCGCTGAAACTTAATCTTCCTTTGTGTTGCTTCAATACCTTTACTTTGATTTATTGCTTTATGAGTTAACTCTTATGCAAGACTTATTTATGCTTGTCTTGAAGTACTATTCATGAAAAGTCTTTGCTTTATGATTCAGTTGTTTACTCATGTCATTACCATTGTTTTGATCGCTGCATTCATTACATATGTTTACAAATAGTATGATCAAGATTATGATGGCATGTCACTTCAGAAATTATCTTTGTTATCGTTTTACCTGCTCGGGACGAGCAAACTAAGCTTGGGGATGCTGATACGTCTCCAACGTATCGATAATTTCTTATGTTCCATGCTACTTTATTGATGATACCTACATGTTTTATGCACATTATATGTCGTATTTACGCATTTTCTAGAACTAACCTATTAACAAGATGCCGAAGAGCCGCTTGTTTTGTTTTTGGTAAATCCTAGTAAAAAAATATTCTCGAAATTGGACGAAATCAACGCCCAGGGTCCTATTTTTGCACGAAGCTTCTAGAAGACCGAAGAGGAGTCGGTGGGGCCACGAGGCGCGCCACCATAGGGCGGCGCGGCGGCCCCGGCCGCGCCGACCTGTGGTGTGGGGCCTCGTGTGGCCCCCACGTTGCCCTTCCGCCTACTTAAAGCCTCCGTCGCGAAACCCCCACCGAGAGCCACGATACGGAAACCTTCCGAGACGCGCCGCCGCGAATCCCATCTCGGGGATTCAGAGATCGCCTCCGGCACTGCCGAGAGGGGATTCATCTCCGAGGACTCTACACCGCCATGGTCGCCTCCGGAGTGATGAGTGAGTAGTTCACCCCTGGACTATGGGTCCATAGCAGTAGCTAGATGGTCGTCTTCTCCTAATTGTGCTTCATTGTTGGATCTTGTGAGCTGCCTAACATGATCAAGATCATCTATCTGTAATACTATATGTTGTGTTTGTCGGATCCGATGGATAGAGAATACTATGTTATGGTGATTATCAATCTATTGTTTATGTGTTGTTTATGATCTTGCATGCTCTCCGTTATTAGTAGAGGCTCTGGCCAAGTTTTTGCTCTTAACTCCAAGAGGGAGTATTTATGCTCGATAGTGGTTCATGCCTTCATTGACACCTGGGACAGTGACAGAAAGTTCTAAGGTTGTGATGTGCTGTTGCCACTAGGGATAAAACATTGATTCTATGTCTAAGGATGTAGTTGTCGATTACATTACGCACCATACTTAATGCAATTGTCTGTTGCTTTGCAACTTAATACTGAATGGGGTTCGGATGATAACCTGAAGGTGGACTTTTTAGGCATAGATGCAGTTGGATGGCGGTCTATGTACTTTGTCGTAATGCCGGATTAAATCTCACTATATTTATCATATCATGTATATGCGTTGTTATGCCCTTCTCTATTTGTCAATTGCCCGACTGTAATTTGTTCACCCAACATGCTTTTATCTTATGGGAGAGACACCTCTAGTGAACTGTGGACCCCGGTCCTATTCTTTACATCGCATACAATCTACTGCAATACTTGTTTACTGTTTTCTTGCAAACAATCATCTTCCACACAATACGGTTAATCCTTTGTTACAGCAAGCCGGTGAGATTGACAACCTCACTGTTTCGTGGGGTAAAGTACTTTGGTTGTGTTGTGCAGGTTCCACGTTGGCGCCATCCCTGGTGTTGCGCGCATCACATTTCGCCACCATCAACCTTCAACGTGCTTCTTGACTCCTACTTGTCCGATTAAACCTTGGTTTCTTTCTGAGGGAAACTTGCCACTGTGCGCATCATACCTTCCTCTTGGGGTTCCCAACGGACGTGTACATCTACGCGCATCACTCCTCGATTTCCATTTCAGCTTGGCGATCAGACGAGGTTCCGCACAAGGCTGAGCTTGACAAAGTGTGGCTACACGTGGATGGGGTGCCACATACCTTGCGACATTTCTTGGGTTTATGGGTAGTTGGGTCTCTTCTTGGTATAACAGTGGATGTGGATCTTATTAGTCTGCGATGGAGGGCGGTGGTCTGTATTCAGGTGGCCATGATACAGCCTGGGGTTCTTGGAGATCCCTTTGATGAGGCACGTCCGATAGCTATAGCAGACGCTATGGTTAAGTTCAAGGCTTTTGAGTTCCGCTTTCGCAGGGAGCCGGCAGATTATGTTCCGGACCCGGATTTTGTTCCTCTGATTTGGGTGAAGAAAGATTATGCGGATGAGGGTGGCGAGGGTGCTCCCGATGGCGGGGATGATGCCATGGACACTTCTGAGCCGAGAGTGGGACCGTCAGATACCGGGTCCACGCAGGTGCAGCAGGTGGGACCTAGTACTTTGGCGCCGGGGGCGGCTCATGCCGTGGCCTCCCTTATTGCAGTCGCGCCTTTTAACCCAAATCCGCGGACCCAGATTGCGATTGAGATAGTCAAGAGGCTGAGGGCTATTAGTCCTTCTTTGGAGGGTACGTCTCCTGCTGCGACTTCTCCTCGCGTGACCGCCGAGGCTTTGCATATCGCTCTTGATGCGGCATCATCTAACAGACCGGGGGCAGCTCGGCAACAGGCTGATGGTTCTGCTTTGGAGCATGCTCGCTCGGACAGACCGACTAGAGGGAGGGTGTGCACTCTTGGTCGTATCACGCCTGCTGCAGCTAGGAGGGCTGCGGCTTCGCGGCTCATGCGGCTGAGGTGGAGATGGGTCCTACGTTGGGACTTTGCTTGGAGGAGGCGACACAGCGAGGGGGGTCTTCATCGCCCTTACCCCCTCGAGTCCCTTCGCCTACGTCACGCTAGGAGGAGGATGAGGCGTCGCGTGCTGTCTCTTTGGTCGGTCGTGGGGACTATACTTCACCGTTGTCCCCGCGGTCGGCGTCTGTGCCACCGGCTAATGACGACGAGGCTACCGTGGCCCTTGCGGCCAAGGCAGCTCCTACCGTTGGCCGGGTCGTCATGGGGAGTCGAGCAGCGCCGTTGGTTGCAGAGGGGGGCAGCCAACCTTCTTCCTCCCGGCATCCACTGATGGTGGGGTGCCCGGGCCTCCTGTGCTGGCCTCGGGAGCTCAGGGTCTGCCACCGACTCAGTTGCCCAGGGGAGGCTCTTCCGCGGCACCGACTTCTCCGAGGGCTGCAGCGACGATGCGTCCCCCGTTGGTTGCATCTATCGCGCCCTCGCGGCGTAGTGCACGTCACGGGGTGGGTGTCGATGGAGCCGCTGCGACAGATGAGGATTCCATGGCAAAGGCTATGCGGCGTAAGGCGGAGAGCAACCTCGACTTCTCAGGTACTATTAAAAGTTCAAAGTCTTTTTGAACTTTCCCAACACCACTCATGGCCTCTAAGCTCCATAATGTGTGTCTTTTGTTGGGAAATTCCATTACTTATGTTTCTGTTTCGGCTAATGCTCTTAGATGTATGAAGTTTGATAGATTAAAATTCACTCCTACGATTTCGAGTAAGTCGGATACCTCTCTATCTGATGATGATGAGGAGGAAGTGTACGCCGTTTCATACGGCCAGCTACTCACACATCTAGTAAGAGAGGTATCGGAGGTGGGTCTGGATGATGACGCGTTGGGCTCATGTATTGAATTACAAGCAGCTGAGTGTAAATCCAGACTCTCCTCTATTAAACTTAATGCATGGCCTAATAAAAAGGCAAAGGTGACTAAATATCCAATTGTTTCCAAATGAATGGCATGTTTAAGAATAGCAGAGGTCTCAAGGACTTGGCTAAACACTTACACATCGCTGAGTGCATTCGGGAACATGTTTTAGATTTTGTTGCTATCTCTGAGACGGGCAAACGGAATTACTCAACAAGTTTTCTAAATCACCTTTCAGGCAGGGAAGACTTTGCTTGGGTTTCCCGCCCGCCTCGGGCGCGGGCGTTCTGGTGGTTTATTAGCCGAAATCCAAACTTCAACTATGGAAATTTTGGATAACTCTGGTGGTGACTTTCATATTAAAATTCACATCTGAAATAAATCTGATAATTTCATTTGGAGTTTGGTTTCTATCTATGGGGCTGCCCAGGATGTTGATAAGCCTGCTTTTCTTCGGGAATTGGTTAATTTAGCAAAGGTCAATCCACACCTTATTATTATAGGTGGGGATTTTAACTTGCTAAGATACCCCCACAAGAAAAGTAGGGGCATATTTGATACTCATTGGCCTTTCTTATGACATTCTGGATTTGAGAGAGGTATCAATGGGGGGGGGGGAGACACTTCACTTGGGCAAATAGTCTCCCGGAGCCTACATACGATAAATTTGATCGAGTATTGATGGACTCAGATTGGGAATTGAAATTCCCTTTAGTCTCATTGCGAGTCCTCCCTCGGATTGAAGCTTTGTCGGATCATGCTCCAATTTTATTATCTACTGGACACCACTACTGCAACGGAGACGTCAGTTCAAATTTGAACTTCGGATGGCTTAGTAGGGATGGTTTCTCAGACATGGTTAAATTTATTTGTGACAAGCCGGTTGCTGGGAACTCCCCAATCCAAATGTGGAATAACAAGCTACGCTCGATGCGTATATACATTGGAGGGTGGGCTCAGCAAATGGCGGGCCAGGTCAAACAAGAGAAACTCAGCCTATCATCAAATATTGATGACTTAGAGGCACTCGTTGAGGTCGACCGTTGACTAAGCAGGAAATCTATATCTCTTATAAAGCAAAACCCCACTAGAGGGTCATTTAAGTTATCTATCTCAACATGCAAGCTATCCACATCATACATTCTATTAGCCATCCAGTTATCCATGTCATCCCTGCTAACATTCATTAATACTCTACATGCAAGCCACATCATCTATTTTTTAAGCCATCCAATCATCCACATCATCAACTTTTAGCCGTCAACTACATATTTCAAGTCAGTTTTTTTAAGTTAGCCTCTAGACTATTTACGCCAATTGAATCATGCATGTTTCGACAAATAACATCCTATTCCAATCAACTCACATCCTTTTATTTTTTACAAAATAGAGTTATCGGAGAAATTCCCGTTGCAACACGCGGGGTATCCTTCCAGTTGATCTTAAAAGTCGATATAATGCTAAGTTAGCTGGTTTACTTCATGAGGAGGAACTCAAATATAATGGCACCAGAGGTCTAAAGCCTAGTTTCTGCTAGTGGGAGATTCGAATACGAGGTACTTTCATAGTGTCGCCAATGGTCGACATAGAAAGAAACTCATTCACTCTCTTAATCAGGACGAGGGTCTGATCGAAGGTCATGAGCAGCTAAAGTCCTATATTACATCGTATTATAATGGTCTTTTTGGCGCTCCGGAGGAACCGGATATATCCATGGATGAATCCAGGATTGATGATATCACCCAAGTGTCTCCACAAGAAAACGCTATTCTAAACTCCCATACTCCCAGGAGGAAATAAGAAAAGCGGTTTTTCAAATGGAGCATAATAAGGCGCCAGGACAGGATGGTTTTCCGGCTGAATTTTACCAAAACTTTTGGGATATTATCAAGTCTGACTTATTGGCTCTGTTTGCTGAACTCCACGAGGGGCAGCTGGATCTGTTCCGTATTAATTTTGGTGAAATCATTCTTTTACCAAAAGTTATTAATGCGGAACGGATTCAGCAATACAGACCAATATGCCTACTAAACGTTTGTTTTAAAATATTCACAAAAGTCGCTACTATTCGACTTAATTCAGTGGCAGATCAAGTGGTGCGCCCTTCTCAGACTGCGTTTATGCAAGGCAGACACATCCTAGATGGGGTGGTGACCTTGCATGAGACAATCCATGAGATGCATCGCAAAAATTTGAATGGGGTAATACTCAAAATCGACTTTGAAAAAGCCTATGATAAAGTCAAATGGCCCTTTCTTCAACAAACCCTCAGGATAAAAGGTTTTTCTGAGGATTGGCGCGCTCTAATAAATAACTTTATTTTTGGTGGAAGTGTTGCCATTGAATTCAATGATGACACTGGCAAATATTTCCATACCAGAAAAGGGTTGAGACAAGGGGATCCCCTATCTCCAATGTTATTCAACATTGTGGCGGATATGCTTGCAATTATAATAGAGCGAGCTAAGATCGATGGCCAAATTGAAGGAGTGGTCCCCCATCTAGTTGATGGGGGCTTATCCATCCTTCAGTATGCCGATGATATAATTCTATTTATGGATCATAACTTGGAAAAGGCACGAAATCTGAAATTAATTCTTTCAGCATTCGAGAAGTTGTCAGGTCTAAAGATTAATTTCCATAAGAGTGAATTGTTTTGTTTCGGTGATGCCAAAGATGATGCCAACCTATACGCTGAATTATTCGGCTGTGGGATTGGTTGTTTTCCAATCAACTATCTGGGCATTCTGATTCACTATCGGAGGTTTACGCTTGAATGGAAAATTGTTGAAGAAAGACTTCAAAAACGTATTACTAGATGGAAAGGAAAATTGATGTCAATGGGTGGAAGATTAGTTCTCATAAACTCAGTACTTACAAATATGGTACTGTATGTGATTTCTTTCTTCCAGTTACCGAAAGGAGTCTTACATAGATTGGACTATTTCCGATCAAGATTCTTTTGGCAAGGGGATAGTGAGAAAAAAGTACCGTTAACTAAATGGAGTGTTGTTTGCCGTCCAAAAGATCAAGTTGGACTTGGTGTCCATGATCTTGAAGTTAAGAAGATGGCCTTGCTTGGTAAATGGCTGGCCAGGTTGTTAACGAAGGATGGTGTGTAGCAACAACTTCTGCGGAAAAAGTATGTTAGCTCAAGGGCTTTCTCTCAGGTTATTTGGAAACTAGGTGATTCACATTTTTGGGCTGGTGTCGTGACAACTAAAAAAATACTTTTTCCCTTTTGGTTCTTTCTCCATTAAGAATGAGGCGGAGATACGGTTCTGGGAGGATAAGTAGGTGGGAACAACCACTCTTCGCAAACAGTATCCAGCTTTGTACAGTATTGTTCGTCATAAAGGGGGTACCTTGCAGAAGGTGTTGGAATCTTCCCCTCCCTCTATGACATTCAGACGTTATCTCATCGGTCCCCGGCTAGTCACTTGGAACAAACTGCTTCGGCGGTTGGATTCAACTTGGTTCAGGGGACGGATGAATTCCGTTGGAGTCTAACCAAGAATGGTGTATTCTCGGTTAGCTCCATGTACAACACTCTGTGTATCCCATCACAAGCGGTCTTAAATAATAAATCCATCTCGAAGATGAAGATACCTCTTAAAACAAAGGTCTTTGCATGGTATCTTCGTCGAGGTGTGATTCTTACTAAATATAACCTTGTAAAACGCAACTGGCATGGTTGTACGAAATGTGTGTTTTGTCACGAAGATGAGACAATAAAACACCTTTTTTCTTCAGTTGTCGGGTTGCTAGATCTATATGGTCAATCATTCAGATAGGGTCTACCTTACATCCACCTCGTAGCATTGCAAACATCTATGGAAATTGGCTAAATGGGGTTGATCATAGGTACAAAACTATTATCAGAGTGGGAGCGATTGCGGTAGCATGGTCGCTTTGGCTATGTAGAAATGATAAGGTTTTTAATGACAAAAATTCCTCTATCATGCAGGTTATTTACCGGTGTACAGATATGCTCCGTTCATGGTCGCCACTTCAGCGTTTGGAAGATCGAGACCTCTTTACGGAGGTGTCTACACGGTTGGAGAACACGGCCAAGGAGTTTATTTCCCAACATAGGTGGCTGCATAGTCGAAGGATTGAAGCCAATGGAGCTATATAGTAGTTGGCTTTTTGCATCGTTCTTTCTATCTCCTTTTGTTTGATATTGGACTACTAAACGGCTCTGTGCATCCTAGTTATGCAGAGGCTGGGTGTAATGCTTAAAACTTCTTTGAGTAATAAAGCGTCCCTTATCGAAAAAAAACTACAACTCTATCTCTAACACCCTCCCTTAATCACAACTTTCTCAAGTTGAGATTAAATCTAAACTCCTCAAAATTCCTTACAGGTAGTGGTTTTGTAAAAACCATCAGCAACTTGATCCTTCGAAGGAATGACTCGAATCTCCAGTTGTTTATTCAAAACTCGTTCTCTGACGAAGTGAAAATCTATCTCAATATGTTTGGCTCTGGCATGAAAAACTGGATTTGCTGCTAGATATGTTGCTCCTAAATTATCACACCACAAACATGGTGGCTGTTTCAACTTGACTCCAAGTTCCCCGAGTAATGACTGTACCCAAATCACCTCAGCTGTAGCATTTGCTACTGATTTATATTCTACTTCAGTGCTTGACCTGGAGACAGTAGCTTGTTTCTTGGCACTCCAGGGAATAAGATTTGCTCCAAAAAACATAGCAAAACCACCAGTTGATCGACGATCATCTACACAACCATCCCAGTCAGCATCAGAAAAGGCACTCACTAATGTTGAATGTGACTTGAGAAAGGTCAACCCAAAACTCATGGTATGCTTGACATATCTCAAAATTCATTTTGCAACTGTCCAATGAATAGTGGTTGGAGCATACAAATACTGGCATACTTTGTTGACTTCATAACAAATATCAGGTCTTGTGAGAGTAAGATATTGCAATGCAGCTACCATACTTCTATTTAGTTCTATCTTCAGGGCCTAACATATCTCCCTCCCTTGCAGTGATCTTCTCAGAAGACGAGAGAGGTGTAGGTGAGCTAGAGCAATGAGTCATCCCAACACAAACTAGAACATCTTGAGCATATTTTCCTTGATTAAGAATAATACCATCATGCACGTTTTGAACTTCAAGACCCAAGAAATAATGAAGATCACCAAGATCCTTGAGAGCAAATTCTTTACCAAGAACCTTGAGCAGTGTATCAGTTGCAGCTTGAGATGAACTAGCCACTATGATATCATCAACATATATAAGCATGAACATGGTAGTATTGTTGTTACGATAGATGAACAATGACGTGTCAGATTTGGAGGCAACAAAACCATATTTAATCAACTAAGAACTCAAACGGGAATACCATGCACAAGGAGCTTGTTTCAATCCATAAAGTGCCCTGTCCAGTTTACACACATAATTCATGTGCATTGGATCTTCATAGCCAGGTGGCTGTCGCATATAAATCTCCTCTTCCAGAACGCCAAGAAGAAACACATTCTTGATATCTAACTCTCGCAAACTCCATCCCCTTGATACAGAAATAGCCAGAATAAGATGAAATGTTGCTATCTTCATAACTGGACTGAATGTATCTTCATAATCAATACCATATCGTTGTTTGAAACCTTTAACTACTAGAGGAGCATTGTATCTATCAATGGAACCATCGGCTTTGCGCTTGACTTTATAGATCCAACGACAATCAATAATATTTTTACCTTGATGTGCAGGAACTAGATGCCAAGTTTTATTTTTGGCAAGGGCACCAATGTCCTCATCCATTGCTGATTTCCAACTTGTATCTTGCAGGGCCAAAGGCTGGTTCATCATAAACAGCAGAGAGACCCCAACGTACTGTACCATCAGTGTACATTTTGGGTTTGCGAATTCCGCGAGACGCACGTGTAGCTGGAGACGAGGGAGGCAGTGGTGGCACATGCTGAGGCACATAAGGAACAGACACAACGGATCCGGAGTTGCCAGATTCACCTGATCTGGGCGTGCATGTGCACGGCGCAGAAGATCTTGTAGATGACCGTGTGGCTGAGGCAGCAGGGGTCGTGTGGCTGCGAGGAGTCGCAGAAGTTCCCGAAGCTGCAGGGGACCAGCCTAGTGCATGCGCAGAAGCAGCAGGCTCCGTCAAGTCGTCAGCTGGGCGCGCAGACCGCGCGCGATTGGGGGACGCGCGATCCGAGGAGGATTGATTTGATCCCGAGGTGGATGTTGGCAGGGAATCGACCTTGTGTCCTGTGCTGCTGTCCTCTTCCTCCTTCATTTTCAACCAGATTTTCTCCTGCAGCTTGCCCTTGAACTGGAGAACCCTAGGGAACAACAAAAGGAGTACTCACAGCAGGATTAGTAGCAGGAATATTATCATCATGGTGATCACTATTATGTTCGTTCCCATGAACAAAATTATGTAGAGATGGATCAAGCAAAAGAATTTCCATGCCAAGTAAGGCTCCAGCATTAGGATGCAGATTTTGGAAGGGAAACACATCTTCATTGAAGACAACATCTCTAGAGATGTAGGCATGACCAGTTGATACCTCAAGACATATAACCCCTTTGTGACAGGGGCTATATCCTAGAAAAACACATTGTGTGGAGCGAAAAGCAAGTTTGTGTTTGTTGTAGGGACGAAGGTTGGGCCAACATGGAGGGAACTATATGATGGTTGTGTCCCTAAGAGTCGATGCACAGGAGTATCATTATTGATGACTTTGTTGGGGATCATATTAATGAGGTAGGTAGCAGCTAGAAAAGCTTCATCCCAAAATTTTAGAGGCATGTGAGCATGAGCAAGAAGAGCTAGACCAACTTCTACGATATGTCGATGTTTTCTTTCAGCGGATCCATTTTGTTGGTGAGCATGGGGACATGAAACATGATGAGATATTCCCTGACTGGAAGAGGGAGTTTAATTTCTCATACTCACCTTCCCAATCTGACTGAACAATAAGAATTTTAGCATCAAGTTTATGGTCAACAAGTTTTTGGAAGTTAACAAAGTCATAATAAGCATCATACTTTCTTTTAAGCAAATAAATCCAGGTAAACTTGCTATAGTCATCGATAAAGCTTACATAATAATCATTACGTCCTACAGAAGTAGGAGCAGGACCCATACATTAGAGAAAATTAACTGAAGAGGAGTGGTGGAAACACTCGTAGATATAGGGTATGGAAGCTGATGACTCTTAGCTCGCTGACATGAATCACACGCTGACTCTAAACTAGAATCTCTTAATGAAAGAAGTTTATTTTTGCTAATGATTTGTCTAACAATGACTGAAGATGGATGACCTAGACGACTATGCCACCTTGCTTGAGAGGGCTTGGCGACAACACATGCATGCTTGGGAGACTGCGATGAAGATACCAACGAAGATATGAGTGGATAGAGTCCCCCAACACATCTCCCTCTATGATTTACTTTCCTCGTGACCCGATCCTTGATCAAAAAGAAGAAATGATGAAACTCAATGAAAACGCGATTATCATATGTAAATTTGTGTACAAAGACTAGGTTTTTAGATGCATGTGGAACATGGAGAACATCACTAAGATGAAAATTTTGTGCAGGGTACGAACAGTAGAATGACCAACATGTGAAATAACCATACCATGACCAACCTGCTGTGTTGACCCTGTCGTTGTCGCGATACTTGTCACGAACAGTCATATTGTGGAGCTCCCCGGTGATGTGGTGAGTGGCACCACTATCCTGATACCAATTTGTGTCAACGCCGTATGAGGCAACATGAGCCTCCTTGTCATCAGAGTCATCGTCATCCTCCTGAAAACGCCAGCAGCAATTCCGAGACGGGTGGCTTTCTTTGTCGCAAATTTGGCAGGTCACGTCGACCCATGGCGTTGTGCGACGCCTGCCACGTCCGCGGCCACGTCCCCCTCCAGGGGGTGCTCTCCCTCCTCCACGACCTTGACGAGGCGGCGGTCGTCGTGGTGATCCTCGCGGCGGTCATCTCGTCGGCATAGTCACCGCGATCACTGCGGTCACCATGTGCGCGGTTGGAGTAGCGCCCGCGGCCTTGGCGCTGGGCGATGTTGGCAGAGGTTTCGAAGTCCATCGCGGGGCTGCTACCAAGAATCTCCTGACGATGATCATAAGCGTTGAGTTGAGCATATAGGGAGGCCAGCGTGGGTGGAGTAGGCACGACACCGAGGGCAGCAACCAGGGCGTTGTAGGGCGCCCCAAGGACAACAAGGATGAAGGAGACATGCTCATGCACTGTTATCATCTCGCCGGCCGCAGCTAACTCATCAACAATGCTCTGCATCTTGGTGAGAAAAGCGGAGGTGGACATCTGCATCTTCTTCGTGTTCGCTAGCTGGATCCGAAGGTTCGTGACCTTGGCCAGACCGGCAGCAGTCTCGATCCGTTGCACGTGAGGAAGGACCTCGGGGCCGATCGACTGAAGGAGGTAGCCAAGGACGATCTGGTCTCGGGAGATCCAAGAATCGGGCGGCACAACAATCTTCTCCAGCGGGGCGGCATCGGTGCCATTTAGCAGCCCGAACAGACGCACTCCGCGGACTGGAGGCAGGACCGGGGCACACCACCCTGTATAGTTGGCGCGATTGAGTTTGTCGGATGGAGGCTGGCCGAGATTGATCGGCTGCGCAGAAATCGACGACATGGCCAGATTGGAAGGTGGCGGCGGTGGGGAAGGAAAGTTTTCGGCGATCAGTTTGTCGGCGGAAGAGCCGCTCTGATACCATGTACGAGCCCTCTGTTATACATTTCCTTATGTAGCAGATATGGAAGAGATTACATCAAGGAGAGGGAGAAGATACGGACTCTCTGTTCCGTTCTAAACCCAACTACAACTCTATCTCTAACAGGTGCACCTTGCCATGTATGCATGCACGCAACTCAGCTTCATACGGCTCACTGCAGTGGAGGAGCTGCAAGCGGGACGAGAAGATCACTTGGCCAACACCATCACAGAGTACCATACCGGCATACCGATCCAAGCTGAACTGTCGTCATCCTTGAACGAGCCGTCGACATTTAGATTCAGTTTCACCTAATCTGGTGGTGGCATTACTCATCTCTGTCCGGTGGCAACTTCACACGCTGCGCGTTGCTACGGAAGGCACGCATGCGGCAATAGTTTGTTTCCCTTTAGCAAGTTGGAGACATCACCCTTCAACGTTAGTCTGTGTCACGACACACTACATGCCCAAGGCCCTGGCAGTGAAGAGGCGGACCGACAAGCGGCAAGAAATACGCAAAGCCCATCTGGAAAGAGCGAAGGCGGCCCATGGCCCTGGCGTGCCGAAAGGTGCAGCCGCACCGTGAAGACAGCGAAGCGAGGATGAGGAAGGCAGTCAGTACTATTCTCCTGAACAACCCGAGTGGTTGAGACTTCTCCTTCTCCCCCTTCCGATGAACTCGTGAGTTCATCTGGATTCGATCCTCCCGGCGAGACGCTGGGGTATTGTAACCTATGAATTCGTGAGAGCCAATCTATCTTTCGATTAGTCTGTGACATATGGTATCAGAGCCACCGAATCCCTCGGTGTGCTTCTAAAAAAAAAAAAAATCCCCACCACAACCACTCCCCATCTCCGATCCAATCCCTACTGAGCGAGATCTACCCTCGGAGGCGAATCGTCGACGGCTTGCACGATGGAGAAGGTGCAGACCGAGCTGGCGGATCTAAAGGCTCAAGGGGCTCTGGTGGCTGAGTCCCTCAAAGCCATGAACGAGTCAATCCAGGGGCTGGGAGCCTGGATGCCGAAGGTTGACACCTCCATCACCACGATCCAACAGACGATCGCAGAGATGGGAGCTCGTGTCACAGCGTTGGAGGCGACGCGGTCCGCTGGTGCTGATCACACGCCTCGATGGGCACCGTCCGGAAAACAACCTCCAGGGCCCCGGCTCGGACGCTCTACGAGCACCGAACCATGCCCTGGTCAAGGGTAAGCGCAATTTTCCCCACACACCAGTTCAGTTTCGGCTAGCAGAGTATTCAGGCAAAGATTATGATGTAGATGATAGTGCATATACAGACACATACACATCTCGGGATAGAGGTCACTCTCGCATGCCCAAAACCGATTTTCCTCGTTTTGATGGAGAAAATCCCAAATGGTGGAAAGGTGTGTGTGAAAAGTATTTTCTCACTTATGATGTCAATAGGGAATCGTGGGCCACTTTTGCCACAATGCATTTTGTAGGAAACGCTGCCCTGTGGTTAACAAATTATGAAACTGTCAATGACATAGAAACATGGGAAGAACTGGTAGCTGCTGTTCATTCAAAATTTGGGAAAAATAAACACATCAAGCACTTAGAAGCACTAGAACGCTGTAAGCAGAAAACTAGTGTTGCAGAGTATTACAAAAGTTTTGAGGCAATTAGACTCAAAGTGTTAGTTCATAATAATCACTACGATGAAGCTTTTTTCGTTACTAAATTTGTAAGTGGTCTAAAGTCTGAAATTAAAAAGGCTATTAGACTACACTGCCCAAGAACTGTTGATGCTGCTCTATCCTTGGCTGAAACGCAGGAGGAGATGCTTGAAGAAGCTCACCAAAGCTCAGGCAACAGATACAAACAGGAATATTCTCGCTCTTCGTTCAGGTCTGGCTATTCTGGCAGAGGAATTTTGCATCAACCAGTTGACGAGAAGAAAAGATCTAAAGAGAAACCACCTTGGACTGATCAGTTTCAGTCGCTCAAGGCGCAACGCCGTGCCCGTGGCGAATGCTTTAAGTGCGGCGACAAATTTCAGCCAGGACACAAATGTGCCAAGACTGTACCCCTGAATGTTGTGGAGGAACTATGGGAGATGTTGCAGATTGATTCAGAATCCGATGGGGAAAAGGAGGCTGGGAGCAGTGAGGACGAAACATTGATGAAAATATCCTATTGTGCCTCTGTTGGAACTGCAGCCAAGCGCACAATCAGGCTGCATGCTAAAATCAATGGCAAGCAGGTGCTCATTCTGGTGGACTCAGGGAGTTCAGGAAGTTTTATCTCAACCAAAGCTGTCGAGGACCTGAAGTTGCAGCAAGTACCAGTAGACAAAGTAAATGTGGTGGTGGCCGACGGGGCTGCATTACCTTGCTCCACAGCTGTTCCGGATATCATTTGGCACTGCCAGAACAATGTTTTTGCATCCACGCTGCGTGTCTTTGATCTCAAAGGGTATGATATTGTGCTGGGAATGGACTGGCTTGAGTCCTGTGGTGATATGTGGGTCAGCTGGGAAAGGAAGAGCCTGCGTTTCCGCCACAATGGAAAACGCATCACTCTTAGGGGGATCAAAAAGAGAACTGACCACTGCACACAGATCTCGGGGAAGCAATTACATCGTCTTGTCAAGGCTGGTGAACTCGCTCAAGTAATTCAGTTATGCCCCATTCAGGAATCAGACAAGTCACTGCCAATTCCAGACCTGATTGCCAAGGTGCTGGACCAGCACGACAGCTGCTTTGGTGAACCGCAAGAGTTACCTCCACACCGTCAGTTTGATCATCGAATCACCTTGTTGCCTGGTGTGAAGCCTGTCAGTGTTCGACCATACAGATATACACCTCAACAGAAAGATGAGATTGAGAAACAGATAAAAGAGATGCTCCAAAAAGGGATTATCAAACCCAGCCACAGTCCATTCGCTTCACCAGTTTTGCTTGTCAGGAAGAAGGACGGGTGCTGGAGATTTTGCGTGGATTACAGGCATCTCAACGCTGTAACTGTGCCCGATAAGTATCCAATGCCGGTAGTGGAAGAACTGCTCGATGAGCTTGCTGGGGCATCATACTTCACGAAACTTGATCTCCGTTCGGGGTACCACCAGATTAGACTTGTGGAAGAAGATGAGACAAAGACTGCATTTCGCACACACAATGGGCACTTCGAGTTTCGGGTAATGCCGTTCGGTTTGTCCACTGCTCCGGCTACCTTTCAGTCCGCCATGAACCAGGTGTTTGAGAAGCAAATTCGTCGATTCGTCCTTGTATTCGTTGATGATATCCTAATATACAGAAGGACGATCACTGACCACGCACAACACCTGAAGGAAGTTATGCAATTGCTGGAGAAGAACAAGCTTTACATCAAACGAAGCAAGTGCTCGTTCGCGCAAGAATCGCTCGAGTATCTTGGGCATATAATCAGCAGCAAAGGGGTGGCCACAGACCCTGCCAAAATCGACGCTGTGAAGCGATGGCCTATACCCAATTCTGCCAAGCAATTGCGAGGATTCCTTGGCCTGGCGGGATACTACAGAAAGTTTATCCGCGGCTTTGGCGCTATCAGTCGCCCTCTAACCAACCTGCTGAAAAAGAACACACAGTTCATCTAGACGGCGGGCGAACAAAGCTCGTTTGTAGCTCTCAAGAATGCATTAGTCAATGCTCCGGTACTGGCCTTGCCGGATTTCAATGTCGAATTCATGCTGGAGACTGATGCGTGCGACAAAGGAATCGGCGCGGTGCTTATGCAACGCGGACACCCTATCGCGTTTCTCAGCAAATCCCTGGGCCCGAAGAACCAGGCGCTCTCCACCTATGACAAGGAGTGTCTTGCAATTCTACTGGCGATCGATCGATGGCGATCTTACCTCCAACACCGCCAATTTGTGATACACACAGACCAGCGCAGCCTGGTGCATCTTGAAGATCATCGGATTTCAACACCAATTCAACAGAAAGCATACTTCAAACTCATGGGATTTCAGTACAAAGTCGCATACAAGAAAGGATCGACTAATCGGGCCGCAGATGCTTTGTCTCGGCGCCCAGCAAATGAATCATGCGCAGCACTGTCGGTGGCAATTCCGCGTTGGTTGGAGATAGTCGTTGAAGGGTACTCCAACGATCCGCAGGCGCAACAACTACTGCAGGAGCTAAGCATCACCAAAGAAAATGACCGTGGGTACTCTCTACACGATGGAGTGCTACGCTATAAAGGCCGTGTATGGCTGGGCACACACAAGGCAGCTCAGAATGCTGTGCTCCAGGCCATGCACAACAGCGGCCTGGGAGGCCACTCTGGGAACCTGGTGACTTACCAAAAGATAAAGCAACTCTTTTTCTGGCCAAATATGCGCAAGGACATTGAAAAATTTGTGCAGCAGTGTTCCACTTGTCAGCAGGCAAAAAGCGAGCACTGCAAGATCCCTGGGCTACTCAAACCGCTGCCAATTCCTCCAGAGGCATGGCACACTGTCAGTCTCGATTTCATCGAAGGGTTACCACGTTCGTACCACTATGACACCATCCTGGTAGGGATTGACAAGATGACCAAATACGGACACTTCATTCCGCTCAAGCACCCCTTCTCGGCAGCATCAGTGGCTCGCTTGTTCCTTGATAACATCTATAAACTTCATGGTATGCCGCAGGTGCTCATATCTGACCGCGACAAAGTATTCACCAGCACATTCTGGAGGCAGTTATTCAAATTGGCGGACACCACACTTAACCTCAGCTCATCATACCATCCCCAAACCGACGGACAGACAGAACGCCTAAATCAATGCCTGGAAACCTACCTTCGTTGTCTAGTTCATGCAAATCCTCACAAATGGTCAGCGTGGCTTCCTCAGGCGGAGTTTTGGTACAACACCAACTTTCATTCCTCTCTTGGAAGATCGCCCTTTGAAGTTCTCTATGGGCACAAGCCTCGGCATTTTGGCATTCAGAACACTCTTCAGCCAGCGGTGACTGACGTGGAACATTGGCTCCACGAACGGCAAGTGATGCTGCCCATCTTCAGACAACACCTGGAGAGAGCCCAGCACCGCATGCGTGCTCAAGCAGATAAGAAGAGGCACAAGCGTCAGTTCCTGGTAGGAGAAATGGTGTACCTGAAACTACAACCGTACATACAAACCTCTGTTGCTCAAAGATCGTCGCAAAAATTGGGATTCCGGTACTTCGGACCATACAAAGTGCTCAAGAGAGTGGGAAGTGTGGCTTACAAGCTTCAGCTGCCATCAGATACTCGCATCCACCCTGTGGTGCATGTGTCTCAATTAAAACGAGCAATCAGGGAGGACGAGTCGGTGAGCACAACTCTTCCATCTCATATCATTACTGACCACAACATATGTCAGCCTTGCGCAGTGCTCGGCGAACGGTTCATCAGGCGTGGTCGTAAGATGGTGCCTCAAGTGAAGATCCAGTGGAGCGGTCTTCCTCCATCATGCACATCATGGGAGCACCTCTTTGTTGTCATCGACACGTTCCCTGCTTCACCAGCTTGGGGACAAGCTGGCACTAAAGGGGAGGGCATTGTCACGACACACTACATGCCCAAGGCCCTGGCAGTGAAGAGGCGGACTGACAAGCGGCAAGAAATACGCAAAGCCCATCTGGAAAGAGCGAAGGCGGCCCATGGCCCTGGCGTGGCGAAAGGTGCAGCCGCACCGTGAAGACAGCGAAGCGAGGATGAGGAAGGCAGTCAGTACTATTCTCCTGTAAACAACCCGAGTGGTTGAGACTTCTCCTTCTCCCCCTTCCGATGAACTCGTGAGTTCATCTGGATTCGATCCTCCCGGCGAGACGCTGGGGTATTGTAACCTATGAATTCGTGAGAGCCAATCTATCTATCGATTAGTCTGTGACAGTCTGGTAGCTTGCTTGCAAGTTGCAACAAGAAACATTTTGAGAAAGTTGGTAATGCAGTAAGCAAGATACTAGTTCAGTTCAGAGATGACTAATTCGACCTACCGCAGGATGGCAGCCTGGTACTCTTAATAGAGCATATTACATATAAGTACTCATACTAGTGGAATTAGAACTCTGTCCAACAGAACTCCGTGGAAAAAAAAAAAGAACAACTCTATCCAACCTTCAGAGAACAAATTCAAAAACAAAAACTGAAATTAGTGCCAGGAAGAGTGGATACTGCAACAGTAGCCATGCTTCAACGTGAGTTTTCCTTTGTCTTGACTTGATTTTATCTGCAGAAAACCAATGTCATCTCCTTACCTCCCTCTGTTATTTTTCTTCAGAAATCCAATGTCATTTCCTTACCTCCGTCAGATAGTTTTCTTCAGAATCCAATGTCATTTCCTTATCTCCATGGGTTACTATTCTTCATCTCTCTCAAACTTATATAGTGGTAATTAAATTCTGAACTATAAATTCACCAACCACAAAATTCTTGTTGAAATCTTATATACTCCATGCACTAGATTATTTTTGCTAGAATAAGGGTGAGGTGCAAAGAAAATATCACTCATCCCTAAAACACCCCGTGCACTAGTAGAATCCTCTGTCTCATCCTCTATCCTAATTTTTTTAGAGGACTCTAGGGTTTAGTGATGCTCTAAATTCCCTAGAGGATAGGACTTTTAGAGGATTTGCCACAGTTGCTCTTACTTAGAACCTGTACAGGAAAAAGAACATGTAAATAATTTCCTTTTCTATTTCTACGTTCATTCAGTTGTGTAATCCAAAAGCAATCCAGAAAGACATTAAATCTGTAAGCCAAGTCACCCTGCAAAATGGCATGTTATCCTCGAACATGCAGTTCTTTCCCCTAATAATAATATTTAAGGGTTCCAGTGTCACATAGTTTAGAAATTGCAATCCTAATTTTTGGGGGTTCTTAAATTAGTTTGATTTCTCAAGAATCGATATGATCTGTTCTGGAGTTAAGCGGAAGCTAATCAGTTTGATCATTTTACCCATCTTTCAGAGGAGTGAATCATAGTTTAACCATATATCAATCTTGACAAGAATTGTAAGCGTCTGCAGTAACATTGATGTCACATGCTGTCCAAAACGAACACGGCCTGTCCAACATAACTGTACAAAAAATTAGCCTAGTGTGTTGTAACTATCTTGTATCTAGAAACATTGTAGAGCAGATTGACATATTGGTGATTTAGTAAGCAAAATACGATATACTTCAGAAATATGACCCATTCCCTGCTACTACCACCAGGAACTGACCCGAGTACTTTGCAAAAATTTCGTAATGTAGCATCACCTAAACCACATGAAACTGCGAATATTAGTCGGCATTCAGATAGCAGCAACCGAAGACAGACTCTACATGGAATATAGTACTCCTACATAAATTTAGCAAATAAAGCAGCTACTGGAAGTAGAACCCTGTTCAGCAGACATCAGCGAACACATTCCAAATTTCAAACACCTGAAATCAGCATCAAGACAGGATGCGACACAACACTTCCAACCCAGCATAGCAGTGCCTAGTCTTCACGGAATGCCTCAAAAGGATCATCAAGAGACAACTCTGTGTTAGGTTCTATAAACGCATGAGTAGCACAAGATCGCAAAAGCAGACACTAGAACACCTAATGATCATAACAGAGATAGTAGATGTGTTGCATTACTGGGCACTGACGATCCCATCGACGCCTGCGTGAGGCAGGCTTGGTGTGGCGGTGTTGATGACGAACTTGTGGTCGATGACGATCGGGAGATCCTCCTGATCCCCTCCGGGCGCCACCTGCACTGCCCTGGCACAGCACGGCGAGGTTCCAGTCTGGTCTTCCCGTCGTTCTGCGCCTCCCTAGATCGGTAGGGCTTTAGGAGTTGTGGGGAAAGCAGCGAGCTGATCGTAAAACTGGGTCATCGATAGCAGCCAGGCTCCCCCTTTTATATGGCGCAGGCGACAGGGGACCAAACCATCGAGTTGGTTTTGGTGCCCCCGATCAGGGCGCGTGAGATGCGAACGAGGTGGTCACGAACGTTGGTTCGTGGGCCTCCTCCTTAACGTTATTTGACTAGAACGTTTTTGTCAATGTTTATCTCTTAAACCTGACGTTATTTGACTAGAACGTTTTTGTCTCTTAAACCTGACAGGTCAACCAACATTCTCCCCCTTGATCGTTAGGTTTAACATCATTTGCCCATTCTCCATAGGAATAATAAACCAAAGTGAGGTGTTACAACAACCAATGAAATGCTATTGAACCTCAACACTTATGGCATACCCGCCTATCTTGAAATGGATAACATAATACTTATTGGGAGTGGTTCTTATTATGGTCCCTTTATTCCAGAATCATAAGGCTTCCAGTAATCCCATGCCGGCAACATGCTCACGAAAGATTCTGGGTGGTAAGCCTTTCGTTAGCGGATCCGCAAGCATACGAGTCGTACTTATATGCTTAACCTTAGTTGTTTGATCCTGGATCCTATGCATCACAACATGATACTTAATGTCAATGTGTTTGGCAGCATCACTTGACTTGTTGTTATTCGCATAGAAAACTGCGGGTTCATTATCGCAGTACAATAGAAGTGGTTTTGAAATGCTGTCGACCACTTTAAGTCCGGGAATGAAATTCTTTAGCCATACAGCCTGCCCAGTGGCCTCATAACATGCTATAAACTCTGCTTGCATCGTAGATGAAGCAACTATAGTTTGTTTGGAGCTTTTCCACGATATAGCTCCTCCGGCAAGTGTGAATACATAACCTGACGTGGATTTCTTACTATCCACACAACCGGCATGATCAGAATCTGAATAACCAACAACTTGTAGGTTATCAGACCTTCTGTACGTAAGCATGTACCCTTTTGTCTCTTGCATATAACGCAAGACTTTCTTTGCGGCCTTCCAGTGGTCTAGTCCTGGATTTGATTGGAATCTGCCAAGCATCCCGGTTATATAAGCCAAGTCAGGGCGTGTACAAACTTGTGCATACATGATGCTTCCGACAACTGAAGCATAAGGAACCGACTGAAAGGATCGTATGCCGCACCTAGAGGGGGGGGGTGAATAGGTGCTAACCAATTTTTAGTTCTTTTTCAATTTAGGTTTGACACAAAGGTAAATTCTCTAGATATGCAACTAAGTGAATTCACCTATATGACAAGGTTATCAACTAAGCAAGATATAGCTACGCAATATATAGGAGATAGAGTGGGATAGAGGTAACCGAGAGTGTAGCACGCGTTGACACGGAGATGATTCCCGTAGTTCCCTTCCTTTGCAAGAAGGTACTCTACGTTTGGAGGAGTGTGGTTGCTACGCAAGCCAAACCAACAGCCACGAAGGCTTCACTCAGATCTCCGTGAGCAACGCCACGAAGGCCTAGCCCACTTCCACTAAGGGATTTCCTCGAGGCGGAAACCGGGCCTTTACAAGGTTCTTGGGGCACACATCCACAACCGAATTGGAGGCTCCCAAATCTGTAACAATACAACAATCAACAACAACACATCATCAACAAATCAACTAGGGAACCAAATAGGAACACTAGCATGAGATCCCTCGAACAAGAGGGGGAAATGAAGAACGCTTCGGTGAGGATGTAGATCGGTGGCTTCTCCTTCGAATCCCCAAAGATCAAGAGCTTTGGTTGGGGAGGAAGGAGATCTTGCAAATCTTGACTTTCTTGAGGTGGCTCTAATGGAGGTGGCTTGGCAGAATTCTTGTGTAATGATTGAGCAAGCCAAGGTAGAAGAAGGGGGGTATTTATACCCCTCCCAAAATAGAGCCGTTGCTGTTCGGGCCGGATAATCCGGTCCAAGTAGGCGGATAATCCGCCCCGGATAATCCGGCCTACGGGACAAAAGTGTGACATTGTCCGGCCAAATGTCCGGCCCACAACCAGAGAGCCAATTCTTCAGGTCCTTAGCCAAATTCGAGGGCCGGATATTTCAAATATCCGGCCGGATAATCCGGCCTGGTACAATACGGACATTATCCGGCAAATGTCCGGCCCTATGCGCTGCTTTCCGTCGACGACTTAGCCAAATCGGGGGCCGGATATTTCAAGAATATCCGGCCCGGATTATCCGGCCAAACTTTTCCGTTGCCTTTTGACAGATCGACCAAATCCAACACACGCAAATATGAAACTATGTAATCCCTGTACCACTTAATCCAACATTAGTGTATCACATATATTGACATCAAACATACAAAACATAATGTGAGAGATGTTCTTTCAATCTCCCCCTTTTTGGTGTTTGATGACAATATACGGATTTGCAAAGGAATCACTATAGAGATAAGCATGATGGCAAAACATAGAGGCACTCCCCCTACATGTGTGCATATAAGTAGTTTGCATTTGAATACAAATACACAACACATAGGAGTATTGTGCCTCAACACAAGAGATATCCAACATGAGCTCTAACAAAAGACATTGACACATATGAAGTTGAGATAGGATGCAAGAAATCATACCCATGTGTAGATATAAGATACGGAGATATAACATCACACATAATATAGCATCCTTGATCTCAACATTTAGAAATCCGAAAACCATAACAATGTCTCACACTTAACAATGTCTCACACCACATAGCACATAGTTTTAAACGACACAACCAAAGCAAATAGTGCAAATACGAGGGAACACAAGCAATAAAGGCATGGTAAACGCAAATGCTTGTGCCCAAACCATGCAAATCCCCGAGATAGTTCCTAATAGAACACTTCTCCCCTTTGGGCATCGAAACGCCAAAAAGGGGACAAGCGCGATGCTACTCGTCCCATGAGAATCACTCGGAGGCATAATCATCATCGGACTCGCCGCTACCTCTTCATCCTCATCCTCATCGTGTCTCATCCGGGGAGCGGCGAGAGGTGTTGGACCTTTGAAGGCAGTCATCAAGTTCACTCCATGGAACCTGTTCGAGTGCCATCTGTAACCCTGGTGAGCTGGAGGCTGAGGCGGGGGTCTTGATCACCACCGAGCTTGTGAAGAATAACCGCCGAGTGTGCTTAATCTCGAACGCTCTCGGCTAGCAGCATAGTTTTCCTTGTGTATCTCAATGTTCATGCACAAGATGTGACGCTGAAACCAACTAAGCCGACTCACTTGCTTCCTCATGGCCGGGACATCAGGGTGACGTGCAGGAGCAAAGCCACTGGAGCGAGCATCACGCATGAAAGTGTCGGGAGCAGGTACGGCTGAGGAGACTGGCTTGAGCTTGTAGGGCTTCTTGACATGGTGCTTCACCAAAGGGTACCCACTAATGTCTTCACCAACCTTAGCAACACAGTTGTTGATGAGGAGCTGAATGTAGGGAGCATAGGGTATGGTGGTCCGAGAGACCATGGCATCATGGATCTCATGGAAGATAAAGTCCATGATATCAAGAGTGTAGTCATGTTCTTCATTCTCATCACGAGCACTCTTATAGCTGAGGTGCATAAGGTCCACAAGGGTTCCCCGAAGAGCATCATTGTTGCCACCACTTGGGCAAATGGTGGCCCGAAAGAACCGAAGCAGCTGACTGTATATAGGAAGCAGCCCCTTAGCTTGACCAATCTTTCCCGCTGAGGTGTAGAGATGCACAAGAGCATTCTTATCTGTCTGTTGTGGTCCATGAAGTCGACGACCCCCATCAACAGGAACTCCAAGAACACCAGCAAACTGACGCAGAGTGGCACTGCAGTGAGTGGAGCCAGTCATCCACTCCATGGTGTGTTCCTCATCTTTCCTGATTGCCAAAGTGGCAAAGAACTGCTTCACCAAATCTGGGCTATAGTCACACTGAATCTTCATGATATTATGCAAACCCATCCTTCCAGCTACCCAGATAGCATCTTCAAAGTGATTGTTGATTGTCAGAATCTCCACATCAATAGCTTGCATGGGTCTCAGATTCTTCATGGGCTCATAGATGTCCTTGAAGATGAACTCCTGCTCAGCGCACCAATATCTCCTGCCCGCTATGTCTTCATCCCTTGGGACATCATCATACCAGTTCTTCCGACGGATAGCGGAGTAAGAAACGGGTCCATGGTCTTGTAGTTCTCCCTCACTTCCTTGTTCTTCCGCCTTGCAGTGACGGACTTGCGAGGAGCAGTGGGAGCAAACTCATCACTAGAGCGATCATGCCTTTGGCGTCTCCGACCACCCCGAGAAGCACCACCTGTGAGAAGCAAAGGCGGGTAGCAAAGGAAAGGTAATGCTCATAAGTCATGTAAGATACAGTAATATACTCGAGAAACATGCAAACAAGTCGGTACACATCTAGACATGATAGATTGAAGCAAACTGCAGCGGCGATGAAGCTCCAGGCCGGATAATCCGGCCCTGGGGGCGGATAATCCGGCCGGGCCGGATAATCCGGCCGGCTCGAGGGGCGGAAAATCCGGCCCTTCGAGATGTGCAGTTTTCCAATCAAAAACATGTCTAAAACTAGATCGGCCTCATAGCATGCAAGAGGAGTACACTACACAAGATTTGGAACAACTAGACACCAATTCCACCAAGAAAATAGCACATATAAAACACAACATCTAGGGTTAGAGATTGTGAATCATACCCACATCCATTGTGGAAACCGCTTGGAGGGAAAGGTAGCTAGGGAGGAGATCCACCCGATCCACCCAAGAACTCCGAGAGGGGGCGGACGGAGCGGCTCCGGCGAGGAGGAGGAACTCCGGCGGCTTGAGGAGGAAGAAGGGGGCGCGTGGGGGAACTGATTGGTGAGCCAACCGTTCACCCCGCGGCCTCCCTTAGTCCTCCCGCAAAACGCCCAGCCGGATAATCCGGCCCAAAGTGAGGGCGGATAATCCGGCCCGGCCGGATAATCCGGGGTGCCAGGGGGCGGATTATCCGGTGTTCTGGAAAATTCCAGAATACCGTAAATCCAGCTTATCTTTAGTTGGATATTTGCGAACCCATATGTGATGCAATATACTTATCACGTCATATATGAGATGCATATTTACCAATAAGATGGGGCAACCTAGATCATCCGACCGAGAAACCTCAAACTCCAAGTTTTTACCAAACATGACAAATGAGCAAGATGGAAGTGGTTTGTTGGAGAGGTAGGCTTAGGTTTAGAGAGTTCAAACTGTTAATGGTACATGATCACTTAAGTTTGCAAGATATGAGCAAATAAAGCCAAACTTGAGTGATTTCCCATAAGAACATGGAGTTGTCAAATAAGAGGCAATAAGATCCAAATAACTCCAACTCTTCACAAAGAAGAGTGTGGTGGCCTAGGCCACCATATATGAGTGTTATGGCATGGCACCGCGAAGATGTATCTTGGGCCCAAAACCACTACTCATCATTGAAGCTCACATATCATTATATGATATAAAGAGAATGATTTCTTTTAATGTTGGCATTATGGGGGAGGGATAGCTCAATAGTTTAAACCGCACTCCCCCTATTTCCATGCCCACATCTAAACCAAATAAAGTTTTGAGACAAAGGTGTGTTTGCAAGATGGTCAAGCTATACTCCTTGAATCAATGATATTTAGCTCATTCCTCAAATAAGAGAACCTTGCTTCATCAAGAGGCTTCGTGAATATATCGGCAAGTTGATCTTTGGTAGGAACATAGATGAGCTCAATATCACCACGGGCAACATGATCCCTAATGAAATGATTCCGGATCTCAATATGCTTCGTTCTTGAATGTTGCACCGGATTATAGGCAATCTTGATGGCACTTTCATTGTCACATAATAGAGGCACTTTGTCACAAATGACACCGTATTCCTTTAAAGTTTGCCTCATCCATAACAATTGAGTGCATCCACTTGCGGCGGCAACATATTCGGCTTCGGCGGTGGAGAGAGATATACAATTTTGCTTCTTAGAAGACCAACACACCAAGGACCTACCAAGGAATTGGCAAGCCCCGGAAGTTGATTTCCTATCATCCTTGTCACCCGCCCAATCCGCATCGGTATAACCATTGAGAATAAAACTTGAGCCCTTGGGGTACCAAATACCATATCTTGGGGTATCAACCAAATATCGAAAGATTCTTTTGAGAGCCATCATGTGGCTCTCCTTAGGAGAAGCTTGATACCTTGCACACACACCAACACTCAACACTATGTCCGGTCTAGATGCACAAAGGTAAAGCAAGGATCCAATCATGGAGCGGTATACCTTTTGATCCACCTCTTTACCATTGGGATCAAGTGCAAGATGACATTTGGTGACCATAGGAGTGGCCACACCCTTCAACTCGGTCATCTTGAACCTCTTGAGCATGTCTTGGAGATATTTTGCTTGATTGATGAAGGTTCCCTCTCTCAATTGCTTGATCTCAAAACCAAGGAAGAACTTCATCTCTCCCATCATAGACATCTCAAACCTATCGGTCATAAGCTTTGAAAATTCATCATTAAAAGCTTTGTTAGTAGAGCCAAAGATGATATCATCAACATATAATTGGCAAACGAAAAGCTCCCCATTAACCCTCTTAGTAAAAAGAGTGGGATCGATTAGCCCAACATCAAACCCACGGTCTACCAACAATTCTTTAAGGTGCTCGTACCAAGCTCTAGGAGCTTGTTTGAGACCATAAAGTGCTTTATCAAGCTTGTAGACATGGTTAGGAAAGTTGAGATCCTCAAACCCCGGGGGTTGCTTAACATAAACCTCTTCATGCAAAGGACCATTAAGAAATGCACTTTTAACATCCATTTGTTGTAACTTAAAGTTATGATGCGATGCATAAGCAAGAAGGATACGGATGGACTCAAGACGAGCCACGGGAGCATAGGTCTCTCCAAAGTCAATTCCTTCAACTTGAGAGAAGCCTTGAGCCACCAATCTTGCCTTGTTCCTCACAATATTTCCAAACTCATCTTGCTTGTTCTTGAATATCCACTTAGTGCCTATAACATTGCGGCACTCCTTTGGCTTCTCTACTAAGGTCCACACTTTGTTGCGCTTGAAGTTGTTGAGTTCCTCATGCATGGCATCCACCCAATCCGAATCTTCAAGGGCTTCAAATACTTTCTTGGGTTCCACAACGGAGATATAAGCATGATGATTGCTAAAGTTAGCCAATTGCCTTCTTGTGGAGACCTTTGCTCGAACATCACCAAGGACCTTGTCATGAGTGTGTCCACGAATTTCAAGGATCCTATCTCTTCTTGCTAGACGACGGGCCTCGATCTCCTCCTTGGTCTTTCTAGGCCTTGGAGGTGTCACTTGATCAACTTGATCATTTGGGTCCCCGTCTTGACCTTCAATTTGAGCTTCCTCAATTTCTTGAGAATGCTCAACCTCATGTGCTTGATCTTGGACAATGTTTGGTGAAGTGCAAATATCAAATGGTTGATCTTGAATGCTTGGTTGATCTTGTCCTTGATCTTGTACATGAGAGGGAGGGTTTTCTTCTTGTTCTTGGGTTGGTGCATCATTAGCTTCACTTGATGGGGTTTGTTGATGTTGAGAGGATGAGGGCTCCACCGTGGTAGAGCATAGTCCTTCCCGAGACGCCACACCGTGTCCCTCAATGGGGCGGAAAAATCCCACACCCATTCTTACTATGGCATCTTGAGGTATTTCATCACCGCACATACATCAACTTGCCCCACTTGGGAGCCATCATTTTCTTCGAACTTCACACTACAAGATTCAATGATAATCCCGGAGGATACATCAAAGACTCTATAAGTGTGAGATTCGGCACCGTAACCAACAAATATACCCTCCAAAGCTTTAGGAGCAAATTTAGACAAACGAACTCCTTTGATTTGGTAGAAACACTTACAACCGAACACCTTGAAGTATGAGATGTTAGGCTTGTTGCCGGTGAGTATTTCATATGGAGTCTTGTTCAATCCCTTGCGGAGATAGAGCCGGTTAGAAGAATGGCAAGCGGTGGAGATGGCCTCGGCCCAAAAGTTATAGCGGGATTTATACTCCGCCATCATAGACCTTGCCATATCCATAAGAGTCCGGTTCTTCCTCTCCGCAACACCATTTTGTTGAGGGGTGTAAGCAGCGGAATATTGATGACGAATCCCCTCATCACTAAGAAAATCATTGAGTGTGTAGTTCTTGAACTCGGAGCCGTTGTCACTTCTTATTGCCTTAATGAGGAGGTTGTGTTGGCGTTGCACCTCGGTGGCAAAGTCAATGAATATTTGTTGAGTCTCATCTTTCGTCTTGAGAAAGTAGACCCAAGTGTATCTTGAGTAATCATCAACAATCACCAAGCAATGTTTCTTCGCACCAAGACTTGCATGAGTAACGGGACCAAAGAGATCCACATGAAGGAGCTCCAAGATCCTCTTGGAAGAGATGATAGTCTTGCTTGGATGCGGAGAGTCATGCATTTTGCCTTCAACACAAGCCCTACAAACACGATCTTTGGCAAAAGAAACACTTTCCATTAGTCCCACAATATGGTTCCCCTTGTGAAGACTTTGCAAAGTTCTCATGTTGACATGGGCTAGGCGGCGATGCCACAACCAACCCACATCCGCCTTTCCGAATAGGCACATCGCACTTGAAGTGGTGGTCCCCGAAAAGTCCACCACATACAAGTTATGTTCGCGATACCCAACGAAAGCGACTTTTAGAGTCTTGCTCCACAAGAGGACCACAATATCATTATCAATAAAGACGGCGAAACCCATCTTGCCAAGGGCGGAAACGGAAAGTAAATTGTAACCAAGGGTTTTGACAAGCATGACATCCACAAGTGTTATGTTGTGTGCAACCACAACCTTGCCAAAACCCAATACCTCGGATGTAGAATTATCGCCAAAGGAGACGGTGATATTGTTTATGTTGGGCCTCAACTCCTTGACGAGGTTCTTGCCGCCGGTCATATGACTTGTACATCCACTATCAAGTACCCATTTTGAACCTCCGGCGGCATAGTCCTACATGAGATCAATTCTTGGATTTAGGTACCCATTTCACAATGGGTCCTCTTTTGTTAGCAACAAGGGTCTTTGGGACCCAAATAGACCAAGCAACATAACCATCATATGGGCCAACATATTTAGCATAAACATCACCATAATAATCTTTAAATAACACATAGTGAGGGTTAGCATTTCCCGCATTATCATCATTAGTGGTGTTGCCCTTAGGGGCTTCACCATTGGTGATATCTTTCTTCTTTTCTTGTGCGGGCTTGGCCTTTTGCTTGTTTGCCTTCTTCGCCTTGGCGTTGTAACCTAGGCCCTCCTTCCCATTGTTTGATCTTTGCTTACTCAAAAGATCATCCAAAGAAAGTTTACTTTGGGGAGAGGAGGCCTTAGCAAGTTCATCCTTCAACCTAGCATTTTCCTCAATAATATTTGCATGATCACAAGAAGGGGTAGAGGAACTAGGTACATCATATGAAGCAAGCCTAATTTGAAGTTGCTCATTTGACTTGGATAGGAGAGAGTATTCACTCTTCAAAGCTTTGTGAGCTTTGTCTAGTTCATCTAGATCCTTCACAAGTTTCTCATGATCAACACCAAATTTGGCCTTTTCCTTTTTAAGCAATTTAGTCTTAGCCCTAGCATGATCTCTAGCTTTAGTGAGCTTGTTAATTTCATCTTGAGGCTCTTCAAGACTTTCTAGCCTCTCCTCAAGAGAGGCTATAGTTTCTTGACTTTCCTCAAGGGCATTTTTAAGAGCATGGATTTCAAGAGAGTCTTCTCTCTCTATTTGACCCTTTTTCTCAAGCATATCATTTTGTTGAGCTAAACGAGCCATGAGATTTGAAACATGCTTTTTGTTGATACCTTGTAGGTTAAGCAAGAATTCATCAAATTCTAACATTTCTTGTTTTACTTTTAGACTAGCATCATCAACCCCTAGATCACTTGATATGTTAGGCATAGAGGGGCTAGGAGATGATACCTCGGAGGATTTGGCCATGAGGCAACTTTCTTCCTCCACATGAATAATCTCATTGGGGGATTCACTTGGTGATGAAGAGTTAGTGGAGAGGGAGGCAAGAGCGACCAATCCATTAGAAGTTGCATCTTCTTCATCATCAACTTCATCATCCCCGGAGGAATATTCTTCTTGAGTTGATAGCACAATAGATGTGTCCAAGGAAGATGTTGCCATGAAGCAATGTGCATTCTTGATATGAGGATTCTCATTGGGGGATTCAAAGAGAGATGAAGAGGGAATGTTGGTAGTGACAATGGCGGCCATTTCTTTTGAGCTTCCTTCTTCATCATCACTAGAGCTCGCAACTTCATCGGAAGAATATTCTTCCCTAGTCACAAGCACAACTTTTGGGTGCCTCTTGCCCTTCTTGGTCTTGTTGTTGTAGAACTTCTTGTTGGGGGCTTTTGAGTATTTGCCCTTTGATTCTTTGCTCTTGTCCTTGGGAATGAGCCTTCCATTATGAAGCTCTCTATTTTCATAGGGGCATTCGGCAATGAAGTGGCGCTTGTCATCACAATTGTAGCATGATCTTGTCTTTGGACCAAAGCTAGTGAACCCACTCTTGTGGTTTCTCTTGATGTTGTCTTCCTTGGCCTTGGAGGGATCAACCCAAAAGGACTTTGCATGGAAGGCCATGTGATCATGATAGTGGCATTCCAAATCTTCCGGATAGGACATACTCCAAGATGCCCTATATTGCTCTTGAGGGTGCACTTCATCTAAGGGGTTGACCACCAAGGCAAGATTGTTCCCTTTTGACATACCAATGGCACGATTGAGAGAATCATGAGAGTTTTGCTCGAGCACCTTGAGGGCTTGCATCTCGTGCACGGCATCTTGAGAAGAGAGAGAGGAATAGCATTCTCTCCCAACAAGGGTCTTGACATCAATGGGTACATATGGCATCATGCATTCAATATACTTCTCCTTGATCCAAGAGTCATTGATGTGGGTGGCACCAATAAGACGGAAGTCATCGGCAACAATGAGGAGTCTTGAATACATGTCTTGATGATCTTCATCCGGTAGCCTCATGAATCCTTCGGCTTTATTCTTAAGAGCATTATACTTGTTCCTTCTCGTGCTCTCACTTCCAATGCAACTAGCGGCCAACCCATCCCAAGCTTCCTTGGCGGTGGTGTAGTTCCGAACACGAGGCAAATCCTTTGTCCCCACACTAGTTTGAATCATGTGCAAGGCGGTGTTGTTGAGTTGACTATCAACCGCTTCTCTTCTAGTCAACTTGTCGGGGTTGTAAGGTTTGAAGCCTTCTTGGATGATTCTCCAAAGTTCATTGGAGGCACTGCAAACATGAGAGCGAAACTCAAATCGCCAAGTGGTGTAATTTTCAATGGAAAACTTAGGTGGGTCGCCCCGAATGTTCAAATGAGGATGGGGAACCGGTATATCGGGAGATTGAAAAGGTGGAGCTACTCGATTGTAGCTCTCACCTCCACTAGTATCCCTAGGAGATGCAAGGGGGATTTGTTAGTGTTTAAGTTATCACCTTCCACGGGTTTGGTAGAGGAGGGTGGTGCCGAAGCACCTCCCTCTTCGACACACCCGCGTCCTTTACCTCTAGACTAGGAGCCTTGGGACGAGAGCCAAAAGCTCGGCAATCATCTTTTTCATGCTTTCCATTTGGGCTTCCATTTTGGCTTCCATGAAGGACTTCAACGAATTGAATTCTTCCATGGAGACCGTATTGGCGGCCCCTTCCGAGGGCTCCTCGTCCGGCATACTCTTAGGCGGTTAAGCCCGAAGAGCCGAGGCTCTGATACCAATTGAAAGGATCGTATGCCGCACCTAGAGGGGGGGAATAGGTGCTAACCAATTTTTAGTTCTTTTTCAATTTAGGTTTGACACAAAGGTAAATTCTCTAGATATGCAACTAAGTGAATTCACCTATATGACAAGGTTATCAACTAAGCAAGATATAGCTACGCAATATATAGGAGATAGAGTGGGATAGAGGTAACCGAGAGTGTAGCACGCGTTGACACGGAGATGATTCCCGTAGTTCCCTTCCTTGCAAGAAGGTACTCTACGTTTGGAGGAGTGTGGTTGCTACGCAAGCCAAACCAACACCACGAAGGCTTCACTCAGATCTCCGTGAGCAACGCCACGAAGGCCTAGCCCACTTCCACTAAGGGATTTCCTCGAGGCGGAAACCGGGCCTTTACAAGGTTCTTGGGGCACACATCCACAACTGAATTGGAGGCTCCCAAATCTGTAACAATACAACAATCAACAACAACACATCATCAACAAATCAACTAGGGAACCAAATAGGAACACTAGCATGAGATCCCTCGAACAAGTGAGGGGGAAATGAAGAACGCTTCGGTGAGGATGTAGATCGGTGGCTTCTCCTTCGAATCCCCAAAGATCAAGAGCTTTGGTTGGGGGAGGAGATCTTGCAAATCTTGACTTTCTTGAGGTGGCTCTAATGGAGGTGGCTTGGCAGAATTCTTGTGTAATGATTGAGCAAGCAACCAAGGTAGAAGAAGGGGGTATTTATACCCTCCCAAAATAGAGTTCTTCCTGGGGCCGGATAATCCGGTCCAAGTAGGGGCCGGATAATCCGCCCCCGGATAATCCGGCCTACGGGACAAAAGTGTGACATTGTCCGGCCAAATGTCCGGCCCACAACCAGAGAGCCAATTCTTCGGTCCTTAGCCAATTCGAGGGGGATATTTCCAAATATCCGGCCCGGATAATCCGGCCCTGTACAATACCGGGACATTATCCGGGCAAATGTCCGCCCCTACTGCGCTGCTTTCCGTCGACGACTTAGCCAAAATCAGGGGGCCGGATATTTCAAGAATATCCGGCCCGGATTATCCGGCCTGGCCAAACTTTTCTGTTGCCTTTTGACAGATCGACCAAATCCAACACACGCAAATATGAAACTATGTAATCCCTGTACCACTTAATCCAACATTAGTGTATCACATATATTGACATCAAACATACAAAACATAATGTGAGATGTTCTTTCACCGACTTCATCTGATCAGTTTCAATTTGGTTCCTCGGACATTGAAATGTCCCAAACTTATCGCCCTTGACTACTGGGGCAGGTGAGCCAGAGCACTTATGCATATTGAATTTCTTTAGTACTCGCTCAAAGTATGCCTTTTGTGATAGTCCCAACACACCTTTAGACCTATCTCGATGAATCTCAATGCCGAGGACATATGAAGCTTCACCGAGATCTTTCATATCAAAATTGGAAGACAGAAAATTCTTGGTCTCGTGCAGCATATCCTTATCACTGCAGGCCAATAATATGTCATCCACATACAGGACTAATATTGTGAACCTACTGCCCTTAAACTTAACATAAATGCAGTTGTCCTTAACATTTTCAGTAAAACCAAAAGTTCTAATAATCTTATCGAACTTGAGGTACCACTGTCTTGAAGCTTGCTTCAAGCCATAGATGGATTTCTTCAGACGACATGCTAAATGTTCCTTTCCTTCCACAACAAAACCTTCCGGCTGAGTCATGTATACGTCTTCATCAAGGTCACCATTTAGAAATGCCGTCTTAACGTCCATTTGATGCAATTCTAGGTCGAAATGAGCTACCAGAGCCATGACGATCCTAAAAGAATCTTTAGATGACACAGGAGAGAAAGTCTCATTATAATCGATTCCTTCTCTCTGTGTGAAACCTTTTGCCACAAGTCTAGCTTTGAACCTTTCGATGTTCCCTTTGGGGTCGTACTTAGTTTTGTAGATCCATTTGGAGCCTACTCTTTTGGCGTCATTAGGAACTTCTACTAGGTCCCAAACATCATTTGAGCTCATAGATTTCAACTCGTCTTCCATGGCGATTTGCCACTTAGACGAATTCAAACTCTTAATGGCCTCCTTGTATGAGGTTGGATCCTCCACCTTTCCTATATCGTCTACATCCTCACTCATGTAGGTGATATAATCATCTGAGATGGCTTTTCTTCTTTCTCGATGTGATCTTCTCACAGGCGATGGTGGTGGAGGGGCATTATTATTATGAGGATCTTCTTCATTATCCGACTGGTGATTTTCTTCACCTTCTGGATTTGCGTTATCATTAGTTTCAGGATCACCATCAGGTTGAGGACCAGAACTGTGAGGTTCAGTCTCAACATTAGAAGTGATTCTCCTCTGCATTGGTAGAACGACCTTTTGGATAATCGGGGATGGAGCACACACCCGCTTTTCCTCAAGATCGATCTTCCTTATTTCATTAACTTCATTATCCTCAAAAAATACCGCTTGCCGGGTCTCCACGTACTTAGTGGTATGACCTGGGCAATAGAAACGATATCCCTTTCCCCTGTGCGGGTATCCGACGAAGAAACAACTAACCGTTTTTGGGTCTAACTTCTTAAGTTGTGGATTGAAAATTCTAGCTTCAGCAGGACAGCCCCACACACGTAAATAGTTCAAGCTCGGTTTCTTTCCCGTCCACATCTCGTGAGGTGTGTTCGGTGCTGACTTAGTGGGAGCAAGATTTAAAATATGTGCAGCCGTCTTCAATGCCTCCATCCATAGGCTTACCGGCAAACTTGCATGACTGAGCATGCTACGCACCATATCCAAAAGCGTGCGATTGCGGCGCTCAGCCACACCATTTTGTTGAGGTTCACCAGGCATTGAATAATGGGCAACAATTCCATTCTCAGCTAGGAACTTAGCAAAAGGTCCTGGAATTTGCCCATAAGGAGCGTGCCTACCGTAATACTCTCCCCCGCGATCAGATCGTACAACTTTAATTTTTGCATTCAGTTGGTTCTCAACTTCGGCTTTGAACACTTTAAATTTGTCCAAAGCTTCCGATCGATCACGTATAGGGTAAATGTACCCATAACGGGAAAAGTCGTCTGTGAAGGTGATGAACGAATCAAAACCATCTATAGACTTAACATTAAGAGGTCCGCATATGTCAGTATGTATGAGTTCGAGGACACTCGTGGCTCTTACCGCTCCTTTCTTAATTGTTTTTGCATATTTACCTTTGATGCAATCAACACATTTGTCCGCATCAGAGAAGTCTAATGGGAGGAGTACATCATTTTTAATAAGTCTTTCCATTCTCCCCCTCGAAATGTGGCCTAAACGACAGTGCCACAATTTCGAAGAAGTGCTAGTACCCTTCCATTTCTTCTCAACATTTGAAACATTACTCACATGCAAAACATAATCATTCATAGATAACATATATAGTTTGCCTCGTCTGACACCGAGACCAACATCCTTATTACAATAGTTTAAAACAAATTGTTTGTTACCAAACTTGCACTCAAACATGTTATCATCGAGACAAGAAACTGAAATCAAATTCCTACTTAAAGTAGGTACATAAAGAACATTATTTAAATGAAGGTGAAAGCCGGTGTGGAGCTCCAAGGTGAGTGACCCAACAGCTTCAACATCAACTTCAACTCCATTTGCAACTCTAAGTCGTCTTGCCCCGCTTGTTATGGTTTGGATCAAATTTAATCCCTGCATAGAATTAGCAACGTGAGCAGTTGCACCTGAATCAATCCACCATGATGTACAAGAGAAATCAGTATATAACATTTCATCAACAAAAGTGATTTCATCTGTACCTTTCTTCATCATCCACTTGAGGTATTCAGCACAGTCCTTCCTGTAATGGCCTTCCTTCTTACAGTGGAAACACACATTATCAGTAGGTGCTGAAGACTGCCCATTATCCTTTTCCTTTGCTTTGAACTTTGGCATTTCCTTCTTGAAGGTTTTCTTTGGCGACTTTGAAGGGCCTGACCCGTCATGCTTTCTCTTTGAGGAGCCAACATGAAAAGCCTGATCCTTGTTCTGCCTTATCATTCGTTCTTCTTCCTGGACAATCCGAGGGGATATCTCAGCAAGTGTCCACTTCTCCTTCATGGAATTGTAGTTGATCTTGAACTGATCGAACTCTTCAGGGAGGGACTCCAAGATCATGATGATAAGGAGGTTGTCACTGAGCTCACACTTTAGGTGCTTCAGTTTATTTGAAGCATTTATCATTCTCAGTATGTGTCCCCTAACATCACCATCATTTTTATACTTGCCAAGTAGCTTGTGAAAAAGCTCATGAGCATAAACCTTTTCAGAGCCTTTGAATTGCTCCTCCAAGGCTTCCATAAATTCCTTAGCAGTATCTTTCTTGGGGAGAGCCCCAATAATCTCAGGTGAAATGGAAGAATTCATCACGAGCATTGCAACGTGATTGGATTTGTCCCACTTCTCCATCTTGGAGTCATAAGTTTTCTTTAGTTCATCATACCCCGTAGCACCAGCAACTGGCGCCACGGGCTTATCCTCCCTTAAGGCATAATCAAACTCGTTGAAAGCCAAACATAGCTCAATGGAGTTCTTCCAACGAGGAAAGTTGCTGCCGGTCAACTGCTCGACAGCATCATAACGCATCGCAGCGGAAGCTGAAATTTGACATGGACATTCATTAGTAAAATTGCATGCATATAAAATAAACATGCCATAAGTTTCTTATTCTATGTCAAACACCGTTGGGCAGAAATGACATGAATTAGAACAACATTAGTGGTTGACATGCAGAAATAATACAACGTTGGTCAGAATTATTTTGCAGCCATAGCATTCTCAAAATAAACATCAACTTTAAAACATTTAAGGAACAACATATGTGATGCTTAATTTGATAATTCAACATTAAAACATACTAAATACTCTAAACAAAAAATCTCGTTGGTTCATTTCTGTCCAGAACAAATGGTATGTTTTCTGATCATATTTTATAGGCAATTATTTTTCTGTATATAATAGTGCAATAAACATAAGGAAAATCATTTAGAATGCACTAGAAAAAAAATACAGAAAACAACAGGGAAAATCGGCAGCCCAGAAAACTTACTGGACTACCGACAACCTGGGCCGAAGCCCATCCTCAGATTTAGCCCAAAAGGACCCCCGGCCCGGCTGCTGCTCCGCCTCGATCTCGGCCGTCCGATCCACTGGACGGTCCAGATCATTGAAGGCCAGATCAAAAGGGGCAGCCGGTGCCCTAACCCTAAAAATCCTCCACTTCTCCCCGATATTTCCGCGAGAGAGAGCGGCGCCCTCCTCCCCCGATTTTTCAGCGACAGGGAGAGTGAGGCGGAGAAACCCGTCCGGCGGCGCGGGCGCGCGAGGCGGCCCCGGCCCCGGCGCGGCGGCGAGGGCGCCAGGAGGCCGACGGCGAGCGCGCGAGGCGGCCACGGCCCCGGCGGCCCGAGCGCGCGAGGCGGCCACGGCCCCGGCGGCCCGCGTTCCCCTTCCCTGCTTCATCCCGGCGCGGTGGCGGCGCTCGCCGGAGCAGCGTGCGACGGACCATGTCCGGCGCGCTCCTCCGTCGAGCGTGGCTACTGGCGCCGTCTCCTTGAGGGTAGGCGAGGGGTGGTGCTGACCGGCGAGGCCGGCAGCCGTTATGTGACGACAGGGGCAGGCGGCGCGCGGCCACCCGCGTCTGCGTCCATTCCGCGCCTCGCGACGCGTCTACCCGCACGCCCCTCCGTCGGGAGGAAACGGCGGCGCGGGATCTCTGCCCTCGCCGGAGCAGCGGCTGCTCCGACGGCCCCCGGAGGGATAGGCAGCGACCCGGCGGCGTAAGGTGACACTCCAAAACTTGCAATTTCGTTTTCAGAAATTGGGGAACATAAATTAGGGTTCATACATCATCTAATCTGAGGCTTAAAAACATGATAGCATTAATCTGAGAGCCCAAACATGAACATAAACTGCCTAAAAACATGATCTTTATGCAAAAAACGTGATCTCAGATCACTACTAGGGTTCTAGTGCTAGCAGTAAAAGGCTCTGATACCATTGTTAGGTTCTATAAACGCATGAGTAGCACAAGATCGCAAAAGCAGACACTAGAACACCTAATGATCATAACAGAGATAGTAGATGTGTTGCATTACTGGGCACTGACGATCCCATCGACGCCTGCGTGAGGCAGGCTTGGTGTGGCGGTGTTGATGACGAACTTGTGGTCGATGACGATCGGGAGATCCTCCTGATCCCCTCCGGGCGCCACCTGCACTGCCCTGGCACAGCACGGCGAGGTTCCAGTCTGGTCTTCCCGTCGTTCTGCGCCTCCCTAGATCGGTAGGGCTTTAGGAGTTGTAGGGAAAGCAGCGAGCTGATCGTAAAACTGGCCGTCATCGATAGCAGCCAGGCTCCCCCCCTTTTATATGGCGCAGGCGACAGGGGACCAAACCATCGAGTTGGTTTTGGTGCCCCCGATCAGGGCGCGTGAGATGCGAACGAGGTGGTCACGAACGTTGGTTCGTGGGCCTCCTCCTTAACGTTATTTGACTAGAACGTTTTTGTCAATGTTTATCTCTTAAACCTGACGTTATTTGACTAGAACGTTTTTGTCTCTTAAACCTGACAGGTCAACCAACACTCTGATCCCGCTGGGAAGTTCCAGGTACTACTTCCAACAGGCAAGCTACTGACCGTATATTGCACGGTGCAGTCCCTACTAGCCCAATGAGCAGAATAAAGGGCACCAACTCCGGCAACCACTACTTGCCTCTCGGCATAGGTTAGCTCACTTTTCATCACGATGAACATCCTCTCCAGCTTCCGCGCATTCTCTGCGATGAACGTGAGGAAATCAAACTCATTGTGCCTCCCTTGTAGCTCATGGAAAGCCAGAGTCCTGAGGTGCAACTGGACACACTCGATAGGATTTGCTCTCTGCCAGATCTTCAGATTAAGGTTGCTAAGCGTTTCACGATGTGCCCGAGACTACAATTGAAATCAATAAACAGTTCAGCTGCACATAGTTGTGATTATGAAGCAGCGATCTTATGCAATATAGTGATCATGATCCGAATGTCAATGGAAGGGCGATGTGAGTGGGTGTTACCTCGACAACCAACGTCTCAACGTTAGGAAAGCATCTGAGGAAGATAGGAAGCATCTCAACTTCACTGCAGAATGCGAACTGCAGTTGCACAGCCAACATCTGGACGCTTGGCACAGTGTTGCACATGCTCGCCTTTGTTCCAACCTTCAATGCACCAAAGGAATTATTATAAGTAAGCACAAACTTATAGAATTTTGGATTCTTAAAAAATACTCCCTCTGATCCCTAATTCTTGTCGAACTAAAACCATGATAAGAATTATGAAACGGAGAGAGTAGAAATTAAAAAAAAATAACATTCAGGAAAACGAACATCTGGAGTTACAAATATCTCCAAATAATTAAATAAGTATTCAGAGCAACGCAAATTCAAAATAAAAGAAAAAAAATAATTTGTAATGTTAGGATAGTGCGATGGTAACATTCTTTTTCGACACCCTCATATATCATGGAAGAGTGAAACGGGCTATTTAGGAGTGTTGTGTGTCTACGTTAGTCAACATGCTATAGAGACAGACATATACAGAATGAAATCGACTCTGCACATGGGCCACAAAGGCTAATATTCATCTTCAAGCAGCTTGTCTGTTGAACCCTGAAGGTAAGCCATGGTAAAGAAGCGCATGTCTGAAGAGTAAAAGTAAACTATGCCTAGATTTATTTAAATATCAAACAGTGGATAATACCATTCAGGCATTTAATTTATGATGCACATTTCACTAATATGGAAAAAAAATACTGCAAACCAAAACATCCTTTGATATAAACCTGCATTTAGCCTGCTAATGGGTTCAGTTTCAGGCTTTTGTCAGACATCACGGTTCATTGGGCAACCAACTCAATCGACTGCACGGACCATTAGGTGAGCGGTATCACATCTAAAGCACTCTCAAGGGCTGTTGCCATTGCTGTGATGTCTCAACAATAACTCGAGTAACTAAAAGCTAGGAAACAGTCAGTTCATCAGATTAGCAGGACCATTCTGACTGCTAACCTGTAAGCAACCAAACTGACATTAGCTTTTATTGGGACTGAACCATTTGTACTAAGAAGAACAAGGATGATGTCTTTTTTAGATCAACCTCAGTCAGGACAGGTATGGCAACCTCAGTCAGTTGTAGCTGAAACTGTATGAGAAATTCTCCAGCTCCAACGTGAAAGAAGAGGTCTCAGCTATTCTAAAAGCAAATGAATCAGAGCAATCAACCTCTCAACCAAATTAAGGCAACTCGTCATGTGTTTCAGGTGCTACAATCTAACAACTCTCTCTTGTTTCTTCATTTTGTAACATACTGTTATACTACTGCCCTCTAAATGGATATGCTTTTTTGTACCTAATGCAGGCCTGTAAGCATTCCATATCATGAAAAGGAATAAAATTTGAGATTTGAGTGGACATGGCGATGCACATATATACCTGGATGATGGTGTTGCCGATCTGCAGCACGTGCACTCCAGGCTCCAGGTATCCCAGCACACGCAGCTTAGAAACATGGTCGATCTTGACGGTGGTCTTAACATCGCTCAAGCCGTGGCGCTCGTTCCAATTTTTCCACAGGAAGAGCCGCTCTAGCCTCGGGGCGTCGACCACGGCGATCTCGTTCATGATGGACAGGCAGAACTGCACGGACCGTAGGCTGTGGGTGGTGAGACGAGCACGCAACGGGGTGAGGCTTCCGGTGACCGTGAGGATCTCCAGCGCAGGGCTGACGGCGAGCACGAAGTCGAGGTCGTTGGCCTCCATGACGACGCAGCTAAGGAAGAGCTGGCGGAGGTTGGGGAAGGCCGCGCTGCGTGGGAGCGCGGCGGTGTCCGGGAGCACCCAGGCGCCGATGCAGAGCCGGCGGAGCGAGGCGCAGCTGAAGATTGCGGGAGGGAGGCGCAGGCCTGGTAAGGGAAAGGGGCGATTGACGAAGATGAGCTCGTGGACGCCCTTGTCGGCGAGGAGCTGGAACCAGCGCGCGAGCAGGCGGTCGTCGGCGTGGACCATGAAGCTGCAGGTGAGGCTTGCGAAGGGGAGGGGACCAGGGTGTGCCTCGAGGACGGCGGAGACGGCGTTGGTGACGGCGCGCGAGGAGGCGCCGGCGCGGGCGGGCCGGCGCTCCCCGTCGCCCCCGGGGAGGAGGTGGGTGTCGACGAGGACGAGCGGGGCGGAGCGCCAGAGGCCGCGCCAGCGCGACGAGAGCACGGCCGTGCGCGCGCCGTCCTTGGCGGGGAGGAGAGAGAGCACGCGGCGGAGGAGATCGTCGGGGAGGCGGCTGACCCGGTCGGCGCTGTCGGCGGCGGCGGCGCAGCAGAGGGAGGCGGCGGTGCAGATGGGGGGTTCCGGCAGGTAGGAGTAGAGGAAGTTGAGGAGGAGGTCCATGCCGGAGCTGAGCGTGCCCGGTGGGAGCCCGTGCGGCATGGTCGTCGGGGACACCATCGCGCGCTTCCTCCCGGGGTGGTCGGCGGCAAGAAATGGTGAGCGGCGCAGACAAGGCAGAGGCTGGCCTGCCCATTTCAGATGCCATTCATTCCCGATCGCACGGCCACAGCTTCTCCTGCCTAGTCTGTATGAACGCACAGCAAAGAGTCCAGCCCACATAAGGCCTAGTTCGGTGATTATTTCGAGCCCAGCTTGGGAAATGTGGCCCAAACAGACACAAAGGTTATTGAGTGCATAAGTTGCACTGCCTACAATGTGATCAGATGCGCTCCCTAGGTGCACTGGTTTTTTGCCTATTTATGTTTTATTGGAACTAGATTGGTGTTTGTTGCATATGTTGTTTTCTGCTGCACTATTGTGATTAAAGAAATAGGGAATTGCTAATTCAATTTAAAAAAGCCATTTTGGGTCCCAAATGTCACAACCTCTTTTGCAACTTGTACGCACCACAGGGATATTTCAAGAAATGGTACATACACATTAAAAATGTTGGACTCTAGTTTTTTTTTTGTTATGATCGCAAGACGCCCAAGATTTCTCCTCCTAGATTAGAGGGTGGTGAAGCCAGTTAATATTTCTCCCATATCAGCCGCCGATGGCTAGCATTGGGCAATAAGAAATCTAATATCACTCCTTCTTTCCCTTATTTATTTTTCTATATTTAGTATACTTAATTTCCATGAACCATATAAAGCGATCAATTGCAAAATACCAGAATGAACGACGTGAACATCTCAATCATGGTTTTTTACTATACATTTATTAGGTTGTGTGATCCAAAAGCTGTAAAACCCAAAAATACATTCAATGTGCAAGCGGATCACCCCGTAAAATGGCATGTTCTCCTCGGTTCGCACTACAATTCATCCCCCCTACATATGATCTGAGTTAAGCAGAATCTATTCAGTTTGATCGTTTTACCATCTTTCAGAAGAATGACTCATATTTTGATTAGGTATCCATCTTCACAAGAAGAGTAGGAGCTCGTTTGGTAGCCTAAGTTGATTTTTTTGCATGACTGCGCTAGGGAGAAGAACCCCCTGCGCGTTTTAGACAGGCCACGGGTCAGAAACGGCATGTTATTTGGTAGCCCGTGATGCAAATAGGGAAGCCAGCCCCCATTGTTTGGTTGCCTGCTTCCAGTCCAACTTGGACGCACCAAAATACAAATCAGGTGTTTGGTTGCACAAATCACAATTTCATAGCCTTTACCATAGTTCAAATTGGGTGAGAATATCATGCCATAGCATGTTACATACGGTCACATACCATTCAGAAGAATAAGATCCTCGCGATCACGACGACCAGGAAGACGATGATGTAATCTTTGACCCTTCTGTCACGTACCTCCGGTGCTCCTTGTAGAGCATGCACCGCCTCCGGCGGTAGTTGTGCTAATGACACTGGTTGATCGATGGCCTCAACTTCCATGGCCTCATCATCCAAGAAGCTTTGGTACTCCTGTTATGCCTCCTCCAATGTTTCATACCCTCTCTAGGTGTTGTTGGAGTAGCCACTAACTTGGTCTTGACAGATCCTCCATGAGCTATAGATTGCTGGAACCCATCCTAGGAACACCATATACCACTAGCACGACATAAGAAGAACAAGTAGGGTTGTTGATCGATAACAACCATGTACCAAGTCATAACAGAGCAACATAAATAGAGAGCAACACAAATGTTGACAGTAAATGATAAACTAACAGGGGCATGCATGATCATTGCAAAAGTGGATCACAAGTTCATCCTACACTACTATGGTGTCATCCTACCACCACAACGAAAGTGGGTGCCATCCTAACACCGCAAGTTCACCATCACCTGAGGGGTTAGTATATACCACCTCATCATAGTTACGAAAGGAGGCCATCAAATGTCTTTCAACCCTAACTACTTCCAAAATATACATCATCATCATCGTCATCATCATCATCATCAAGTCCATCACCTCCATGCATGCATCCCCTCAACCACGCCCTCAAGGGCACCACTACAGGTTGTAGTGGTACTTGGCAAGGTAGTTCCTTAGCCAGAGGATGCAGTGTGGGTCGTTCATGCCCACAAAGCTGTAACCTGGCCCTTGTGGTCGACGAGGTGCTCAGCACCGCCATGAGATCCTCCTCGGTGAAGCGAAGCATGTCCATGACTACATTGTACAACTGAGGGTGCATGTCTGTCGGCTTATTGTCACGGATGGCATGTGTGACGTCCTTCATAGCAATAGTCATGTTGGCGAAGGCCACCAGCTCATCATCAGCGAAGGCACCTCTCTTTCCTCTTGCCGACGGTCGGCTTATCAGGCACGTCGGCAGCCTTCTCAGGTGGCCCATCGAGGATGGCCGTGTTGGACCCCTGAGTGTCACCATCCTGAGGTGAAGGCGCAGCTACAGCCGTGCCCAGGGGCTTACTTGATCCCATCGTGTACTTGCTGGTGGCGAGGCCAAAGGAGAAGATGGCATGCATCTCGTCGTAGTTCGCAATGGGCACATTCAGGAACTCCGCGTCCCTTGGGTGATCCTACGATATGAAGGGACAATGATGTTAGTTGTGCACATTTGTGATGCAATGAGTTAGTGAGGTGGACAGAGTGTGCTCACCGCAACGTGCCCACAGTAGTGCTCAGCCTCAAGGATGATGCATTTGGTATCGTCGCACCACTGAGCCCCGCTTAGATCACGGAGCCTGCTAACGATGAGCCACCTCTGCCGCCACTTCCTCAGGTGGTTGTATACCTAAGTGGAGCTAACATATGCACCACAGTGTTCAAACAAGGCCTTTGCCACACCAGTCAGATGGACTTCCTTGAATCCTTTGTCAGTTCTCACTCCGCTCTCGATCAAAGCGGACATCTTCTCCAACATGAAGGTGAACATGAAGGGGAGCAATTTCCTGGTCGCATTCGCCTTCCGTGAGGCCTTCAAGCCTTGTCCGCGTTATTGTGTTTCTTGATCTTATTTGTGGAGGCCATCCTCGCTGCCACCTCTGCCGCTACTTGAGCCACCGGGTCAGCCACATGCCCATTGCCGGCCGGTACAGGGGTGACCTCCACCTTGGACTCATAGGGGGCTATGAATTGGTAACTTGTGAAGGGATTTGAGAGTCCCCAACGCAGACAAGAGCCATGTATTGGAAGGGTATGGGTTGGCTCCACTTATATCATACATGATCCGAGTAAAATTTTGCTCTTGGTGTTTGCCGGAGCTGGCGATGGCGACGTCTTGGGCATCTTCCCCTTCTTGAAGTCAGCGTCGAGGTGAAGCTCTAACCTCCTCTAGCTACCTCTGAGGGAAACCCTGGATCTATGGATTTGATGATGGAGGCAACACATCATTATTCCATTCTTGGGGACACCATCCTTGGAGTTGTGCACTGACCGGAGGTAGCAGTGGCTGGCTTTGATGGTGTGTGTGCTGAGTTCCACATGGTTGCTTGCGCGGCAACAACGATGGCGATGGGAGATGGTCTGGTTGCGGCAAGACTTTGTTTATCGGCTTATTGTTATGGCGTGTCCTACTTGTCTTCTTGTTGGTCACCCACAGATGTTAAGTTGGTGTTGCTGCCTAGAGCGGCGGGTGGTGACGATGACATGAGTTGTGGCATGTGGTTTGGCCTCGAAAACCTTTCGTCGGCGCGGGTCCTATCCATCTCCTCTTTTAACCTCATCTTTAGAATCGGATCCGCCAGTCTTTTGCTCGAAGGGTCATCTGTTTGGCATGGGTTGACGGGAGCTTCACGAAACTACTACCGGTGGCACTCTTCAATGAAGTGCTCATGAAGGAGTGACAACGAGATGCTGGTGAGCAACCTCAACGACGGGCCACCGTCTCCTGCGTCATGCCCGTGCGATGAGGTGTTTGGTAGGTAGCGTGTGCCCTTGTGACGGTTGTGTTCGAGGAAATAGCACCTAACACCACATGTTGGTGACTTTTTGCAAGGAACCACAACATGCGTTTGTTTTTGCGTAGAACACCATATTTTGTTATATCACTTGCACAAAACACATAGCCAATCATTAAAAGCTTTAATAGCCAGTTAACAAGTCTAGCCCGCTGTCACGAAGCCTAGTGTGGTATATTCTCTTCTTCTTCAATCGAACTGGTATGTACAGTTCAACTCGTCACGATACCAGGAGGAGGAAGCCAACCTCACCAAATCCCCGGCGACTCGAAGATCGCTAGCCCGGCCCGCACACATGTCGAGCTGAGAGAGCTTGCAGATCGCATGTCGCCGTGTCACGATGTACATGGCGATGGTGAATAGTCCTTAGGCGCGTCACCGGTGCGTGAGCGATCTCGTCATGCTCCACCAACTCCGTCCATGTCGCACGGGAGTGTGTCAGTTGTGTGTGTTGTCCTCGACTCATCCATCCCACTACTATGAAAACCCTTAGATCATCTCTAGCAGAGCCCGTAAACTTGGCGGAAACTGGAAAACTCCGGTGGTTATACGGGTTCGGGCCGAAACTAGGCCAGAACGGAGCAAGAACTCGCGGCCTGGCCCATATAATGAGTTCGGGCCCCCGAGAAACTGCGCGGCCGCCCCGTATTAAAAGGGGCCGCGGAGGGGAGTTCGGTTTCTAAACCCTACTCCCCTCCTCCGCTTTCAGTCCCGCCGCTGCCTCCTGCCTCCTCTCCGGCGAGCCACTCCGCCGCCTCTGACGCCGCTTCTGGCACCACCCCTCCGTCCGCAATGGGGCGGTTAAGACACGTAGGTAGGGGAGGGGGCCGAATCGGCGGCAGAAAGGAACCACGGCGTCCACCGGGTGTACGGGCGGAGGCGCAGCGCGCGAGGCGGGCGCGCTCCGACGGCGCATGGAAGCGGGCGGGCCGGCAGTGGCCGCATGCTATCGGGCGCGAGGAGGCGGCCGAAGAAGGAGAAGCCGAGGCGCCCCTCGCCGGCTCGTGCAGCCCGCCGCTGCCGGCGCTACCCCCGCGCGACAACGACGACGACGCTGACGGGCCGCCTGTAGCCTGCGGGAGCTCGGCGGAGGCGGCGGCGTTCGAGGTGGCGGCGCTCATCATCGTGTAGGAGTCGCCGGCGAGAAAAAAACCCTCCGCCGCCGACGGGAAGCACCCCGGTGACAATCCGAGGCCTAATCTAGTAGTTTAGGTCCCAAATTATCTAATGTAGGTCGAAATATCATGTATTTTGGCTAGTTTAATGTAAATTATCGACGAATCAAGCTTGACTGGAGTAATCTGGGTTCAATCGCCAAAGGTAGGTTAAATGGTGGCGCACCACGTAGTTTACGGCTGGCGCACCAAGCAGTGCGCCACAGCTATATCAGGTACACGTGGCGCATGCCTCGGTGTGGCATGGCTATGTGATAACCATGGCGTGGTAGCCATGGCGCACCATGGTGCGCCACTGGTAGTCAAAACACGTGCGCCACAGATAGGGGTTTTCCTAGTAGTGTCCCTATCAGAGAGCTCGCCATCCTCAGGTCGCTGCTGCATTGTACCATTAGGATGTAGACAAGCACGACAAGGCAGCTCCCCCCATCCTCAGGTCGCTGCTGCATTGTACCATTAGGATGTAGACAAACACGACAAGGCAGCTCCCCGCGCCTTTCCGCTTGGAGGTATTGGTCTCTCGTTCGTCGAGTTCGTGGGAGGGGTGAGTAGCTACTCCACTACTGCTTTCGAGCAGCCGTTGCACAGGAAGGTGCCCCGGCCCGATGTCGGTCCCATCCCCACCGAAGGCGCAGTACCACATGTGTTGATGTTGCCGATCACCTGGGCCGTGGTGAAGGGTGGCCGCCTCCGCTTCGTATCTGGAGGGTGGCCGCCTCGGCTTCGTATTTGGACAAACCTGTTCGAACATACCAGTTCAGTCGATAATCAAGATTAAATATCCATTAAAGCTTTCAATAATGGGTTATGTGTTTTGTGCAAGTGATTACAACAAAACGTGGTGTGCTTTGCGAAAACAAACCCATGTTGTGGTTCTGTGCAAAAATGTCACCAACCCCGTGTGGTGCTATTTGCTATTTCCTCGTTGTGTTCCATTACTGTCCGGCGAGGGTGTTTGTAGGACCAGTGTTGTTTGCAATCCAAACACATCCGTGGTCTCAATCCAACCGGCCAAAGCAGCTAAGCTCATCACCACCAAGCAGCACACCAAATTCCAAGAGCAGAAAAAACACACATATGTACTGAAGAAACTGGAACCAATCCGACCAATTTGAGTTGTCGACTGCGGTAAGCCGGCACGGATTCGCAGCCATACAAAGCCACCTGCCCCATTCCAATCCAAGGACGTTGACATGACGACGTGGTACCTTCCTCTCTCCCCGCCCGTGACCGTCTACAGTGTACTTAAGGGACCGAGGTGTCGCACCGCTACCGATTTTATCCTTCTCTCCTGCGTCGCCCAGTCCGTGCAACTCGCCTATAAAAGCAGCGCACACGACGATGCTAAGCGCAGACCAAGCTCACGCAAACACAGCCACACAAGGATATCTCCTCACGACCACTACTCCATAATAGTACATCAGAACCTCCCAGTTAGCAATGGCGAAGTGTCTCGCCGTAGCGCTCCTGCTACTGGTGGTGGTCGCGTACTGCGACGGGAGGGAGCTGAATGGCAAGGACCAGACACTTGCAGCGACACGCGGCGCCGGTGCCGGTGTCGGTGGTGGCGTTGGCGAGTCGAAGGTTTTGGGGTTGCCAGTTGACCTGCCGCTTGTGGGAACCGCTACCGGTACCAGCACCATTACCGGCCCGCTGGTGGTGCTCCCTGGGATCCCTGCCATTGGCCCATGATAATCTCTAGTTCATGTCATGGCTCACAAAACCTGAACTGAAGCTCACTTTGTGTCTAGCTTTAGGCTTCTAGCTAGCACCGCCTGGAAGAAAAAACACTAGTGTCCATGGTTAATTCCTTGATGAGCGTCTGTATCAACTGTCGTCTGTATTTCTCTGCAGTTCATTTTCCAGTGCTTTGGTTCCTTGATGTGCTACATGTATCATCAACGTAATTTAGTACTTTGTCCGTGTGATCTCCTTCTTGGGTAGACATATCAACAGGTTGCTCAACGACGTATCAAATTCTTAAACGAACAAGTCTTGAGTTGTGGATTTTTTTTGTACTTCCACATTATGCTGGCATATCTACTAATCTACAAGTATCATAGCGCTCTGGAGGTAATCATCAAACCAATAATAATATCTCAACAGCATCAAACGACCAGCTGATACAGGGTTGTCATGGCTTTAATTCAAACATTGAACCAAAACAACAAGACTTATTATGGATCAGATGAAGTACGTAATTTACAACGCTAGGATGTCAAAACTTGAAGGTGGTGATCGGGTCCAGCTGATTGGTGAAGTTGTGAAGTCCTGCATGTGTCGCCAATATCCACTACCAGAAAACCTCAGGTACCTGGGCGCTAGAAACGGCCAAGGAATTAGATATTCCCCTCAGGTTAATAATACCTGAGGGTAAACCCTCATGCATTCACGCTCAGGCACCCAGGGCCGCTAAAGTTAAATTTGTTTGAGAGCTGGCCATCAGGTTTTATTAACTTGACAGGAATAACAGTCAATGTAATCATGTATCTGAGTGCTAGGATCCTCACCAAGTTTTAATTTGCTGACGGGAGTAAACCATCAAGGTAAATTATTACACTGATAGTTTAAAACTCTCAAGTTAAAGGATTACCTTGCCAGTTTAGCACCATGAAGTTAAGTAATTATCTTGACTGTTTAATACCTCCAGGTTAATCAATTACCCTGATAGTTCACTTCCACCAGGGAATTAAACTGCTTAATAACTGACAGTTGATTACACGTCAAGTTAACTTGATGGCTATTGCTCCGGTGTCCCCCCCCCCTACCCCCCCTCTAAAAACTTTGTTCTATTTAGACGGCTAGGATCTGCTGATACCCCTTCGTGGGTTGACTTAACATGTGTGTTTGGTTCATGGGCAAACATGTACAGGATGGGATTGGATAAAATATGTTTAATTAACGATTAATATAAAAAGATAAATATGCCATTAACACACCGGTTAATATGTAATTAACGGGTCCTTTTCCCTTTGTGGTGGAGGCCGGACCTAGCGGGCGGCCGCGTACCCGTGCCTAGCAAGGTCACTACCCGCACATATTTAGCGAGGCCGTTTATGTCAACTGGGTGTGGCGCAGACGTAGCAAGCTCGTTGCTCGCCACGCCATGGAGGCCGCTGCCGCCGAGCTAGGGAGCCACGTTGAAAATCAAGCCCACCGCTTACCGCGCCCTGGAGGCCGCCGATGTCGAGCTGGGGAGCCACGTGGGAAAAGCAAGCCCACCGCTCGCCGTGACATGGTGGCCGCCGCTAAGCTGGGGAGCCACACATACGACGGTGGCAGGTGTCGGAGTCGCGTCGACAGCCATGGATTCTCAGGCGGCTAGTGAGATTAGTCATGAAATTCACGGATCATATGGTCCAGCCTTTCTCAGAAATATTTGGCTTTTCGGATGGGATCATCCATATTTTCTGGTCACAAACCAAACACACGTTTACCACCTGAACGTCGTTCGCGGGGGGGGGGACACCGGAGCACAGCCCTAACTTGATACCCTGAAGCATGCAATTCAAAATCACGTCAAGAAAATTCATGTGCTAGCAACAGTTTTGCAGTTTATATCAGCGGTTTGACAGGCAATAATTAATAAAATCATGCACATAAGAGGATATTCTTCCCTTCAATACACATTCAAATGTCAATCATAATCAATCACTTCAAATGCATACAGTAAATCCAACTTTGGTGCAACAGCAGTTAACATCTAGGAAAATGAGTAGTAGAAGTTCACATGAGCACTTTTTGCTGCTTATGTGCTTGGATCATCTACATGATCTTGGTGGTCGACTGTAATATCTCCATTATCTTGGTCAGCTGGAACATCTAGTTGATCTTGGTCGTTAGCTGGAACATCTCCTTCATCTCGCTGGTTGGCTGCAACATCAGCCTGGGCATTGCTGCCTCCGCTATCCAAGTGGGCATCAATTTTCTCAAGAGATAAAGGCGACATACGAGATGAAACCGTTCCATCAACCACAAGCTGAAGGATGATTCAAATGTGTAATGTAATGGCTGCAAAAAAATCCGACACACTCAAATATACCAAAATTGCATGATATATAGTCAAGAGAATAATGCTCCAGGACCAAGTGCATGCAGGCACTAGGAGTATGCAGCAACAAACAAGAGTTCCTGCTGGAGCACACATCAGGTTATATATTTACTACTTCCTCTGTTTAATTCCTCAAGTATAATGTTCAATTGTTCCGGATTTGGATTGTCATCAGCATGTTTAGATAACAATCAGTTGTCACTTATATAGGAATATATATTTAAGTGATTCACTCAACTCGCATTTACACAAAAATATGGTGAGCTAGGAACATAAAAGCATAAAGATATTCTCGAACTCATGTGCCCTTCAGAGTTAGCAGCTAGGAAATGACCAGGATTAATGTTCAAACATTGACAGAGGTAACAACTTTACACTATTCTTAAGAGTAGTCATGATTACCTCGTCTAGCATTTCTGGCGTTGGAATCAAATTATTTTTCTCCCAAAGCGTCTACACTAAGAAAGTAGTGATTAGTCCTTATGTAATGCGCATGAATTGGAAAATTAGTGGAACATAGAAATACACCAATGACATTTGGCGGTGAAGATCTTGACTTCGGCGCATTTTTTCACTTTCACGCTCCATAATTATTTGTTTTTGGCGTAGTTCTTGATTTTCACACATAATTGCTCGGTAGGAGCTGGAATTGGATGGCTTCATATTGTTTAATCTAGCAACAGACTTGACAATGGCTTTGCTAATAACACCACCACCCATTGGGAGTCGCCCATGAGGTAAACCACCATTGATGTCATAAAGTATACTTGGATCAAAAGGTCGCTCTTCCCAGTCGTCCGGGTGTGCAACACTAACTGATTGTGCATAATCAGTGTGTGGCAAAAAAAATATGGATGCAAATTTATAAGTGACACTATGAGTATGGATTCCAAGTAGAGATTCTGCCATTTGCACTTACCAAGAGTTTCTGGACCTTTTGGCTACTTATTGGACCACTATCTCCTGTGGTGAGTGTTGTGAAGTGTATAAGTAGATTGTCTAGCCGTTTCCATCAGTTCGGACTTTTGGTTCAAGTGGCTAGTGCATGAAGCTTAACATGGTATCAGAGCCCCAGGTCTCGAGTTCAAATCCTGGCTTTCACATGGTTTTCGCAATTAAGCCTAAAAATTGTTGTTGCCCTCCTCTTTAGCCACCGCTGATGTCCTGTTTCGGTGTGCTCTTCTTCTTTCACGTGTTGACTTTCTCTTCTCCCGTCACACGCGAGTGGGGGTGTTGTGAAGTGTATAAGTAGATTGCCTAGCCGTTTCCATCAGTTCGGACTTTTGGTTCAAGTGGCTAGTGCATGAAGCTTAACAGTGAGATCAATGTTTTTCATGCAAATTAACTTGAGGGGTATAGCGGAAACGTCAAGTTATAGTGACTTCACTTGAGACTTGAGAGGCGAATTTATCCCGTCAAGAGAATGTGTTTAAGTTAGGCAGCCTACCCAAACCGTCAAGTAATATGTATTAAGTTGAGTGGCATACCGAAAGCGTCAAGTTAATGTGATTTAACCTGAGCGCGGAATTTTATCATCAAGAAAATGTGTTTTCTTGACGTCCTAATGTGGGCCTGTCAAGGAAATTTCAGCCCGTCAAGGACCCGAGGTTTTCTGGTAGTGATCCCCCTATCGGGGCGAGCTGATTGGTATATACAATGAGTAGTCGTCGATCTTATGTACGTAGGAGTAATCGAGAGATATTCGGCGAGTATTTGTTATGCATGTACTACCTCCGTTTCGGTTTAACAGGCACGCACGCAGTTCAAGACAAATTTTGACCATTGATTTGGTCAACAAAATATAATTTTTATGTCTACAAAATATATATCGTTAGATTCGTATAAAAAAAGCTTTCCAATGATATAATTTTTGTGCCATATATTTCATATTTTATTGACTAAAATAATGGTCAAAGCAATTTTTCAAACTACGTGCGTGCCTGTTAATCTGAGACGGAGGGAGTACTCTACTTCCACATGTATTGCATGCAAGTATGCAAAGGTTTGCTTTTATACACCCCATAAAAAGTTTATGAATCTTAGGTTATATTCGCCGGTGGTCTCAATAGCCTCCCCAATAGGCATATTAAGGTTTTGACATGTTTTTTTACTCAAACCCGACGCGTCCAATAATGTGTCGGCGCAATCCCAAGCCTAACAAAATATCCGGCACTCCCGTATCGGCCTCTACACATAAGTTGGGGGACGGGCGTGCCGGCGCCCCATGCCACCTTGGATTTCGGCGGTGGGCCCATCCTGGCGGTGAGAGAAATGGTGGTCAGCTTTTTGAAAGATTGTGGAGGAGGTTGGTTGTTGTGGTAATGGAGGCTCCGATTCTCTAGGCCATGCAACAGAGCTCCGGGAGGCAATGCTGATTTTACACTACACGTGGATGTCCACGCGGCGACGCCAAAATTTCTCAGCGCCGTAAATGCATGTGTCGGCCTTCTCCTTTTTATTCTTGGCGTCCACTTGCAGTTTTCCGCTCGCTGCAACCCTAGCTCCCACTTCCCACCTCGCCGCACTCCGCGATGTTGCACAACCACGAAGCCAGCAAACAGCGGCCTTGGCACCGCGAAGACGAATAGGAGCCTCGCACGCTCAACCTTAACATGGAGGAGGTGGCAACTGCCACGACGCATGTTAAGACGAATAGGAGCTTCACACGCACAACCTCCAAAGGAAAGGTGGAGACAGCCTTGACACCAGCGTCTTCTACCAACAGTTATGATTTTTTATGTTTTTAGTTTAAATTCTCCAAACTATGTATAAGTTTCAATGAAGGTATGCATGAAACACAGAGAGCTTCGCACCGCTCCCTCAAGAACCAAACTGTCAGAATAAAAGTATGGGTGCGCACGGCCAAATACCTCACACTCTAGTAAACTCCAGGCATAAGGTGCACTGTTACATTCGTCGATGGAGCCTTCCGGAACTCAACACTCCGGCCAGATCAAGAAGGACAGGCCTCAGGAAGATCTTCATCTTCGCACAAGAGGAACCCTAGGACATCCACTTTTATTCAAAATCCGCGCCAACAACCCCCACGCCATCGGCCAGCAGCTGAGGAGAAGGCGAATTGCCGCGACCGAGGAATAGGCAACCTGCTCGGCCAACAAAGCGCGTGATGGGATCCAACAAGCCAGGCAGCCGAATCGAGCCGAAATCATCCCGATCGGCCCAGATCGGGCCCAGATCCCGAGCCGCCACTGCCCACCGGAACCACCACCGCCGCTGTCGGGCGCCTCTTCCGCTCCGCCCAGCGCATCCCTCCGCTGCAGATCGAACGCCAAAGCCCGCCGTCACCTCGCCCCACCGCCCTGATGCGAAGCCGAACCCGCCGTCTCCTACCCTCCGCCTTTTGGCGGGATGGGCGCTGCCACCGCCAGCGGCAAGGGCAGCGACAGCGGCCAGGCGGGGCCGGAGAGGGGCTGGCTAGAGGCGGTGGCGAAGGTCCTCTGGGATAGACCGGGCGGGGGCGACCCGAGCTAAATTAGTTTGTTAAAACTTCTTCAACACGTTTTGTTGAAAGCTGAATGGAGGGATTTCTTTCTCATGATCAGTTGGAACCCGTGCTCCCAGAAAACTAAATCAATGGCTTTTGTTCCGTAGTGCCGACCAGCTATGGTTTGATGGATTTGGCCCGTGGATCAGTCATGTCAAATAGAGATCAAAACGACAAACGGAAGTTCTGATTAGTTAGTTCGGTCTCGTTTCACGATCGCATCAAACAGCTAGAGTCGTTTCATTTATTTCTCAAGCTCTCACGGTACGAGTACGACTAACTCGGAAGTTTGGATCGTTTCAAAATGGACGCCATGTATAGGTACTACAGGACAGGTCTAAAACTAGGACGGTGAGGCCTGATCGTTTTTTTTTTTCTGAACGAGAAAGACCCCTAAGGGTCCAGAAGCCGCTTTACATGTGTGGCGGGTAAAAAATTATAGAAAGGATCCTGAATAAAAAGTAAATTACAGTACAGTCCCTCCAATATGCAAACAGGACCTTGGAATGCACCTAGAAAACGTGATCGGGTCCCTTGTCTTCACGGCCGGGTAGTCACTGTCCTCAAAGGACGGACACCTTCTCCACCGCCGGGGATGAAACCACTTGGGGTGGCGTTGGCAACTTGGCATCGAATCCGGCACAGAGGCTGAGGATCCTCCGCATCACTTGCTCGCCTGGAGGAAGAAGAAGCTCGGGCAATACTAAGCGTGGAGTGGCCTCTCTGGCCCGGCCAAAAATCGCAGCTTCAAGAGCATGTCGGGACCTACATGCTCCATCTTTCCCCCGCGCTGTAGCTGCAGGAAATAGATCAAGCTTTGGCTCCAACATCGTCCCGCCACAATGATGGGCAAGAACACAAGCCCTAACTAGCAGATCTGCCCCTAAACCAGCACCGCCAGCCACACATTTGACTCCAGCCACCGGAGCACCATGAGGCAGAGGAGAGAGACGAGGCACCGCTAGATCCAACCACATGAATCCTACGCCTGACACCATACGCCATAAAGGATGAACTACAAACCCTAAAACTACTCCTATCTACTATGGCGCCTCTGCAATCCCAACTCTGACAAGCTACTCCAATGGAGAGGGTATCAGATTGGCCCGACTGAGCTTCCTCGGCCTGATCATTTTTGAGTAGGACCCATTGCAACGCTGCATCGCATACTCGCATGTCACCACAAAAAAACCAATCCATCCACCCCATTCCATTCCACGACGAAAACAAAGAAAATATCCTAATCTGAAAAGGCCAACGCAAAATAATCTCGCTCATGAAATAACTTCAATGTCTCGAAATTATTTTATTGTACCGCGTGGTTGCGTTAGAATCATGTATAACTTTATTGTCTCGGCCCTATTATGATCTTTTAGAATTTGCCCTACTCAAATTATTTTCGACCTTCGCCACGGTCCGCTAGGTACACCGAAAAATGCCAATAAAGAACGCTTTATTATTCATATAACATGACATTACATGATACAGGTCATAGGATTTTACCCATCCTCTGCATAAATAGCATGCATACGGAAGCAACAATTCAAAACTAAAGGAGAAAAATAATCTGCAATACAAGAACGGTAGATCATGCTCCCATGCATCCATGCGAGATAAAATATCGCTAACCATATCCAACGTGCAGACATCTCCATAGGCATGTCTCAATTTTCAAAGTGTTGTAGTAACAACCATGAACAGAGCATATGATTAAGCCAGGTAGATGACCTGACCCTATCATTTATATATAGCCAAAACGATCATATTATGGCAAGGGCTACCCCTTATAAAAAATTTAAGCTTGTGATCAATACCATGTAAGAGCATCTTCACCGGCCCCAAAGCACCACCGTAGGCCTATTGGGGTGCCAGGAGGACTTTGGGCTCACACCGGGATTCTCAATAATGTACCAGCGCAATCCCGAGACCATTAGAACATCCGACGCGCCCATGCAGACCCCTACACACAAGGGATGGGCGCACCGGCACTCCACGCCACATCGAACGACTTCCCCCAGGTCCGCTTGGCAGCCGTAGAAACTGCCTGGCAATGTTTTTAGTGACCCACCCGTTGGGCGCATTGGCTAGGCGGGTCAAACATGCGACCACAGAGCAGGTAGACACGTGTGCCAATTCAAATTACGATATACGAAAATTAATGCCAACACCGCTAGTCCACCTACCGGCCCACCGATATTAATGCATCCCGTCTTTCGCATTCCTCCACCCCGCCATTAGAATCAAAACCCTATCCACCGAGAGCTCCAGCTCCACAACCATGGGCTACAACGACCATGAAGACAGAGGGAGCAATGCCGGGGGGGGAGCCGAGTTGTAGCTCCGCATGACTGGCGCCTCCCAGGTGGTTGGAAGGTGAATGATGGGCGGGGGGGGCCCCCCCGTTTCAGAGGACGCATACCTCATCAACTACATCTGATACCATCGAGCTTCCCTCCCGCTGGGCATGGGGTATCGCGCTGTGGCGGCGCTGTTCGAGGTGGAGTGCGGCGGCGAGCTCGCCACCCGGTACGCTCCCTATGGAGGGCCAACAAAGACGTCGACGCCATGCTCTCCGGCACGGTTACACGCCACTTCCACGCACTAGTAGAAAAACGCCCATTTAGTACCGGTTCCAGAGGGCCTTTAGTACCGATTTTGCAACCGGTACTAAAGATCCGGGTCTAAAGCCTCCCCCCTTTGGTACCGATTCCTTGCGATCCGGTACTAAAGGTGCCTCCACGTGGGCACAGAGGAGCCTGCGGGGCTGGAGACCTTTGGTACCGGTTTGTAACACCGGTTTAGTACCCTTTAGTACCGGTCTACCCTTTAGTACCGGTTCGTGTCACGAACTGGTACTAAAGGTTTTTCGGCTGACGCCAACCCTTTCGTACGATTCGTGACACGAACTGATACTAAAAGTTTCGCACGAACCGGTACTAAAGGTTGCCGGCGCCCTGAACAGTGAAACCGGTATTAATGCAACCTTTAGTACCGGTTCGTAAGAAAACCGGTACAAAAGGCTTGGATGGAAGCCTAGTTTTCTACTAGTGACGGCGAGCATGTTGCCTTCCTCCCCCGTACGACGCTCAACTGACAACCTCCTACACCAGCGTTGTTTTCGTGTTAATGCATTCACGCGCCCAACTACTGCACATCCCCAAGCCGGAACCAGCCTCGCCACCGTATCGCTTGAGCTACATTGTCTTCGGCCACAGAAAGAAAGGACGACAAGCCAGCCACGCGGGCGGCCTTATTTCCGCCGTTTGGCACTGCATCGGCGCATCCCCATGATGAAGCCAGTGCCGCATCCAAAATGGAAGGACTTCCTCTGCTACTAGGTGCAACCGTGGGCTATCGACTCACCAGGTCTGAGCAAGCCGCTCTAGGAGTGGGTAGATGATGTGCCACCAGTAGATCCAAAGTTTGCCAAATGGCGGTATGCCAACGACAGTGACGCCGTGATCAACGTCGACGTCGAGCGAGCGGCCTCTCGTCGTCATTGTAGGATGGTGGTAACGACGATAACCGAGATGATGGTGGCGATGATGCTGACATTGGCGCCCTGGACTTCAGCCCGTTCGATGAATGGCGCGGCGAGCAGATGTAGGGTTTAGTTAGATATAGAGAAGTTTCATTCAAACTCGTCCGAAAAAATCATAAATTTGAATGAAATTCCTACTTTACTTAAATTCGGTCGTTCAATTAGTTTTAGTCGGGGCGAAGGGAGTATGGGGGCCCTCGTGTGGGCAACCCCTCCCCAATTGGTGAGGTCTAGTGCCAACGCGGTTGCTGCCGCATATTTAGGTGCGCCAGTGATGATGCTTTAATCAGTTGCCAAAAACCTTTATAACACTATTTGGGAATACAAATTAGAATCTACTTAGATGACTAACACATAGAACAAGTAAGAGCATCTTCACCGGCGGCCCCGGTAGCATCTTGGGGGCCGGCATCGAAAATAGGCTCGCACTGGCGCGCCCCAAATAGCGCCTGCGCTTTTTCGGGCCCAATGGAAGCACCGGCAACCCCGTGCCGTCCCCTTCGCAAAGGCCGCGAATCAGGTGCGCCGGAGATCGGAAACGACGCGGGAAGGTTGGTCATCAGCGTTAATGGCCTCCCGCGTGGAAACCCAAGCAGCGACTAGCCACGCGGCGTTCACCCACCTTCCGCACGCACCTTCAATGTGTGTCAGCCGCCTCCCTTAAAACCCCACCGGCGCGCACCTCTCTTCTTCCTCGTCTTCCAACCCTAGCCGCCATTGTCATAGACGCTGCACAAAACCACCTCTCCCACACACCCACCGACGATGGCGCACAACGACGACGCCAGCGGCAGCGGTGGCGGCGTGCTCCGCTCGTTGCAGCTTAGCAACGACGTGGCGGATGTACTGTACTGGCAGCGCATCGCCGTGCCAGTACTGTACAAGCTGCCGCACGACTGGCACGTCTCCAACGCCGGCTTCGTGATACGTCTCCAACGTATCTATAATTTCTTATGTTCCATGCTTGTTTTATAACAATACCTACATGTTTTGTTCACACTTTATATCGTTTTGATGCATTTTTCGAAACTAACCTATTAACAAGATGCCGAGGTGCCAGTTCCTGTTTTCTGCTGTTTTTTGGTTCCAGAAATCCTACAAAGGAAATATTCTCGGAATTGGACGAAATCAACGCCCCTTATTTTCCCGGAAGCTTCCAGAGAGAGAGAGGCACCAAAGGGGAGCCACCCCACCCCACAGGGCGCGACTGCCCCCCGCGCCCCTATGGTGTGGGACCACCAGGTCCCCTCCGAGGCTGCCCCTTCGCCTATAAAGTCTCTCAGATGCAAAAATCCTAGAGGAATAAGCCACGGGACGAGAAAAGTTACGCAGCCACCGCCATCGCGAAGTCAAGTTCGGGGACAGAAGTCTCTGTTCGGCACGCCGCCGGGACGGGGAATTGCCCCCGGAATCCATCTCCATCAACACCACCGCCATCTTCATCGCCGTTCCTGTCTCCCATGATGAGGAGGGAGTAGTTCTCCCTCGAGGCTAAGGGCTCTACCGGTAGCTATGTGGTTAATCTCTCTCTCTCTCTCATGTACTGCAATACGATGATCTCATGAGCTGCCTTACATGATTGAGATCCATATGATGAGCTTTGTATCACTATTAATCTATGTGCTACTCTAGTGATGTTATTAAAGTAGTCTATTCCTCCTTCATGATGTAACGGTGATAGTGTGTGCATCATGTAGTACTTGGCGTAGGTTATGGTTGTAATCTCTTGTAGATTATGGAGTTAACTATTACTATGATAGTATTGATGTGATCTATTCCCCCTTTCATAGTGTAATGGTGACAGTGTGTATGCTATGTTAGTACTCGGTCTAAATTGCAAAGATCTATTATGCTCTAAAGGTTACTTAAATATGAATGCTGAATGTTGTGGCGCTTGTTAACTCCGGCTTGAGGGAGCTCTTGTAGCCCTACACAATGAATGATGTTTGTTATCCAACAAGAGAGTGTATGTAGCACAAGTGAGGAGAAGTTATTTATTTATTATGTGATCAATGTTGAGAGTGTCCACTGAAAGTATGATCCCTAGGCCTTGTTTCCAAATACTGCAAACATCGCTTGTTTTTGTTTTACTGCATCTTTACTTCCTGCAATATTACCACCATCTATACCACCTGTGTTTTAATATCTCTTCACCGAACTAGTGCGCCTATACATCTGACAAGTGTATTAGGTGTGTTGGGGACACAAGAGACTTCTTGTATCTTAATTGCAGGGTTGCTTGAGAGGACTATCTTTGACCTCTACCTTCCCTGAGTTCGATAAACCTTGGGTGATTCACTTAAGGGAAACTTGCTGATGTTCTACAAACCTCTGCTCTTGGAGGCCCAACACTGTTTACAAGAATAGAAGCACACGTAGACATCAAGCTATTTTCTAGCGCCATTGCCGGGGAGGTAAGGTAAAAGGTATTCACATCTTCCGACTACTAAGCTATTTCCTAGCACTGTTGCCGGTGTGTGAGTGCTCGAAGGTATCTCCTTTAGATTCTGCAATTATATCTTTTTGTCTCTTGTTTTTATTTTCACTAGTTAGGCTTAATGGAAAACAACAACAAAATTAGAGAACTTTATGAACTTTATATTGAATTAGGACATGATGTGTTTGAAGAGAAAATTAAAAAACCCATGGAACTTTGTTTGCAAAATAGTTGTAGCAATTTTATTAGCATGAACTCTTTGGACACTATTATTGCTAATGTTATAGAAGAATTTAAGCTTGGGGAAGCTGGTTGTGATATTTTTAGTCCCCCAAGCACGGAGGAGAAAATTTACTTTGATGATACTTTACCTCCTATATATGATGTTTGCAATGATGAATATGATATTTTCAGTCCACCTACTATTGAGGAGAAAATTAACTATGATTACAATATGCCTCCTATATATGATGACTATGGTGATGAGAATAATAATGATAGCTATTTTATTGAATTTGCTCCCACTACAACTAATAAAATTGATTATGATTATGTGGAGAGTAATAATTTTATGCATGTAGCTCATGACAAGAATGTTGTGTGTGATAGTTATATTGTTGAGTTTGTTCATGATGCTACTGAAAGTTATTATGAGAGAGGGAAACATGTTTATATGCATCTTAATAATATTAAGTTTCCCCTCTTTATGTTGAGAATTTTAAAGTTACTCGTGTTTTATCTTCCTATGCTTGTCACTTTGTTCTTCATGAATTTATTTGTGTACAAGATTCCTTTTCATAGGAAGTGGGTTAGGCTTAAATGTGTTTTGAATTTGCTTCTTGATATTCTCTTTTGCTTCAACTCTTATTTCTTGCGAGAGCATCATTAAAATTACTGAGCCCATCTTAATGGCTATAAAGAAAACACTTCTTGGAAGATAACCCATGTGTTTATTTTGCTACTGTTTTGTTGAGTCTTGGAAGTTGTTACTACTGTAGCAACCTCTCCTTATCATGTTTTTGTGCCAAGTAAAGTCTCTATGGTAAAGTTGATGCTAGATTTGGATTACTGCGCAGAAAGCATTGTGTCTGTCACGAATTTGCGTAGATCTCTCTGAGAAAATCAAACAAATCTGCCAATTTACGTGCGTGATCCTCATATGTACGTAACTTTCATTAGTTTTGAGTTTTTCCGTCTGAGCAAGTTAAGTGCCTCTGGAAAATTCGTCTTTACGGACTGTTCTGTTTTGACAGATTCTGCCTTTTATTTCCCATTGCCTCTTTTGCTATGTTGAATGGATTTCTTTGTTCCATTAACTTTCAGTAGCTTTGTGCAATGTCCAGAAGTGTTAAGAATGATTATGTCACCTCTGAATATATGAAGTTTTGATTATGCACTAACCCTCTAATGAGTTTGCTTTAAGTTTGGTGTGGAGGAAGTTTTCAAGGGTCAAGAGAAGAGGATGATACAATATGATCAAGAAGAGTGAAAAGTCTAAGCTTGGGGATGCCCCGTGGTTCATCCCTGCATATTTCAAGAAGACTCAAGCATCTAAGCTTGGGGATGCCCAAGGCATCCCCTTCATCGACAACTTATCAGGTCACTTCTAGTGAAACTATATTTTTATTCCGTCACATCTTATGTTCTTTACTTGGAGCGTCTGTTTGCTTTTATTTTTGTTTTGTTTGAATAAATTCGGATCCCACAATCCTTGTATTGGAGATATACACGCTCCGCTTTTTCATATTGAACACTTGTGTTCTTAGTTATGCTTTAATGTTCATGGCGAAGGCTGAAAACTGCTTCGTTAATTGCTATTTGGTTGGAATCAGAAAATGCTTCATATGGTTTTGAATAATTTGATACTTGGCAATTGTTTTGAGCTCTCATAGATCATTGATGACCCACAAGTATAGGGGATCGCAACAGTCTTCGAGGGAAGTATTACCCAATTTATTGATTCGACACAAGGGGAGACAAAGAATACTTGTAAGCCTTAACAATGAGTTGTCAATTCAGGCACTGAAACAGACTTGCTCGCAAGAGTTTATCGAGCAACGCTTATGGCGTAGGAATAGTGAAATAACAGCGGTGAAATAAAGACAGTAGTGATTATAGTAAACAGCGGATTAAAATACGTAGGCACAGGATGGATGAACGGGCGTTGCATGGATGAGAGAATTCATATAACAATCATGGTAGGGCATTTGCAGGTAATAATAAAGCGGTATCCAAGTACTAATCAATCAATAGGCATGTGTTCCATATATAGTCGTACGTGCTCGCAATGAGAAACTTGCACAACATCTTTTGTCCTACCAGCCGGTGGCAGCCGGGCCTCTAGGGAAACTACTGGAAATTAAGGTACTCCTTTTAATAGAGTACCGAGCAAAGCATTAACACTCCGTGAACACATGTGATCCTCACATCACCGCCTTCCCCTCCGGTTGTCCCAATTCGTCACTTTGGGGCCTCGGGTTCCGGACAGCAACGTGTGTCTACAATTTGCAGGTAAGATCATAAAACAATGCATATCATGATGAAACAATAACATGTTCAGATCTGAGATCATGGCACTCGGGCCCTAGTGACAAGCATTAAGCATAACAAGTTGCAACAATATCATAAAAGTAACATCTACGGATACTAGGCACCATGCCCTGACAATCTTGTGACTATTACATGATCAATCTCATCCAATCCCTACCATCCCCTTCAGCCTACAGTGGGGGAATTACTCACACATGGATGGGGGAAACATGGCTGGTCGATGGAGAGGCAACGGTGGTGATGGCGGTGATGTTCCCTCCAATTCCCGTCCAGTGCCGGAACGGAGTTTCGGTCCCGAGGCGGAGTTTCGCGATGGCGGCGTACTGGATGGTCTCTGGAAATATGGTCAAACCCCAGCGTTTTTAGGTCGAAAAGGCATATGTAGTCTAAAGGAGAGCGTCGGGGGCCGCCGAGGCGCCCACACAACAAGGCGGCGCACCCCCCTGGGCCGCGCCGGCCTAGTGTGTGGGGGCCTCCCCCACCGGCTTGCCCTTCGGCTCCGTCAATATTCTGGGAAAATAGGACCTTTCGCATAAATTTCGAGGATTTTCCTGAAAGTTGGATTTCTGCAAAAAAAAACGAGACACCAGAGCAATTCTGCTGAAAACAGCGTTAGTCCGTGTTAGTTGTATCCAAAATACACAAATTAGAGGCAAAACACAATAGCAAAAGTGTTCGGGAAAGTAGATACGTTTTGGACGTATCAACTCCCCCAAGCTTAGCTTATTGCTTGTCCTCAAGCAATTCAGTTAACAACTGAGTGCGATAAAAGAACTTTCACGAACACATTTGTTCATATGATGTAAATATTCTCATGATATGGCAAGTGCTTAAGCAATTCATAATAAGGTACATGCAAATAAAGTCATCTAGTAACTATGTCAATCATAAAAGAGATACCAACAAACTAATAACAAGCATCATGAAACACTTCAATAAGCAAGATTGCAATGTTCATAGAAAGATATGATAAAGTGGTATCTCGCTTGCCTGTATTTGTAGCAAAACATAAATGCCCAGGCACCTCTGAAGTTCATAGAAAAACTAGAAGTAAATTTGTCAAAGATAAAAGCATCAAAGTTATACCACAACTGATCATATTTTGGGACAAGCATATTATACTAAGAATGACAGTTATGCTCTCAAGAAGGTACTCAAAGAAAGGATGGTGACTCAACATAAAAGTAAAAGATTGACCCTTCACAGAGGGAAGCAGGGATTAACATGTGCTAGAGCTTTTCATTTTTTCAAAGACAGAAATAAAATTATTTTGAGAGGTGTTTGTTGTTGTCAACGAATGATAGTGGGTACTCTAACCACCTCGCCAACCAGACTCTCAAGAGCGGCTCCCATGAAGGACGTTATCTCTACCAGCAAGGTAGATCATCCCTCTTCTCTTTTGTTTACACATGTATTTTAGTTTCATTATGGATGACACTCCCCCAACCTTTGCTTACACAAGCCATGGCTAACCGAATCCTCGGGTGCCTTCCAACATTCACATACCATGGGGAAGTGTCTATTTGCAAGTTAAGTTGCTTACTGATGAATCAGAGCAAAACACGTGAAGAGAATTATTAATGAAGGTTGATTAATTGGGGCTGGGAACCCCGTTGCCAGCTCTTTTTGCAAAATTATTGGATAAGCGGATGTGCCACTAGTCCATTGGTGAAAGTCTGTCCGGAGTAAATGACAAGGTTCAAAGATAAAACACCACATATTTCCTCATGAGCTATAAAACATTAACACAAATTGAGAAATAGTTTGAAGGTTTAAAGGTAGCACATGAGAATTTACTTGGAATGGTTTGAAATGCCATGCATAGGTATTTATGGTGGACACTTTGGAATAACTTGGTTTTCAGATGTTCGGAAGCACGAGCAGCGTTCCCGCTCAGTACAAGTGGAGGCTAGCAATAGACTGGGAAGCGACAATCAAGAGAGCATTAACTATCATAATCATGCTTGCGACAAAATAAAATTAACGGAGGTATAAAAGTGATACAAGAACTCTGAAGCTAAGTAGATCATCGAGGCTTAATTGACTTTTGTTTAGTCATGTGCATGCGTGAGCATGTGCCAAGTCGATTCAAACGAATTATTCAGAGTAAGATACCACAATGTCATACCGATCTATGAATAAAACAATGCAAGCAAATATCCATGACATGCTACTCATTATTAATAGATTGGAACTAATCATGAGAGATCATAAACTACTAGACTTTCATTAAATGACATATACCTCACATGAACCAACTAAGCATGCTCACATGGATGAGTATATGTACAAAAATGAAAACAAATAGAGTTCATACCAGCCTCTCACCACAGTCAAATTGCCGTAGATCGTCATTATTGTCTTTCACTTGTGCAGCTTGAATAATAATATGGAATGAAACCAAGCTCCAATCACCGAAGACCTCTGAACTCCCTAATGAACTTTACGAAACCAAAGAAGAACAACAAATATTTTTGGTGTTTTCGGGTTAGAAACAAGAACAAAAGGAAATAAGAAAACAAAGCAAAATCTTTTGGGTTTTCTCATAGCAAACTAACGATAGCAAATAAAGTGAAATAAGAGCAAAGAACCAAATAAACAAATGGTGAAGAGAAACAACAGAAATATTTTTGGTCTTTTTGTGTTTTAGGAAAGAAACAAAGTGAAAACAAGAGAATGCAAACTAACAGAAACACATAAAAACAGGATGGCAGAAATCTGCCAAAACTTGACAGCAGTACAGAAATCGAATTTAACAAAAATCTTCCGTTGCTCAGATCAAAAAGTGTTCAACTAATGAAAGTTAGATAACAACCTGGGGCACATGCTCAAAAATTTGCAACTAAAAATAACGTTCTGGCTGTGCGTACGAATTTTTTTGGTAACAGCCCAGAATCTGTTTTTGGACAGCACTTCCCAAATATCATCTCCCTCTCATTAGAAAACCACTCTAAGAAACTAAACAAGTATGTACAAGTATCCAGCAACCATAATATGCAAAGAATGAGTGATGCTGGTATACCTCCCCCAAGCTTAGGCTTTTGGCCTAAGTGGAGTTCATTCCCACGGTCCCCATGAAGTGGTGTCTCCGTAGTATGACGAAGAACGACCCGGTTCTAGGTATGTGCTGGAAGAAGCAACAGGGTACGTGACGGTGTAGTCGTAGGAGGGCTCAGCGTCCTCGGAGTCATGTTGCTGGTGGAAGCCTTGTATCTTCAGTTGCTCATCCACCTCCTCTTTAGAGCGCGACCATGGTTTCCTGCCAACACTGAATAAATCTGTTTGGGGCAAGAGGACTTCCCTCTCATCCCCGTCAGCAAACATTCTATAGACAATATTATCCATACTGGAGTCAGCTGTAACAAATTGGTGACTCTTCATAGCAGCAATATCTAACCTAACAGGTGGTTTTCTACATCAGTAGGATCAAGAGGAAGATCTAGACGTGCCAAAATACGTGATGCAATTATTCCCCCATAAATAGGCCTCTTGTTAGACAAACGGCGAGCAATAATAGAACCAAGATGATAAGGTGTCTCTCCAGTGAGTGCAGCAATTAAGAAAGCAAGATGATAACTAGAAATATTACTAGTGTTCTCCCTACCAAGAATGCTAGTAGCAAGGTAATAAGCAAAATACTTAATGGCGGGGAGTTGAATGTTTCTTATCTTGCCACGCTGAATGGTGCGGCAATCGTTATTTGTAATTTCTCGATAGAGCTCCAGGAAAACCCTGGGGTTGTCCTCGATCTTCCTTGTTGTACCTACAGGGGCAATATCCAATGCAGCACAAAAATCCTTCAACTTCATAGTAACAGGATTACCATAGATCTTGAATGCAACCGACGGGTGGAAGTGCTTGTTATTGAACTTGAAGCTCTCCACAAAGATTTTAGTAAGCATGTAGTATTGCTTCCTCTCATCCTCCATATAGGCGGTTAAACCCGCCTTTCTGACGAGAGTCAAGAAATCATCCAGCAACCCTGCATTGCTCAAAAAGTCATAACATGGAAAAGATGAAGCATTAGGGTCTCCATTGTCCTCATCGAAGCTTGGTGCAATCACGTCCTCATTATAGGATCGTCTAATCCGAGTGGATGCCCTCGAGGGCCTTCCCGTGCTCGTCGTCTCTCCTTCAAACACCTCTCCAAAGTTGTAGTTGTTCATTTTCCTTTTCTGAAATTTTTCAACAATCATTATAAAATTTGATTTCAAGGTATATAATTGAGGGAAACTACTATAGGAACTTGCTAGAGTACTAAACATGCATCAAAACTAGTTTTCACCACTTAGAACAAGCATGCAAGCTCACTAAACATGTTACCTACAGCAGCAAAATATTCAAGATATACTCAACCAAACAAAATTCTAATTGGATAATCAAAGGAGTCACATACCGGAGAGCAAATGTGCCAAATTTCAGACAGAAATCTGGGCTGAGCAAAGAGATCGAGAAATCTCGAGTTCTTGAGCAGAAACGCGAGTGAGAGAAAGTGAGTACGAGTTTTTTCGGGAGATAGAAGAGAGTGGGAGGAACAAGTGATGAAGTGGGGCAAGGAGGGCCCACACACCAGGGTGGCGCGCCCCCCTTGCTGGCCGCGCTTGTGGGTGCCACCGGGGTGCCCCACTGGTCATCCGGTGCTCCCAGTGCCCCTTCGAAAAATAAGACTACCAGTATAATTTTTGTAAATTTCTGAGAACTTCGAAAAATGCAAATTTCTGGGTGTTAAAGTAATTATTAATGCACAGGAAAATGATTTCCAAAATCTTAAACAACTAAAGCATATTGCAAAGCAAAAAGTGCTACAGCAAGTAAAACAAGTGGAGGAAGAAAGAAAGAAAGAAATGTTGTTTAGCTCTCTTATGCATTAAAATATACTTGTTAACAAGGTTGATCAAGTCTTGCTACCAAATAAATTTTATATGACATAAGAAGAAATAAACCTCAAATCAATCATGTTACCTTATATTGAATTGATATAGATCCAATCACAAGAGTTTGATATTCTTCTTTAGGCTCATATATAGGACAATCAATGGATCCCACCTTGATAGTTTTCACATTAAAAATTGTATTAACTCCATATACTTTATCAATCCTCTTGGGAAAATCGACAGTAAGTTCCTTGTCATCAACATTGAAAGTAACCTTGCCTTTATTGCAATCAATAACAGCCCCTGCAGTATTAAGAAAGGGTCTTCCAAAAATAATAGACATATTATCATCTTCAGGCATTTCCAACACAACAAAATCAGTTAATATCAAGCAATGTTGAGTAACTTGAACAGGAACATTTTCACATACACCAACAGGAATAGCAGTAGATTTATCAGCCATTTGCAAAGATATATCAGTTGGTATCAACTTATCTAAATTAAGTCTCTTGTAAAGAGAAAAAGGCATTACACTAACTCCTGCTCCCAAATCACATAGAGCAGTTCTAACATAATTATTCTTGATGGAACAAGGAATAGTCGGTATACCTGGGTCTCCCAAGCTTCTTTGGAACCTTACCATTGAAGGAGTAATTAGCGAGCATAGTGGAAATCTCCTCATTGGGAATTTTCCTTTTGTTAGAGACAATATCTTTCATATACTTTGAATAAGGAGGCAATTTAATAGCATCAGTCAAAGGGATTTGCAAAAATAAAGGTTTCATCCAATCACAAAATTTGTTATAATGTTCCTCCTCCTTTGATTTTAGTTTCTTAGAAGGAAAAGGCATTGGCTTTTGAACCCAAGGTTCTCTTTCATTACCATGTTGCTTTGTAATAAAATCTTCTTTAGTGTACTTTTTATTTTTATCATGCTTTTCAGGTTCTTTTTCAATTTCTTCTTTATCAGGTGTATCATTCTTATCATTATCTTCATCATGTTCATTACCACTTTCAGTTTCAACATCAGAAATAGAAATACTATTAGGATCATTAACAGGTTCAGGGGATTCTACAACAGCTTTATGTTTCTTCTTCTTTTTCTTAGAAGGACTATCAGTTTCTTTAATTCATTGAGAATCTTGTTCAATTCTTTTGGGGTGCCCTTCAGGATATAGAGGATCCTGGGTAGAAACACCGCCTCTAGTTGTTACTTCATAAACATGTTTTTCTTCATGAGTATTTTTTAACAAGTCATTTTGCACTTTAGTAAGTTGATCAATTTGAGTTTGAATCATATTAAAATGTTTAACAAGCATCTTAACATCATTGGAGGTTCTCTCCACAATATCATGCAATTTACCAATAGCTTGAGAATTTTCCATTAGATGATTCTCTACTCTCATATTAAAATTATTTTGCTTAACAATGTAATTATCAAATTCATCTAAACATTGATCAGGAGGTTTTGAATATGGAATATCTCCTCTATCAAAGCGTTGAAGAGAATGTACCTCGATTGTGGATGAAGGGGGAACTATCTCACATAGGTCTTCTATTGGAGGCAAATTCTTCACATCTTCAGATTTAATACCTTTCTCCACAAGAGATTTCTTGGCTTCTCTCATATCTTCATCATTTAATTCAATCATACCCCTCTTCTTCAATATAGGTGTCGGAGTTGGTTCAGGTGTAGACCAATCATCATGATTTTTGCTTATCTTAGCCAATAATTCTTCAGCTTCGTCCGGAGTTCTCTTCCTGAAAACACAATCAGCACAACTATCCAGGTATGCCCTAGACTCAATGGTTAGTCCACTATAAAATATATCAAGTAAATCATACTTTTCCAAATCACGTCCAGGCCGAGCTCTAATGAGAGAGCAAAATCTTGCCCAAGCTTCAGGCAATTTCTCTCCATCTTCTTGATCAAAACTATAAATTCTCTGCAGAGCCATATGTTGAGCACTAGCGGGAAAGTATTTCCGAAAGAAAACATCAAGCAAACAACTTGGACTATCAATAGAATCAGGAGGCAAATTATTATACCAAATCTTAGCATCATCCTTTAATGAGAATGGGAAAATCTTAGCAACAAAATAAGTACGCATCTTAACATCATCAGAAAACAAGCTACTTAAAGTAGAAAGCTCATTCATGTGCTCTACAGCACTCTCTTTTTCAGTACCACAAAAAGGTGTTTTCTCAACAATAGATATATGAGATAAATCAAGAGAAAAGTCATAATCTTTATCCTTAATGTTTATAGGAGATGTGGCAAACTTAGGATCAGGAGACAGTTTATATCTAACAGCATGTTGTGCAATAAGCTTTTTAAGGTTACTTGTACTAGTAGTAGCATTGCATTTATCAATAAAATCATCATCAAGTTCCACATAATCTTCATCAAGATCATCAATCTCAGGTGAATTAACAGGTGTAACAGTATTTTCATTAGGAGTTTCAGTATTTTCAATTTGTCTAGACCTAGCAATTGTAGCATCTAGAAAAGGACCTAATGAACCAGTATTATCAAGCACAGTAGAAGCATCATCAAAATTATCAGAGGAATTTTCAGATTCAGCAGAAATACCAACACGTGAAGTTTGTGGTGGTGAAACAAGTTGACTTATCACAGATGGTGAATCAAGAGCAGAGGTACTCAGAGTTGTACCTTTTCTTGTAGTGGATGGTAATATGGCGACTTTAGCATCGCGAGGTTTACCCATGATGGAGGATTTGTAGCGAACAATATCAATCCAAGTGAACTTGCAAATAAAGCTATGCTCCCCGGCAACGGCGCCAGAAAATAGTCTTGATGACCCACAAGTATAGGGGATCGCAACAGTTTCGAGGGAAGTATTACCCAATTTATTGATTCGACACAAGGGGAGACAAAGAATACTTGTAAGCCTTAACAGCGGAGTTGTCAATTCAGCACACTGAAACAGACTTGCTCGCAAGAGTTTATCAGTAGCAACAGTTTTATGGCAGTAGGAATAGTGAAATAACAGAGGTGAAATAAAGACAGCAGTAGTGATTATAGTAAACAGCAGGATTAAAATACTGTAGGCACAGGGATGGATGAACGGGCGTTGCATGGATGAAAGAATTCATATAACAATCATGGTAGGGCATTTGCAGGTAATAATAAAGCGGTATCCAAGTACTAATCAATCAATAGGCATGTGTTCCATATATAGTCGTACGTGCTCGCAATGAGAAACTTGCACAACATCTTTTGTCCTACCAGCCGGTGGCAGCCGGGCCTCTAGGGAAACTACTGGAAATTAAGGTACTCCTTTTAATAGAGTAACGGAGCAAAGCATTAACACTCCGTGAACACATGTGATCCTCACATCACCGCCTTCCCCTCCGGTTGTCCCAATTTCTGTCACTTTGGGGCCTCGGGTTCCGGACAGCAACGTGTATACAACTTGCAGGTAAGATCATAAAACAATGCATATCATGATGAAATAATAACATGTTCAGATCTGAGATCATGGCACTCGGGCCCTAGTGACAAGCATTAAGCATAACAAGTTGCAACAATATCATAAAAGTAACATCTACGGATACTAGGCACCATGTCCTAACAATCTTGTGACTATTACATGATCAATCTCATCCAATCCCTACCATCCCCTTCAGCCTACAGCGGGGAATTACTCACACATGGATGGGGGAAACATGGCTGGTCGATGGAGAGGTGTCGGTGGTGATGGCGGTGATGATCCCCTCCAATTCCCCGTCCCGGCGGAGTGCCAGATCGGAGTTTCTGGTCCCGAGGCGGAGTTTCGCGATGGCGGCGGCGACGGATGGTCTCTGGAAATATGGTCGAACCGGCGTTTTTAGGTCGAAAAGGCATATGTAGTCCAAAGGAGAGCGTCGGGGGCCGCCGAGGCGCCCACACAACAAGGCGGCGCGCCCTCCTGGGCGCGCCTAGCGTGTGGGGGCCTCGGGCCCCCACCGCTTTCCTTCGGTCAATATTCTGGGAAAATAGGACCTTTCGCATAAATTCCGAGGATTTTCCGAAAGTTGGATTTCACAAAAACGAGACAGAGTAGCTGAAAACAGCGTTAGTCCGTGTTACTTGTATCCAAAATACACAAATTAGAGGCAAAACAATAGCAAAAGTGTTCGAGAAAGTAGATACGTTTTGGACGTATCAATCATGTTTAAGCTCTTGCATCATGTAGTTTAAACCTATTAGTGGAGAACTACTGTAGAGCTTGTTGAAATTTGGTTTGCATGATTGATCTCTCTAAGGTCTAGATATTTTAGTAAAAGTGTTTGAACAACAAGGAAGGCGGTGTAGAGTCTTATAATGCTTGCAATATGTTCTTGTGTAAGTTTTTGCTGTACTGTTCATCCTTGTGTTTGCTTCAAACAACCTTGCTAGCCAAAGCCTTGTACTGAGAGGAAATGCTTCTCGTGCATCCAAACACCTTGAGCCAAAACCCATGCCATTTGTGTCCACCATAACTACCTATATGTGGTATTTTTCTGCCATTCCAAAGTAAATTACTTGAGTGCTACCTTTAAAATTTCATTCCTTTGTCTTTGCAATATATAGCTCATGGGAAAAAAGCTTAAAAACTATTGTGGTGATGAATATGTAGCTATGTATCTTAGTTCTTATAAGTTGCTTGTTGAGCGGTAACCATGTTTCTAGGGACGCCATCAACTTTTTACACCTTTGTTGAATATCATGTGAGTTGCTATGCATGTTCGTCTTGTCTGAAGTAAGGGTGATTTCTCATGATCAAATGGTTTGAGTATGCATATTGTTAGAGAAGAACATTGGGCCGCTAACCAAAGCCATGTATCATGGTGGAAGTTTCAGTTTGAACATTAATCCTCAATCTCTTATGAGAATATTATCTGTTGTTGAATGCTTAAGCATTAAAGAGGGTCCATTATATGTTTTCTATGTTGTCCCGGTATGGATGTCCTTAGTTGAGATCTATCAAAAACGAGAAATCAAATGCGATCTATCTCCTTGGACCTTTGTACAGGCGGCATAGAGGTACCCCTTTGTGACACTTGGTTGAAACATATGTTATGCAATGATAATCCATGTAAGTCCAAGCTAATTAGGACAAGGTGCGGGCACTATTGGTATTCTATGCATGAGGCTTTTAACTTGTAGGAAGTATTATGCATAACACATATGAATTATTACTACCGTTGACAAAATTGTTTCTATGTTTTCAAAATAAAAGCTCTAGCACAAAAATAGTAATCCATGCTTCCTCTGCGAAGGGCCATTCTTTTACTTTATGTTGAGTCAGTTTACCTACTTCTTTCTATCTTAGAAGCAAACACTTGTGTTAACTGTGTGCATGGATTCTTACATGTTTACTTATTGCACTTGTTATATTACTCTATGTTGACAAATATCCATGAGATATACATGTTACAAGTTGAAAGCAATTGCTAAAACTTAATCATCCTTTGTGTTGCTTCAATGCCTTCTACTTTGAATCTATTGCTTTATGAGTTAGCTCTTATGCAAGTCTTTTTGATACTTGTCTTGAAAGTACTATTCATGAAAAGTTTTGCTATATGATTCAGTTGTTTAGTCATTATCTTTTGTTAGCAATCTATTGCTTTGAATCACACCATTCATCACATATGCTTTACAATAATGTTAATCAAGATTATGTTGGTAGCATGTCACTTCAGAAATTATTGTTGTTATTGTTTACCTACTCGAGGGCGAGTAGGAACTAAGCTTGGGGATGCTTGATACGTCTCCAACGTATCTATAATTTCTTATGTTCCATGCTTGTTTTATAACAATACCTACATGTTTTGTTCACACTTTATATCGTTTTGATGCATTTTCCAGAACTAACCTATTAACAACATGCCGAGTGCGTCTCTGTTTGCTGTTTTGGTTCCAAATTCTACAAAGGAAATATTCTAATTGGACGAAATCAACACCCAGGACCTTATTTTCCCTAAGCTTCCAGAGAGAGGGGCACCAGGGAGCCCCCCACCCCACGGGCGGCGCGCCTCGGCCGCGCGCCCTATGGTGTGGGACCACCAGGTCCTCCGAGGCTGCCCTTCGCCTATAAAGTCTCCCGGATGCAAACCCTAGAGGAATAAGCCACGGACGAGAAAATTTACGCAGCCGCCGCCATCGCGAAGTCAAGTTCGGGGACAGAGTCTCTGTTCGCACGCCGCCGACGGGAAATTGCCCCGAATCCATCTCCATCAACACCACCGCCATCTTCATCGCCGTTGCTGTCTCCCATGATGAGGAGGGAGTAGTTCTCCCTCGAGGCTAAGAGCTCTACCGGTAGCTATGTGGTTAATCTCTCTCTCATGTACTCCAATACAATGATCTCATGAGCTGCCTTACATGATTGAGATCCATATGATGAGCTTTGTATCACTATTAATCTATGTGCTACTCTAGTGATGTTATTGAAGTAGTCTATTCCTCCTTCATGATGTAACGGTGACAGTGTGTGCATCATGTAGTACTTGGCGTAGGTTATGATTGTAATCTCTTGTAGATTATGGAGTTAACTATTACTATGATAGTATTGATGTGATCTATTCCCCTTTTATAGTGTAATGGTGACAGTGTGTATGCTATGTTAGTACTCGGTCTAAATTGCAAAGATCTATTATGCTCTAAAGGTTACTTAAATATGAATGCTGAATGTTGTGGCGCTTGTTAACTCCGGCTTGAGGGAGCTCTTGTAGCCCTACACAATGAATGGTGTTTGTTATCCAACAAGAGAGTGTATGTAGCACAAGTGAGGAGAAGTTATTTATTTATTTATTATGTGATCAATGTTGAGAGTGTCCACCAGTGAAAGTATGATCCCTAGGCCTTGTGTCCAAATACTGCAAACATCGCTTGTTTAATGTTTTACTGCATCTTTACTTCCTGCAATATTACCACCATCTATACCACCTGTGTTTTAATATCTCTTCGCCGAACTAGTGCGCCTATACATCGACAAGTGTATTAGGTGTGTTGGGGACACAAGAGACTTCTTGTATCTTAATTGCAGGGTTGCTTGAGAGGACTATCTTTGACCTCTACCTCCCGAGTTCGATAAATCTTGGGTGATTCACTTAAGGGAAACTTGCTGCTGTTCTACAAACCTCTGCTCTTGGAGGCCCAACACTGTCTACAAGAATAGAAGCACACGTAGACATCACTTCGCCGTGCCACCGTCGCCACCGGCAGGACCACATACACGAGCCCTCGCGAGGGAACAGCGGAACCTGCTGACGCCGGTGGAGAGGAACCTGCCGGTCAATGCGCTCGACAGCCCGGCGTGGCCGCGGCGATTCGAAGATGAGCGCGCCGTCGAACTCGCATGGGCGGCCGGCCGCTTCAATAACGTCGGTCGCCGTACCTGGTGGCACGGCCGCGACGTCGACTACACGTTGCGGCAGTATGGCTTCCGCCAGCGCGCCCGCGGCGACCCGCCGGGCGTCCCATATTGTACTTCCCGCAGGCGGAGTGCATGGCGCCAGTGGCACCGACTCTGCAAAGGGCGCCGTAAAGGACTACGACGTCCGGGAGCTCGCGCACCGGATCGTCAGTAGCCAGCGACCGCACGCGCTCGGCCGCGCCCGCGCCTCCTTCCAGAGGCGTCGTCATCCGCGACGGGGCGAGGCGCGCGTCCTCTGCTCCGGTCCGTCGGACGACGGGGTCGGGCCACCGCTGCCGCCTCAAGAAGGAGGACGCCGCGGCCTCGCCACCACTTCTGTCGGCAAAGATGCAATGGTGGGAGATGGAGGCGGAGGCGCAGGTGGCCCTCAGTGGCGACGACGAACCGGAGGAGTTCCCCGGCCATAACTTCATCATCGGCCGCTCCGTAGACGAGGACTACCGGCAGATCACGATGGACCCGCGGCAGGCGGCGGTGTGGCCCACCAGGGACCACGGCGCCAACTTCGTCGACCTCGCCGGACCTTCCGAGCTACCGGCGCCAGAGAAGGAGAAGAACGACGACTAGTCCTTCGGGCCATCCAGCGACGACGGCGACGACGGTAACAACCTCGACTTCAGCGCCTACGACGCACGCCGCCGCTAGATTTTTTTTTAGTTTTTTAGTTTAAAATCGAGTTACTTTTGTATAAATTTCATATGAATTTCGTATGAATATCGTTTTCAAAATGTTTTAATGAGTTTGAATTTTTATGGGGGCTGCCGTATGGGGGGCGTCGGTGTGGGATCAGCATCCCCAAATAGAGGATGCTCTGCCGGCACCCCATTACGGTAGTGCCGGCGCCCCCGCCGGCGCCTATTTCTAAACTTACGATGAAGAAATAGGTGTTTAGTTGTCTCGTTCACCTCAAGAGGTTATGGGAGTGAAGCCTGGGAAACCAAGGAGCTAGTCCTCGTAAGTGCCCGGCAACCATGTAAGAGCATCTCTAGTGACTCGTGGAAACGGAGGTGGAAACCAAATATAGACGACCACGAGCAAAAAACAGCTCCCAGCGGCTCGTGTATACGGTCGTGCATTCTTCCCACGTCCACCCACGATGGTACGAGACGTGTAAATTAACACGACCGAGCCACGCTCGTGAGCTCGCCAAAAGAAGGCCAATGCTCGTACGTCCGGAGCTAGATTGCCCAACCGAAGCTTTTTCCTTTTTTACTTTTTGGCTTGCTCTTTGATCTATACAAATACAATTCGATTTGAAAAGTTGTGTACACGAAATACGTGCGTACTGATGAGTTGGTTCCATTCCCATACTCAGTTTCAAGTTTCATCGATCATAACTTGCCAATTTCGAACCGATGTTCAGAACCTTTTTGGTTGAATTTTGTCAAATTCGTCACACTCGGTTGAAGTTTTGAAAAATCCTTTGACGAGCATGTTCAACTTGATGTTTCTCACAACTTTCGTGTTGAAACTTTTCCATTTCGGTAGACATATACGGATATACATCTTGTACTGAACTTTGTTGTAAGAACTATGTGAAGCAAAAATATTTTATTGGTAGCACTACATTACAATTTTACACGTCCTGATACACGTTCCACTGAAAAACTGGGAGATGTAAAATTTAGCAAGGTGTATATGAACGTGTATATGGAGATATACACGTCTAAATATACACGTTCCACTAGAGATGCTCTAAAGGGTGAGAAGCCTGATGACAAAAGATACATTTTGTATTTGCACGTACTCCTTTGTAAAGATTACTCCTTTGCAAAGATGCGATGTGTTTTTTTCTTTTTTTACTTTTAACTTTACCTTTATTTTCCAGATTTTTTTTGTTATTACGGACTTGCACTTATGGATGAATAAAAGTGCTCTATACATAGAATCAACTTAAAATTTATCGTTCTTACATAGATTCCAGTGAAATCCATAGTTCCCTTGCAACACTGAGACCAATGGCAATCACCCTAACAAAGCATTTTATGCCGTAAGTCAGTTAAATCTCGTGCACACGTCACATTTGATGGAGATAACTCTAAAATCGTGACAATTGTGTCGCTCTTGTGATGGGCAAGCCAATTATTGGGTATCGGTCCAAACAACTACAAACCTCACGGACGACCCAATTTTTTTGGTAGGACACCCGTCGTCTCAAACCAACTAGCCCAGGCAGCCAAGGTTCACCACAAACCACACCAACTAGCACACAAAATTCCAAGAGCTAGCAGAAAACTAACATATCTGCTGAAGAAACGCGAACCAATCTGACCAGTTTGACTAACTACTCGACTATGGTAAGTCGGCAAGGATTCACGGCCAGACGAAGCCATCTGCCCCATTCCAATCCAACCAACGAAGGTGACATGCCGCCATACCTGCCTCTCTCCCCGCCCGTGGATACTTGAGAAGGATGCGCCGCATGTCGCACCTCTCTATCCTTCTCTCCCGCGCCGACAACGCACTGCCACGCTCGCCTATAAAAGCAACGCAGACGACGATGCTAAGCCCAACCCAAGCTCACGCAAACACAGCCACACAAGGATATCTCCTCACGACCACTACTCCAGAATCTCACAGTTAGCAATGGCGAAGTGTCTCGCCGTCGCGCTCCTGCTGCTGGTGGTGGTCGCGTACTGCGACGGGAGGGAGCTGAACGGCAAGGAACAGACACTTGCAGCGGCACGCGGTGCCGGTGCCGGCGCCGCCGGCGTCGGCGAGGCAAAGGTTTTGGGGTTGCCAGACCTGCCGCTTGTCGGAACCGCTACCGGTACCAGCACCATTACCGGTCCGCTGGTGGTGATTCCTGGGATCCCTGCTATTGGCCCATGATAATCTCTAGTTCATGTGATGGCTCACAACCTGAACTGAAGCTCACCTTGTGTCTAGCTTTAGGCTTTTAGCTAGCGCGCCGCCTGGAAGAAAAAACGCTCATGTCCATGCTTGAGCGTCTGTATCAACTGTCGCATGTATTTCTTTTCAGTTCATTTCCAGTGTTTTGGTTCCTTGATGTGCTACATGTATCATCAACGTAATAAATAAGTGCTTTGCCCGTGTGATCGCCTTCTTGGGTATACATATCAAGAGGTTGCTCAACGACGTATTAAATTCTTAAACGAATAAGCTTTGAGTTGTGGAATTTGTTTGTACTTCCAAATTATGCTGGCATATCTACTAATCTAGCTACAAGTATCATAGCACTCTCAAGGTGATCATCGAACCAATAATAATATCTCAACAGCATCAAACGACCAGCTGATACAGGGTTGTCATGGTTTTAATTCAAACTTTGAACTAATTAAAACCATGAGACTTATTATGGATCACTGGATCAGAGAAAAATTTACAAAGCTGCGATGTCAAAACTTGAAGGTGGCGATCTGGTCCAGCTGATTGGTGAAGTTGTGAAGTCCTGCATGTGTCGCCAATATCCCCCTATCAATCGGGGCCAGCTGATTGTTATAATGAGTAGTGGTCGATCTTATGTACGTAGGAGTATGCGTATAAAAAATTGAGAGATATTTGGCGAGTATTTTTTATGCATGTACTCTACTTCCACATGTATTGCATGCAAATATTCAAAGGTTTGTCATTATACACGGGAAACTCACCCCATAAAAAGTTTATGGATCTTAGGTTATATTCACAGGTGGTTTCAATTGGGTCCCCAATACGCCTATTAGAGTTTTTTTTTTTGGCTCAAACCGACGCGTCCAATAATGTGTCAGTGCAATCCCGAGCCAAATAAAATATCCATCACATCCGTACCAGCCCTAAACACAAGGTGAGGGATCGATGGGCGTGCCGGCGCCCCATGCCACCTTGGATTTGGGCGGTGGGCTCATCTTGGCCGTCAGAGAAACGGTGGTCAGCCTTTTTCATGATCATGGAGGAGGTTGGTTGTTCGTGGTAATGGAGGCTCCGATTCCCTAGGCCGTGCAATAGAGCGCCGGTACGCGATGCCAATTTTACACTACACGCGGCTGCCCACGCGGCAATGCCAAAACTTCTCAGCGTCGTAAATGCATACGCCGGCCTTTTTCTTTTTATTCACCTTCTTGGCGTCCACTTGCAGTTATCCGCTCGCCGCAACCTTAGCTCCCACTTCCCACCTTGCCGCCTCCGCGAATGTTGCACAACCACAAAGCCAGCATCAGCGGCCTCGGCACCACCGAAGACGAATAGGAGCCACGCACTCTCAACCTTAACATGGAGGAGGTGGCAACTGCCTCGACACCTCTGAAGACGAATAGGAGCTTCACACGCACAACCTCCAAAGGGAAGGTGGAGACAGCCTTGACACCAACGTCATCTACCACCAGTTAGGATCTTGTTAATGTTTTAAGTTTAAATTCTGCAAACTATGTATAAGTTTCAATGAATGTATACATGTTTTGAGTTTCCAGCGAGGAGACCCATCTTGTCTTGGGCCGTCTGAATCGCACGCTCCAGCGGCACGACCCAAATGAAAACAAAAATTTGTCCACCGATGCGTCGGACCGGACAACGTGCGTGTCCTTCCTTATCCTATCTTTGGCCACCCCGGCCCTCCTGCAAGTGGCAGAGAAGACATACAGAAGAAACCCCCATGCCCCAAACCCTCGCCCGCCATCTCCACCGCTACCCCCCAGGCAGCGAAGCCATCTGCCCCCTCTAGGTCGCCGTTGCCATCGCCAGTTTTGTGTGGGTCGTGGTGCCCACATACCTCGTTCTCTGGCCGCTGTCTACGGCCGTGACAAAAGATCCTGCTGGTTGTTTCCATCTTTGGGCATCGTCATGACTTCCCCCATTTCCAGCAACGACGCATACCTCGCGTGTTGCCAGAGTTGGCTTCCTACTGGCCTCCATCCCGCCACCGGCCACGCCATCAATTATTCTGCAGACGCATGCTTGGGCACGTCGATAGCATGTGCGCCCACAACCTGCTCACCCGGTCGCCGACCCTACTTTGAGGTATGTGTGCGAGTTCAAATTTCTTTCACTTCCGTTGCATCGACGCAACCATAGACATTGCCGATGCATTCATGAACTGAGCAGCTGCACGAGCATAGGAGTAGTATAAGGCAATCGATTTTTTTTACAAAAATCTCATCAAATCCATTATCTGCTACCTAAGAGTAGGGGTGGCTCGTCGGTGAAGCGCAAGGCCAACACCGACCGTGATCGAGTTAGAGACATGCACGTATTATGCGAGACTATTTCCACCCAACCGGTCTGATGTACGACGCAAAGACATTACGTCACTGCTATCAGATGTCCAGAAAATTGTTTATGGATATTCTTGATAGCAGGAACACGATACACATGAGTATAGTTTCCCGCCCGTCTGAGATATTTCTACAAACCAAAATGGAAGAAATTTGTAAGTCGTAGATAATATTTCTCACACGAATTACATGTCACCAAACGTGTGATTAATGCAAATATTTCCCGACAATTATTTAAGAAAAGAATCGTGTGCGAACATCCCGCGCGCAACGATGTTGTATGGCTTTCCGTATGAGGTGTATTCACTCCAAGAGTGATGCGATCTATGCAACACGCCAACACCCTTTCTTTGACAACGTTTTAGCAAGCTTAATTAGTTTGTTAAAACTTCTTGTACACGTTTGTGGAAAGCTGAATGGAGGGATTTCTTTCTCATGATCAGTTGGAACCCGTGCTCCCAGAAAACTAAATAAATGACATTTGTTTATTAGGACAAGGCTCATGTACCGTAGTGCCGACCACCTATGTATTGATGGATTTGGCCCGTGGATCAGTCACGTCAAATAGAGATCAAAACGACACACGGTTGAAAACCTTTGCCAAAGGCACGTCTTTGTCTCACGGTCCCACGGCTAACTCAGATGTTTGGATTAGTTCTGTCTCGTCTCACGATCGTATCAAATAGCTGGCCTCGTTTCCTTTATTTTTCAAGCTCTCACGGTACGAGTACGACTAACTCGGAAATTTGGATCGTTTCAAACTTTCAACATGGACGCCATGCATAGGCACTGCTGGACCTAGGTCTAGAACTCGGCGATATGCCTGATCGTTTTCGACTTGGACCCATTGATTATTCAACGTTGGTTCGAATCATGGCCGTTGCGTCGCATGTCACAATGTCACCACGGAAAAACCAAGCCATCCGCCCCATTCCATTCCACGACGAAACGAAGAATATTACCTAACTTTAAAAAAGGGGCCAGCGCAAAATAATCTGGTATCTTTAAAGTCTTGGAACAATTTAATGTACCAAGTGACTGCGTTAGAATCATATATAGCTTTAATGTCTTGAAACTATTTTGGACTTTTATAATTTGCCCTACCCCAAATTGATTTTTACCTTGGCCACGGTTCCCTAGGGACGATAAATAAAGTGCACACAGCCGCAACAATTCAAAAATAAAAGTAGAAAAAAATGTGAAATACAAGATTCATAAAGAGGGTTGGCTTCTTCTTCTTCTACGTAAGTCGCATCTTTTCTCCGGCGTGGTGAATGGCCGCGTGATCTTGATGGAGTGGTGTTTCGAGGTCTTGAGTGGGTGTGGGCGTGGCCCCGTAGTAGGCATCTTTCTTCTTAATTAATAGATAATGCAAAGCTTTTGCCTTCGTTTTTTTTAAAAGAGCTAATAAAGGTATAAAACACATATGGTGTTGGATGGATAGTCGGTAGATCACGTCGCCATCCATGTGGATAAAATATCCCTAACCATATCCTCTAACTTGCATACATCTCCATAAACATGTCTCCATTTCAACATGTAGCAGAAACGACGATGAACAGAGCAAAGAAGTACACCGGGTTGATGACCTGACCATACAGCCAAAGAGACTATTATGGTAAGCACTACCACCCTTTCAGGATTCTTATCTTGTGATCAATACCATGTAAGACCATCTTCACTGGCAGCCCCAGTAGCGCCCCAGTAGGCCTATTGGGGTGTCGGCTGGATTTTATGATCACACCGGCAAGCTTGTGAATGTGACAACGCAATCCCAAGCTCAAGAAAACATTCGGCAGCGTGCCGGCCCCTATGCACAAGGGAAGGGACAAGCACATACACGCCACGGCTACCCCCCACACCACCACACCCATCACCCCTGATTTCGGAGGATGCGACCCGGCCACATCGACTCCATCCGGCGCCATCCGCCTTGGGAACAGGACAACCCTGATTGGGCGGAGTGTAATACGTTGTGCCGACCCTTGTTTCAGGTGGAGCGGCCCCGCGAGGTGGCTGCCTGGTATGGTCCCTACGAAAGGCCAACAAATACATGGATGTCATGCTCTCCACGCATGGCTACGCGCTATTTCCATGGCGAGCATGTCGCCCGCCTCTACGTACGACGCTCCAATAACGCCCACCTACGACGGCAATGCTCCTGCGTAGGTGCGCGCTGGTGCAGGCAACCGTCCCCAAATGGAGAGATCGACTACCAGCCCTGCTGCTGGCGTCTATTTAGCCTGCGACTGTGGAGATGCTCTAATCAGTTGCCAAAAACATTTGTAACGTTACTTCGGGAATACAACTTAGAATCTACTTAGACCACTGACCATATATAATAAGTGAACTCACAATGAAGAAATACGTATTGCAGAAAACACACTTTGTATTCGCCAATTAGTTACACTTCTTAGTAAGGAGAACTCCTTTGCAAAGATGCCACACTCTTTTTACATTCATTTTTCCGATTCTTGTCATTATCGACTTGCACTTCGGTATGTATAAAAGTGCTCCTCGAAATAGGCTTTCGCCCCGCTATATTAATATAGCAACCAGATGATACAACTGCTGGAGCATCAGCACAATCAAGCCCAAAAGAAAACACAAAAGAAAGAAAAGAGAAGAAAACCAAAGAGGCCGGATCGACGAAAACGAAGGTGTCTCGCAGCCGCTGCGCCCTCCGGAGAATTCCACCACGCGCCTAGCATTCTGCAGCGCCGCGTACCAAGCAGCACCTTCAAGAAGGAATGCGACGATGACGACGTTGCTGCCCGGACTAGTCCTAGGTTTTCCCCAAGTACGCGTAGGGACAGGGGAGCAGAGCTTCACCAACGCCCTTCAGGAAGGAGGGGTGACGCCCGCGAGCGTCACCGCGTCGGTGTCGGCCAACTGACAGGGATTTCTCCCGACCCTCGTCACTCCGCCACGAGCGCTCCATCCTGATCCACCAACCTCACCATCCACCATCGTGCGCCACCACGGCTTAAGAGACACCAACGCCATCTCCCCGCCGCCAGCAAACCGAAGCCAGCGAGACGAGAAAGGAACACGAAAATGAGGGGCTGCGAGGGAAAGGCACCACGGGAGGGAACTGCCTCCACCGCCAATGGCGGTACCCGTCCGGACATGCCGACAAGGGGCAAACCAGGCCCTCCTGGCCCGGCCGAGCATAGACCCACTTGGTCCGTACTCGTGAAGCCCGCCGTCAGATGCTGCAGGACGTGCGCCTCCACCCCAGCTGCCTAGACGAAATCAACTCTGAATTTATCGTTCGCATGTAAATTTCAGCGACATTCATCCGTTCCTTTTGACGATGAGACAATACCAATTATTCTAACAAAGCATTTTATGACGCAAGTCTAATAAATCTTAGTCCACACGTCACATTTGATGGAGATAATCGTGACAATTGTGTCGTTTTTGTGACGGAACAACCCAATTATTTGACACCAGTCCAAACAAGTACAAACCTCACGGGCGTGCCAATTTTTTTTTTTTGAAACGAAAAGTGCGCTCTTCATTGATATAGAAAAGAGTTGCCCGTTTATGAGGAAAACTGACCGAAAAACCTTACAACACGACACCACACGCCAGCCCCGAGGCTACGCTCCACACGGGTCGACGACCAACCAGGTCGACACCACACCTCAACGCAACAGGCGGAGGCGAAAGACCGGAGCCACCGCTCCAACTACCACGCCGGCCCCAAGGCGGCGCCCCGCCGAAGACGAACCCGCCTCGCCGAACCACCAACACTCCACAAACCCCCGTCCGGCCCAAAGCGAGGCCCCAAGAGGCAAAGCGACACAAGAGCGCCGCCCACGCCCGATCCCGCGAGGGATCTAGGGTTTCCCCCGGAGAACCCGGGCGGAGATCAGGAGACACCCGCTTCGATGACGCCTTCAAGAAGGATGTGGCGCCCACGGGCGTCACCGTCGTCGGTCCAGGCCGGCCGCCAAGACAAAGCTTTCGCCCAGCGAAGAGTCCCAAAATCTCGCACCCGCCCAACAAGGACCGGCACAGACCACCACCTGCATCCGCCGGAACGCTGCCCCCGGAGCAACGCGCATGTAGCCAACGGAGCATCGCCGAAGAGCACCGAGGGCGCCGCCGGAACGCCGCATAGAGGGGACGCCGACCAACACCAACTCGGGGCTCGAGGATGAGCGCCGAAGACCGCAGACAAGAGCTCCCAGATCCGGCCGCCACGCCACGCCGCCACCGCGGCCGCCGCACCGCCGAGGAAACCGCTCCACCTCCCAGGGCTTGTCGCGCCCGCCCGTGCCTCCACACGCCGGCGACGACACACCAACATCGCGCCGCACGGCCCCTTCGCGCCGCCAGGGGCCAGAAGCGCTGCCGCGCCAGCCACACCCGCAGAACGTCGCCGCGCCCGCCACATGCCGCAGCACCCGCCGCCTAGAGCCGCGCCCGAGGGAACTCCCCCACGCCAAGGACGCGGGAGGGGAAGGAGCGGAAGAAACATCTCCCCGCGCCGGCTCGACCGAGCCCAGGGAAGGCCCTCGTGGCCCAGATCTCGCCCAGCCGCATCGTCGCTCACCTTCAGCCGCACGCCGCCTCGCCACTCCAGACGCCGATCCCGCCGCCGAGCCCAGCCAGACGACCTCCGAAGCAACACGCCGCCAGTGGCCAGCAGCGGCCGCGCCCGCCCGCAGCCCGCAACGCCGAAGCCCAGGGGAACTCCCGTGCGCCGGGAGAAGAAAGCCCCGCCGCCACCATCCCTGGGGCGAGCACGGCTTTGCCGGTGCCCCTCCGGCGGCGGCGACGCGGGGGAGGGCGGTGGGGGACCGCTAGGAGCGGCGGCGGCTAGGGTTCCCCCGTGTCGCCAGAGGAGGGCGACGCGGGGGTTGGCGTGGGGTTTTCATTTTTTGGCGTGCCAATTTTCTGGTAGAGGCAGCAGACCCGTCGTCTCAAACCAACTGGTCCGCAGCCAAGCTTTTCTCCAACCCAGCACACAAAATTCCAAGAGCAAAAAAGCTCACATAACTACCGATAGAATGCGAACCAATCCGATCAATTTGACTTCTCGACTGCGGTAAGTCGGCATGGATTCATGGCCAGACAAAGGCATATGCTCCATTCCAGTCCAACAACAGGGACATGCCGCCATACCTTCTTCTCTCCCCGCCCGTAACCGTGCACAGTGTACCTATTCTATCCTTCACTTCTGCGTCGACGACGCATTGCCCACCCCGTGCAAACTCGCCTATAAGAGCAGCGCAGACAACGATGCTAAGCCCCAAGCCCAGGCTCACACAAGGATATCTCCTCACTTCATCAGCACTCCATACCAGAAGAACCTCCCAATTAGCAATGGCGAAGTGTCTCGCCGTCGCCCTCCTGCTACTGGTGGTGGTCGCGTACTGCGACGGGAGGGAGCTGAACGGCAAGGAACAGACACTTGCAGCGACACGCGGTGCCGGTGCCGGCGTCGGCGAGGAGAAGGTTTTGGGGTTGCCAGACCTGCCGCTTGTCGGAACTGCTACCGGTACCAGCACCATTACCGGCCCGCTGGTGGTGATTCCTGGGATTCCCGCCATTGGTCCATGATAATCTCTAGTGTTCATGTGATGACCCATAACCTGAAGCTCACCTTGTGTCTAGCTTTAGGCTTCTAGCTAGCACCGCCTGGAAGAAAAAAAACGATCATTTCCATGCTCCTTAATGATCGTCTGTATCAACTGTCGTCTGTATTTCTTTTCAGTCCATGTTCCAGTATTTTCCGCTCCTTGATGTGCTCCATGTAGTCATGTATCGTCAACGTAATAGTAATAAATAAATGTTTTGCAATGTGATCGCCTTCTTGGATAGAGATATCAACAGGTTAATTGCATCATCTCATCGACGTATTACGAGTATGTGCAAAGATCTTTGCAGAGCATTCTATATGTCCCGATGATATAGGTTTCTACAGTTTAGGGCATCTCCACCGGGGCGATCCATATTTATGTCCGTTTGCGTCGAGCACGGACATAAAAAACATCCGCATGTCTCTGCATGCGTCTGCCCCTTCTCCAGCGGTAGGGATGCATTTATTTGATCGCATGTGTGATTAGAGAGGCGACAGAAGAAGAGATTCTATTTGTGTGGCTAGGAATAAACGCATTACGATTAAAGGAGAGAGAGCTACATGCAGACCAAACGGACACAAACGGACGCGTCCGCACAAACGCATTCTGGCGCATATTTGGTCCATGTTTGCGTCAGACGGACGCTGCAGACGTTTTGCGTCTTGCTGAGCGTGTTTTTGTCCGCGCATACGCAACGGACGAAAAACGTCCGTTTGCGTCGCCCCGTTGGAGATGCCCTTAGAGCATCTCCAGTCGCGTCCTCCAAAGCGTCCCCAAACAGATTTGGGGCGCGCCGGACCAAAAAACGGTTGCAGCCGCGTCCCCCAAAGCCGAATTTGTCCGGCGCGATACGGTGTCCGGCGCCCGAGCCCGTCCCCGTCCCACGGGGACGCACGGCACCGGGACACAACGAGCGCGCGGGGGTGGCGGGGCACCCGTCAGCGGCACAGGGAAATTGCCTCCCACTCCCGGCAAATCCCGCCTCCCGCCACATCGCGCCTATCCCGCCGCGCATTTCTGGCCTCCCAACACATATCCCGCCGCCTTCATTTCTCCTATCCCGCCGATTTGTTTCTCCCTCCAGCCGCCGCTACCCTCTCCCAATTCCATGGCGCCGCCGACAACCCCAAAAGATGACCAGAAAGCGGCCAAGAAGCCGCCGGCAATGCGACGAAAGGGCGAACGCCATTCGCGAAGCGCGAAGGCGCCGGCTCCGAAGAAGAAGCCGGAAGGATGGACCGAAGATCAATGGCAGCAAGACTGTCTGCGCCGGATGATGTCGACGGCGGAGCGGAAAGGACCGAGGGCAGCGGAGCAGAGAAGAAGGCTCGGCGCGCGCGCGACCAGACATAATGGCCGGGTGTCGCCGCCACCAACGCGAGCCCATGGAGTACGTCCGTGCCGGTGTACGTTCCGGGAGTGATCTCTCCGTCGTCATCCGCCTTCTACAACGACGGCCCCTCTGCCACTCCCGGTGCGTGACACCTAACTTGTCGCCCCACTACCAGGATGCCGCGCATGGCGGCTTCAACCCCAACAACCTCTACTCCCCGGCGTACGAGCAGCGCGAGCCAGGACCCTGTATGGACGGAGACCCTTTCACTGGCCGCAGGGGCTGCTCGAATTCGACGGCGCCGGTGCTGAGGAGGAGGATGGGGGTGAGGAAGAGGAGGACGAGGAAGAGGAGGGGGTGGAGGACGACCACGAGGACAAAGAGGGCGGCGAGGAAGAGGATGAGGAGGGTGCCGGTGACGATGATCTCGTGGGCCCCAAGTGGACGGTTTTGGAGGATCTATGTCTGTGCGAGTCGTGGGCGACGGTGAGCCATGACTCCATCATCGGCGCTAACCAAAAATACGGGAAGTATTGGGCGAGGATGAAGGCCGAGTTCGATGAGCGCAAGCTCATCAAGAGCGACTACAACAAAGTGACAATGAAGAGGAGCCAAAAGGCAATGTCGATGCAATGGGCCATCATCCAGGCATCGGTGAACTCCTTCCATGGGTACCATCACGACTTAGTGACCAGAAGCGATAGCGGCGCCGACGTCGCCCAACTGGTACGACTCTTTCTTACATAATCTGTAGCGCCTACAATGTGTTCGATGAAATGATTCCGCTTCCTTTGGTTAGTTTGACAAGGCCATGGATTTGTACCGGAAGAACTCGGAAGGTCACAAGTCTTTCACGCTGATGCATTGCTATAGCAAGCTCAAAACGAACAAGAAATGACGGTTGACGCGCCTGTCGTTGTCCAAGGGGAAGGACGCCATTGATCTGGACGCGCCGCTGGCCAACGTCAGGCGTCCTATCGCAACAAGGCTGCCAAGGCCGCCTTGGCCGACGCTGCGTCGTCTGAGAAGACGCAGGCGTCGATCACGAAATGCCTCGCCGACGTCTCCTCGACCTTTCTCTCCCGCGACAAAAAGGCCAACGAAAGGTGGGCGGAGCTGCTCAAGAGGCAAGAGGAGAAGTTGGAGCTCAAGAAACGCAGGGACGACATGTCCCTGCTGAGAGTGTCGATGACATAGGCATCCCAAATGGGCCTGCCGAAGATAGTACCCGGAGTTTACTGAAGGCCCACTATCCGAAGAATAAGAAGATTCGGGAGCCCAAGATATATTAAGGAAAGCTAGAGTTGTAATAGGGAGTGTTATTTGTAATCTGGCGGGATGAGTTAGAAACCGTCCCGGACTCGTAACTTGTACAAAACGAAAACCCTCGGCTCCACCTCCTATAAGGGGGAGTCGAGGGACGAAGAAAGGATCGAATTTTTACCGTCAATAACCTTAGTTTTCATAATCGTCGAGTACTTTTCGCCTAAACCTTCGAGATCTACTTGCCCTCTACTTCTAGCAAAACCCTAGTCTACAATTTGTAGGCATTGACAAGTTAATCCTTTGTCAATTGGCGCCGTCTCGTGGGAATTAGAGGTTGCAAGGAGCTGATCTCGATGGCACGTTCAAGATCTTCGACTTCGTCGACAAAAGCAACGCGATGGATCGAGGTAACAAGGGAAAAACTGATCTATTCAATTTTATTCCTCACCCGCCCTCCCGTATGGATGCATGTGCCTATCTGGAGGAGCCCATCATCATGACGTTCGGAGAATTCCGATTTGGCGTCAACAAGGAAGGATCCTATCGTCTCGAAGTTCCGATCCCGTCGGAATTTTCAGCAGTCGATTCTAACTTTTCGTCGAGTGACGAGGAGTTTTCGTCGCCACGCTTCGTCGACAACAAGGCAAGCGGAAAGCTCGCCAAGATCTTCAAACACATCCTTCGAGTCGTCTGCGGACTCCTTTATAAGCAGCGACTCTGAAAGCGTCGGCAGCTTCAACTTCATCGACAAATCTGTCGCCATCGGGAAGGTCTTCACCACTCGTATGATGGTGTCACCAACCTTGACAAAAATCAATACGCAAAATACCACCAGATCTGTGCAATAGAAGAAACGGGTACATCAGAACCACAAACGTCAGAGGCTTTCGACGATTTGGGAAATCCATACGTCGATCCCGCTGATCTCAGGACAGGTCTAGGCACTAAATATGTCGGATCTTCAACTCGCGCAAAAGTCCAACTCCCGCAAGCTGCGTGGGATAGGGCTGCGAGAGCCATGGATGGATCAGAACCAATGAATACTACTGCTACCGTACAAGAGTTACAGGCATATCAATATAGACTTGCTCGGGTAAGCGAGAGTTGGAAAAACAGACAACATCCCCGAATAGGAGGAAAGAAGCAGCACTCGCGCCGGCGTACGCCGAGCGAGTTAAGTCGACTTTCAGGAACTTCGGGAGATAGTCACAGAGAGGCTCGAAGGAGAGCAAGATCTCGGCTGCAAAATATACCCGAAGGAGAAAGGGGGAATCTAATTCAAAATCTCGACATGTCCTTCATGACGATCGATGAAAGGGGAAATATCATCCCAAAACACCAGAAGCAGGTTACATGGCAACACAGGCTTACATCCTCGCATCCAGACCACCTCCTGGAGACCCGAGAGAACCATTGTTCAATATCGATGGCTGGAGTAGGAGTTATGGGAACAGCGTTTGCAACAACGCCTCCCGAAGAAAATCCTAGGCAAAATAGTCCACGACCCACCGCAGCAGTTCAAGACCCACCAAGAACAAGTGGAGCAAGAGATACAGCAGTCCAAGTAAGGGTGGACAGAGCGCGACAAGAAAGAAGGAGCGTCAGCACTCACCAGAAGTCGCCGAAGATATGTGTGGGCTCCCGTGTTTTACGAGAAGAGTTCGAAAAACTCGAGTCCCAAAAGGATTCAAGCTACCCGAAAATTTCAAGAAATTCGACGGCCTGCAAGATCCCGAGGATTGGCTCGTGGATTATCTCGAGATGGTGAAGCTGGTAGGAGGAACCAGAGCAACAGCTATGCAAAGTATCCAAGTTCATCTGAGCGGTGCCGCGAGATCTTGGATAAAGAAACTCCCCCAAGTTCCATCGACAACTGGGATAATTTCGAGGACATCTTCGTGAAAAACTTCGATCCACCTGCAAAAAACCTGCGTCATTGGAGGAGTTGAGAGCGTGTCGACAAAAACACGACGAGTCGATGAGGAAATACATACAGCGGTGGAACATCATAAAGAACTCAGCAGAAGATATATCTGACGAGAGAGCAATAGATGCGTTTGTGGCAGGAATCGGGCGAGGAGATTTCGTCGAGGACTTAGGGAGAACTAACCCTAAGACCATATCAGCACTCATGGAAATAGCCAATAAATGGGCAGATGGAGAAGACGCAATATACAACAAGCGACACAGGTCGCCAGAAGAGGATCGTGGTCGAAATTATCAAAATAGAAGGCGATTTTCTCGCCAGTTCTACAACAACGATGCTCCCGGCCATATATCGGCTGGTTTTCGAGGAAATCCTGGAGGAAATAGTCGAGATGATTATCAAAGGAGTAATGAGCAACAAGGCGACAATAGAGGTGATTTTCGTGGCAACAGGCAAAATAGTGGACCAAGGACTCAAAGACCTTACGTATCTCCCGAGAGATGATGAACGGTCCGTGTCAAATGCACTTTTACCTCGACAACAATGGAAAGAGGCAGTCAGGACATCTCCAGAAAGACTGCCAATTTTCAGGCAATGTTGCGAGCCGCAGGAATTGCAAATGCCCAAGCAAATAACAGAAACCCTCGGGAGCCAAGGAGCGAGATCCACCTTCCACCTCCTCCCGCAATTACCGAAGAAAATCGACACCAGCTTAGAATTGCGGCAGCACCACATCCACCTCCATATGTTGACCCCAACTCTAACGGTGCGGTCTCGATGATTCAGAAGGCTAGGCCATCAAACAGGGCGCAGAAGGTAATCTCGCGACAAGTGTTCATGGCAGAGAAGATGCCTCCACCAACAGCCGAGTACCTAAATTGGTCGGGCAAGACATCGGCTTCACAATCGCAGACCATCCGCAGCAAGTTCCTCGACCAGACAAGCAGCACTCATCTTACCCGCAGTAATCGCTGGTTTCGACGTGTCGAGAGTTTTCATAGATGGCGGCAGCAGCTTAAACCTCATGTATGCAGATACATTGAGGAAGATGAACATATCCCTAGCAAATCTGAAACCAACTGACACACGTTTCCATGGGATCACACCAGAGAAGCCAAGTTATCCATTGGGCAAGATCAACCTCGACGTTCAGTTTGGAACCCGAGAAAACTACGGGATAGAGAACTTGGAGTTCGTGGATTTCCCGTCGCAATATCACGCTTTGTTGGGACGACCAGCGCGTATGCTAGGTTCATGGCGGTGCCGCATTATACATATTTGTTGTGGAGGTTGCGGGCCCAAGGGACCTATCACAATCAAAGGAAGTTTCGTTATCCGATAAATGCGACAAGGATTTTCACCGACTGTCAGAAACTTTCGGAATGCAAGCAGAATATGCGGCGCCACGATTCACTGATTATGATGTACTGCCAGAGGTAGGGAGATCTTCTAAAGAGTCAACTTTCAACACAACCAAGGATTCAAAAGAGGTACAGATCCACCCGACAGATCCAAAGAAAACGACGTCCATTGCCGCAAACATGGATGTCGCATAGGAAAGCGCGCTCGTCGAGTTCCTCCGTGAGCACTGGAAAATCTTCGCATGGTGTCCAGCCGACATGCCAGGAGTACCCAGGGAACTTGCCGAGCACCACCTCAATTTGGATCCTCTCGCAAGACCAGTCAAGCAGCCTTTACGACGTTTTCGGAACCTAGCCGCAAAGCAATGTTATCAGAGATAGATCGACTCAAAGACGCTGGTTTCATCAGAGAAATATCTACAGCCACATGGGTAGCTAACCCAGTGATGGTGCCGAAGAAACACACAATAGTCCTTCGCATGTGCGTCGACTTCACGTGTCTCAATAAACATTGTCCCAAGGATCACTTTCCCCTCCCAAGGATCGATCAAATCATCGACTCCACGGCAGGATGCGAACGTCTTTCCTTCTTGGACGCATATTCTGGTTATAACCAGATCAGATTAAAAGAAGAAGATGAAGCCAAGACAGCGTTCATCACACCTTATGGCGTGTTTTGCTACAAAACAATGCCCTTTGGTCTGAAAAACGCGGGAGCAACATATCAGCGGATGATGCAGAAGTGCCTAGCAACACAGATTGGAAAAATGTACAAGTCTACATCGACGATGTCGTAATAACATCAAAGAAAGGGTCAACTTTGATCGAAGACTTGAAGGAAACCTTCGACAACCTAGACAAGTTCTGCCTCAAGCTGAACCCGACAAAATGCTCCTTTGGAGTTCCCGCTGGAGAACTTCTCGGGTTCCTAGTATCAGCAAGGGGGATTGAAGCTAATCCCGAAAAAAACAGCCATCGTCACTATGAGAAAGCCAACAAAGTTGAAAGAAATACAACAGCTAACGGGGCGAGTCGCAGCTTTAAGCATTCGTCGTGTTAGGAGAAAAGGCGCTGCCGTTTATGCATTGATCAAGCAAGGGGAAAATTTCAATGGAACGAGGAAGCAGCAGCCTTCGAAAGCGAGCAATTTCACACCACCGATATTGGTGGCGCCAAAGAGAAAGAACCTCTCCTCTTGTACATTGCAGCCACACCTGGTCAGCACGGCCCTAGTAGTCGAGAGAGAAGAAGAAGGCAAGCTTCATGGAGTTCGGAGGCCAGTATATTTCATCAGCAAGGTCGCCTCAAAACAGCGGTACCCGCAATACGAAAGCATATGGAGTATTCACGACAGAAGAAAATTGCGACACTATTTTTCGGCGCACCCGATAATAGTGGTCAACGAGGCTCCCTTGTCAAATATACTGAACAACCCAGAAGCTACGGGTCGTGTCTCCCTTTGGGGAATAGAACTTTCCCTCGGGACATCACGTATGAAAAAAGAAAAGCAATAAAATCACAGGTCTTACCAGATTTTATTGCAGAGTGGATGGAGCTACAAAACACGGGACCCCCAGATTTATCGAGAACTTGGACCATGAACTTCGACGGGTCCAAAAGATTGGAAGGTGCTGGAGCAGGCGTGATATTGGTATCACCTGAAGGTGACAAGTTGAAGTACGTTTTGCGGATGACATTCCCAAATGCGTCTAACAATGAAGCAGAATATGAAGCTCTCATACACGGGATGAAGATGGCGAAAGCTTGCTGTGCAACCCGACTGAAAATTTTCGGCGACTCACAATTGGTAGCACAGCAAGTCATGAACCAATGCGATGCAGTCAACGAAAGTATGATAGCATATAAAGAGGTGTACAATGAGCTAGAGAAGTTATTCGATGGTTGTGAAGTAAATCACATCAGCAGGATGAGCAACGATGAAGCCGACGTTCTTGCAAACATCGGGTCGCAGTGTCTCGCGATTCCTCCAGGCGTGTTTTAGGAAGAGATAAGCGAGAGATCAACAAAGCCAGCAAAACCAAAGAAGGAGAAGAAAGAGAAACCTCGAGTATCACCAAAGACACAGCAGAAGAAGAAGAAGAGCAAGAGCTAGTCATGATGGTGCAAGTTCCATGGATGCAGGCTTACATATCATATATCCTAAGGAAAACGATACCCGACGACCCAGTCGAAGCAAGGCGAATAATCAGGAGATCAAAAGCTTTCACTGTGGTAAAAGGCGAGTTGTACAAACGAAGTATCTCGGGCGTGCTACAAAGATGCGTTACGCCCGAAGAAGGAAGAATTATCCTGAAAGATGTGCACGAAGGAATATGCGGGCACCACGCGAGCAGCCGAGCTATCGCGGCTAAGGTTTTCAGAGCAGGATTCTATTGGCTAACAGCAATTGAGGACGCAAAGGAAATAGTGAGAACTTGCGACGCGTGCCAAAGATTTGCCGCCACCTCACTCTCCCGCAGAGAACTTATGCCAATCCCATTGTCTTGGCCCTTTGCTCAATGGGGTCTCGACATGGTGGGAAAGCTACACAAAGCCTCGCGGAGGTTATGAGTATATGCTGGTCGCTGTCGACAAATTTACAAAGTGGATAGAAGCAAAGCCGATAAATTCACCGGACGGCGCGTCGGCGATTAAGTTCGTGAAAAGCATCGTCTTCAGATTTGGAGTCCCTCACAGCATTGTCACAGACAACGGCAGCAACTTTACGTCCAAGGAGTTCAAAGCATACTGCGCAGAAGTGGGCATCAAATTGAGTTTTGCGTCTGTCGCACATCCACAGACCAACGGTCAAGTCGAGAAAGCCAATGGCATTATCTGCAATGGCATCAAAAAACGCCTGCTAGGACCATTGGAAAAAGCACGGCATACTTGGCCGGAGGAGCTGCCAAGTGTATTGTGGAGTATCCGAACAACACCAAATACGGCGACACAGGAAACACCGTTTTTTCTGGTCCATGGAGCCGAAGCAGTCCTGCCGATAGAAATAGAGCACGATTCTCCAAGAGTCACAGAATATAATGAAGAAACCTCGAGAGAAGCCTTGAGGACGATGTCGATGCACTTGACGAAGCTCGAGACGAAGTCCTGTCACGAGTCGCCAAATATCAGCAGGACCTAAAGAACTACCACGTCGACGACTGCGCCCGAGGTCTTTTCAAGTTGGTGACTTAGTTCTGCGACTCAACCAAAAAGTCACGAAAAACTCGAGTCACCATGGCTTGGACCCTACATCGTCACAGAGGTAATCGAAGGAGGAGCATACAGAATCAAAGACAAGAAGACAGGATTGCTGAGCCAAATCCCTGGAACGTGGCACAGCTCAGGCGTTTTTACGCTTAGGCGCCGAAATATAGTCTACTTTGTAAACATACAATGTACTGAAACGCCCGCGAGTTTCCAGACGCACTTTTTCCTTTTTCGGCACCGAGTGGGGCCGAGAAGGTTTTTAATGAGGGCTCGCGGTGCTGCAATATAATAAAGATAGTGAAGATATACTTCTTATTCGTCGACATACTCGGGGGCTCTGCACCCTCAAATATCAAAACAGACAAACTCGATTTATTGAAAATATTTCGCCTTGGTACAATAATACCTCGCCAAATACATAAATTGGAAGTTGGTCATGATTAAATATAGTGCACACGCCAGAATATCTCATTACTCTGGTCCAAAAACCCGACAAACAAAATATAGAACTTCGACGACAAGATCATGCAGCCCATCAAGGTGTTTTATTACGGCTCAGAAAGGAACCTTGGGAAGAGAAAAATAGTACAAACTCCAGACAAAAAGGCTCGGGGGCTCCGACAATATAGAGCATTCTGCGGTATACAACAAATGTTTTCGACAAAGTTTTACAAATCAATCAGAACCCAAAATAGTATCTATTGACAAGCCTCTGGTCGTTCTATGCTCGGCATAAGATCCTTTGACGAAGAATTCTGCATCCATCCGAAGAAGCTCGTCTATCATCGACTCGGCCACAGGAGTCACCATCTCGTTGATTGCATCAATATTATTCTTGCGACGCGTCTTCTTTGCCATGCAATCAACGACAATCGTCGACAGGTCCAACTTTGGATGGCAAATATTTATCATAATCATGGCAAATCTTGCTCCAGCAGTCAGTTGGGCTCGTACGAAATTATGAATACGAGGAGCATCTCTGAAGGTCTCTAGCAATTCAGGAAGAGTCGCAGGAACCTCATTCCGAGGAAACAAAGTCTTGAAAACAAGGGTCAACGTCGTCGTGCAAAAATTTAGAAATTCGCGTACTTGGCAAGCACGATCTTGGAACCTGACAATCTGCTGGGTTCGTTCAGGAGTGGCCCAAAATAAAGAGCCATGGTTCAGAGAAAGGTTGACAAGAAGATTCGTTCTTTCATTTACTCTTAGATCTTCGGCAGCAGCATCAAGAACTGAGCCTATTGGACAACAAGGGAAGAAACTTGGAAGAAGGCACAGCAAAATAAAGAGAAGGCATCAGAAAGCTTGAGATACATACCTAGCATATCCGTGCTAGCTTCCAACATCAGCTCGAGCATGCTATTTTCCCGGGCACTAGCTCCTTTCGCTTCCAATATAGCAGCATCCTTAGCAGCCATAGCTTCTTCGGCTTGTCGACGAGCAAGTTGTTCTTGTTCAGATGCTCTCCGAGACTGTTCCATCATTGCCAGAGTTTGTTTCTTCGTGGACTGAAGTTGTTGTCGAAGTTCTTGTAAATCTTCCGACAAAGGTGTGCTGGAAGAACCTTCAAGGAAATTGTCATCGGTTCTTACTTTCTTCGACAAGGAAGAAGCGGGAGCAGCATCGGGAGAAGAAGGATTCGTTGAATAATTATCAAATATCAACTGGAAAAGAAAAACCCCAAATCAATGATAGCACCAAAAGGAATTTCATTGATTGTAGAAAATTTACATGGCCATTACAAAAGAAGTTCTCCTAAGGGACTGGCAGGGAACTTGTCGCCAAGACTAGAATGGCGACAATAGCAAAGGAAATAAAGAAAGCAAAAACTAGACCTCCGGCCTTGAAGAGCTAGGAGTCGAAGATGGCTTGATCCCGAGATAGGCCAGGATCTTCTTCGTGTTAAGCTTTGCCGCCTTGATCAAAGATCGCCATTTTGCTTGCTCTATTTGCTCCGTGTCGCCAACTTTGGCCCAGTCAATAGTTTGTTGACTGTCAGCAACTAGGGCAACAGTGCTTTCCACGGCAATCTTCATGTTCTCATGGCGCATCTTCAGCCCAAGATCTTCGGGAGGATTAAAGCACTTGGCAAGGCCAAGGAAAGTTGCGGGCTCCTCTTTCTTCGGGAAGAAGTAGGGAAAAGCTTCGACAACCCCGCCCTGGCTTCATCCATGCCTTCACGCGCTTCCGTCCCATGAAACTCAAGGAATGAAACGGCGTCAAGAAGAACATCGTTGTCAGGATCCTCAAGTTCAAATTCTTGCGAGGTCCTATCTGACAAAATAAAAATAGAAATTTTTGTCAACAAACAAGTGCAAAAAAGGAAAATCCAAAGGGTATGCAATGGTGCAAATGCTTACCGACAAAGCGACGACTTTGTGTTTTTATGCGTTTGGTGATCGCGCCGCGAGCAGATTGCGCAGTTATGTGATCGCTTAGTGAAGTCTCGGCGTCATGCAGACGTTTCCGAAGATCTTCGACACCAGCAGCATCAGCCTTAGCCTTGTCGGCTTCTTGCCTAGCTTCAACGCATCTGACTCGGCCTTCTTACGAGCCTCTTCACATTGCTCTAACTTTAGAGCAAGCGTGTCAGCACGTTCGTTGGCTCTGCCAGTTTCTCTGAAAAAAGGAAGACAAGATTGGCTATAAACGTCGACAAGTCATGCAGAAAGGAAGCAAAAAATAGTCGGGCATTACCTTCAGTCTTGCTGGCGTAATCACGGTACCCAACGAATTGGGCACCGATGCGAAGAAGATCTTTGATCATAGGCTGTTAAAGAGAGACAAAGAAAGAAAATGTTGGCATGAGAAAAATGACGACACATAGGAGCAAACAGAGAAAATATAAACAACGACAAGAGTGTTAGCAACTTACATCATCCAAGAGAGGGTTAGAAGAGCTACTCGATTGAAGAGTAAGCTCTGGATTTATCTCAACCCTTGCCCTTTTTGGCGAAGGGACAAGGGGGCTTGCCGGAGGAGTAGCAGCGCCGACATTTTGTCGAGGAGGCGACGTTTCTTCTCCTTCGACTGGCGTCTCCGAGGCGACTAATGTATGTGACGTGCTCGTTCGAGCAGCCACATCAGCAGTTGGTACCTCTTCTTCATCATCACTACGAGCAAGCGTCGACAATATAAAAAGCAAGATAGACAAGAATCTTCGAGTACAAGTAAACAAGAAAAAGGGTACTTACGAACTGATGAGAGACTCGAGGTATGGATCATAGCCTGCCTTCTGGTGCGAAGGAACAGCTTCGTCGACTTTGGAGGTGCCGGAATCTTCGGCATCATCCCTTTTCCTTTTGTTCCTTGGAGAAACAGCAGGAGGAGGAGATTGTGCCGATGCAGTGGCTTCAGAGACATCCTCTTTTTCGTCGGATCCCGCAGATTTTCGAGATTCTGCGGGTTCATTTGCAAACGAGGGGGCATCTGGATTGTCATCGGAGATAACGGCCCTTTCTTCGACATCCCCACCTTCAGGAAGAGGAGGAAGTGAAACAAGATTTGGGTGGTCCTGTATATAAAGAGGGAAGGATGTCAGAAATGAATAACAACACAAAAAGCAAGGCAATCGATAGATTACGCGACAATGTTTACCTTGGGAAGCGCATGGGCGGCGCTGTATGGTTTTACACGACAAGTGGAAGGGATGGAGTCTTTCTTCTTGAGAGATGAAATCCTACGGATAAGTCTATCCAAATCCTTGACTTCCAAATTCGTCGACAGGCGATCTGCGTCTTCATCGCCGTGTAATTCCGAAAGGGTTTTTGCGAGCCTGAAGAGGCTGCACCCTAGTCCTAAGGAAGTACACCGTAATTTGGATGCCTGATAATTCTTTTCCACGAGTATTTTGCAACTCATGGATACGAGTCATCAGGGCCTCTGTCGAAGTCCTTTCTTCCTCGGCTTCTGCGTCCCAAGAACGGCGGCGAAGGATTTTCTCGGCACCGTCAAAAGGAGGAATGTTGTCTTCGGCGCATCCGTGGTTTTCTTCACGAATGTACAACCACTTCTTGCGCCACCCTTGAACGGAGTCAGGGAGTTTGACGTCGAAGTAGTTGACAGAGGAGCGAACAGAAATAACAACACCGCCTATATTATACGCGACATTGGCAGAGCCATTGCGGCGACAAAGAAAATGCGCTTCCATAATGCCCAGTTAGGCTGGACACCAAGGAAGGCTTCGCAGAGGGTGATAAAAATAGAAATGTGAAGGATAGAGTTGGGCGTGAGATGGTGAAGTTGGAGACCATAAACATAGAGTAACCCGCGAAGAAAAGGGTGAATGGGGGCGGCAAGACCGCGGATGAGATGATCAACAAAACTTACCCGATACCCCATTGGAGGGGTTGGGTAGCTTTCTTCACTGGGGAAGCAAACCGCTTTGGGTTTCTTGGTAATCCCCAGCTTCAGGAGATTGAGGTCCTGGTTCGTGATCTTGGACCTCTCCACTCCGCGGCTCCCAGATCCGCGGCGGTCATCGAGGAATCAGGTGTGTATGCCTGGTCAATCGACGCGGTGGCATCAACAATGGCGGAGAGCTGTAGCTACGAAGTGAAGAGCTTTGAGAGATGAGGAGCGCACGAGGAAATTTTGCAGAGGAAAGCAGGGGGACGGCGCGAGCGGAAGTGTTCGAGGAAGAAGAAGAGGACCTTATATACAGGTGCGGTGAAACGACGGAACCGTTGGATGAAAAAAGAATGCAGCAGATGATCGCCACGTGGATACAAGGGCACAATGGTATTTAAACATTAACGAGGTTACAGAACGTGTGCCAGAAAAAGGGAGAACATGTGTCCCCCACTTGCACGACGTGTCCGACAGATCAGGAATTGGGACCCACATGGCAGCGAAACAAGTGATAATGGTCAGTTTCCAAAATAGAGATCGTGGCTATCATCAAATGACGTCGTCAAGATAAAAGAAAAATTCGACTGGAGTTTTCAAAAGTTTATCGACAACGCAAGATTATCTCGGGAGTCTTTGATCAAATACAAGTTTTTGCCCAAATGCTCGGGGGCTACTTTGGAAAAATAGAAAACTTCGAGTATGACAAGATAGAAATGGCGAGAGCCTATGACCAAATGCAAGCATTTGTTCATAGCCTCGGGGCTACTCCCATCGGGAGCGCTGGTCGCGCACCCGATAAATATAAAATTGTCGAGAAAGATTATAAATATAGCGGCAATGGATACTAATCTGTGGAGCCTACACCCAAGCACAAGTTCTTGGATGCTACTCCCATCGGGAACGCTGTTCGCGTGCCCGATGAATTTTATCAAAATAAAGAAATAGCAGTGAGTATATTTCGAGTTACACAGATAACTCTACATATACTCCCATCGGGAAGACAAAATAAGTCATCAGATATGACTCGATAAAATGTGCTATTCCAAAGGCGAAAAGCACTCGACAATATATTCTCAAACGCCAAAGTTGCGATCAATTTCTGAATGCCGCAAATTTGCGAAGGTAAGACCCCAGATCCGTTCTGCTGGGCGTGGCATCGCCAAAGACTGCGTCTCTTACTTTTATCCGTATCAACAGATACGAAGAAAAATCCTAACGGACGCGTTAGGTACCCGATAAATTTGACTGGGACTCGACAGAATGGTAAGACCTTAAGCGGCACCTGTCGAAGTTTACACCAGTATCCCGAGATCATGTCCAGGGACGTGATCTTGAAGTAGGTTTTTGCGGATTGCCACTAGAGCAGTTAACTAGTACCTGATCCGTCAGATGAACTAGCCCCAACTACCGTTATCCCTGTACAATATAGAATTTTATGTGAAGAAGTATAAATAAAAGTTCTCGAATAAATATAAACAGTCGAGATTTCCCTTGACTCTACGATTCAAGCAAAATCTCGGGGGCTACTGACATAGGCATCCCAAATGGGCCTGCCGAAGATAGTACCCGGGTTTTACTGAAGGCCCACTATCCGAAGAATAAGAAGATTCGGGAGCCCAAGATATATTAAGGAAAGTTAGAGTTGTAATAGGGAGTGTTATTTGTAATCTGGCGGGATGAGTTAGAAACCGTCCCGGACTCTGTAACTTGTACAAAACGAAACCCTCGGCTCCACCTCCTATATAAGGGGGAGTCGAGGGACGAAGAAAGGATCGAATTTACTGTCAACAGAACCCTAGTTTTCATAATCGTCGAGTACTTTTCGCCTAAACCTTCGAGATCTACTTGCCCTCTACTTCTAGCAAAACCCTAGTCTACAATCTGTAGGCATTGACAAGTTAATCCTTTGTCAGTCGACAGAGGGAATGTCTCCCCGGACGCGGGCGGCGCATGATGTCTATGTTCCCCCTCCTTTCCTGTAGACAGTGTTGGGCCTCCAAGTGCAGAGGTTTGTAGAACAGCAGCAAGTTTTCCCTTAAGTGGATCACCCAAGGTTTATCGAACTCAGGGAGGAAGAGGTCAAAGATATCCCTCTCATGCAACCCTGCAACCACAAAGCAAGAAGTCTCTTGTGTCCCCAACACACCAAATAGGTGCACTAGTTCGGCGAAGAGATAGTGAAATACAGGTGGTATGAATATATATGAGCAGTAGCAACGCCAGAAAATAGCTTGATGGCGTGTAGTTGATGGTGGTAGTATTGCAGCAGTAGTAACACAGTAAAACAGTAAACAAGCAGTAGTAACTCAGCAGTATTTAGGAACAAGGCCTAGGGATTACACTTTCACTAGTGGACACTCTCAACATTGATCACATAACAGAATAGATAAACGCATACTCTACACTTTTGTTGGATGATGAACACATTGCGTAGGATTACACGAACCCTCAATGCCGGAGTTAACAAGCTCCACAATAATGCTCATGTTTAAGTAACCTTAAGTGTAAGATAGATCAAAACGACTAAACCAAGTACTAGCATAGCATGCACACTGTCACCTTCATGCATATGTAGGAGGAATAGATCACATCAATATTATCATAGCAATAGTTAACTTCGCAATCTACAAGAGATCATGATCATAGCATAAACCAAGTACTAACACGGTGCACGCACTGTCACCTTTGCACACATGCAGGAGGAATAAAACTACTTTAATAACACATCACTAGAGTAGCACATAGATAGTAGTGATACAAACTCATATGAATCTCAATCATGTAAAGCAGCTCATGAGATCATTGTATTGAGGTACATAGGAGAGAGATGAACCACATAGCTACCGGTACAGCCCCGAGCCTCGATGGAGAACTACTCCTCCTCATGGGAGCAGCAGCGGTGATGAAGATGGCGGTGGAGATGGCAGGGTCGATGGAGAAGCCTTCCGGGGCACTTCCCCGCCCGGCAGGGTGCCGAACGAGAACTCGTCCCCGCATCTTGGCTTCGCGACGGCGGCGGCTCGGGAACTTTTCTCGTATCGTGGCTCTCTCCCTAAGGGTTTTCGATGCGGGGGCTTTATATAGGCGAAGAGGCGGCGTCGAAGGTCGAAGAGGCGGCCAGGGGGTAGGCGGCGCGGGCCAACCCTAGGCCGCGCCGGCCACCCTCCCTGGGCCTGTCCCCTCCGGTCCTTCCCGGTGTTCGGAAGCTTCGTGGAAAAATAGGAACCTGGGCGTTGATTTCGTCCAATTCCGAGAATATTTCGTTACTAGGATTTCTGAAACCAAAACAGCAGAAACAGAACGGCACTTCGGCATCTTGTTAATAGGTTAGTTCCGTAAAATGCATAAATATGACATACAATGTGCATAAAACATGTAGGTATCATCAATAAAGTAGCATGGAACATAAGAAATTATCGATACGTTGGAGACGTATCAGCATCCCCAAGTTTAGTTCTGCTCGTCCGAGCAGGTAAAACGATAACAAAGATAATTTCTTAAGTGACATGCCATCATAACCTTGATCATACTATTGTAAGCATATGAGATGAATGCAGCGATCAAAACAATGGTAATGACATGAGTAAACAAATGAATCATAAAGCAAAGACTTTTCATGAATAGTAATTCAAGACAAGCATCAATAAGTCTTGCATAAAAGTTAACTCATAAAGCAATAATTCAAAGTAGAGGCATTGAAGCAACACAATGGAAGATTAAGTTTCAGCGGTTGCTTTCAACTTATAACATGTATATCTCATGGATAATTGTCAACATAGAGTAATATAACAAATGCAATAAGCAAGTATGTAAGAATCAATGCACACACACAAGTGTTTGCTTCTTAAGGTGGAGGGAGATAGGTAAACCGACTCAACAATAAAAGTAAAAGAATGGTCCTTCAAAGAGGAAAGCATCGATTGCTGTATTTGTGCTAGAGCTTTTATTTTGAAAACATGAAACAATTTTGTCAACGGTAGTAATAAAGCATATGAGTTATGTAAATTATATCTTACAAGTTGCAAGCCTCACGCATAGTATACTAATAGTGCCCGCACCTTGTCCTACTTAACTTGGACTACCGGATCTTTGCATGCCATGTTTCAACCAAGTGTCACAAAGGGGTACCTCCATGCCGCCTGTACAAAGGTCCAAGGAGAATGCTCGCATTTCGGATTTCTCGCTTTTGATTATTCTCAACTTAGACATCCATACCGGGACAACATGGACAACAGATAATGGACTCCTCTTTAATGCATAAGCATGTAGCAAAGTTATTATTCTCATATGAGATTGAGGATATATGTCCAAAACTGAAACTTCCACCATGATTCATGGCTTTAGTTAGCGGCCCAATGTTCTTCTCTAACAATTTTGCATGCTCCAACCACTAAAATGATAGACCTTCAGACAAGACGGACATGCATAGCAACTCACATGATATTCAACAATAGTTGATGGCGTTCCCCATAAACATGGTTATCGCACAACAAGCAACTTAATAAAATATAAAGTGCATAAGTACATATTCAATACTACGATAGTTTTTAAGGCTATTTTGTCCCATGAGCTATATATTGCAAAGGTGAATGATGGAATTTTAAAGGTAGCACTCAAGCAATTTACTTTGGAATGGCGGGTAAATACCATGTAGTAGGTAGGTATGGTGGACACAAATGGCATAGTAGTTGGCTCAAGGATTTTGGATGCATGAGAAGTATTCCCTCTCGATACAAGGTTTAGGCTAGCAAGGTTATTTGAAGCAAACTCAAGGATGAACCGGTGCAGCAAAACTCACATAAAAGACATATTGTAAACATTATAAGACTCTACACCGTCTTCCTTGTTGTTCAAACACAATACTAGAAATTATCTAGACCTTAGAGAGACCAATTATGCAAACCAAATTTTAGCAAGCTCTATGTATTTCTTCATTAATGGGTGCAAAGTATATGATGCAAGAGCTTAAACATGAGCACAACAATTGCCAAGTATCACATTACCCAAGACATTTTACCCATTACTACATGTAGCATTTTTCCAATTCCAACCATATAACAATTTAACGAAGAGGAAACTTCGCCATGAATATTATAAGCTAAGAACACATGTGTTCATACGAACCAGCGGAGCGTGTCTCTCTCCCACACAAGGATGAACTTATTCAGAGAACTAAGATAACAAAACAAAAACAAAAATAAAAGCACACAGACGCTCCAAGTAAAATACATAAGATGTGAAATAAAAATATAGTTTCACTAGAAGAAACCTGATAAGTTGTCGATGAAGAAGGGGATGCCTTGGGCATCCCCAAGCTTAGACGCTTGAGTCTTCTTAGAATATGCAGGGATGAACCACCGGGGCATCCCCAAGCTTAGACCTTTCACTCTTCTCGATCACATTATATCACCCTCTTCTATTGACCCTTGAAAACTTCTGTCACACCAAACTTCAAGCAAACTCATTAGAGGGTTAGTACACAATCAAAATTCACATGTTCAGAGGTGACACAATCATTCTTAACACTTCTGGACATTGCACAAAACTTCTGAAAGTTAATGGAACAAAGAAACTCATTCAACTTAACAAAAGCGGCAATGCGAAATAAAAGGCAGAATCTGTCAAAAACAGAACAGTCCGTAAAGACGAATTTTAAGATGGCACCAGACTTGCTCAAATGGAAAAACTCAAAACTAATGAAAGTTGCGTACATATCTGAGGATCACGCTCGTAAATTGGCAGATTTTTTCGAATTTTCTACAGAGAATTATGCCCAGATTCGTGACAGACAGCAATGCTGTTTCTGCGCAGCGATCCCAAATATAACATCAACTTTAACATAGAAACTTTACTTGGCACAAAAACATGATAAGGAGAGGTTGCTACAGTAGTAAACAACTTCCAAGACTCAACAAAACAAAAATTGCTGTAGTAAAATAAACACATGGGTTATCTCCCAAGAAGTTCTTTCTTTATAGCCATTAAGATGGGCTCAGCAGTTTTAATGATGCACTCGTAAGAAATAGAAGTTGAAGCAAAAGAGAGCATTAAGAGGCAAATTCAAAACACATTTAAGTCTAACATGCTTCCTATGCATAGGAATCTTGTAAATAAACAAGTTCATGAAGAGCAAAGTAACAAGCATAGGAAGATAAAACAAGTGTAGCTTCAAAAATTTCAGCACATAGAGAGGTGTTTTAGTAACATGAAAATTTTTACAACCATATTTTCCTCTCTCATAATAACTTTCAGTAGCATCATGATCAAACTCAACAATATAACTATCACATAAAGCATTCTTATCATGAGTCTCATGCATAAAATTATTACTCTCCACATAGGCATAATCAATTTTATTAGTTGTAGTGGGAGTAAATTCAACAAAGTAGCTATCATTATTATTCTCATCATCAAATATAGGAGGCAAAGTATCATCAAAGTAAATTTTCTCCTCAATGCTTGGGGGACTAAAAATATCATGCTCATCAAAACCAGCTTCCCCAAGCTTAGAATTTTCCATAGCATTAGCAACAATGGTGTTCAAAGCATTCATAGTAATAACATTCTCATTAGCATGCATATAAAGTTCCATGGGTTTCTTAATTCTTTCTTCAAACACATCATGTCCTAATTCAAGATAAAGTTCATAAAGATCTCTCATATTTTTGTTGTTTTCCATTATGCCTAACTAGTGAAAATAAAAACAAGTACAGGACTAGACATGATAACAAAATAAATTAAATGCAAGTAACTAATTTTTTTGTGTTTTTGATATAGAGAGCAAGACAAAAATAAAGTAAAACTAGCAACTAATTTTTTTGTATTTTGATTTAGTGCAGCAAACAAAGTAGTAAATAAAATAAAGCAAGACAAAAACAAAGTAAAGAGATTGAGAAGTGGAGACTCCCCTTGCAGCGTGTCTTGATCTCCCGGCAACGGCGCCAGAAAAGATGTCTACGTTCCCCCTCCTTTCCTGTAGACAGTGTTGGGCCTCCAAGTGCAGAGGTTTGTAGAACAGCAGCAAGTTTTCCCTTAAGTGGATCACCCAAGGTTTATCGAACTCAGGGAGGAAGAGGTCAAAGATATCCCTCTCATGCAACCCTCAAACCACAAAGCAAGAAGTCTCTTGTGTCCCCAACACACCAAATAGGTGCACTAGTTCGGCGAAGAGATAGTGAAATACAGGTGGTATGAATATATATGAGCAGTAGCAACGGTGCCTAAAATAGCTTGATGGCGTGTAGTTGATGGTGGTAGTATTGCAGCAGTAGTAACACAATAAAACAGTAAAAACAAGCAGTAGTAACTCAGCAGTATTTAGGAACAAGGCCTAGGGATTACACTTTCACTAGTGGACACTCTCAACATTGATCACATAACAGAATAGATAAACGCATACTCTACACTTTTGTTGGATGATGAACACATTGCGTAGGATTACACGAACCCTCAATGCCGGAGTTAACAAGCTCCACAATAATGCTCATGTTTAAGTAACCTTAAGTGTAAGATAGATCAAAACGACTAAACCAAGTACTAGCATAGCATGCACACTGTCACCTTCATGCATATGTAGGAGGAATAGATCACATCAATATTATCATAGCAATAGTTAACTTCGCAATCTACAAGAGATCATGATCATAGCATAAACCAAGTACTAACACGGTGCACGCACTGTCACCTTTGCACACATGCAGGAGGAATAAAACTACTTTAATAACACATCACTAGAGTAGCACATAGATAGTAGTGATACAAAACTCATATGAATCTCAATCATGTAAAGCAGCTCATGAGATCATTGTATTGAGGTACATAGGAGAGAGATGAACCACATAGCTACCGGTACAGCCCCGAGCCTCGATGGAGAACTACTCCCTCCTCATGGGAGCAGCAGCGGTGATGAAGATGGCGGTGGAGATGGCAGCGGTGTCGATGGAGAAGCCTTCCGGGGCACTTCCCCGCTCCGGCAGGGTGCCGAACAGAGAACTGTCCCCTGCATCTTGGCTTCGCGACGGCGGCGGCTCGGAACTTTTCTCGTATCGTGGCTCTCTCCTAAGGGTTTTCGGCGGGGCTTTATATAGGCGAAGAGGCGGCGTCGAAGGTCGAAGAGGCGGCTGTGGGGTAAGGCGGCGCGGGCCAACCCTAGGCCGCGCCGCCACCCTCCCCTGGCAGGTGGCCCCTCTGGTCCTTCCTGGAAGCTTCGTGGAAAATAGGAACCTGGCGTTGATTTCGTCCAATTCCGAGAATATTTCGTTACTAGGATTTCTGAAACCAAAACAGCAGAACAGGAACTGCACTTCGGCATCTTGTTAATAGGTTAGTTCCAGAAAATGCATAAATATGACATACAATGTGCATAAAACATGTAGGTATCATCAATAAAGTAGCATGGAACATAAGAAATTATCGATACGTTGGAGACGTATCAGCGCACAACTTCTTCAAAGGCCAGATCCTTGACGGCATCAAAGCCAAAATGGCGGCGGCCGAGGCGGCAGCCCAGGCAGCGGCAGCAACCGCGGAGCAAGAGCCGGCAGACGCGTCTTCTACTGCTACACCTGCGTCTGCCTCTGCGTCGGCGACGGAGCAGACGGAGCATGCGCAGCACCGGGCAGATCGCGACGAGGTCATCGTGATCGACGGGTGATGAGATCTGAGATCTAGGGTTTGGCCCGATCTCGCGATTTGACCCAAGATCCAAGGGGAAAAGGTGGGAGAGCGCGAGGAACACGAAGAACACGAAGAACACCGGTACTCACGCACGCACACCAACCCGATACACCCGATACTTACCCCCGTGGCTCGATGGACCACGCCAATAGAATCACCAAGGAAGAGGCACGCGGCAGAATTCCCGGCGAGAGATTGGTGTTGGAGAAAAGGAATTGGTGAGGGAGAGAGAGTAACTTGTACTAGAATCTCACTCAACAATACCCAAATCAACAACAAGAGTGGCCTTGATTACAAAGGGATGCTAACCCTAGGGAGACAAAGCTCAAAGTTGTGTTTAAGCTTAATTCAAGTCTAAGGGGTAAAGGAGGGGTCCTGGGTCCTTATATAGGCATACATAGCCAGCAAGGCGAAAAGGTACGCAAAAGGATAACTTAGGCAGTTTGGTGGGGAATTCCCGTCGGATCCGGTCCTGGGGCCGGTCAGACCGGGCCTGGCGCCGGCGGGTCCGGTCGTGGGTCCGGTCGACCGGTCGCCAACCGGAAACGTCGCAGATCCCGTCCGGTTGGCTTCCGGTACGACACCCGGTTGGCGACCGGTTGACCGGGCCTGGGGCCGGACGCTCCGGTCTGGGGGCCGGTCGACCGGGTCCTTGGCCGGCCAGCTTCTCTCCTCCCTTCGAACGCTTCGATTGTCTTCGGGTCCAGCTTCTTGGGCATCTTCTCGACCAGCTGCCCCTCTCCTTCCCTTGACCACGGCGTATCATCCTGTCTGGGGTCTTGATGCTCCACGTACCTAATAACACAAAGCGTGTCGGTGATACGTCTCAAACGTATCTATAATTTCTTATGCTCCATGCTACTTTTATTACAATACTTGAATGTTTTATACATACTTTACATCATTATTATACATTTTCCGGCACTAACCTATTAACAAGATGCCGAAGTGCCGTTGCTGTTTTTCTGCTGTTTTTGGTTTCAGAAATCCTAGTAAGGAAATATTCTCGGAATTGGACGAAATCAACGCCCGGGCCTATTTTTACACGAAGCTTCCAGAAGACCGAGGGAGGTACGAGTGGGGCCACGAGGCGACAACAGGCGGCGCGGCCTAGCCCCGCCGCGCGGTGTGTGGGGCCTCGTGCCGCCACCCGACCTACCCTTCCGCCTACAAAGCCTCGTCGCGAAACCCCCGTACCGAGAGCCACGATACGGAAAACATTACTGAGAGGCCGCCGCCAATCCCATCTCGAGGATTCAGAGATCGCCTCCGCACCCGCCGGAGAGGGGAATCATCACCGGAGGGGCTCTACATCATCATGCCCGCCTCCGGATTGATGCGTGAGTAGTTCATCCTTGGACTATGGGTCCATAGCAGTAGCTAGATGGTTGTCTTCTCCGCTTGTGCTTTCATTGTTATAGATCTTGTGAGCTGCCTAACATGATCAAGATCATCTATTTGTAATGCTACATGTTGTGTTTGGCGAGATCCGATGAATATATAATACTATGTTAAGTTGATTATCAATCTATCATATATGTGTTGTTTATGTTCTTGCATGCTCTCCGTTGCTAGTAGAGGCTCTGGCCAAGTTGATACTTGTAACTCCAAGAGGGGTAATTATGCTCGATAGTGGGTTCATGCCTCCATTTAATCTGGGACAGTGACATAAAGTTCTAAGGTTGTGGATGTGCTGTTGCTACTAGGGATAAAACATTGATGCTTTGTCTAAGGATATTTGTGTTGATTACATTACGCACCATACTTAATGCAATTATCTGTTGTTCGCAACTTAATACTGGAAGGGGTTCGGATGATAACCTGAAGGTGGATTATTTAGGCATAGATGCATGCTGGATAGCGGTCTATGTACTTTGTCGTAATGCCCCGATTAAATCACATAGTAATCATCGTTGATATGTATTGAATCTTTATTTGTCAATTGCTCACCTAATTTGTTCACCCAGCATGTTAGTTATCTTATTGGAGAGACACCACTAGTGAACTGTGGACCCCGGTCCATTCTTTTACATCTGAATACATTCTATGCTTTTACTGTTCTTTGCAAACAAACACCATCTTCCACTCGATACGCTTAATCCTTTGTTTTCAGCAAGCCGGTGAGATTGACAACCTCACTGTTGGGGCAAAGTACTTTGATTGTGTTGTGCAGGTTCCACATTGGCGCCGGTTTCACCGGTGTTGCGCCGCACTACATTCCTCCACCAACAACCTTCACGTGCTTCTTGGCTCCTACTGGTTCGATAACCTTGGTTTCATACTGAGCGAAACTTGGTGTTGTGCGCATCATACCTTCCACTTGGGGTTCCCAACGGACGTGTACATCTCACGCATCAAGCTAAATTTCTGTCGCCGTTGTCGGGGAGATCAAGACACGCTGCAAGGGGAGTCTCCACTTCCAATCTCTTTACTTTGTTTTTGTCTTGCTTTATTTTATTTACTACTTTGTTTGCTGCACTTAAACAAAACATAAAAAAATTAGTTGCTAGCTTTACTTTATTTACTGTCTTGTTCTCTATATCAAAAACACAAAAATTAGTTACTTGTCTTTACTTTATTTGCTTAGTTACTTTTACTACTGTTATAATGGGTACTCCTGAAAATACTAAGTTGTGTGATTTCACTAGCACAAATAATAATGATTTTATATGTACTCCTATTGCTCCACCTGCTACTACAGCAGAATTCTATGAAATTAAACCTGCTTTACTGAATCTTGTTATGAGAGAGCAATTTTCTGGTGTTAGTACTGATGATGCTGCTGCCCATCTTAATAATTTTGTTGAACTTTGTGAAATGCAAAAGTATAAGGATATAGATGGTGATATTATAAAACTGAAATTGTTTCCTTTCTCACTAAGAGGAAGAGCTAAAGATTTGTTGCTTTCTTTGCCTAAAAATAGTATTGATTCATGGACTAAATGCAAAGATGCTTTTATTAGTAAATATTATCCTCCTGGTAAGATTATATCTTTGAGAAGTAGCATAATGAATTTTAAACAATTTGATAATGAACATGTTGCTCAAGCATGGGAGAGAATGAAATCTTTGGTAAAGAATTGCCCAACCCATGGACTGACTACTTGGATGATCATCCAAACCTTTTATGCAGGATTGAATTTTTCCTCGAGGAACCTATTGGATTCAGCTGGGAGGTACTTTTATGTCCATCACCCTGGGCGCCGCAACTAAATTACTTGATGATATGATGATCAATTACTCTGAATGGCACACTGAAAGAACTCCTCAAGGTAAGAAGGTAAATTCTGTTGAAGAAACCTCTTCTTTGGGTGATAAGATTGATGCTATTATGTCTATGCTTGCAAATGGTAGGTCTCATATTGATCCTAATAATGTTCCTTTAGCTTCATTGGTTGCTCAAGAAGAAAATGTTGATGTGAATTTCATTAAGAACAATAATTTCAACAACAATGCTTATAGGAATAATTATGGTAACAACAACTATAGGCCATATCCTTCTAATAATGGTAATGGTTATGGTAATTCTTATGGTAATTCTTACAACAATAATAAGAGTGTACCCTCTGGTCTTGAAGTGATGCTTAAAGAATTTATTAGTACACAAACTGCTTTCAATAAAACTGTTGAAGAAAAGCTTGGTAAAATTGATATTCTTGCTTCTAAGGTTGATAGTCTTGCTCTTGATGTTGATCTTTTAAAATTGAAAGTTATGCCTGAGAAAGTTGAAGATGCTAGGTTTGCTAAAACAAATGCCATCCAAGTTCGAATTAATGATAATATTAGATTGTTGGCTGAATTGCATGCTAGGTGGGATAGAGAAGAAAAAGAAAAACTTGCTAAAGAGAATAATGTAGCTAAAGTATGGACTATTACCACCACTAGTAATGTTGATTCTTCACATGTTGCTGCACCTCCTACTATCAATGGTAAAATAATTGGTGTTGGCAATGTTTCTACTTCTAGTGCAAAGCGCAAAATTGCCTGAAACTGCTAAAACTGTTTGTGATAAAACTGCTGAAATTTTTCAAAATATTGGTGACAATGATTCCATTGCTGTAGAACATAATGGTTTAGACTTTGATGATTGTCATATTACTGAAGTTATAAAGTTCTTACAAAACCTTGCTAGAAGTCCCAATGCTAGTGCTATAAATTTAGCCTTTACAAAACATATTACAAATGCTCTCATTAAAGCTAGGGAAAAGAAATTAAAACTTGAAGCTTCTATTCCTGGGAAGTTAGAAGATGGTTGGGAGCCCATCATTAAGATGAAATTTAATGACTTTGAGTGTAATGCTTTATGTGATCTTGGTGCAAGTATTTCTGTTATGCCTAAAAAGATTTATGATATGCTTTACTTGCCACCATTGAAGAATTGTTATTTGGATGTTAATCTTGCCGATAATGTTAAAAAGAAACCTTTGGGGAGGATTGATAATGTGCATTACGGTTAACAATAACCTTGTCCCCGTTGATTTTGTTGTCTTGGATATCGAATGCAATGCATCTTGTCCTATTGTGTTGGGAAGACCTTTTCTTCGAACCGTTGGTGCTGTTATTGATATGAGAAGGTAATATTAAATATCAATTTCCTCTCAAGAAAGGTATGGAACACTTCCCTAGAAAGAGAATGAAGTTGCCTTTTGATTCTATTATTAGAACAAGCTATGATGTTGATGCTTCTTCTCTTGATGTTACTTGATTTGCACTTTCTGCGCCTAGCTAAAAGGCGTTAAAGAAAAGCACTTCTTGGGAGATAACCCATGTTTTATTTTATTTACTGTATTGTTGAGTCTTGGAATTTGTTTACTACTGTAGCAACCTCTGCTTATCATGTTTTTGTGCCAAGTAAAGTTTCTATGCTAAAGTTGATGTTATATTTGGGATCGCTGCGCAGAAACAGCATTGCTGTCTGTCACGAATTCTGGCACAAGTCTCTGTAAAAAATCGAAAAAATCTGCAAATTTACGAGCGTGATCCTCAGATATGTACGCAACTTTCATTAGTTTTGAGTTTTTCCATTTGAGCAAGTTAAGTGCCCCGTCCAGATGCATCTTTACGGACTGTTCTGTTTTTGACAGATTCTGTCTTTTATTTCGCATTGCCGCTTTTGCTATGTTGAATGAGTTTCTTTGTTCCATTAACTTTCAGAAGCTTTGTGCAATGTCCAGAAGTGTTAAGAATGGTTGTGTCACCTCTGAATATGTGAATTTGTGGTTATGCACTAACCCTCTAATGAGTTTGCTTGAAGTTTGTGTGAAGGAAGTTTTCAAGGGTCAAGAGAAGAGGATGATATACTATGATCAAGAAGAGTGAAATGTCTAAGCTTGGGGATGCCCCGGTGGTTCATCCCTGCATATTTTAAGAAGACTCAAGCATCTAAGCTTGGGGATGCCCAAGGCATCCCCTTCTTCATCGACAACATCAGGTCACTTCTAGTGAAACTATATTTTTATTTCGTCACATTCTTATGTTCTTTACTTGGAGCGTCGGTTTGTTTTTATTTTTGTTTTGTTTTGAATAAAGTTGGATCCCGCCATTCTTATATTGGAGGTATTACGCTCCGCTTTTTCTTATGGAACACTTGTGTTCTTAATTGTGCTTTAATGTTCATGGCGAAATCTTATTGCTTCGTTAAATTGCTATTTGGTTGGAATTGGAAAATGTTGCATATGGTTTGGCAATTTGGCAATTGTTTGAGCTCTCATAGATCATGTTTAAGCTCTTGCATCATGTAGTTTAATCTATTAATGAAGAACTACTGTAGAGCTTGTTTAATTTGGTTTGCATGATTGATCTCTCTAAGTCTAGATATTTTCGGGTAAAGTGTTTGAACAACAAGGAAGATAGTGTAGAGCCTTATAATGCTTGCAATATGTTCTTGTGTGAGTTTTGCTATACCTGTTCATACTTGTGTTTGCTTCAAACAACCTTGCTAGCCCAAACCTTGTACTGAGAGGAAATGCTTCTCGTGCATCCAAACCTTGAGCCAAACTCCATGCCATTTGTGTCCACCATATCTACCTATTATGTGGTATTTTTCTGCCATTACAAAGTAAATTACTTGAGTGCTACCTTTAAAATTTCATTCCTCTACCTTTACAATATATAGCTCATGGGACAAATAGCTTAAAAACTATTGTGGTGATGAATATGTAGTTATGTGTCTTAATTCTTATAAGTTGCTTGTTGAGCGGTAACCATGTTTTCTGGGGACGCCATCAACTTTACCTTTGTTGGATATCATGTGAGATGCTATGCATGTTCGTCTTGTCTGAAGTAAGTGGACTTCACGATCAAATGGTTTGAGTATGCATATGTTAGAGAAGAACATTGGGCCGCTAACTAAAGCCATGTATCATGGTGGAAGTTTCAGTTTGGACATACAACCTCAATCTCTTATGAGAATATTAACTGTTGTTGAATGCTTAAGCATTAAAAAGAGGAGTCCATTATTGTAACACCCCTGTTTTTGCTAAACCTAGATTAGGTTTGATTGTGCATCATGAGCATCATGATTTTCTAAGAAAATTGCATAAAGGTTTAATTTTGGAAAAACCCTAATGATATGCAAATCTCCCTCTCTTCTAAATGCTCAAAATGTTTCAAAGTTTCAAACTAAAATAATTTGCATTTGTGCTTTGTTAAGAAGTGCATTTGTTATTTTGAGAAGTTCAGAAAGTTTGAATCCTTAAGTGCATTTCAAAACAATGCAAAAGAGTTTGTAAAACAAAAACAGTTTTTGAAAAAGAAATAGAGGAGAAAACTCTCTCTCTCTCTTCCCTGGGCCAACAGCCCAGCACCTTCCCTCTCGCCTCTCTCGGCGCAGCCCAGCTGCAGCCCAACACGGCCCAACCTTGGCCCAGCAGCCCAGCAAGTTTCCCTAGGGGGGTATTGGCAAAACTGCCATCGTCCCCGCCGATCCAAGCTCCTGCCTGGCACGCGCGCGGCCGCCCGATGGCGCCGGCGGCCAGGATGGACGCCGCCGCCCGCCGGCGACTATATAAGTCGCGCCGCCGCCTCCCAGGAACCCTAGATCCCCCTCTTTCTTCCCCAAGTCCCTCTCCCGCGAAGAAACCCTAACCCTACCTTCACTGCCGGCCGGAGTCGCCGTCGATTAGCCGCCGGCGAGCTTCCCCGGCCACCTCCGACCCCGCCGTCGCGCTCCTGGTGAGATTCCGCGTCGCCCCGTGCCCCTGGCTCGCCCCCTCTCGCCCTCTAGCCCCACCCGTGACGGGCACCTGCCCCGGCCGCCGCTCGGCATCGCCGCCGGCGATGCTCCGGCCACCCCTAGCAGGCGGCGCCACCACCGTCCTGCTCGCCTCGGACAGGCGCATCCAACGCGCCCATCCGCGCGTCCAGGGGAGCCCTCCAGCGCCGCCGCGCTATGGTCACCGGCGGCAGCCACCGGTGGTTGACCACCGTGGTTGACCCCGTGGGGCCCGCTGCCTTTTCTTTTTAGTTTCTTCTATTTTCTGTAAATAAAAATAATATGACAAGTGGGGCCCTTTGTCAGGTTTTTATTATTTTCGTAAATATTTATGAAAAGATTAAATCCATTACATGTGGGTCCAGTCTGTCAGGTTTTTATTATTTTTCAAGATTTTCAGAAATGATTTAAAATGAATAAAACTTGTAAAATTCATAACTTATTCATTTTAAATCAGAAAAATATGTATAATATATCAAAATTTTCAGAAAAATGAGATCTACATTTTGGTATCAAAATCATGCATTGTTAAACAACTTTGAACCCTAGTTGTTTTAGAAGAACTAATTGTACCCCTTCTGAGGCTCCGGAACTACTAACCCTAGTCCCGTCGAACCCCAGTTAAATTGATGATGTTTTAGGGTTAATTCAGTACCTAATTAACATGTCATGTCATCATCCTTGTATGTGCATTGCATCGATGCCATGTGTTGATTGTTTCTTTACCTTTCCGGTATTTGCTTCTTCGCGATCGATAGAGCAAGTGCCGAGACGATGAAGATCGACAACGACGCAACTCAATACTTGTCCACCGACGAACAAGTCAAGCATGGGATCTCCGAAGATCCATATTGGTTTGTCAGGGACAAAGGCAAGCCCTAGCCTGGTTCATATATGGTTTCGAAATGCTTTTACTTCTGGTTCCTACATATTGCATACGCTTTCCAATATGTTTTATCGGCAGATATAGTTATCCTATGTGTTGCATTTACCATCCTTGTAGCCTAAAATACTCTGATCCACTGCTCCCAGCAAGACTAGGTTTGAGCTATGTGTGCATCGCTAGAGCCGTCATATCGAATATGCTTAGCCATGCTTAGTTGACGAATTCTGATCCATCCGGTTGATGAATCAGAGCTGCGAATGAACCTAGTTTGACAGGATGACGTGGTAAGATCAGTGATGATAATTAAACATGCTTAAAGGCTTGGATGGGCCGCCACATGGGGATGTGGTGATTTGACTCGTTCTCGCCGATACTAGGACCTGAGTTCTCGCCTTCGGAACCAAGACTGAGCGTACAGCCACACGGGGCCCATGGGAACCCCCTGGCCCGAACTTGCCTAGCTTACCCATGAGTCAATTAGTTTGCGAGTTCCATTTGGCATTCTGCATGGCGAAGGCGTGGAAAAGGTTTTCAAAGGTGCATCATATAGGGACGTGGCTAGGGTGAAGGATGCTGTAGGCATTGAACTGGATCCCCTGCGCACAATGACCGGGACCGCCTCGGAGAATGGCTACCTACGATGACGGAGTTCCCCAGTTAGATTGACTCATGGAATAGGCGAAGCAAGGGAAAGGTTTTGGTCGACCACCCTCTGCCGCACACCAAGGAAGTGTGTAACGTACGGCGCTAAGAGTCGGTCGGCGCGTGTGGGTAAAGTTGTACACCCCTGCAGGGTAAATCTTTTCGAAAAGCCGTGTCCACGGTTACGGACGACTTGGGAAAGGACGTGATGATCATAGAGAACTTGAACCTAATCGTAAAACTTGGAATCAATGTGTGTTTAAGGATCCCTTCTCAGGGTGTCGAGGGGTGATCCTAGGTGATAGGTTCAGCATATGATGAAGATTCGGTGGATTCAATATGATGATCAGTAGAGCTAGTGATATCGCTCTCTTATCCCCTTTTAATAATGATCTGAATAGACGAGCTTCTGATCCCTCTTGTTTTACAAAGGAAAACTGGCTTTCTGCAAAATAAGCTCCACATAAAGCCTCACATACCAGCTTTGCTAAAAAAATATACTAAGTCTTGCTGAGTCCCTGTACTCAGCTTTGCATGCTTTGTTTCAGACGAAGTCGCTCCAACAAATGAAGGTTTCTAGGTCGACATCGACGAGTAGCTTGGGATTCCCAGGTGGCAGCCTGGAATCTATGGGCTGGGACGTCGCCGTTATGCTCCTGGCCTCTTAGGCCTTTTGCTATCTTGCTATTTAGAATAGCATAACTTCGCTTCCGTTGATTGATGAAATGTCGGTCGTGACCTCTGCTTGTAATACTTTGGTTTTTCGCTCAGTTATGAGCTTGTATTACTCTTTGTGTCGTAGAGTCACTGTTGTGTTACCGATTCTCACCCTGTAGGCACTAGAGATCTAGGTTAGGCTTATACCAGATGGAGATCTGGGTTTGTCTAGCCCTCGACCCCCGGGGTCCCGACAATTATCTGTTGTCTATGTTGTCCCGGTATGGATGTCTAAGTTGAGAATAATCAAAAGCGAGAAATCCAATGCGTGCTTTCTCCTTAGACACTTGTACATGCGGCATAGAGGTACCCCTTTGTGACACTTGGTTGAAACATATGTTATGCGATGAGAATCCGTGTTTCCGAGTTAGTAGGACAAGGTGCGAGCACTATTGGTACTCTATGCATGAGACATGTAACTTGTAGGAAGTATCATGCATAGCACATATGAATTATTACTACCGTTGACAAAATTGTTTCTATGTTTTCAAAACAAAAGCTCTAGCACAAAAATAGTAATCCATGCTTCCCTCTGCGAAGGGCCAATCTTTTACTTTATGTTGAGTCAGTTTACCCACTTCTTTCTATCTTAGAAGCAAACACTTGTGTTAACTGTGTGCATTGATTCTTACATGTTTACTTATTGCACCTGTTATATTACTCTATGTTGACAAATATCCATGAGATATACATGTTACAAGTTGAAAGCAATTGCTGAAACTTAATCATCCTTTGTGTTGCTTCAATTCATTCTACTTTGAATTTATTGCTTATGAGTTAATTCTTATGCAAGTCTTATTGATACTTGTCTTGAAAGTACTATTCATGAAAAGTTTTGCTATATGATTCATTTGTTTAGTCATTATCTTTGTTAGCAATCTTTTGTTCGATCACTCCATTCATCTCATATGCTTTACAATAATGTTGATCAAGATTATGTTGGTAGCATGTCACTTCAGAAATTATTTGTGTTATCGTTTACCTACTCGAGGAGTAGGAACTAAGCTTGGGATGCTTGATACGTCTCAAACGTATCTATAATTTCTTAAGCTCCATGCTACTTTTATTACAATACTTGAATGTTTTATACATACTTTACAGCATTATTATGCATTTTCGGCACTAACCTATTAACAAGATGCCGAAGTGCCAGTTTTTGCTGTTTTTGGTTTAAATCCTAGTAAGGAAATATTCTCAATTGGACGAAATCAACACCCAGGGCCTATTTTTACACGAGCTTCGAAGACCGAGGAGGTACGAAGTGGGGCCACGAGGCGCGACACAACAGGGCGGCGCGGCCCCAGCCCGGCCGCGCGCCCTGGTGTGTGGGGCCCTCGTGCCGCCACCCGACCTACCCTTCCGCCTACAAATAGCCTCCGTCGCGAAACCCCCGTACCGAGAGCCACGATACGGAAAACATTACGAGAGGCCGCCGCCGCCAATCCCATCTCGGGGATTCAGATCGTCGCACCCTGCCGAGAGGGGAATCATCACCGGAGGGCTCTACATCATCATGCCCGCCTCCATTGATGCGTGAGTAGTTCATCCTTGGACTATGGGTCCATAGCGTAGCTAGATGGTTGTCTTCTCCGCTTGTGCTTTCATTGTTATAGATCTTGTGAGCTGCCTAACATGATCAAGATCATCTATTTGTAATGCTACATGTTGTGTTTGGCGAGATCCGATGAATATATAATACTATGTTAAGTTGATTATCAATCTATCATATATGTGTTGTTTATGTTCTTGCATGCTCTCCGTTGCTAGTAGAGGCTCTGGCCAAGTTGATACTTGTAACTCCAAGAGGGGGTAATTATGCTCGATAGTGGGTTCATGCCTCCATTTAATCTGGGACAGTGACAGAAAGTTCTAAGGTTGTGGATGTGCTGTTGCTACTAGGGATAAAACATTGATGCTTTGTCTAAGGATATTTGTGTTGATTACATTACGCACCATACTTAATGCAATTATCTGTTGTTCGCAACTTAATACTGGAAGGGGTTCGGATGATAACTGAAGGTGGATTATTTAGGCATAGATGCATGCCGGATAGCGGTCTATGTACTTTGTCGTAATGCCCGATTAAATCACATAGTAATCATCGTTGATATGTATTGAATCTTTATTTGTCAATTGCTCGCCTGTAATTTGTTCACCCAAGATGTTAGTTATCTTATTGGAGAGACACCACTAGTGAACTGTGGACCCCGGTCCATTCTTTTACATCTGAATACATTCTACTGCTTTTACTGTTCTTTGCAAACAAACACCATCTTCCACTCGATACGCTTAATCCTTTGTTTTCAGCAAGCCGGTGAGATTGACAACCTCACCGTTACGTTGGGGCAAAGTACTTTGATTGTGTTGTGCAGGTTCCACGTTGGCGCCGGTTTCACTGGTGTTGCGCCGCACTACATTCCTCCACCAACAACCTTCACGTGCTTCTTGGCTCCTACTGGTTCGATAACCTTGGTTTCATACTGAGGGAAACTTGCTGCTGTGCGCATCATACCTTCCACTTGGGGTTCCCAACGGACGTGTACATCTACGCGCATCACGGCATGAGGTAGCATTACATCCAATGGGGTACCGAGATCGAGGGTAGTGAGGTGCGAGTTCACCTTGTCATGTAGCGCTTTAGCTCGAGCCCGTGTCATGGGTCCACTTGGGGGACTTGTTGGCCTTGATGTAGTGTCGTTGGCGAGCGGGGCTACATCATCTCCTCCCCCTTGGGAGAGAGTCGTCCTCATCTCCATGATATGGGGAGAGATCCGAGATGTTGAAAGTGTTGCTCACCAAGTACTTGGATGTTGGTATGTCGATGACGTAGGCGTTGTTGTTGATGCGCTTGAGTACCTTAAAAGGCCCATCTCCTCTTGGCTTGAGCTTGGAGTTGCGTTCTTGAGGGAACCTTTCTTTCCTTAGGTGAATCCAAACGAGGTCTCCTTCTTCAAACACTCGTTCTTTCTTCTTGGCGTTGAGGCGGGTTGCTTGGCGAAGGACATGCTCTTGTATGGTTGCTCTTGTGTCTTCATGTAGTTGCTTCATGGCGGCGGTGCGCTTGTCGAAGTCCATGTTCGTCTTTTCATGAAGAGGTAGTGGAAGGATGTCGAGTGCCGTTGGAGGTTCGAATCCATAGACGATCATGAAGGGACTCCGTAATGTTGTGGAGTGCTTGGCTCTATTGTAGGAGAACTCCGCGTGGGGGAGGCAATCTTCCCATGACTTCAAGTTTTTCTTCACAAGTGTGCGGAGGAGTGTTGAGAGGTTTCGATTGACCACTTCGGTTTGTCCATCGGTTTGAGGGTGCGAGGACGATGAGAACAAGAGCTTCACTCCAAACTTTGCCATGAGCGACTTCCATAGATAACTCATAAACTTGACGTCTCGATCCGACACAATGCTTGCCGGTATTCCGTGTAGGCGAACCACTTCCCTGAAAAACAATGAAGCAATGTGTGAAGCATCATCGCTCTTATGACTTGGTATGAAATGAGCCATTTTAGAGAACCTATCCACTACCACAAAGATCGAATCATGCCCATGCTTTGTTCTTGGTAAGCCTAATACAAAGTCCATGCTTATATCCGACCAAGGTGCATATGGAATGGGTAAAGGCATGTAAAGACCATAAGGGTTGGATGTAGACTTAGCTTGTAAGCATGTGGTGCAACGGTTGCAAAGGCGCTCCACGTCTCGCTTCATGCGTGGCCAATAATAGTGTGTGGATAGCATCGAGAGTGTCTTGTCGCGTCCAAAGTGACCCATGAGACCACCTCCATGTGACTCTTGCAAAAGCAACTTACGAAGAGAAGACTCGGGAATGCAAATTTTGTTAGCTTTAAACAAGTAGCCATCATGCAAATAGAAATCATCAAATCCTCGGTCAACGGAACACTTTGCAAAGATTGGTCCAAAGAAAGAGTCGGAAGGGTAAAGTTCTTTGATCTCCTCAAGACCCAAAATGTGAAACTCCAAGCGGGTGAGTAGAAGAGTATTGCGGGAAAGGGCATCCGCAACCACATTTTCCTTGCCCTTTTTGTATTTGATAACATAAGGGAAGGACTCTATGAACTCAACCCACTTAGCATGTCTCTTGTTCAAATTGTGTTGACTTTTTAAATACTTCAAAGATTCATGGTCCGAATGGATAACAAACACTTTTGGCCAAAGGTAATGTTGCCAAACTTCAAGAACACGAACCAAGGCATAAAGTTCTTTGTCATAAATAGGATAGTTGAGGCGTGCGCCGTCCAACTTCTCACTATAATATGCCACTGGTTTTCCATCTTGCATAAGGACTCCACCAATACCAAGGCCACTCGCATCACATTCAATCTCAAAAGTTTTGGCAAAGTTTGGAAGAACAAGAAGAGGAGCTTCGGTAAGGCGTTTCTTCAACTCATCAAAAGCATTTTGTTGGGCCTTGCCCCACACAAATGGGACATTCTTTTTGGTAAGCTCATTTAAAGGGCAAGCAATGGTGCTAAAATCTTTCACAAAGCGGCGGTAGAATCCGGCGAGTCCATGGAAGCTTCGAACTTGCCCAACGGTGGTAGGCGTGGGCCAATTATGTATGGCATCAACCTTCGAAGAGTCCACCTCAATTCCATTGGCGGAAACCACAAAACCAAGAAAAACCAATTTGTTTTGAGCAAAGGTGCATTTTGGGAGGTTGGCAAAGAGCTTCTCGTGGCGCAAGATGCATAAGACTTCTCTCACATGTTGAACATGGTCCTCGAGAGTTTTGCTATAGATGAGAATATCATCAAAGTAAACAACCACGCTCTTGCCAATGAGCGGTCTCAAAATGTGATTCATAAGACGCATAAAAGTCGAAGGAGCATTTGAAAGACCAAATGGCATGACGAGCCATTCATATAGACCAAGATTGGTCTTGAATGCCGTCTTCCATTAATCACCAATTGCCATGCGAATTTGGTGGTAGCCACTACGCAAATCAATCTTCGAGAAAATGGTGGCACCACTCAATTCATCAAGCATGTCGTCTAAACGCGGGATGGGATGGCGATAACGGACGATAATGGCATTGATGGGGCGACAATCCATACACATCCGTTGCGTCTCATCCGGTTTAGGCACAAGAATCACGGGAACAGCACAAGGGCTAAGGCTTTCTCGAACATACCCTTTAGCGAGGAGATCTTGTATTTGGCGTTGAATCTCCTTGGTGTCTTCGGGGTTGGTGCGATATGCGGCGCGGTTTGGAAGGGGAGCGCCGGGTATGAGGTCGATGCGGTGATCGATGCCCCGAAGCGGTGGTAGTCCATGAGGTAGCTCGTCGGGGAAGACGTCTTGGAACTCCTTCAAAAGAGACAACAAAGACGAAAGAATGTTGGTTAAGTCGTTAGTCTCCGACGAGGGGCCCTTGCAAATGAGCACGTAGTGTAGGGTGGTGGATGGGTTGTCTTTCACTTCTCTCCACTCGCTTTTTGTGGCTAAGAGGACACTCTTTCTCTCACTCATATGTGGTTGGTGGCGCTCACTCTCCATTTGGTGGGTCGCTCCCTCTCCTCTCAACTCGCTATGGTGGGAGTGTTGTTGTGCCCTCGCTAAAGCCTTCGCATTGTCCGCGATGATTTGGCAAGGAGTCATTGGGCGAAGCTCAAACTTCTTGTCCTTGACCTTGAAGGTGTAAGCATTGGAGTAACCATGATGGATGGCCTTCTTGTCAAATTGCCATGGGCGGCCAAGCAACATGTGGCACACGGTCATGGGCACCACGTCACACTCAATAGTATCTTCATAGGGGCCTATCTTGAAGTTGGCGGTGACGGTGTGTTGTATCTTGACATTGCCTTTGTCACTCAACCATTGGACATGGTATGGATGAGGATGTTTGCGAAGTGTGAGGTTGAGCTTCTCGCATAACTCGGTGCTTGCCAAGTTGTGGCAACTCCCACCGTCGATGATGACCTTGATTGACTTGCCACCAATGCCGGCGCGAGTTTGGAAGATGTTGCATCTTTGGTCTTCCATAGCTTGGGGTTGAGTTGTGAGCACTCTTGTGACCACAAGTGAAGGGCTTGGGTCGTGTGTGCATAAGAGAGGGTCTTCTCCACTTTCTTCATCATAATCTTCCTCATTAGCAACGGCGGCTTGCACGAGGGCTTCATATTCGCCCTCACTTAGTGTCTCTATATCACCATTCTCCATAGTGATCATAACCTTGGTGTTCTTGCACTCGAAGGACTTGTGGCTTGAGTGCCACACTTGAAACAAGTGACATTGGAGGGTCCCGTAGAGGCCTTGGAGGAGGCGGTGGAGGACACCGTTTGCTTCATGCGACTTTGGATAGTAGGTTGCTTGGAAGGTGTAGAGGATGCGGTTGGCTTGACACTTGTTGTGGGAGTTGTTGTAGCAAGTTTGGAGGCAAAGTATTGCTTGGACTTTGAGTACTTGATGTCCTCATTCACTTGACGCTCGGCCTTGGAAGCTTGGTGAACCAACTCAACCATGTTGGAGTATTGTTGGAACTCCACAATCCTCTTGATGGGGTAATTGAGACCATTGAAGAACCTAGCAATGGTTTGGTTCTCGGACTCTTGGATGTTTGCTCGCATTATAGTTAACTCCATCTCCTTGAAGAACTCCTCAACGGTCTTGGTGCCTTGCTTCAACTTTTGGAGCTTGTTGAAGAGATCGGTCTTGTAGTGTGTTGGGACAAAGCGAGCTTGCATCTCCTCCTTCATGTCTTCCCAAGTGTCAATTGGAGGTTCACCCTTTTCTTTCCTTAGAGTGACAACTTGTTCCCACCATGTGTTGGCATAATCTTCAAATTCAAGGGAGGCCATGTCCACTTTCTTGGCACCGGAGTAGTTGTGGATGCGGAAGATCTTGTCAACCTTGAGTGCCCATGAGAGGTAGGCCTCGGCATCGTCTTCACCCTTGAACTTGGGCATGTTGAACTTGAGCTTTCCATACATATTCTCTTCATCTTCCATATTCCTTCGGCGAGGACGGAAACCTTCATCTCTTGCGGCTTGGGGTGGTAGAGGAGGTCTTCCACGGCCAACCATAGCATTGGGTTGGCGGTGGAGGTGAACACTAGCTTCACTTGGCTCACGTTGATGATGTTGTTGCGGATCTTGACGAGGTTGTTGGCGTTGTCCAATGATGGCCCTCTCATCTTGATCATGTTGTGGTTGTCCTCGGCCCCTTTGGTCATGGCGAGGATGGTTTCGGAGATCACGCCTTGGTGGATCTTGATGACCTTGGTCTTGAGCATCAACATCACTACAAGAAATATGGTGACTTGCGACCCTCCATATTAGTCACTGGAAGGTCATTGTGTGCCATCTATGACCACGCTGTGACTAATAACTGTTGGTCGCCAGTTGAGCGTCACTGACGAATCACAAAGACCTTTTTTTTCTAATGGTCGTAGAGAGTTACGACCAAAATTGATGGTCATATATTCTATGACCAAAATGTTGGTCACCGGCTATCTGGACAGTCCACGTAAGATCCTACGTGGCAAATCCACGTGGCAGATCGGTGACCAAACCAAATGGTCGTGCATCAAAATCAGCCCAGTCCAATTCAGCCAGCTAATGGGCCAAATCTAATATTTCAACCTTTCTTCTAGGGCCCAGGCGATTTTACACTTCATTTCTATTTTAGGTCTTGGCCTTTTTAAAGTCCAGTCTAATTTGGGCCATGGTCTTTATACATTCTGACTTCCTTTTTGGGCCTCAACCATTTTGAAATTTATTTCTTTCTTTGGGCCTCATCCATTTTGCAATCAGTTTCCTTTCTAGGCCTCGGCCTTTTTCAGGAGCTTGCTCCCACTTTGCAAGTTCATATTTCTCACGGAATACCAATGACAAATTTTACAAACGGAAAAAGAGTACATATGAAATTCTTGAAATAATAGTCAAATTACAATACAAAAGGATATGATGTCATAGCACAACACCAGAAACAAAACTCTTGGTTAACAAAAACCGCATATGGTAATTCTCATAACCTAAAAAGTTCCAGAACTGGACATATTTTTTCTTTAACATCTTGAACATCTGACACTAGAAGGCTAGTGCGACCTATGGTATTCTGCACTATGTTGAGGCCCTCACTGTAGTCCTGGTTAGATGGGTAAAATGGCAACAAAGTTAGATTGAGATTAGATTCTGCATTACACTAAACTGGAGGCACATTCTTTGTTGCACTACAAGGGGAACAATACATTACCTTAACAACGACACACGAGCAGCAACCCACAGCCTATCTTGGCTTCCTTCAGCGTCAATCTTGCAGAGCTGTATCAAATATAGCATATGAAGTTAATGAGAATCAAACAGTTCCAACTAGCATAGAATGTTAGCTTACAGATAGTGAATCTTTAAACAACATGCTGGTATTTACACTATAAACTAGGTCACAGGCAAAGTCGACAACAACTAGCAGATATGCAGACACAATCATGACCATTACTCTTGTAAAAGACCAGTATTGCTACCTAAGTAAGAAATACCAAGACCTTACGGTATGCAGTACAGAGAAGCATCAAGTAGTTTACCTTTTCACGTCGCCTCTCTCAGCATCAACGCTGTCAAAAAGACACAAATAGAGATCAGGTTTTTCATCATCATCATCATCTCAATACTTCCAGTATACGTACATGAGTCTGTTCCGTTTTTGAACCTGTCTGCTGGCATAAAAAAGAGTTAAACACAGAAAGATATGAAAGGTAACCTTAAACACATTTGCCCACCTTGCTTACATAACCGCAGATTTTCATGTTTATTTGTGAGGATAAACCAATGAAATAACCATCACGTGATGAATCTGAATATCTAATGATTTCAAAACATTGCATGAACCAGGGTAAACAGAAAAGCACGTTTTTTTTACCTGTTTGGGTGATACCCTTACAACACGCATAGACATCCCCAATGCTCTCTGATCTGTCAAATGTACAAAGAATAAAACATGAAATTGATGATAGACAAGTTTGACGGACCAACTGAACTTAAATAGAATTTGCAGGTTTCTTGTCATTTATGTGGTCCAAATAATTATCTGAATCTTTAAAAACACACTCACATACTGAACCACTAGTATCTAGCCTGTCAGAAAGTTAGTAAACTGAGAACAAAATTTTATATGATAGATTGAGCACAAAATTATACACTTAAACATTAGTACTTACATCATCCATGAATCCCAAAACAAGAAGTATCTAGCGATAGTACTGTTCTAAATTTCATGCATATGTGAACTTAACTCAATCTTAGCAACCTTCAATCTACTGCAGGATTAAGGTGTGGCAGGTATACTCTCTGTAAACATTCTTTCTCCATAGGAAGTCCTCATAATCCATCTTAACTACAGAGGTGTAGTTGCAATGCAGCACCACGTTCCAAAAAATAAAGAATCAAGCTAGTAATCTAAATGGCTAAGCCACATTCTAGTATTGCAACTGATAGTAACGTAAAATTTCACCAAAACTTGGCATAGCAACAGTGTCAGTTTATAAATGACTTACAGATGGATTTCGTTACTACAAAATCGAGGTTGATCAACCTAGCTAAACACACACTTTGTTGGGAGCTGCAGGTCCCATCATACATAGTGCAGCCATGTCTCATGCAGTAAGAGAATACATGTGAGGCTAGATCCAAATACTGTATTTTAAGACTCCATTAATTCTTCGTTAGTTGATTTACCATAGTCCTCAATATACTCTATCTACTGCAACTATGATCCTTCAAGATTACAAATACAAGATAGAACAAATTGTAGCTGGAGGAGCTAGGAGAGGACGGGACGCACATACCTAAAGGTGAGAAACAGTAGGTCCACCCAGATCTGAGATGGATTTAGCCAAACAAGAATACTAATGATGAACGGCAAATATACCTAAAGATAAGATGAACGGCAAAGACACTCTCCACCAGAAGGAGTGTTTCGTGAACCATACGGCTCATGAAGTAACCAAAATAACTAGGACTTCAGGTAAATATTGATATTAGACATAAAATTTTGCAATGCTCATTTAAAACCTACAGGAGATTACAGAATACTCATCTACTATGTTCAAATAAATTTGAGGATCATTCATAATAAGGAAAGCAGACATAATCTTACAGAGGAATCAGGTTCACTTCCATCCAAATACGATTGTAATAGCAATCTAACTACTGTAAAACACACCGAGGTTCTGCACAGGCTGTACTCGACTAATTAAAAAAGGCACGAACCTGAACATGAATCCTATTTGGCATGAAAATAACATGAATCCATCCGTTCACAGGGACAATGTACTCTTCTGCACCCTCTGTTTATGCCAACGAACTGCAGTTTATGAGTGTCTACTTCTATCTATGCTCAAGGTTAACAAATAAATAAAATAGCACATGTCAAAACTTCTCAATGATGAAAGTTTCTGCATCCGCACATATAAATGTTTCCCTACATGCAAGGCTATGGCTCTGCCCATGACTAAAACATTTCAGGGGCCAATTAGTACGGAGCAAATATATCATGAGCATTCAAAAGACTATTTATACTTATCTATATTAAGATAAGATAATATTGATTAAATGAATACAAAATAATTGTTCAAAGGATTTTAACAAGCATTTCAAACTTCAAGAAAAGCTCTTCCAAGTCACACATTTGACTACAGGCAGCCTGAACATAGGTAAATAACACAACAATACAGATTTATATCACATTCGACCTTCCCAACAACATATATGAGTTGCGATTAATTGTTAGTTTATCTTGCACAACACAGTTGAATCATATCACCAATTAAACTGAAAATTAAGAGTACCTACAGACCAAACCATGTCCGTGAGGTCCGTGTGGCAGGTGAATTGGTCTACTTCTGATACCCCAAAAACAACTAACGTCAGGACATGTCGATTAGACCAATAGCAGGGTGATCTTGATACAATCATACCATGGAAAGACAAAATGCACAAACAAAGAAGAGCTATTCCACCTCCTCCATTACCTGGGTTTCATTCACCAGATAAAGAAAGCCTGCAGATCAATATACACCCAGCCAACACCAATAGATCGACAACTAGCCTGCACATATCGAACACAAGCATACCAGATCAACATATATCTGATCAAATCCACAACGAATGAAGCAAGGATCAGACAGGAGGAGGCGGAGAACTCATTGGATCCTTCTAGACGAGGTAGTTGAAGATGCGGCCCTCGCAGTTCTAGAACTCCTCGTCGGCCCACCCTCTCCATCTTCGAGCCGCGAGCTCAGGAAGCCGTCGTTGAGGCGGGAGATGCGGTGGTCGCTGGTGCAGCTGGAGTCACGGCGATGGGGAGGAATGAGAGGGAGGCGTCGGGGTTGGGGACCTTGAGCAAGCGGGAGTAGCGGACGCCGGCGAGGGTCAATGCGCCTGCGCGCTGTGGAAGACGTGGTCGCCGAGGATGACCTGGCTCCCCTCCTTGCAGACGGCGGAGTAAGTAGTGGCGCCGGGGTTGAGGAACTAGTGGAAGCGGGCGAGGCGGAGGCCGGCCAGGGGCACCGCTCCGGTGAGCCAAAAAAGATGGGGTCGACGACCATGAGGAAGTGGGCGAGGCGGAGGCCAGTGCGGTGGTGGTGGTGGAGGCGGAGGCCAGTGCGGTGGTGGCGGCGGGGTAGGGTTTGGTCGTGAGTGGGAGAACTCGATCTGGATTTGGTTCCGTCTACGGTAGCGGGTATGGGCCCGAAGGCGCGTTGGGCATGGGGAATTTTGGGCAAAAAAAGAGGCGCGCGCTTTGGGCGGGGTAACAAAAATTTCGCTAAGGACTGGAGGCAAAAGAGGTGCCTAAGGCTACTAGTACAAGTAAGACTGGCGGGCCACCAAAAATTCAGAAAGAAAAAGGCCCATGTGGCACGTAGGTCCAACTTATAATTGGTTAGGCTGTGTATTACTTCAAAAAAAAAATGTTGAACCTCTTGGTCAACATGTCAATATGTGGTACAAGTAGGTTCCAGTATAATTGGTTAGGCTATGTAGTTAAACCTTTTATTTTTTTTCTCCAAAAAAGTTGAGCCTCTTGGTCAACATGTCAATGTGTGGGTCCCACCCGCCATAGATTTAAACCTGGTTCCATCCCAACATGTAAACAGAAGTTGACACATGGATAGGCGAAATTGCTTAGGTGGCCAACAAGTCATTTTAAAGCATCGCCAACTAGCAGGCATGACCACTTAAATTGGTCGTACTCTGATAAGATAAGGTCGTAGACCGTATCATCTTCTATATGACCATTTCACGTAAATAAATTAGGACCTTTCGGAATAAAATGGTCGTAATGATTTAGGGTTTCGACCCTCTTAAACGCCTTACGACCATTTGGTACAAAATTGTCATAGATCTATGACAATTTCACTCACGGTCACTATCACAAGGTCACTAGTTAACACATTTCTTGTAGTGCATGGGCTTGACGATGAATGTTCGGCTGTTGAGGACGTTGTCGTCATGTCATCATGGTGGGCATGGGCGAGCCGCTTGATGACGATCTTGGTGAAGAGCTTGTTCTTGTTGAGGGGTTCACGAGCATGGCGATGGAACTCTCCGCGCCTTGAGTTTGAGCGAGAGTCTTCTTGCCGAACATGCGGGCGACGAGGTCGATGATGATCTCCATGCCTTGAGTCGGAGCTTGAGGAGGAATGGCGATCATGGGAGTAGTCACCGTGTGACGAGGTTGATGACGATGAAGAAGTAGAGCGATGGCGATGTCGACGACCCAAGTTGGTGATGGCGCGCTCGAGACTATCCATGCGCCTCTCCATGTTTGCATCATTGGCCGTCACTTGGTCATGCAAGTTGTACGTAGCTTCACAAAGAAGATTCATATCTTGGTTCACTTGGGCAAAGTTGTGAGCCACTTCTTCATATTGCTCGTCGATGCATGTCTCGAACAAGGTGAGTTGCTCCTTGAACTCTTGGCGTTGCGCCCATAGATTGTGTTGAGTAACCAACCTCTCGGTGTTGCGGAGGACTTCTCCATCCCTTGGTTCATCTCCGTTCCTATCCATGATGGAAAGACAAGAACTATGTTGTTTGTGTTAGTGGAAGGAGACTACCTCGCACTCTTACCGAGGTAAGATAGTATTGAGGCAATCAACCAAGCCAAAAGTAAGACCAAGTGTATCGGGTACACACGCCAAGGCACACGCAAAAGCTAGCAAATATGGTGTTAGGTGAGGATGGTGGAAAGCCAAAAGACGAAATCCAAAATTGAGTATGTTGTTAAAAGTGGGTAAGGTCCAAAAATCAAGTGTCAAAGTGGCGATCACTATAAACACGGAAAAATGTGGAACTCACACACGAGATGAGCGGGGTTAGTGCAACCAAGGAACGAGCGGAAAAAGGAAAAACCCCTAAGCAAGGGTTCTCAATGTCACACTAACGCAAGAAGAGGTCGAAGCTAGGTTGCATAGAGTAGAAACACCAAGATTCGCACGAGGTCTCTCTTCTCTATCTCTCTTGCTTGCTTAAAAGCTTTTCACGCTTTTTGTATCGGTGGCACTTTGCACTTTGCTTTTTTTTTCACTAGCACACTATGCTCTAACTCTTTTGCTTGCCACTCACGAGCTCCACTTGTGAGCTTTACTCACACAATGCACACCCTCACGGTTGGGACCTCGTGCGATGTTTCGCAACACTCGAAAAGCTTCGCTCGTGGGATAGATCGCAAAAAGAAGAGGGCTACAAGAGTACTGCAAGTTATACCTGCGATGGTGGAGATGATGGTGGTGGTGGTGGTCGGCGGTGGTGTTAGTCGATGTCGAAGACGTGAGCCCGGTCAGTGGTCCGGTCGGACCGGGTCTGGCGCCGGCTGCTCCGGTTGGCGGCCGGTCTGACCGGTCTCTGGGCCGGCTGGTCCGGTTGGCGGCCGGTCGACCGAGTGCTGCCGGCTGTCTCCCTGGGTCCCGGCGGCTTTCTCAACCGGATTTCGCGAATCTCTCTATTCTTCCCCAAACCAAAACCAAAAGATCAAATCGACGGGAAACGATGGAATTGGAGGCTAAAAGTTGGGGGAATAGTAGATCAAGCACCAAAACACCAAATCCACGGACCAAAACCACTCAAAATGCAACCAAATCACAAATCCGTCCAAAGGCAATTTGGGGCTATTTTTTGGAAAATTTTCTAGAAACAAAATCGGGTGGGTGGAGGGTCAAAATCGCGGTAACCAAGAGCTGCTGATACCATATGATGAGATCTGAGATCTAGGGTTTGGCCCGATCTCGCGATTTGACCCAAGATCCAAGGGGAAAAGGTGGGAGAGCGCGAGGAACACGAAGAACACGAAGAACACACGCACGCACACCAACCCGATACACCCGATACTTACCCCCGTGGCTCGATGGACCACGCCAATAGAATCACCAAGGAAGAGGCACACGGCAGAATTCCCGGCGAGAGATTGGTGTTGGAGAAAAGGAATTGGTGAGGGAGAGAGAGTAACTTGTACTAGAATCTCACTCAACAATACCCAAATCAACAACAAGAGTGGCCTTGATTACAAAGGGATGCTAACCCTAGGGAGACAAAGCTCAAAGTTGTGTTTAAGCTTAATTCAAGTCTAAGGGGTAAAGGAGGGGTCCTGGGTCCTTATATAGGCATACATAGCCAGCAAGGCGAAAAGGTACGCAAAAGGATAACTTAGGCAGATGGGAATTCCCGTCGGATCCGGTCTGGGGCCGGTCAGACCGGGCCTGGCGCCGGCGGGTCCGGTCGTGGGTCCGGTCGACCGGTCGCCAACCGGAAACGTCGCAGATCCCGTCCGGTTGGCTTCCGGTACGACTCCCGGTTGGCGACCGGTTCACCGGGCCTGGGGCCGGACGCTCCGGTCTGGGGGCCGGTCGACCGGGTCCTTGGCCGGCCAGCTTCTCTTCTCCCTTCGAGCGCTTCGATTGTCTTCGGGTCCAGCTTCTTGGGCATCTTCTCGACCAGCTGCTCCTCCTTCCCTTGACCACGGCGTATCATCCTCTCCGGGGTCTTGATGCTCCACGTACCTAATAACACAAAGCGTGTCGGCATGAGGTAGCATTCCATCCAATGGGGTACCGAGATCGAGGGTAGTGAGGAGCGAGTTCACCTTGTCATGTAGCGCTTTAGCTCGAGCCCGTGTCATGGGTCCACTTGGGGAACTTGTTGGCCTTGATGTAGTGTCGTTGGCGAGCGGGGCTACATCAACGGGTCTGCGTCAACTCAGGATACGTCGCCGTCGGCCAACCCCTTCTTCTAATTTACCATGCACCACCGATCTGTAATATGATCACGCGCCCAGTACTCTGATCGCGACAATTCGGCGGGAACGATCTCTTTTGAATGCAACTATTTGAATTTCTGATTGGGGCGGCGTTTGGGGGACGGGGCTGGGGAGCGACGTCCCCCAAACGCTCAATCCGACGTGATTTGGGGAACGGTTTGGGAAACGCGACTGAAGATGCTCTTACAACATGTTTTTACAGCCTTTTCATGTGATCATTCATTGCAGAGCACTCTATATGTCCCGATGTCAAAACTTAGACGTGATCGGGGCCAGCTGATTGGTAAAGTTGCCAAGTTCTGAATTTGTCACCAATATCTAAAAGTGAATTTTTGGAACCTGGGTTCCGCAACTTACCCGACCATGAAGTTACATAGTTACGTGATTGTAAGTTACAAAAATTCCAGGAGGGGGCGAATTTTCCTTGATCCGATCGAAGGCTGTTCGTTTCCCCCTCGCCTTCGCCTTGGGGAGGTAGCCAGGAAGATGTATGGGGCGGAAAACTCCTCTGCGTGATTGGCATGGACGTGGGTGATGCGGAGGCCGACCTATTCGCCGCTGCCGTGTTCACCGCCCGATGTTACGGTGTTCGCCCCACGGTCAAGAGATCCCTAGCAGGTCTGCTGCTGCTGCCATCAATGGATCCCTAGCAAAGATACTACTGCCATGGTCGGAGCAGTCTCTGTTTACTCCGTACGTAGTCCGCCGTCAGCGCAGCCCGCACCTTGACACGTACGAGCACTCGAGGAGAGTCCAACGACGACATGCATGGAGTCAAAACCGCAGCCAGGGCTCCCTTGTACGCACAGCCAAAGGCCGATCAAAATAAAACTCCTAGCTAGACAAGGCTCCTTGAAGCGTATGCGTCAAATGGTGCATATGTGATCTGGGTGCAACATCTACCTATGCTTTCGTTACCAACTAAAAGACGAAGATCGTCGGGTCAATCTTGGAGATTGTGGGCGACCAGAACCATACTGCTGGCGGACGGCGAGGAGGTCCGTGACTCGCCTGGAGTATCATACAAATTGTTCAGTTTGTGCATACCTTCAATCTTTGGCTCTTTGCTGGTATAATCCGTCCTTGGAGTGCGCCGGTTCATTTTTTTCCTATTTCAATCTGTCTTCAGTACTAATAATAATTGTTTCGACACTTGCAAATCCGGGTCGGAGGGATCGGAGAGTATTCAGTAACTTTTTTTTGTCATGGATTTGGATCTTTTTTACATGGATTTTAGATCGTTTTCTACAGTATATTCTTTTGATAGTTTCTGTTTTAATTTAACATATCATGTATCTGAATAACCGAGGTTTAGAATTCAACATAAAATAGTGAAAATTCTGGACGGGTGTTCTGGTATAATGCCACATCACAATAATATATTCTAAATTATTCCTAGCAATTTTTAGTATAAATTTTCTTCTCCAAAACTAACATCAAACGGGCGCCATGCATATGTACCTTGACTCCAACTCTAATGATATCTTTGTCTTCCTCTAAAAACAACCCTTTATAGAAAAGAAGAATGTTTCTTTTAAGAATTTTTGGTTTTAGGCCATCATAAATACTCGATGAGTGGTGCAACGGGGACAATAAAAGAGCGATGAAAGATAGAGGCATGCGAGGTATGCGTGTACGACATAGCTATGTAACCTTGCCCATGGGTGGTGGGTGCTAGGATGATGCTTATGTCCTGGACGACACCAGCCGAAATAGACTTGCAATTTGCTCCGTAGCGAAGCACGGGCTTTGTCCTAGTTCATCTAAAACTTGTAATTTTTGCCTAACCTACATACTACTTTTGAATTTGGGTAAAATATTGGTATGCACATACATATGTGCATCATCTACATGCTTTTATTTAGAAAAAATTAAATGTCCGAAAATACGGATTTTAGGACGCTACAGTAAATTGGATTCCGTTGAACCATGTTCCACCACATATTTTCGGCCAATATCCCACGATCGGGGTACATAGGTAGGAGTATGCCTATGAAAAATCGATAGGCATTTGGCGAGTATTTTTTATGCATGTACCCTATCTAGCTGCCAGAGGAGTCATATATAGATTAGATTATTTTCGATAAAGATTTCTTTTGATAAGGAGATAGTGAGGAAAAACAAATATATGTGCGCTATATGCACTAGTAGAAAATAGTTTATATGAGTTATGTGATCTGTGGCGCAGCAAACTAAAAATACGGCATAGATAACACGTGTACGGGTCTACCACCGGCGTGGCAGAACGAGTATCACACCATAGCAAAATGGGCCCACGAGCCAACACCGATTGCCCAACCTTAGTGGTGTGACATTTTATCAAACGCCACTAAGAATTTCTACTCGTGGCGTATATTTTTCACCATGCCATTAAACGTTTCTTCAAAAATTGTCAAGATTTTTTATTTGTTAAAAAACAATTTAGAATGATAATAGAGAAAAAAGTTGCCAGGAGCCGGCCAGGCCGCTAGTGGCGTGGTGAATTGGTCCTGACAAACAAGCGGTTCGCGGCGCGGTCACGAAAAACCCCACACTGGATCGACCCTGCCCTCACCCCTCTTTTTTCCGACACACACCCCGCGCCGCCTACCTCCTCTGCTCCATCCCTGGCGCCGCCCCTCTCTCCGCTCCCCACTCTCCCCGTGCTGCCACCGGTCAGTGTCTTCGCCGTCACCGCCGCCTCTACCCCACGTGGCCAAGGATGGAGGAGGTTCATTAGAGATAAGAATCTCACTTCAGGATAGATGGTGCACTTTAACTTGGTAGCTCAAGTGCCAAGGAGAACCATCATCTATCTCAACTTTGGTGATATACTAGATGAGGAGGAGGATGAGGCCCAGGAGACGGAGGATGTTGCATTGGAATCTATCATGTTCGCTCAAAGATGCAACCTTACCGAGCATGAGAAAAACCATATCTTGGAAATTATACCTCCACTCAATACCTGCATCTCAATACATGCATCGGGGTCTCATATGTTAATGGGCTAACAAGCACAAATTTCAACAGAAACACTATGGTACGTTTCTTTCAACTTATAAGCTTTTCTTCGTTTTGTTATGCTGTGTCCATGCATATCTTGTGGTGGCACTACTCTTTGACATTATTTTTGGTTGGCATACTAGAAATTACCAAAAAAGTGGGTATTCTCCCTTTGCATCCCTACTGAAGGCGTAGCTGGAGTATGTGTTGGAGTAGCTGTTGACATCACCAACCTTGGTTACCAAACGATGCAAGATGGTCGTATGATGTCCGCCACCAATGGACGGAGGGACTTCGTGAGAAGTGTACATACATATTGGGCAAGTTCTGATACGGACTGCTAGACCAACGTGTAGGAACGTACAGTAATGTTTGTCATTAACATCATCACGATTATTAGTTGTTCGTGTGGTGTACTATGGTATAGGTCCTCTATGCATGTGAACTATGTTGAGATTTAGATGGGTGAACTATATGTTAAGTCCTCTATATGTGAACTATGCTGAGATTTTTGAATTCTCGGTTTTGTTGTCAATTTCGATAATTACGGCGTACTTTTTATTTATTTTAGATCATTACATTAGTGGCGTGGCTTACTAATGCACATGCCACTAGACAATGTGATACATGTGGCGTTCGACCCAGCACGTCACATGTATAAAAAAAACTGGTGGTGTGGCAGCGACACGCCAGAGGTACCAAATACCACTTACGCGACATCAGGGGTGTGCCAAGTCCATGCCACTAAGGACGGTTTTTCCACGTCACTGCAAGGCTTTTCTCTACTAGTGATGGAGTCTGGCTTGCTGACCGAAAGATCAAGTAGGGCTAGGGATTTCATGACCTCGAGGTCAAGAATAGAGCTCTCCCAAGTAAATAGATATACAAGCTCCTTACTGAGGTGTCGCAAACCCTCTCATGTGCAGTATCCCAAGTATATTGTAGAACTGGGAACTCCCATTTCTGGGCTGGTCTAATGACGGTGAAGAAGTACTTCTTCCAATGTCAATCATTTTTAATTAATAATGGCTCAGAAATTAGATTTTGTGAGGATATAAGTGGTTGGCTAATTCCACACTCCTAGATAATATCCAAATCTATGCAATACTATACGTCACAAAAGCGATACCATAACTAAGATGTTGGAGTCTTCTTCACCAAATGTGACATTTAGAAGGGATTTAGTTGGCCCTAGGCTTGCATCTTGGATTGGCTTGTTACAACGCTTTGGAAATGGTCTAATTGACGCAAGGGTCTAATGAATTTATGTGCAATATACATGAGAGTGGTAAATTATCAGTGGACTCCATGTATAGAGCAATGGTCAGCCAGAGGTGCCGGTGGATGATAATATATATTTTTTTCTGAAAAATGAAGATTCCGCTTTAAGACAAAAATATTTGCATGATATCTTTGTAGAGCAGTAACCCTTACCAAAGACAACATTGTAAAACATAATTGGCACGGAATTACAAAGTGTGTATTTTGTCATTGTGTTGAGATAATAAAACAAGAACTCTTTCGGTGTAAATTTGCTATATTTATATGGTCAGTTATGCAAGTATAGATTCTACCTTGTATCCACCGCGTAGCGTTGCTAATATATTTGGCAACTAGCTACATGGTGTTGATCATAGGTTCAGAATTCTTATTAGAGTGGGAGAAATTTCCATTATTTGATCATTTTGGCTATGTATAAATGATAAAGATTTTGATGACAATTTTTTTCTCTCATGTAGATTATCTATCGGTGGATACATCTGCTATATTCATGGTCGTCTCTACAACCTATTTATGGAGGTGTCTACACGGTTGGAGAACATGGCTAGTGATATTTTTATCCAACATGGATTTCTTCTTGATCTACGGGTTGGCCCTCCATCTCGTTAGGCGGCTTTACAATTTCTTAATTCACTTGTATTCCACCATTTTATGTTTTGTCTTTTATCGGAATTGTACGGAGGTGTGCATGTTAGATGTTCGGAGGCTGGGAGTAATGAAGGAGGGGCGTAAGGTGTTCAGCTTGCTCGTAGGCCAAGAGGATGATCCTGAGGAGGTGCACTTTACCCTTGAAGAATATGGAGAATCTTTGCTAATGAAGCTGAAGTTGGAGGGAGACAAAATCCAAGCTTCTCTCGATAACGTAGACCACCATATCAAGAAAATTGAGGTAAAATCCATAGGATCTCCGAAGCATATTGACCTGCTACGTCTTCATGCAATAAAAAATCAAAAAGATACTGCGCAAGTGTCACACTGCTCATCTAGAGAAAGTTAGTGAGAAATGCAGGGTCCGTATCATGATCTTGGAGGTGACAAATAAGGCCTTCATGCCAAGGTCCGTAACACGAAGGCCTCGTCTTCAAAGTAGAACACCACGGTATCAAATATCGCAAGTGATTATTTGTGGTGACCCGGCATATCACTGCATGGTGTAGTATGCAAGTCTGACATAACACCAATGAAACACCGTTCCACTAGTATTACATCACTCAGAGTGGTACAACAGAAACATATGCGGGTCCAAGGCATGTCTATAAAATTACATACAGACTCTGTTACATAAGATCAGCATGACCTCCTACTTTACAATGAGGTAAATCTGCGAATAACTCCAGAAGAACGTCTCGTAGTCTAAGCCTATCACGAACTCTATTTAAAGAGTATTTAACTGGCTATAGAGGCTAAGAATAGATTCTAGCTAAATAGGAGCTAGGTTTAGGAAGCTAGTTCCCTTCTATGGCTAATCTAGGTTTTCTCCTTGTTGGATGTGGTGTTTGACTCTTCTGACAGGTTCATGTCCCTTGAAGTAGTTGTTGACTCCCCGGTCTTCGAGTTGCACTGTAGATCCTCCTTCGATGCCTCCAAATCTAAGCAGGGGATTTAAGAGTGGGATGAGTACGAGCGTACTCAACAAGTTCATTATAGAAAAGAGGTGTTTAATGCACTAGCTATAGCCATAGAACAGAAAGTCATAGGCAATGCAAGTTTTTGTAAACATTTCTTCAAAAGGTTGCTTTTATTCTGAAGAGCTATGTCCGTCAGCCTTCACCGGTTGACTAGAACTTCATGGAGTTTCTTTCCGGCAGCGTTCGCTCCATATCCCGGAACAGGAGTGACTGATCACGATTCATTACACTCTGCAGAGGTGCGTTGCTTTACCCATAAGAGATCTTAACCTTGGTGCCAACCGGGCAATTGTTCCCGTCCACACTTCCTTTGGTGTGAGGCCCGGTATAAGGTCCAGCCAATTATGTTCCTCCGCTACCTCGAACACCCACCCTTTGTTGCAATTCCGACCTTGGGTCCTCGCCGGTCAGCGTATCCAAAGGATACCTTCCGACCTCGACTATTACCAGGTCGCAACCATGGTCCTTCGTCGGTCGTTGCAACCCCTCATAGACCGCATTACCGTGGGGAATTAGAATGGGATCCCCACCCTCCGGTTGTTCTCGCAAGATACAACTGCTACGGTATCCGTTGATGAACGAGAGGTGGAAACACTTTTGACTACTCCGTCCCACTCCAGATCTTATGGTTAACACGGGTATTACGTCACAAGAATCACTGGACGACATTTGTTGTTTAATCCTAGATGGATATAAACCCTTGCAATGGAACCTCCACCATATCAACACAATCCATGGTTCCATTGCCCACCACTTAGTCATATTCATAGTTATGAAAATAGTGGTTTTGCTTTTTATGCAATAGTGATAAACATAGTACTTTGCAAGTAATTTGGTAAAAATACTCAAATGACATGAGCAAGCGATGAACTTGCCTTTCTTGACTGCAAGATTATGCAGGCAAGGTCTTCGATACGCAATAACTCCAAATTCTGAAATAGCATCATCGTCCGGTAAGGACGATGTTTAAAAGATTGGCAAGGATGCAATAATGCATAAGTATGAGATGCAATCGCTCTAAGCGTGACCTAACCCCGATGATTTAGGATTAGTGAGTTGTGATGATTTGTTTAGATGTGTTGCACTTTTAGAGTGATTCACAAACAAGGTTCTTATTAAGAGTTGGTTACTTTGTATCATAAGCAATGCAATACAACACAATAATAATATTAATGGCACACAACAGTAGGATCTGGTATAATCCTAACATGTAATGAATAGTGGTTGGTCTTAGTATTATATGGCCTGGTTAATGATTGCTTATCATATACTTCAAAAGAATAACTTTTGAAGAACATGTTCTTGGATAAAGAACAAGTATGATAATTAGGTTTGTGGGGTTCTATGGTTTACTATGGTTTCGATAAGCTTCTGGAGTAATGATTAGATGGATTTCAACATTGTTGGGCTCATCCATAGCTAGGGCTTGTAGGGTTGAGTTAAGCTTAAGCATCTTAAGCAACTAGTTATACATAGGTGCTATCAAAGTTGGTTATATCTTATTGGTGATAGATATCTAGGGTTTATAGGTCCTATTAGGCAGGGTTGTTGGCTACTTCATATTTTCTTCAAAATAATAAATTTTGAAGAACATACTTCTTATGGAATAAGAAGTATTACAGTTAAGGTTGAGGTTGTCTAGTGTTTGCTATTGGATTCACTTAGTAAAGAATAATTGACTCCTAAATAGGATGTTCCATAAGTATCTAACACTAGTAGGGTTTAGGGTGTATGGAATAGAATACACAATGTTGGCATGGTTGTTATTAGGGTTCATCACAATGGTGTGATGTTAATCAAGGTTAACTAAGGATGAGATCCTAGGTAATAGGAACTAGGGTTGATCCTATTTGATCATCTAGGTTTTGTTAAGATAAACACATGGAATACTAAATTCTTAGTGATAGGGCTCCTACATTTTATGTGGACATTGCAAGTATTTAATTGCTATTGTGGTTCTATGATTGAAAATAAAATATTATGATCACATGTTCTAACCTAAGGTTTAGGTTAGAATCAATTTAGGGTTCACATGTATTAATGGAGCTGGGTTCCTAATTGAATTAGGATTTTAGGAAACACATGAAATGATAAGGTTGTAGTATCATTCCAAAAGGAATTAGGGTTTCCTAATTACTATATAGTTCTAAGGTTAATGATTTTAGTAATAAGTTGAAGTTATTAATAACTTTGAAATTAAAATAATATTGGATTTGGCATTTTATTATTTTAGAGGAATATAATAAGTAAGGTAATTATTAATCAGGGTTTAAATCCTTCTAATAAGGATTTAATATAATAACAAATAAAGAAAATTATTTTTAATGTTTTCTTTATTTATTTACTGGTTTTTATTTAACTTGGAAAGTTTTTCTAATTATTGAATTTTAATTGCATTTAGAATTAAAAGAAAAGGCTTAATTAGCAAGTATTAATAATTGAGTTTTAATTAAAAATATAAATTTCATTTTATATTTTTATTGGGTAGAGTTTACTTTTCTAAGAATTTTGATATCTCATTTATATTTTTCTGAGTTATAATGAATTTTCTATATTTTTGCAAAGTTTCACACAATTTCTGGAATTTTTAATTTAAACGAAATTACTAAAGCTACTCGGTGACTCTACCCACACAGCCACTGGCTGGTGGGCCTTAGCCACGCTGGCAGCCACGGTGGCGACGACGTGGCAACCATGGCCACCACCGGCGGCCAGTCAAGGATGGCGCCGGCGTTGGAGGACTCCCGCGAGTGTGTGCGTGTGCTCAATCGAACGAGGACAGCGAGGTGAGTTTGTTGGTGGCCGCGCCGCTCGGAAAAGGTCACCGGAGCATGGCCGACGGTGAGGATCAGCGATGGCGGACGATGGTCGACGGTGACAGGGGTGCTACGGCATGATCTAATGCTCAATAAGATGCTCACGAGATGCGCAAGGTCACCTGGAGGCTTCCTGTAGGGTCGCCGGTGTCGATTGGAGACGGAGACGTCGCGGCGGTCGCCATTCCCCCCGCAGTACCGTGAAAGGGAACGGCTAAATTACTCCTCCACCGAGCTCCCCTTGATCTGTGGCTACACCAGATGAACGAGTGCGTCGAGGCGCTCGTCCTGAGCTCAACGGCGGGCTCTGGGGTGGTCTGAAACGGTGGGGCGAGCTGGTCTCCGGCGAGCTAGGGTTTCGGATTTCGGCGCGAACGAGACGAAGAGAGGGAAATTGAGGGCGTCCTCGCTATTTATATGGTTCCCGGCGTGTGCTGGCGGTCAACAATGCCGGCGGCGACCGCGGGACGTGGCTCACCTCGTCGCGGTGGCGAGCTCCCGCGCGTCCAGTGACGAAGACGAAGACGACGACGGCTCCCTCGTCTTTATCCATGCGAAAGGGTATTTGGGCCGCGATGGGCTGTGCTGGGCTGGTGCGGCTGGGCTTCTGGTGGGCTGCCACGGCCAGGTAAGGTCTGGTAAGGTTTTTTTTTCTTCTCTTTTGCTTTTTCTGTTTTTATTTTCTGTTTTCAATTTCTATTTTGAATTCAATTTTGAATCCAATTCTATTTGCAGATATTTGTACATATTTTTAACTTGGAAATTACCTCTTAATTAATAACTCTACTTGAGACATATTATTATGATAGTTTCCACATACAATATTTCAAATAGATGTGTTAATAGTTATAATTTCCATTCTCTTTCTTTTGAAATTCCAAATATTTTTATAATTTAAGGAGGTGACTTAATGGCATGGCTTCATGTACCTAAATATTTCTAGGGTCTTGATTTAGTCACTTACATATGATTTTATGTGGACTCCAATTTGTTAGGGTTTTACAATTTCTATTATAACCCCCTTTTAAGGTTAACACTATTATTAACTTGGAAAGTATCTAAGGTGGTATTGTTTCCATCATGGTTTGATCTTAGTTATAAGGATAAGTGGTTGATCACCACATATGGTTTAAGTAAAGGTTTAGCCCTAGGTGGTTCTTATATTCAATAATTGAAGCATAAGATTAAATTAGTGAGCAATTCTAGGGTTCTAGTTATATGCATCTAATAGGACATGGGTTGAATCTCACTTATGGCCTAGGTTTTAATTGTGATCACCCAAGTGATGCACAAACTAGGGTTGAGATGTAGTTTAGGGTTTTACTTGTGATCATCAAATAATTCACAAGTTAGTTTGAAATATGGGTATAGGTTCTATATGTGATCTAACACCATATTACCTTGGCTAGGGTTTAGTCTCCCTATGATTTCATGTGATTGCTGATATCTGCTTATTATACTAGGTTTAAATTATGGCTTATCTTCCTATTTTTCCAAAGCATGATCATGGCATTATCATGATCCACTTATTCTTAATGGATCCTCTCTTTAAGTTCTTAGGGTTTATGATCATTACCCAATGGTGATGATCATGCATGGTATGGGCTTCCTAAGGTATCACTACAAGTATTTGGATATGGTTATACCTATTACCCCTCTCACTCCACAAGGACTTGGATTATAATCTAAGGTTCTACTCAAGGAATGATGATGTGATTATCTGAATATGTGGTTTGCCTAAGAATTCTACCTTGCTATCTTCTGAAGCTTGTTCTTCAGGAATTCTGATAAACCTACTTCTTGTGGTATGCCTCCACCTCCTAGCTGCTTCATCTTGATCCTATCTAAATTATGGAGTGGCCCAACTCTTTGATTTGCTTGTATCATGGTACAAGATGATGGAATGAAGGAGGTAGAGGGTTCCTTTTATAGGCTTGGGCATGCTCTAGTATCATGACACATAGGTGGGTGACTCTTGTTTTGATTTGATGAGTAAGGTGCTTGGTTGTCATGCTCTCATCCATAGCAATCCTTTAAGCATGAGGTGGCATAGCTTAGGATTCAAGCTATGTAGATATTTCCATCCTATGTGGCATGGTATTATCCTCTCATGTGATTTGTTTTTGGATAGCCAAGTGGCTTTTGTTACTAAATATCTTGTGAAGGATTTTATACTTGTGGGTGAGTCACTATATCATATGTGATTGTATTTATATTGTAATTGGGATCAAAATGTCAAAGGCATGGATTATACCTCAATTTTGAATGGTGATGTTTGATTTCACCAAGGCATGATCATATGAGTTTCAAAATACTCATAGTTTATTTTATTCAAATAGTTTGAACTATAATTCGTAATGTAAACGAATTTAGTTTTGTGATATTCCACATATTTAATAAGTTATGATTAAAATAACAGTGTGTGGCTTTTATGCACTTAGGTCCTTGTGTTTTACCATATTTAGTAATTAGTTTTAGAGTGAATTAAATTATACCCCCAATGTAGTTTCTCAACTTTTAAGTATTAATAATTTAGAGTTTGTTTCTTATCTCTTTGATGGGTATAAACCTCTCCCATCTCTATGGTTTAATGATAAACTTGTGTTGGTGTTAAATTCAAAAGTTTAGTTCAAGAAATACCATGAGGTTCATGGTAGGAATATTTATTTGTTAAAGACATGGAAAAGATAAGTCAAGGATAGTTTCTCCATTTTATTGTTACTTAATTTGCAATTGAATAGATGTTCATTTGTTATGGCAAGGAATACCATATTATGATCTTTTATAAGATCAAGCAATTGATCCTTGATTAATATGTTATTGTGTTAGTTTTAATTTTCCAGTTGATCTAACCCCTTAGATCAAATCATCTCTACCCAAAACAAAGTTTTAAGAAAGTCACATTGAGGTTTATAGCGCTTGACTTGATGAGCTACTTCAATTCCACCAAGGTCAAGTGAAACTTCACTGTGACTGTTTTACTTTAAAGCGCGAAAATTCCCCGGATTTTCTATGCATGAATGCAATGCACACATCTGCTTCTCTTTTTCGTAACCCCAATACCTGGGATATTACAGTCTCTACCCCTTAAACTAAACTTCGTCCTCGAAGTTTGATCTCTCTCACGTTTCCGGAGTGTGGATCTGACTTGTGCAGACTATCACTACAAGAAAAGTTGCGACGGGCCGAAGTCGTTGCCGTGGTTGCTGTGTACCATGGCCGACGATTTTGGTCCCTCCGTGGTGCATGTCAAAACTTTTTTTCTCGTTTTTGAGGCCACCTAGCCCGACGAAAGCGGCCAAAACGTGGCGTATGGTGGCCCGGGACGTGGTGCATCTCGAAATCTCGGGTTCGCCGGCCGAGTCAACGCAAATCCGCACCGCCGAGGGATGTAGGGCCCAGATGGCAGCCTCTCTAGCATTGTTTTTTCTCGATCGCGCCATCTCGTTCAACGTTCTCCGATCGAGCCGTTTACGATGCAGGATCATGGGTCCCGCATGTCATCCTCTATGAACCAAAATTCTTTCTATTCTTGGATTTTTTTGACCCCCTGATTTCTGGCTACTTCCTTTTTCTTTTGATCCCTTGCCGCCTTGAAACGTTGAGACCGCTGCCGCTAAATGGGACCCGCATGTCATCCTCTATGTGTAATCAACTTTCTTTTCTTGGAGTTTTTTTGGCACCTCAAATTTGGTCACTTGCCTTTTCTTTCGATCCCCTGCCGCCTCTCAAACGGTGATACCGCTTGCTAACTGGGACCCGCATGTCATCCTCTATGTACTATAAAACTTTCTTTTCTTGAATTATTTTTGCACCTCATATTTGGTCACTTACCTTTTCTTTCGATCCTCTCGCCTCTCAAACGGTGATACCGCTGCTGCTAAATGGGACCCGCATGTCATCCTCTATGTACTATAAAACTTTCTTTTCTTGGATTTTTTTTGCACCTCATATTTGGTCACTTGACTTTTTCTTTCGATCACCCGCTTCTCAAACAGTGATACCGCTGCTGCTAAATGGGACCCGCATGTCATCCTCTATGTACTATAAAACTTTCTTTTCTTGGATTTTTTTGGCACCTCATATTTGGTCACTTGACTTTTTCTTTCGATCCCCTGCTGCCTCTCAAACGGTGATACCGCTGCTGCTAAATGGGACCCGCATGTCATCCTCTATGTACTATAAAACTTTCTTTTCTTGAATTATTTTTGGCTCCTCATATTTTTTCACTTGCCTTTTTCTTTCGATCTCATGCCACGTTTGAAACGTTGAGGAACCTGCTGCTCATGGGACCCGCATGTCATCCTCTATGTACTATAAAAGTTCATTTTCTTGGTTTTTTTCACCATCTGATTTTTGGCAATTTCTTTTTTCTTTTGATCCCCTGCCGCCTCTCAAACGCTGTACGCTAAATGGGACCCGCATGTCATCCTCTATGTACTATAAAACTTTCTTTTCTTGAATTATTTTTGGCTCCTCATATTTGGTCACTTGCCTTTTTCTTTCGATCTCATGCCAAGTTTGAAACGTTGAGGAACCTGCTGGCTCATGGGACCCGCATGTCATCCTCTATGTACTATAAAAGTTTATTTTCTTTTTTTTTTCACCCTCTGATTTTTGGCTATTTCCTTTCTTTTGATCCCCATCGCCTTGGAAACGTATGGTAAGCTGCTGACTCATGGGACCCGCATGTCATCCTCTATGTACAATCAACTTTCTTTTTCTTTTGATCTCAAGCCGCATTTGAAACGCTGAGACCGCTGCGCTAAATGGGACCCGCATGTCATCCTCTACGTACAATAAAGTTTCTTTTCTTGGATTATCTTTGGCTCCTGATATTTTGTCACTTGCCTTTTTCTTTCGATCTCATGCCGCCTTTGAAACGTTGAGTAAGCTGCTGGCTCATGGGTCCCGTCTTATCCTCTACGAACAATAAAAGTTTCCTTTCTTGGAGTTATTTTTTACCCCTAATTTCTGGCTATTTGCCTTTTTCTTTTGATCTCCTGCCCCCTCTGAAACGATGAGGACGCTGTTGGCAGGTCGGTCCCACATGTCATCCTCTATGAACAATAAAAGTTTCCTTTGATGGATTTATTTTGAACCCCTCATTAATTTCTGGATATTTCCCCTGCCGCCTTGGAATCGTTGAGGATGCTGCTGCCTCATGGGTCCCGCATGTCATCCTCTCGAACGGTAAATGTTTATTTTCTTGGATTTTGTTGACCAAACGATTTTTGGCTTATTTTTTCTTTCGATCACCTGCAGCCTTTAAAACGTTGAGGACGCGCTGCTGGCTCACGGGTCCCACATGTCAACCTCTATGAACAATAAACGCCGAGGATGCTGCTGCCTCATGGGTCCCGTATGTCATCCTCTCGGAACGAAAATGTTTCTTTTCTTGGATTTTTTACCAACAGATTTTTGGTTTATTTTTCTTTCCATCCCCTGCCGCCTTTAAAACGTTGACGACGCTGTTGGCTCATGGGTCCCCGATGTCAGCCTCCCCGTACAAGAAACATATGATATCTTGATTATTTTGCAGACAATAAACAATGTATTGCGCTCGAGCTATTTCAAACGGATAATTAAATCTTTATTTTTACATAAACAAACTTATATGTTGAATCTCCTTGTTTTTTTGTCTTTGCGAAGCATAGGACTTTCCTGTTTTTTTAGAAAATTCGGAACTTTCCTGTTTTGGAGTGGGCTGAAATTGTACGAGTCAAAAGGCCAAGCAGGATAGTTCGAAAGCCCAGATGTCCAGATGCAGCCCAATTGAAATCTTTCTTCTTGGATTTTTTTCACCCCCTGATTTCTGGCTACTTCATTTTTCTTGGTCCTGTGCCGCCTTGAAACGTTGAGACCGCTGCTGCTAAATGGGACCCGCATGTCATCCTCTATGTGCAATCAACTTTCTTTTCTTGGAGTTTTTTTTGGCACCTCAAATTTGGTCACTTGCCTTTTTCTTTCGATCCCGTGCAGCCTCTCAAACGGTGATACCGCTGCAAAAATGGGACCCGCATGTCATCCTCTACGTACAATAAACTTTCTTTTCTTGGATTATTTTTGGCTCTGATATTTGGTCACTTGCCTTTTTTTCTTTCGATCTCATGCCACGTTTGAAACTTTGAGGAACCTGCTGGCTCGTGGGACCCGCATGTCATCCTCTATGTGCTATAAAGTTTATTTTCTATGGTTTTTTTTCACTCTCTGATTTTTGTCTATTTCCTTTTTTCTTTTGATGCCCTGCCGCCTTGGAAACGTTGAGTAAGCCACACATGGGACCCGATGTCATCCTCTATGTACAATCAAGTTTCTTTTCTTGAATTATTTTTGGCTCCCATATTTCGTCACTTGCCTTTTTCTTTCGATCTCATGCCACGTTTGAAACGTTGAGGAACCTGCTGCTCATGGGACCCGCATGTCATCCTCTATGTGCTATAAAAGTTTGTTTTCTTGGATTTTTTTTTCACCCTCTGATTTTTGGCTCCTGATATTTCGTCACTTGCCTTTTACTTTTGATCCCCTGCCCCTTTGAAACGTTGAGTAAGCTGCTGCACATGGGACCCGCATGTCATCCTCTATGTACTATAAAACTTTCTTTTCTTGGATTTTTTTGGCACCTCATATTTGGTCACTTGACTTTTCTTTCGATCTCATGCCACGTTTGAAACGTTGAGGAACCTGCAGCTCATGGGACCCGCATGTCATCCTCTATGTACTATAAAACTTTCTTTTCTTGGATTTTTTTGGCACCTCATATTTGGTCACTTGACTTTTTCTTTCGATCCCCTGTTGCCTCTCAAATGGTGATACCGCTGCGCTAAATGGGACCCGCATGTCATCCTCTATGTACTATAAAACTTTCTTTTCTTGAATTATTTTTGGCTCCTGATATTTTTTCACTTGCCTTTTTCTTTCGATCTCATGCCGCCTTTGAAACATTGAGTAGCGTCTATGGGACCCGCATGTCATCCTCTACGAACAATAAAAGTTTCCTTTCTTGGAGTTATTTTTGGCTCCTCATATTTGGTCACTTGCCTTTTTCTTTCGATCTCATGCCAAGTTTGAAACCTGCTGCCTGGGACCCGCATGTCATCCTCTATGTACTATAAAAGTTTATTTTCTTTATTTTTTTCACCCTCTGATTTTTGGCTATTTCCTTTTTCTTTGATCCCCTGCCGCCTTGGAACGTATGGTAAGCTGACTCATGGGACCCGCATGTCATCCTCTATGTACAATCAACTTTCTTTTTCTTTTGATCTCAAGCCGTATTTGAAACGCTGAGACCGCTGCTGCTAAATGGGACCCGCATGTCATCCTCTACGTACAATAAAGTTTCTTTCTTGGATTATCTTTGGCTCCTAATATTTTGTCACTTGCCTTTTCTTTCGATCTCATGTCGCTTTGAAACGTTGAGTAAGCTGCTGGCTCATGGGTCCCGCATGTCATCCTCTACGAACAATAAAAGTTTCCTTTCTTGAGTTATTTTTGACCCCTAATTTCTGGCTATTTGCCTTTTTCTTTTGATCTCCTGCCCCCTCTGAAACGATGAGGACGCTGTTGGCAGGTCGGTCCCACATGTCATCCTCTATGAACAATAAAAGTTTCCTTTGATGGATTTATTTTGAACCCCTCATTAATTTCTGGATATTTCCCCTGCCGCCTTGGAATCGTTGAGGATGCGCTGCCTCATGGGTCCCGCATGTCATCCTCTCAGAACGGTAAATGTTTATTTTCTTGGATTTTGTTGACCAAACGATTTTTGGCTTATTTTTTCTTTCGATCACCTGCAGCCTTTAAAACGTTGAGGACGCCGCTGGCTCACGGGTCCCACATGTCAACCTCTATGAACAATAAACGCTGAGGATGCTGCTGCCTCATGGGTCCCGCATGTCATCCTCTCGAACGAAAATGTTTCTTTTCTTGGATTTTTTACCAACAGATTTTTGGTTTATTTTTTCTTTCCATCCCCTGCCGCCTTTAAAACGTTGACGACGCTGTTGGCTCATGGGTCCCCGATGTCAGCCTCCCCGTACAAGAAACATATGATATCTTGATTATTTTGCAGACAATAAACAATGTATTGCGCTCTGAGCTATTTCAAACGGATAATTAAATCTTTATTTTTACATAAACAAACTTATATGTTGAATCTCCTTGTTTTTTTGTCTTTGCGAAGCATAGGACTTTCCTGTTTTTTTAGAAAATTAGCTTTCCTGTTTTGTAGTGGGCTGAAATTGTACGAGTCAAAAGGCCAAGCAGGATAGTTCGAAGCCCAGATGTCCAGATGCAGCCCAATTGAAATCTTTCTTCTTGGATTTTTTTCACCCCCTGATTTCTGGCTACTTCATTTTTCTTTTGGTCCCGTGCCGCCTTGGAAACGTTGAGACCGCTGCTGCTAAATGGGACCCGCATGTCATCCTCTATGTGCAATCAACTTTCTTTTCTGGAGTTTTTTGGCACCTCAAATTTGGTCACTTGCCTTTTTCTTTCGATCCCGTGCAGCCTCTCAAACGGTGATACCGCTGCTGCAAAATGGGACCCGCATGTCATCCTCTACGTACAATAAACTTTCTTTTCTTGGATTATTTTTGGCTCCTGATATTTGGTCACTTGCCTTTTTTTTCTTTCGATCTCATGCCACGTTTGAAACTTTGAGGAACCTGCTGGCTCGTGGGACCCGCATGTCATCCTCTATGTGCTATAAAAGTTTATTTTCTATGGTTTTTTTTCACTCTCTGATTTTTGTCTATTTCCTTTTTCTTTTGATGCCCTGCCGCCTTGGAAACGTTGAGTAAGCTGCTTACACATGGGACCCGCATGTCATCCTCTATGTACAATCAAGTTTCTTTTCTTGAATTATTTTTGGCCCCTGATATTTCGTCACTTGCCTTTTTCTTTCGATCTCATGCCACGTTTGAAACGTTGAGGAACCTGCTGGCTCATGGGACCCGCATGTCATCCTCTATGTGCTATAAAAGTTTGTTTTCTTGGATTTTTTTTCACCCTCTGATTTTTGGCTCCTGATATTTCGTCACTTGCCTTTTACTTTTGATCCCCTGGCCCCTTTGAAACGTTGAGTAAGCTGCTGGCACATGGGACCCGCATGTCATCCTCTATGTACTATAAAACTTTCTTTTCTTGGATTTTTTTTTGGCACCTCATATTTGGTCACTTGACTTTTTCTTTCGATCTCATGCCACGTTTGAAACGTTGAGGAACCCGCAGGCTCATGGGACCCGCATGTCATCCTCTATGTACTATAAAACTTTCTCTTGGATTATTTTTGGCACCTCATATTTGGTCACTTGACTTTTTCTTTCGATCCCCTGCTGCCTCTCAAACAGGATACCGCTGCTAAATGGGACCCGCATGTCATCCTCTATGTACTATAAAACTTTCTTTTCTTGAATTATTTTTGGCTCCTGATATTTTTTCACTTGCCTTTTTCTTTCGATCTCATGCCGCCTTTGAAACGTTGAGTAAGCTGCTGGCTCATGGGTCCCGCATGTCATCCTCTACGAACAATAAAAGTTTCCTTTCTTGGAGTTATTTTTGGCTCCTCATATTTGGTCACTTGCCTTTTTCTTTCGATCTCATGCCAAGTTTGAAACGTTGAGGAACCTGCTGGCTCATGGGACCCGCATGTCATCCTCTATGTACTATAAAAGTTTATTTTCTTTATTTTTTTCACCCTCTGATTTTTGGCTATTTCCTTTCTTTTGATCCCCACCGCCTTGGAAACGAGGTAAGCTGCTGGACTCATGGGACCCGCATGTCATCCTCTATGTACAATCAACTTTTTTTTTCTTTTGATCTCAAGCCGCATTTGAAACGCTGAGACCGCTGCGCTAAATGGGACCCGCATGTCATCCTCTACGTACAATAAAGTTTCTTTTCTTGGATTATCTTTGGCTCCTGATATTTTGTCACTTGCCTTTTTCTTTCGATCTCATGCCGCCTTTGAAACGTTGAGTAAGCTGCTGGCTCATGGGTCCCGCATGTCATCCTCTACGAACAATAAAAGTTTCTTGGAGTTATTTTTTACCCCTAATTTCTGGCTATTTGCCTTTTTCTTTTGATCTCCTGCCCCCTCTGAAACGATGAGGACGCTGTTGGCAGGTCGGTCCCACATGTCATCATCTATGAACAATAAAAGTTTCCTTTGATGGATTTATTTTGAACCCCTCATTAATTTCTGGATATTTCCCTGCCGCCTTGGAATCGTTGAGGATGCTGCTGCCTCATGGGTCCCGCATGTCATCCTCTCAGAACGGTAAATGTTTATTTTCTTGGATTTTGTTAACCAAACGATTTTTGGCTTATTTTTTCTTTCGATCACCTGCAGCCTTTAAAACGTTGAGAGACGCCGCTGGCTCACGGGTCCCACATGTCAACCTCTATGAACAATAAACGCTGAGGATGCTGCTGCCTCATGGGTCCCGCATGTCATCCTCTCAGAACGAAATGTTTCTTTTCTTGGATTTTTTACCAACAGATTTTTGGTTTATTTTTTCTTTCCATCCCCTGCCGCCTTTAAAACGTTGACGACGCTGTTGGCTCATGGGTCCCCGATGTCACCTCCCCGTACAAGAAACATATGATATCTTGATTATTTTGCAGACAATAAACAATGTATTGCGCTCTGAGCTATTTCAAACGGATAATTAAATCTTTATTTTTACATAAACAAACTTATATGTTGAATCTCCTTGTTTTTTTGTCTTTGCGAAGCATAGGACTTTCCTGTTTTTTTAGAAAATTCGGAACTTTCCTGTTTTGGAGTGGGCTGAAATTGTACGAGTCAAAAGGCCAAGCAGATAGTTCGAAAGCCCAGATGTCCAGATGCAGCCCAATTGAAATCTTTCTTCTTGGATTTTTTTCACCCCCTGATTTCTGGCTACTTCATTTTTCTTTTGGTCCTGTGCCGCCTTGGAAACGTTGAGACCGCTGCTGCTAAATGGGACCCGCATGTCATCCTCTATGTGCAATCAACTTTCTTTTCTTGGAGTTTTTTTTGGCACCTCAAATTTGGTCACTTGCCTTTTTCTTTCGATCCCGTGCCGCCTCTCAAACGTGATACCGCTGCTGCAAAATGGGACCCGCATGTCATCCTCTACGTACAATAAACTTTCTTTTCTTGGATTATTTTTGGCTCCCGATATTTGGTCACTTGCCTTTTTCTTTCGATCCCATGCCACGTTTGAAACGTTGAGGAACCTGCTGGCTCATGGGACCCGCATGTCATCCTCTATGTACTACAAAAGTTTATTTTCTTGGGTTTTTTTCACTCTCTGATTTTTGGCTATTTCCTTTTTCTTTGATCCCCGCCTGGAAACGTTGAGTAAGCTGCAAACTCGTGGGACCCGCATGTCATCCTCTATGTACAATCAATTTTCTTTTCTTGGAGTTTTTTTTACCCCTAATTTCTCGCTACTTTCTTTTTCTTTTGATCTCAAACCGCATTTGAAATGTTGGGACAGCATGTCATCCTCTATGTACAATAAAAGTTTCTTTTTTTGGATTATTTTTCACCCTCCGATTTTTGGTCACTTGCCTTTTTCTTTCGATCCCATGCCGCCTTGAAAACGTTGAGGAACCTGCTGGCCCATGGGACCCACATGTCATCCTCTATGTACTATAAAAGTTTCTTCTTTGATTTTTTTCACCTCTGATCTTTGGCTATTTCCTTTTTCTTTTCATCCCCTGCCGCCTTGGAAACGTTAGTAAGCTGCTGACTGGTGGGACCCGCATGTCATCCTCTATGTACAATCAAGTCTCTTTTCTTGGATTTTTTTACCCCCTTATTTTTGGTCACTTGCCTTTTTCTTTCGATCTCATGCAGCCTCTGAAACGTTGAGAAGCTGCTGGCTCATGGGACCCACATGTCATCCTCGATACTATAAAAGTTTCTTTTCTTGGATTTTTTTCACCCTCTTATTTTTGGCTGTTTCCTTTTTCTTTTGATCCCCTGCCGCCTTGGAAACATTGATTAAGCTGCTGACACAAGGGGCCCGCATGTCATCCTCTATGTACAATCAACTTGCAAGATCTTGGGGCGGAAGAGCTTGTATAAGTGGGACCCATATGTCATCCTCTATGTACAATAAAAGTTTCTTTTTCTTGGATTATTTTTGCTCCTGGTATTTGGTCTCTTTCCTTTTTCTTTCGATCTCATGCCGCCTCGAAACGTTGAGTAAGGTGCTGGGTCATGGGACCCGCATGCCATCCTCTATGTACAATCAACTTTCTTTTCTGGGAGTTTTTTTTACCCCTAATTTCTGGCTACTCTTTTTCTTTTGATCTCAAGCCGCATTTGAAACGTTGACACCGCTGCTGCAAAATGGGACCCGCATGTCATCTTTTATGTACAATAAAGTTTCTTTTCTTGGATTATTTTTGGCTCCTGATATTTGGTCACTTGTCTTTTTCTTTCGATCTCATGCCCCCTTTGAAACGTTGAGGAAGCTGCTAGCGCATGGGTCCCGCATGTCATACTCTATGAACAATAAAAGTTTCCTTCCTTGGAGTTATTTTTTACCGCTAATTTCTGGCTACTTCCTTTTTCTTTTGATCCCCTGCCGCCTTGGAAACGTTGAGTAAGCTGCTGACACAAGGGGCCCGCATGTCATCCTCTATGTACAATCACTTGTCTTTTTCTTTTGAGCAAAGAGCTTGTAAAGTGGGACCCATATGTCATCCTCTATGTACTATAAAAGTTTCTTTTCTTGGATTATTTTTTGCTCCTGATATTTGGTTGAGTAAGCTGCTGACTCATGGGACCCGCATGTCATCCTCTATGTACAATCAACTTTCTTTTTTTGGAGTTTTTTACCCCCTAATTTTTGGCTACTTTCTTTTTCTTTTGATCTCAAACCGCATTTGAAACGCTGAAACCGCTGCTGCAAAATGGGACCCGCATGTCATCCTCTATGTACAATAAGTTTCATTTCTTGGATTATTTTTGGCTCCTGATATTTGGTCACTTGCCTTTTTCTTCCGATCTCATGCCGCCTTTGAAACGTTGAGTAAGCTGCTGGCTCATGGGTCCCGCATGTCATCCTCTACGAACAATAAAAGTTTCATTTCTTGGAGTTATTTTTGACCCCTAATTTCTGGCTACTTCCTTTTTTCTTTTGATCCACTGCCGCCTTTGAAACGGTGCGGATTCTGCAGACTAATACAAGCTTTTTCTCTCCAAGATCTTGCAAGTTGATAGATTAAATCATGGAATTATTAGGATATGTTTTAAATTTCAAATCCACTTTATGAATTTTTAAAAATACCGTTATCCATGTGGGTATGGAGCGATCAAGGATTTTCATATTGGGCATGAGCAGTTTCAAAAATTGGAACCCTATAATTCAAAATAAATAAAAACAACTTTTATGTAGAATCTCCGTGTATTTTTTTTTGCCAATCATAGGATCTGTGTTTCATTAGAAAAGGGCCGAAATTGCATGAGCAGAAAGGCCCATTTGAAGTTATTGGGCTTCGACGGCCGGAGCAAGTAGACCGATAACAATTACCATGTAGATGTTCCTTGGCAACCCAAAAGTGAAATATTGGGCCCAACAGGGGAAGGTTGAACAGTACTTTTTCTATTGGGAAGGTGGTACATGGGGTTATCCTGACAAAAAAAATGGAACATGGGTTACTGAAGGTTGCCCATTTGTGCCTAATATGTTTGTCAGCAGGAGCTTTACCTTCCGCCGCCGCCGCTCCGCTTCCGCCGCCGCCGCCATGCCTCGTCGCGGGTCGAGCTACCGGTACGGCGGCGTCTCGAGCTCGGGGTACCGCAGCGTCCGCGCGCGCCCCAAATTAAGGTACTTCCTCCTCGGGACGGCACCTACGATAGGCTCGGCTGGCCTTGGGGCATTTACCCCTAGCCTCTTCCATGCTCAAGTTTTTGAAATGTTTCTGGCTCTGTTCAACACTGGATCAAATTTGTCAACATGACCATTCTTATGGAGTAGCAACGAGTTGAATCTCTCAAAACTCTTTAAGTTCTGCAATATAACGACTAATTGGTACTACCTTATACAAAATGATTACATATCCTTATTTTGGAAGCAAGCAATCACACACTTATAGTTTGCTAGTCAGCTGCACGTAACGTTAAAAATCGGCAATTATAATGAATAAACCTGTAATTTTCACTTAAAATGCATTAAGGAGCATCAAATTTGACAAATCAAACCATGTCGTACTGAAAATTGACATGTCTTTCTCATGCAGAAATGTAAAATTATCCATGCATGTGCGTTTATACAGGTTAAGTTTTGCACGTATTATTTTTTGTAACTTTTCTGACTACCTTCAAAGCTCCAATCCTTCTTCATCATCTTTGTTGTACCGCACTGATGCAAGTGAATGCGAGCTGCTCGCCAGACGCGACTTCGTGTCCGATATGTGTACTATGCCTTCTCCATCTAGTGCTAGTTACGCCTCTGTGCTAATTAATTCAGCACAAACCTCTGTCATTGCAGCTGTGACTCACCTCGACCATTGGAGCCCAATCACAAGAGCGAGCTCAGTCTCAACCAGAGAGGCATGTGTCTCATGGTTAGCTATCTACAACTTGCTGTCTTACTAAAACCGTGCCTATCATATAGAGATCACCTCGCTGGTGTAGCAATGGCTGCAAGTAGCTGCTAGCATGAGCGAAGGGGATAAGGAAGAAAAGATTAAAAAAATGGGGTGGGGCCAACAAGCAGGAAAGCTATCTACTAGCTTTATGGATGTTTCTGGAATTGGGTAGAAAATAGTAGATGACACTGTAGCAGCGAATCCCAGAGACCAAAGGCCGTTGGATGATGTCTAATGAACGGCAGAACAAAATCGGCGAAATTAGCTTGAATTTTGATAATAAATCTTGGGCATTTTCCCTCGAACATGATTTATCAACTTTGGGTAGTCTCTGGACTAGTCTCCCTCGTCCACCAATTATTATCATAAACTACTGCGGAAAGTTGAGGGCAGTCCCTAGTCCCGAGCACTTCGCCCACTTCCCCTGGCCTCATCCCAGAGATCTCACACCAACCACCTCACCGTCGACTAGCCGCCAGTCTACAGCCCTCCGAAGAATCCCCAATGGCGGCGACGCCCCTACTAGAGCGCTCCTCACGCGAGCGCATCATCGAGTCTGGCCCACATGTCTTCCGTGCCTGCCGTGTGTCGGCAAGCACGACCGACTTCTCCGTCGGCGAGCCGCCGGCCGTGGGCGAGGGCGAGGCGTCCCCGTACACTATGACAGTGCACATCTTCTTCTCGAGGACGTACGAGCTCAGGAGGATGGCCGGCCCCCTCCCTGCCCCACTGGATGAGGACGATATCACCACTACACCCTGCGAAGAGGTGGTGCTGGATCTTGGCTTGCCTCCGAGGAAGCTGCGTAGTGGGGGCAATGTCGTGCGAACTATGCGCGAGATTCTTGCCCGTGTATGGCTGCTCAAGAACCTGAACCTCACGGAGGAGGAGTGGGACATCATCATGCCTTACGATGTTATGCACCTGATGTGGCAGCAGGCGTGTCGTCGGCTCGGTGGCCTCCACTTCGACCTCACCCTTAGGGTGGACCACCGGCTCATCGTCAACTTGCCGGCGCTGCAGGACAGTTGGGTCCTAGTTGCGCCGGAGGACGGCCACTGCAGCATATGCATGCTGGGGCTGTCGCAGCGCACAACGGTGCGTCTCCGGGGATGCAAACACCCGTTCCATAGGAAGTGCATCTTCTCCTGGTTTGTAACGAACGCCAGCTGCCCTATCTGCCGCGATAAAGTGCTGACCCATCTTATTTTCGATTTGTAGCATAGTATGAATAAAAACCCTGTATGATAGGGATGCCATGCCAACTTGAATCCTATGTCAAGAGAAATTCTATTTGATTGTGGTTATAAGATATTCTGCATTAGTTTGATCTATTATCATTCTATTTTCCTATGGGATATGACCCTATGAATCAAACAGCATGTGATTACTTCCACACAATTAAGTTTGACCAACTTTTAGTAGGACCCAAACATAAATAATTAGTCATCATGGGATTACAATCCAACAGATAATTGTCTTCAGGACTCATACATTTTCCAAATAGAAAAATCAAAACAAATCATGGTTCTTCATCTCACAGCATGATACGGAGACAAGAGTCTAATCATCATCATCATCATCATCATCACCATCATCATCACCTCCGTCTTCATTCTGATATTCGTGCATGGTCTCATCCTGCTCGTCCTGTCCATTCTCCTCCTGAGATTCACCAGGTGCTTTACAGATTATCCATATCTTTGTCGACTATGCTAACTCATGTGTGAAAAGTAGTCTTCTCCATCATGTGTAGGTGATACCTGTATCCAACGAGGTTTCATCAATGTCAGCAACTTTAGTTTGTCATTATGAAGTATTGAAATCATCTTTCTGGGCACCAATTATTGGATCCGCATTCTCATCCAATGATCATATGCTCTAAGGTTACTTGCCACAAACTTTTGGAGCTTGTTAACTCCGGCATCTGAGATTCGTGTCTTCGCAAGAATGATGTACCTTGGCAAACAAGCTTGAGGTACCAGTATAAGGATCATCCTTGTACCACTGAGAAGTAGTATTGACTGATATGAAATACCCATCATTTCTGGCACCTTTGCCCTTGTTTGGATCTTGGTTGCCAATAACACTTAAATAGAACCACAGATCCAGTAACCTTATCACTATAGAACACCTGAATAACCTCTTCTATGTGACCATAATGGTCAAATGACTCTGATCTCTTTTTTCTGGTTGTCAAGTGATCTCCACTGGTTGTGATGCCACTATTTCGTGTCTTCAAATGTTGTTCACGCTCATAGGAGCTGTAATGGACACCATTGGCATTGCAAGCTGCAGCTACCAACACCCTCTTATCTGGACCACGTGATAGGACAAGGAGATCAGCACTAACAGCGCCTGGATTCTCCGCATGGAGTTTCGAGATCTACGATTACAAAATAGACAAGAGGTCATCTCATGTGAAAACACATAGACAAGTCAGAGTGCAATTGAACATCTTACATATTTCTCAAACCAGTCCTGAAACCCACTCCCACGTGCCGATAGCTTTCCATTCGTTTCCATGTACAACCTGCAAAACATAGCCAAGTCAGCTGAATATATTTCATTTTGATACAAGTTCATAGTATATGCGAGGAACTGAGTAGTTCGTGTGCATAGTACTCACTTAACATATTCATCAGCCTCTGTAGCATTATTCAGCACATACCAAGACAGCTGTTCAAATTCAGACTGCTCTAATGTTTTTTCGGTCCTCTTTCCTATTAGCTCAACACCATGATTAAAAACAGATCCTCCAACTTCCAAAATTCTGCGACCCCGATTGAATCTGGTCTCAATATCAGGAATATATCTTGAGGCAAATGTATATGCTTCAGCAGCAATATACGCCACTGCAATGCAAGCCTCCGGTCTAGCTTTGTTCCTAACTGTATTCTTGAAAGTGCACAGTCGACGTTCTATAGGGTACATCCATCCATACTGTACCGGACCTCTTAAAAGTGCCTCATCAGGTAGATGAACAGCCAAATGCACCATCACATCAAAGAAGGCTGGAGGATATATCAGCTCCAGCTTGCACAGGATTACTGCTATGTCCACCTTAAGACGTTCTACAACAGCTCTGCTTAGAGTTTTACTACATATTTCCCTAAAGAACCTTCCCAACTCTGCAATCACGTTGTACATATTTGGCTTCACTAAATCTTTAATGCCAATAGCTAAAAGCCTTTGCAGCAGGATGTGACAATCGTGAGTTTTCAACCCTTGGAGCTTGTTTCCTTCAGCATTGAGACAATTTGCAATGTTGGAAGCAAATCCGAACGGGAACATCACACCTCGGAGGTACTCACAAAATAATCTCCTTTTAGGCATCGGCAATGTGAATTCCGCGCCTCGAAATTTATAATGTTTTTCCTTGCCTTTGTTCACTTTGTCATTACGATCCAGTTGCAAGTGCCTGTTAACATTCAATGTTGCACAATCAATCCTAGCATTTGAGCTATCTTTTGTCTTGGATGGAATGTTGAGTAATGTGCCGACAATGCTGTCACATATATTCTTCTCCATGTGCATGATATCAATATTATGCCGAAGCTTCTTACCAGCCCAATACGGCAAGTCCCAAAGAGTGGTCCTGCGCTTATAAAATATTCTCGGTCTATCATTTTCCATTTCCTTCCTCTTGGTACGTGCTGCTATTTCACCTCCCATCTTCCTTTTGGTAGCTGCTAGACTCAGTTCATCTCCTCTCTTCTTCCTTTTTCTATCTGCTACTACTGCTGCTGCATCTTCTGTATTCTTCTCTGCTGTACCTGCTGTGGCGGCTGGTGGTTTTCCTGGTTTAACATTTCTGACCGCTTCTAGGTGCGCCTCCAACTCGTGACTCTTAAAGTGCTGCGGTTTAGTCTTTTTACAGGCCTGATCACCAATAAATTGCAATTTTTTTCTATTTTTTCGGAAACTGTGATCTAATGGAAGGAAACGGCGATGGCCCATATAGCATATCTTGTTTATTATCCTCACTGCCAGCTGATCAGTATCACAGTGAACACATGCATTATAACCTGATGTTACTCTGCCTGACATAGTGCCCAAAGCTGGATAATCATGGGTGCAATACAGTACAGCAGCACGTAATAGAAAATTTTGTTCTTTAGGTTGACACACATCCCGTGTAGGGACACCCTCCCATAATGTTTGCAAGTCTCTAATAAGAGGCTGCATGAACACATCAAAATCCTTCCCAGGAGATTTGGGACCTGGGATGAGTAAGGCCATCATACAGTTCGACTGATCGGTGCATGTCCAGGGAGCCTGGTTGTAAGGTGTAACTAGTACTGGCCACATGCTATACGAGTTGCTCATGTTGCCAAATGGGTTGAATCCATCTGTAGCAAGGCCAAGTCTCAGGTTCCTTGGATCTGCAGCAAAATCTGGATGATCCAGGTCGAATTGCTTCCATTCATCGCCATCAGCAGGATGCCTCAGTAAATCAGGGTCGGGCGTGAGAATCTCTTTGTGCCATCTTGTTTCCCGAGATGTTTGTTCTGAAGCAAACAACCTCTGCAATCTTTGTACAAGTGGAAAGTATCTCAGAACCTTCCAAGGAATCTTTTTCTTACCACCAGCTCCATCATGTTTCCATCTTGATTCCTTACATACTGGACATTCATCGAGGTCATTATACTCCATCCAAAACAGTGCACAGTTATTTTTGCAAAAATCAATCTTCTCATATCCAAGTCCCAGTACCTTGATGTACTGCTTCACCTCATAAAAGGATTTTGGCAGTCCAGCCCCAGGGAGTGCATCGCTGTATGTCTTCGCAACTGCATTGAACGCTTTATTGGTAATCCCCTGGTATGACTTGTCATGAAGTAATTTCACAATTAATTCGAATCTTGACACAACAGAACCAGGGGCCACTAAGCGCTTAGCATCTTCTATCAGGTCATGGAAAAGAGGCTTTTTGTGATAACCATGGGGCTGTTGGCTTGCATATGGATACAGATCCCGTAACAAATTAGCAGTAACCTCATCCTGGACGAGATCTTCAGGCTGATAACCATCAGAATAAAGAGGATCAATAATGTCAGGCTGATCATAGTGTTCACCATGGTTAATCCACCTGATATATGTCTGGTCCATCCCATAAACGAATAAATGATCTGAGACTACATGTTGAGGCTTGGACCCAATATTCAAACATACGCGGCATGGACAAATCACTTCCTTTGTCTTGTCGCCGTCAGTAAAATCACTAACGTGCTTCATGAAGTCTTCAATACCACTCAAATATGTTGGTGTGGTTAATGAGTCAAATAATATCCAAGTTCTGTCCATCTGTTGAGGAGATAGATGGTCAGAGAAGCGATAAGCTATTTCAACAAACAGGTCACCTACGAATGTAAGCAAGCATACCTGAGCAAACAGGTCGAATATAAAACTATAAATGCTACATTATTTGAGCCGATTTCAGCAAACAAACTGAGTGCAAAACTACGGCTACCTAGCGAACAGATTTTTTTAGGCTGACCACTGGGTTTCCCCACTTTGTATTTTTTTATTAATAAAAAGAGGGAAATATGTACAAAAGTTGCTGGAGAGCAGCAACTAAAAGGATCATAGATCCCAAGCAGCAAAATATATATATAATGTTCTACCCATGATATGATTTCCTCTTTGCCTTATGAACAAGGAGAGCAATTTCATCCTTGAATCTCTTGTGCCATCTATAAATGCTTGGGGGGGAGGGGCGAACAGATCTATCGAAAGCAATACAATACCAACACATTCTTTCTTCTTTTTTGCCGTAATTCCGCCGATCTATTAGCAGTGCAAAGAAGCCAAAAGTAATAAGATTACATACAGGTTCATAGACCACCAGGGCCGTACCTGAGAATACGGAGGGCCTGAGCAAAACAAGAAATAGAGGCCCTCAACATGATCATTGGCAACTAAAATGATTTTATATATACTACTCACTCCATTTCAATAAACAATGCACCCTTGTTTTTCGTATTTTATCTTCGAAAAAATATTAATCTATATCTCTCTATTTAAAAATGATGTTTCAATTTTATGTAGATATACATGTATTTAGATGAGTTTAGTTTGCAGATACATGCAAGTTTTGATGAAGTTGAAACATATTTTTCAGGATGAAGTATATAAAAAAATTGATATAAAACTGGTATCATTAGAAAGTATTTTCCAACACGATTCTAACAATGCTGCTTATGTATTATATGATCGTGATATTGTTGTCCTATTTATTTGGTCAAGGTTCACATTGAAATGTGGTAAAATAAATTAAAAGAAGTGCATCGTGTGAAAAAGCAATCTAAGAATTCAAAAGTGCTAATTGTTAGTCGAAACATGACATCATTGAGACAAAATATTAATATTCATTGGAAGACTAACTGAATTAGCTGCACTCGCGATGAAAGAGAAAGAGAAGATACGGGTAAGAGCAAGTACAATAAGGTACAGTCTTTTTGTTTGTTTGTTTGGGTTGCTCATCAAGCTTATCGCTCGATACAATAAGGTACAGTCAGCGGGAGTGGTGTTTGGAACATGGGTGCATAGTGGGTGGTATCATAGAGTACTATCATAGATATGCTATATTTATTATAGTGGAGTATTGAAAATGGCATATATAGAAGGGGATATTGAGAATTGAGAGTGGCATAAACACAACTTCAGTTTTTGTAATGGCATAAACACAACTTGTGAATTGAGGAGTGGCATAGAACCAATTAACACTTGTTTCAATAACAGCCATCAAAAGCCAATCGAACGCACGAGAATGGATCCAAAATTTACCCATTTTAAGTTTCACGAGAAAATTTTAAACTTAAAATTCGTACTGCCTAGAAGTTTTTGAAACAAAAATCCAGTAAATCTTATATGTCGGGTTATGCATTCTGGGGGAGTTTCATCAGATTCAGCCATATTGTTTATCAATAAACCTCATTTTATGTTTTACAACCAACTTTAAACTTAAAATTCAAACTGTCCAGTAAAAAGAACAACATTCCAGTAAATCTTATATATTTCTTCTGCATTCCGGGAAAGATTGGTCGGATTCAAAAAAAATAGTTTGGGAATAAACATTGTTTTTGTCTGGAAACGACTTATTGTAGAGTGATTTTTGGTTGGATACATTCATGTGTGTTCGATTGGCTTTGGATGGCTGATATTGAACCAAAGTCAACGCTGGGCTTTTGACCTAGCTGAACGTCACTGGAGCTGCGTCAAAAGTCCAGCCATGACTTTGTCTCAATAACAGCCATCAAAAGCCGATCGAACGCACAGGAATGGATCCAACCAAAAATCACTCAACCGCTGGAATTTTGACCTGAAAGTCACTGAAGCTGTGTCCATACTTGCCCAACAGGTTGCGTATGAACGTAAACCAACATATCTGAGCAAACAGGTCGAATATAAAACTATATAACTAAATGCCACGTTATTTGAGCCGATTTCAGCAAACCAACTGAGGTCTATTTTTTTTAGGCTGGACAGTGGTTTCCTCGCTGTGTATTTTTCACTGTAATAAAAAAGAGGGAAAATGTTACTGGAGAGCAGCAACTAAAAGGATCATAGATCCCAAACAGCAAAATCTAGCTAAAAAGGTTATACCCATGATGATAAGCCATGATATGATTTCCTCTTTGCCTTACAAACAAGCAGTGGCGGACCTAGGATTTTAGGAAAGGGTATGACACAACAAAATTTTGGAGTTTCTATTGAATTTCTTTTGTCCTAATAAAAATAATTAAATAAAATACTTTCTCGGATTCATACTAATTAACTCAAATTTGTCTAGATATAAATGTATCTACTCAACAAACTTGTCTAAGATACATCAGTATCTAGACAAAGTTGAGTCAATTAATTTGGATTGAAGGGAGTATGTCAAAATGATTAAATAAAACAGATTTTGCATATAATCAAAATGTAAATTGTTGAAAAATGCACCGTTGACGGGGTGCTCTAATTTTGAACTGAATTCTCACTAAATATATATAATTAATCATATACTTGACTACCAAAGATTAATTATCAGTTGATTAATCGTATATACAGTAGCAAGATATTTCCTTTGATTAATCATGATATCTAATCAGGTCATGGTGCATGGCCATAGCTGGCCTTGTAGGCTTACACGCGAGACAAAATCGCACATCTTGAAAAACATGCAAGTAGACTGTTGGCTAAAGCCAATGCATTAATCAATCGGATGTCTAATCAATCGGTTACATGCACTAGCTCAGTGTTCGCATGGCTGCACGCCACATGTATTAGCACCGCATGTATACATATACATCACTCATCTTGATTAATTGCTCAGCTCATTAAACTATCAAAGATCTTGCACGGCTTGGACGCAGGGTATGCCGTGGCATATACGGCATACCCTGTAGATCCGCCACCGCAAACAAGGAGAGCCATTTCATCCTTGAATCTCTTGCGGCTTCTGTAAAAGCTTGGGGGCGAACAGATCAATCGAAAGCAATATAATACCAACAAATTCTTTCTTCTTTTTGGCCGTAAATCCACCGATGTATTAGCAGTGCAAAGAACCCAGAAGTAATAAGATTACAAACAGGTCCATAGAGGACTGGCACCAAGCGACGACTACAAACATTGGGCAATGGTGAGCAGTACAGTGTACAGTACGAACGAATTCGAGCAAATAGGTAAAGCGGAAAACAATGTCAAACAAACACATCGAGAGGAAAACAATATCAACCGATCGATTCGAACGAACTAACGAACTTATAAGGGCTGGGCGACGGCGACTGACTTCGATTGAGCTATAATGAATCGTACTTGCCCAGGCCTGAAGATAGCATGCATACCGTGAGGATCTACCAGCTGACCGCGCCTGCCGGTGCGGCTGGAGAAGAACGGCGCCACCAGCAGTCGCCGGCTGACGCGGCTGATAGACAGCGTGGGGAAGTTTTGGTGCGCGGCCTGGTTCACCGAGGGTGTGTCTAGAGAAGAACAGGGCGCCGAAGGAGGTGTCTAGAGAAGAACAAGGTGGGCTGGGTGCTGAGTTAAAGGCGAGCGTTCGAAATATTGGGCGCGCGTTCGAAAGTTTAGGAGCGCGAGGGAGGTGTCTGCTGTGCTGAGTTAAAGGCGAGCGTTCGAAATTTCCCCGTCCTCTTCTTTTTTGGGCTAATCTATCTATACCTCTATTCTATCTACATGTTTTTTATTTTTTTTCTATTCTATACATGAGTTTTTGAAATTGAATTTTTTCACTCTGTCAGCCTTCCGGCCAATGCTCATTTGAAGTAATTGAAGCTGTTGATTTGCAGCTTAGAGGTGCTATCTACCGCTCATCATACAAGGACTCTTCAGATCTAAACGGCTGTGAATGCACGGATTCGTCACCCATCCTTCCCTTGGACTGGCGATGCTGAAAGCCTGAAACACTGGAACCCTCTAGATACTTCGGGATACCTCACTGCCCCACATTATTAGACAGGCCTTTTCCGACACGGGAAGTCAAAAGTTGGGGGCTCCATGCAGTACATATGAATACTCGCTAGCTGCATGGTCTAGAAGCAGACTAGAGTAAATCATCAATTCGTCAAATCAATTGGTGTATAATTTTTTTTAGCAGCTAAGACGCCGGCATGAACCATTTTATCAACTTGAATGCTTACTACATGACATAAGAAGACTATGTACTTTGGTTTTTCATTTTTCTGATTTTTTAAATTTTGTGCCCATTTGAATCTTGGTCAAATCCTAGGTTTGACCAAGATTAAACAAGTTTAAAACATGAAAATGAAAAGGTAATCATGGATCCTTCTTAGTCACTCTAAAATGAAGCTTTTGGGATGTTCTTGAAATTTCCATGTTTGAAACCCAAAACGACTTCTCTTCATGCTTGACTTCATAAGACAGAGTTTAGGGGTTAGGGGGTAGATACATGATTTGTCTAGTTTGCATATATCTAGACCTTTTTTGTCAACTTTAATGCTTACTATATGACACAAGAAGACTATGTGCTTTGGTTTTTCATTTTTCTATTTTTTTTGAATTTTTTGCCCATATATTCGAATCTTTGTCAAATCCTAGGTTTGACCAGGATTTAAACAAGTTTAAAACATGAAAATGAAAAGGTAAGCCTGGATCCTTCTTAGTCACTCTAAAATGAAGCTTTTGGGAGGTTCTTGAAATTTCCATGTTTGAAACCCAAAACCACTTCTCTTCATGATTGACTTCATAAGACAGAGTTTAGGGTTAGGGGTAGATATATACATGATTTTCTGGTTTGAATATGTCTAGACCTTGTTTATCAACTTGAATGCTTACTATATGACATAAGAAAATTATGTGCTTTGGTTTTCATTTTTCTGATTTTTTTATGCCCGTTTGAATCTTTTGGTCAAATCTTAGGTTTGACCAAGATTTAAACAAGTTTAAGACATGAAAATGAAAAGGGGAGAATGCATCCTTCTTAATTAGTCACTCTAAACTGAATTTTGTAAGAGGTTTTTGAAATTTCCATGTTTGAAACCCAAAACCACTTCTCTTCATGTTGGACTTCATAAGACAGAGTTTAGGGGTTAGGGGGTAGATACATGATTTGTCTAGGTTGAATATGTCTAGACCTTGTTTATCAACTTTAATGCTTACTATATGACATAAGAAGACTATGTGCTTTGGTTTTTCATTTTTCTATTTTTTTGAATTTTATACCCATATATTTGAATCTTTGTGAAATCCTAGTTTTGACCAGGATTTAAACAAGTTTAGAACATGAAAATGAAAAGGTAAGCTTGGATCCTTCTTAGTCACACTCTAAAATGAAGCTTTTGGGAGGTTCTTGGAATTCCAATGTTTGAAACCCAAAACCACTTCTCTTCATGATTAACTTCATAAGACAGAGTTTAGGGTTAGGGGTAGATATATACATGATTTTTCTGGTTTGAATATGTCTAGACCTTGTTTATCAACTTGAATGCTTACTATGTGACATAAGTAGACTATGTGCTTTGGTTTTCATTTTTCTATTTTTTATATTTTATACACATATATTTGAATCTTTGTGAAATCCTAGGTTTGACCAGGATTTAAACAAGTTTAGTACATGAAAATGAAAAAGGTAAGCCTGGATCCTTCTTAGTCACACTCTAAAATGAAGCTTTTGGGAGGTTCTTGAAATATCCATGTTTGAAACCCAAAACCACTTCTCTTCATGATTGACTTCATAAGACAGAGTTTAGGGTTAGGGGTAGATATATACATGATTTTCTGGTTTGAATATGTCTAGACCTTGTTTATCAACTTGAATGCTTACTATATGACACAAGAAGACTATATGCTTTTGTTTTTCATTTTTCTGATTTTTTTTGAATTTTATGCCCGTTTGAATCTTTTGGTCAAATCTTAGGTTTGACCCAGATTTAAACAAGTTTAAGACATGCAAATGAAAAGGGAAGCTTGCATCCTTCTTAGTCACTCTAAAATGAATTTTTAAGAGGTTTTTGAAATTTCCATGTTTGAAACCCAAAACCACTTCTCTTCATGCTTGACTTCATAATACAAAGTTTAGGGGTTAGGGGGAGATACATGATTTGTCTAGTTTGAATATGTCTAGACCTTGTTTATCAACTTTAATGCTTACTATATGACATAAGAAGACTATGTGCTTTCGTTTTTCATTTTTCTATTTTTTTGTATTTTATACCCATATATTTGAATCTTTGTGAAATCCTAGGTTTGACTAGGATTTAAACAAGTTTAGAACATGAAAGTGAAAAGGTAAGCCTGGATCCTTCTTAGTCACAATCTAAAATGAAGCTTTTGGGAGGTTCTTCAAATTTCCATGTTTGAAACCCAAAACCACTTCTCTTCATAAGACAGAGTTTAGGGTTAGGGGTAGATATATACATGATTTTTCTGGTTTGAATATGTCTAGACCTTGTTTATCAACTTGAATGCTTACTATATGACATAAGAAGACTATATGCTTTTGTTTTTTCATTTTTCTGATTTTTTTGAATTTATGCATGTTTGAATCTTTTGGTCAAATCTTAGGTTTGACCAAGATTTAAACAAGTTTAAGACAAGAAAATGAAAAGGATGTTTGAAACCCAAAACCACTTCTCTTCATGCTTGACTTCACAATATACAAAGTTTAGGGAAAATGTCAGTCTTTTTATGCAAATCTGCACATAAATGGCTCAAATTAAAACAGTATACTCGTTTCAGTGTTTTTGATTTCCTATAAAAAAATAGATTTTCCTGAGAAGTTCTAATTTTTGCCAGAATTTGAAAATTTTGGATTTCTTGTTCCTATTTAGATATTATAGATACTAGGTGACTCAACGACTGCTCCCTCAATTCGGCTCCCGGGTGCGTATGCTCCCTCTACCAACAAAATATATTTCAAAGTGTGAAAAAATTTGACAAAAAATTCTACATGTACATCTCCATAATATATGTGTGTGCGTCAAGTTTCACGAAAAAATAATATTTTTTATGACCTATGTAAAAAAGAGAAAACTTATCCTGTGAAAAGCATTGTTTTAAGCACTGAATTTTGTCTTTTTTACACACGTCACATGATAAGTTCATTTTTTATGAAACGACTTTGTGAGCGCGTAGCACATGAAGATGTACGTGCGGATTTTTTGTTTCAAATTTTTTGAGATTTAAAATATGTGTAAGATGCAATTTAAAATATAGGTAGCATATGCTCCCATGTTCCAAAACACCACTCCCACTCGATACTAGGTGACTCAACGACGACTCAACATTGACTCGACTCAGACACAACTACTACATTGACACAAGTACTAATATAATAAAGTAAGAGTACTAGTTTGTTTACATTTCCACAGGCCAATTTTACGAACAAAATTTCGAAAATTAACCTTCAGAAACTCGGAAGCCAGGTGACACAACAGTCATCAAGGATTGCAGCTAGTGGTACACAGTGACCTGGTCAAGATCTACCTTGAGCCTGCTTGACGCTTCAGCTCGGAGTTGAGAGCCTTCTCCTGTGACAGCTCGGCCTCTAGTTTGTCCGTCCTAACCGTGAGGTTCAGGATCAGTCCGGCGAGTTTGTCCATGGTCTCCGCCTGGCCGAGGCTCCGCCGCTGGATCTCATTACTCGCAGTGAACGATTTCATGGCGATATCGTCGAGAATGCGAATCCGGATCTTCTCAGTGGCGAGCTCAGAATAAAGTCTCATGCACTCATCGGCGAGGGCGCTTCTGTCCGCCGTCTCGACGCAGAAATCGCCCATAACCATTTCTAAAATGGGACCGATCTCGTAGCGGGGCTTCTATCAGATGGGGATGGAGCACAAAATCAGAAGTGTACCCAGAGAAGTACCAAGAAAGAGAAAATGGGAATCCCAATTTGCACGAATGTCTATACCTCGCTGCTTTGAGAACTTGGCTCCGTGGAAGATGTTTCCGCAGGCAGGAGGGCTGCGGGAAAACTAAGGCCGCCCGACCTGAATATACGATTGAGAGAAGGTAAGAAAAGGAGGGGATGATAAGTTGTGAAAGACATAGAAAGATGCGCAAGAACGGAGGATCGCCTGAAGGTAGCAGTCGCGGGCTGCGACGCCCTTGAAGACTCTTGCGCAGAAGGCACCTCGACAGCAGCACAGGGACGCCATTGCTGGGATTCCCTCAGCTTCGCCGCAGCCGCACGAGCCCTTCTGTGGCGAGACTTGCTCCCGGTCATGGTGGCGAAGTAGTATTCCAAGAGGTAAACAAAGTGGTGAACTGAGGAAGACGGCAAGAGCAAAGGTTAGTTCTTAAATTTGGCCTCCCCGTCTCCTCGGCACCTCGCGAGTAGTAATACTGGTCAAAGAGCAAACTTCAAGGCAGAGACTTGGTGGGCCATTCATCTCCAACTATACTTCCTCCGATCCGAATGATACCAAATTTTTGAATGACAAATCACCCAAAACAGTATTCCAAGAGTATATGTAAGCTTTCATTTTGGAGTGACTAAGAGCATCCACAACGTGTAGCCAAAAGTGGTTCCATATTTGATTTTTGGCTTTTGGAACTAGTTCCATACATTGTAGAGGTAGTTCCAAAACCAGAAAAACAGGCAACCGGAGCAAGTAGGTGCTCCGATGCCAAATTTCACTTTTGGCATTTGGAACTAGTTCCCTACATTGTGAGAGTAGTTCCATATTGGCTTTATGTGTTGTTTTAGCTTGATGGCGGGACCCACGTTATAAATATTTGGAACCACTACATTGTGGAGCTATTGCTATATTTCACACCAAAGCCAAATTCACCATCGTATCAGATTTGGCAATAGCAACATTGTGGATGCGCTAAGAAGGATGCAGGCTTACCTTTTCATTTTCATGTTATAAACTTGTTTAAATATTGGTTAAACCTAGGATTTGACCAAGATCAAATGGGCATAAAAATTCAGAAAAAATCAAAAAGATGAAAATCAAAGCACATAGTATTATTATGTCATATAGTAAGCATTCAAGTTGATAAACAAGGTCTAAACAACAAACTCGACATTATGAAGTCAACAACATGAAGAGAAGTGGTTTTGGGTTTCAAACATGGAAATTTCAAAAACCTCCCAAAAGCTTCATTTTAGAGTGACTAATATATATAAGAAGGATCCATGCCTGCTTACCACCTTTTCATTTTCATATTTTAAACTTGTTTAAATCCGTGTCAAATTAAACCAAGGATTTGACCAAAAGATTCAAATGGGCATAAAATTTTAAAAAAATCAGAAAAATGAAAAACAAAAGCATATAGTCTTCTTATGTCATATAGTAAGCATTCAAGTTGATAAACAAGGTTTGGACATGCATATTCAAACCTAGGCAAATCATGTATCTACCCCCTAGCCCCTAAACTCTATCTTATGAAGTCAAGCATGAAGAGAAGTGGTTTTGGGTTTCAAACATGAAAATTTCAAGAACATCCCAAAAACTTCATTTTAGAGTGACTAAGAAGGATACAGGCTTCCCCTTTTCATTTTCATGTTTTATACTTGTTTAAATCTTGGTCAAACCTAGGATTTGACAAAGATTCAAATGTGCATCAAAATAAAAAAATCAGAAAAATTAAAAACCAAAGCACATAGTTTTCTTATGTCATATAGTTAGCATTAAAGTTGATATAAACAAGGTCTGGATATATTCAAACAAGAAAAATCATGTATCTACCCCTAACCCTAAACTCTGTCTTATGTAGTCAAGCATGAAGAGAAGTGGTTTTGGGTTTCAAACTTGGAAATTTCAAGAACCCCCCAAAAGCTTCATTTTAGAGTGACTAAAGGATCCAGGTCGGGCTTACCTTTTATTTTCATGTTTTAAAATTGTTCAAATCTTGGTCAAACCGTATCTAGGATTTGATCTAGATTCAAATGGGCATAAAATTTCAAAAAAATGAAAAACCAAAGCATATAGCCTTCTTATGTCATATAGTAAGCACTCAAGTTGGTAAACAAGGTCTAGACATATTCAAACCAGAAAAATCATGTATCTACCCCTAACCCTAAACTTTGTCTTAATTATGAAGTCAAGCACGAAGAGAAGTCGTTTTGGGTTTCAAACATGGACATTTCAAAAACCCTCCCAAAAGCTTCATTGTGGTGTGACGTACTAAGAAGGATACATGCTTACATTTTCAACAACCCCCCTAAAAGCTTCATTATAGAGTGACTAAGAAAGGATCCAGTCTGGCGGGCTTACCTTTTATTTTCTTGTTTTAAACTTGTTCAAATCTCGGTCAAACCTAGGATTTGACCAAGATTCAAAATGTGCATCAAAATTTAAAAAAATTAAAAACCAAATTAAAGCGCATAGTGTTCTTATGTCATATAGTAAGCATTAAAGTTGATAAACAAGGTCTAGACACATATTCAAACAAGACAAATCATGTATCTATACCCCTAACCCCTAAACTCTATCTTATGAAGTCAACAACATGAAGAGAAGTGGTTTTGGGTTTCAAACATGGAAATTTCAAAAACCTCCCAAAAGCTTCATTTTAGAGTGACTAATATATATAAGAAGGATCCATGCCTGCTTACCACCTTTTCATTTTCATATTTTAAACTTGTTTAAATCCGTGTCAAATTAAACCAAGGATTTGACCAAAAGATTCAAATGGGCATAAAATTTTAAAAAAAATCAGAAAAATGAAAAACAAAAGCATATAGTCTTCTAATGTCATATAGTAAGCATTCAAGTTGATAAACAAGGTTTGGACATGCATATTCAAACCTAGGCAAATCATGTATCTATCCCCTAGCCCCTAAACTCTATCTTATGAAGTCAAGCATGAAGAGAAGTGGTTTTGGGTTTCAAACATGAAAATTTCAAGAACATCCCAAAAACTTCATTTTAGAGTGACTAAGAAAGGATACAGGCTTCCCCTTTTCATTTTCATGTTTTATACTTGTTTAAATCTTGGTCAAACCTAGGATTTGACAAAGATTCAAATGTGCATCTATCAAAATAAAAAAATCAGAAAAATTAAAAACCAAAGCACATAGTTTTCTTATGTCATATATAGTTAGCATTAAAGTTGATATAAACAAGGTCTAGATATATTCAAACAAGAAAAATCATGTATCTACCCCTAACCCTAAACTCTATCTTATGTAGTCAAGCATGAAGAGAAGTGGTTTTGGGTTTCAAACTTGGAAATTTCAAGAACCCCCCAAAAGCTTCATTTTAGAGTGACTAAAGGATCCAGGTCGGGCTTACCTTTTATTTTCATGTTTTAAAATTGTTCAAATCTTGGTCAAACTGTACCTAGGATTTGATCAAGATTCAAATGGGCATAAAATTTCAAAAAAAATGAAAAACCAAAGCATATAGCCTTCTTATGTCATATAGTAAGCACTCAAGTTGGTAAACAAGGTCTAGACATATTCAAACCAGAAAAATCATGTTTCTACCCCTAGCCCTAAACTTTGTCTTATGAAGTCAAGCACGAAGAGAAGTCGTTTTGGATTTCAAACATGGAAATTTCAAAAACCTTCCCAAAAGCTTCATTTTGGAGTGACTAAGAAGGATACAGGCTTACCTTTTCATTTTCATGTTTTAAACTTGTTTAAATATTGGTTAAGCCTAGGATTTGACCAAGATCAAATGGGCATAAAAATTCAGAAAAAATCAAAAAAAATGAAAACCAAAGCACATAGTATTATTATGTCATATAGTAAGCATTCAAGTTGATAAACAAGGTCTAAACAACAAACTAGACAAATCATGTATCTACCCCCTAACCCTAAACTCTGTCTTATGAAGTCAAGCATGAAGAGAAGTGGTTTTGGGTTTCAAACATGGAAATTTCAAAAAACTCCCAAAAGCTTCTCATTTTTGAGTGACTAAGAAGGATTCAGGCTTACCTTTTCATTTTCATGTTTTAAACTTGTTCAAATCTTGGTCAAACTTAGGATTTGACCAAGATTCAAATGTGCATAAAAATTGGGAGGAAGGGTATGAATTACAATTCAAAAAAACAAGGTAACTTAAATACTTGGATGCCCCAAAGATGTGTGGAAGCCCAGAACAATGGCAAAACATGTGCGCACGCTGCATCCAATTCAAGTAGAACACATAGTAGGCATCGATAGTTTGACCTAAATTTGAAATCAAAGAGAAGGTGGTTAGAAAAAATCGAAATTGGCAAAGCAAAGCATGAAATCATAAATTTGTGATGCACTATAGCTATGAAAAGTATCAAACAATGCATACCAAAATGATTTTTTAGAGGAATACTAGTTCAACTTATTTTAATTTTATATTAGTAGCCCAAAATCGAACTAGTAGTTGGATATTTCTGAACTTGATCTGTAGTAGTGGGCAAAACCCTAGTTTAACCTATTTAATCATAGATTCGTAGGTCGATTTTTCTACTTTTTTATTATTACTATGCAGCACATGTGTGTTTGCCCGTCGAGTGAAACTCGGAGGAAGAGGGATCACTCGGAAGGAGAGAAGAAGGGAGAGAATTATGGTGTCTCCCCTTTTTCGGGTGATGATGTTGACTTTTGTGCAGGGTTTGTCAGTGAGCAGGAGCGAGCGAGCGAGCGAGTCGAGCGAGGCCGAGAATGAGAGAGATTTGTTTTTTTTGTGAGAGGGACAACCGAAGGATCCAGAAGGACCCACATACTTCCAATACGCATCCTGATGCGTCTTCTCTTGACAAAGAAAATGGCTGGGAGTTTGCGTACCTATTGCACGTGACTTGTGCTCACTGAAGTGTGGGACCTCACGCATGGGCACCACACGTAAGTGACAGACCTGTTGATGTAAAAACTCGGTTGATTATTATACTACTACATTTATACAAAGTTTCCTATGGATTCAAGGGTACGAAAGCCAAGTTAAATCATTTACATGACATTATTTTTTCCATGAAGCCAAGTTAACTCATTTATCAATTGGTACATTTTGGAGTGACTAAGAAGGATCCAGGCTTACTTTTTCATTTTCATGTTTTAAACATGTTTAAATCTTGGTCAAACCTATGACTTGACCAAGATTCAAATGGGCATAAAAATTCAAAAAAAAGAAAAACAAAAGCACACCGTCTTCCTATGTCATATATCAAGGTGATAAACAAGGTCTGCCATATTCAAACCACAAAAATCATGTATCTACCCCCTAACCCTAAACAAGGATCCAGGCTTACCCTTTTCATTTTCATGTTTTTAAACTTGTTCAAATCTTGGTCAAACTTAGGATTTGACGAAGATTCAAATGGGCGTAAAAATACTTAGAAAAATCATGTACGTATCTACCCCAAACCCTAAACTCTATCTTACGAAGCCAAGCATGAAGAGAAGTGGTTTTGGGTTTCAAACATGGAAATTTCAAAAACCTCCCAAAAGCTTCATTTTAGAGTGACTAAGAAGGATCCATGCTTACCTTTTATTTTCATGTTTTAAACATGTTCAAATCTTGGTCAAACCGTACGTACCTAGGATTTGACCAAGATTCAAATGGGCATAAAAATTCAAAAAAAAATGAAAAACCAAAGCACATAGCCTAGCTTCTTATATATGCCATATAGTAAGCACTCAAGCTAGTTGATAAACAAAGTCTAGACATATTCAAACCAGAAAAATCATGTATCTATATACCCCTAACCCTAAACTTTGTCTTAATTATGAAGTCAAGCACGAAGAGAAGTCGTTTTGGGTTTCAAACATGGACATTTCAAAAACCCTCCCAAAAGCTTCATTGTGGTGTGACGTACTAAGAAGGATACATGCTTACATTTTCAACAACCCCCCTAAAAGCTTCATTATAGAGTGACTAAGAAAGGATCCAGTCTGGCGGGCTTACCTTTTATTTTCTTGTTTTAAACTTGTTCAAATCTCGGTCAAACCTAGGATTTGACCAAGATTCAAAATGTGCATCAAAATTTAAAAAAATTAAAAACCAAATTAAAGCGCATAGTGTTCTTATGTCATATAGTAAGCATTAAAGTTGATAAACAAGGTCTAGACACATATTCAAACAAGACAAGTCATGTATCTATACCCCTAACCCCTAAACTCTATCTTATGAAGTCAACAACATGAAGAGAAGTGGTTTTGGGTTTCAAACATGGAAATTTCAAAAACCTCCCAAAAGCTTCATTTTAGAGTGACTAATATATATAAGAAGGATCCATGCCTGCTTACCACCTTTTCATTTTCATATTTTAAACTTGTTTAAATCCGTGTCAAATTAAACCAAGGATTTGACCAAAAGATTCAAATGGGCATAAAATTTTAAAAAAAATCAGAAAAATGAAAAACAAAAGCATATAGTCTTCTTATGTCATATAGTAAGCATTCAAGTTGATAAACAAGGTTTGGACATGCATATTCAAACCTAGGCAAATCATGTATCTATCCCCTAGCCCCTAAACTCTATCTTATGAAGTCAAGCATGAAGAGAAGTGGTTTTGGGTTTCAAACATGAAAATTTCAAGAACATCCCAAAAACTTCATTTTAGAGTGACTAAGAAAGGATACAGGCTTCCCCTTTTCATTTTCATGTTTTATACTTGTTTAAATCTTGGTCAAACCTAGGATTTGACAAAGATTCAAATGTGCATCTATCAAAATAAAAAAATCAGAAAAATTAAAAACCAAAGCACATAGTTTTCTTATGTCATATATAGTTAGCATTAAAGTTGATATAAACAAGGTCTAGATATATTCAAACAAGAAAAATCATGTATCTACCCCTAACCCTAAACTCTGTCTTATGTAGTCAAGCATGAAGAGAAGTGGTTTTGGGTTTCAAACTTGGAAATTTCAAGAACCCCCCAAAAGCTTCATTTTAGAGTGACTAAAGGATCCAGGTCGGGCTTACCTTTTATTTTCATGTTTTAAAATTGTTCAAATCTTGGTCAAACTGTACCTAGGATTTGATCAAGATTCAAATGGGCATAAAATTTCAAAAAAAATGAAAAACCAAAGCATATAGCCTTCTTATGTCATATAGTAAGCACTCAAGTTGGTAAACAAGGTCTAGACATATTCAAACCAGAAAAATCATGTTTCTACCCCTAGCCCTAAACTTTGTCTTATGAAGTCAAGCACGAAGAGAAGTCGTTTTGGATTTCAAACATGGAAATTTCAAAAACCTTCCCAAAAGCTTCATTTTGGAGTGACTAAGAAGGATACAGGCTTACCTTTTCATTTTCATGTTTTAAACTTGTTTAAATATTGGTTAAGCCTAGGATTTGACCAAGATCAAATGGGCATAAAAATTCAGAAAAAATCAAAAAAAATGAAAACCAAAGCACATAGTATTATTATGTCATATAGTAAGCATTCAAGTTGATAAACAAGGTCTAAACAACAAACTAGACAAATCATGTATCTACCCCCTAACCCTAAACTCTGTCTTATGAAGTCAAGCATGAAGAGAAGTGGTTTTGGGTTTCAAACATGGAAATTTCAAAAAACTCCCAAAAGCTTCTCATTTTTGAGTGACTAAGAAGGATTCAGGCTTACCTTTTCATTTTCATGTTTTAAACTTGTTCAAATCTTGGTCAAACTTAGGATTTGACCAAGATTCAAATGTGCATAAAAATTGGGAGGAAGGGTATGAATTACAATTCAAAAAAACAAGGTAACTTAAATACTTGGATGCCCCAAAGATGTGTGGAAGCCCAGAACAATGGCAAAACATGTGCGCACGCTGCATCCAATTCAAGTAGAACACATAGTAGGCATCGATAGTTTGACCTAAATTTGAAATCAAAGAGAAGGTGGTTAGAAAAAATCGAAATTGGCAAAGCAAAGCATGAAATCATAAATTTGTGATGCACTATAGCTATGAAAAGTATCAAACAATGCATACCAAAATGATTTTTTAGAGGAATACTAGTTCAACTTATTTTAATTTTATATTAGTAGCCCAAAATCGAACTAGTAGTTGGATATTTCTGAACTTGATCTGTAGTAGTGGGCAAAACCCTAGTTTAACCTATTTAATCATAGATTCGTAGGTCGATTTTTCTACTTTTTTATTATTACTATGCAGCACATGTGTGTTTGCCCGTCGAGTGAAACTCGGAGGAAGAAGGGATCACTCGGAAGGAGAGAAGAAGGGAGAGAATTATGGTGTCTCCCCTTTTTCGGGTGATGATGTTGACTTTTGTGCAGGGTTTGTCAGTGAGCAGGAGCGAGCGAGCGAGCGAGCGAGTCGAGCGAGGCCGAGAATGAGAGAGATTTGTTTTTTTTGTGAGAGGGACAACCGAAGGATCCAGAAGGACCCACATACTTCCAATACGCATCCTGATGCGTCTTCTCTTGACAAAGAAAATGGCTGGGAGTTTGCGTACCTATTGCACGTGACTTGTGCTCACTGAAGTGTGGGACCTCACGCATGGGCACCACACGTAAGTGACAGACCTGTTGATGTAAAAACTCGGTTGATTATTATACTACTACATTTATACAAAGTTTCCTATGGATTCAAGGGTACGAAAGCCAAGTTAAATCATTTACATGACATTATTTTTTCCATGAAGCCAAGTTAACTCATTTATCAATTGGTACATTTTGGAGTGACTAAGAAGGATCCAGGCTTACTTTTTCATTTTCATGTTTTAAACATGTTTAAATCTTGGTCAAACCTATGACTTGACCAAGATTCAAATGGGCATAAAAATTCAAAAAAAAGAAAAACAAAAGCACACCGTCTTCCTATGTCATATATCAAGGTGATAAACAAGGTCTGCCATATTCAAACCACAAAAATCATGTATCTACCCCCTAACCCTAAACAAGGATCCAGGCTTACCCTTTTCATTTTCATGTTTTTAAACTTGTTCAAATCTTGGTCAAACTTAGGATTTGACGAAGATTCAAATGGGCGTAAAAATACTTAGAAAAATCATGTACGTATCTACCCCAAACCCTAAACTCTATCTTACGAAGCCAAGCATGAAGAGAAGTGGTTTTGGGTTTCAAACATGGAAATTTCAAAAACCTCCCAAAAGCTTCATTTTAGAGTGACTAAGAAGGATCCATGCTTACCTTTTATTTTCATGTTTTAAACATGTTCAAATCTTGGTCAAACCGTACGTACCTAGGATTTGACCAAGATTCAAATGGGCATAAAAATTCAAAAAAAAATGAAAAACCAAAGCACATAGCCTAGCTTCTTATATATGCCATATAGTAAGCACTCAAGCTAGTTGATAAACAAAGTCTAGACATATTCAAACCAGAAAAATCATGTATCTATATACCCCTAACCCTAAACTTTGTCTTAATTATGAAGTCAAGCACGAAGAGAAGTCGTTTTGGGTTTCAAACATGGACATTTCAAAAACCCTCCCAAAAGCTTCATTGTGGTGTGACGTACTAAGAAGGATACATGCTTACATTTTCAACAACCCCCCTAAAAGCTTCATTATAGAGTGACTAAGAAAGGATCCAGTCTGGCGGGCTTACCTTTTATTTTCTTGTTTTAAACTTGTTCAAATCTCGGTCAAACCTAGGATTTGACCAAGATTCAAAATGTGCATCAAAATTTAAAAAAATTAAAAACCAAATTAAAGCGCATAGTGTTCTTATGTCATATAGTAAGCATTAAAGTTGATAAACAAGGTCTAGACACATATTCAAACAAGACAAGTCATGTATCTATACCCCTAACCCCTAAACTCTATCTTATGAAGTCAACAACATGAAGAGAAGTGGTTTTGGGTTTCAAACATGGAAATTTCAAAAACCTCCCAAAAGCTTCATTTTAGAGTGACTAATATATATAAGAAGGATCCATGCCTGCTTACCACCTTTTCATTTTCATATTTTAAACTTGTTTAAATCCGTGTCAAATTAAACCAAGGATTTGACCAAAAGATTCAAATGGGCATAAAATTTTAAAAAAAATCAGAAAAATGAAAAACAAAAGCATATAGTCTTCTTATGTCATATAGTAAGCATTCAAGTTGATAAACAAGGTTTGGACATGCATATTCAAACCTAGGCAAATCATGTATCTATCCCCTAGCCCCTAAACTCTATCTTATGAAGTCAAGCATGAAGAGAAGTGGTTTTGGGTTTCAAACATGAAAATTTCAAGAACATCCCAAAAACTTCATTTTAGAGTGACTAAGAAAGGATACAGGCTTCCCCTTTTCATTTTCATGTTTTATACTTGTTTAAATCTTGGTCAAACCTAGGATTTGACAAAGATTCAAATGTGCATCTATCAAAATAAAAAAATCAGAAAAATTAAAAACCAAAGCACATAGTTTTCTTATGTCATATATAGTTAGCATTAAAGTTGATATAAACAAGGTCTAGATATATTCAAACAAGAAAAATCATGTATCTACCCCTAACCCTAAACTCTGTCTTATGTAGTCAAGCATGAAGAGAAGTGGTTTTGGGTTTCAAACTTGGAAATTTCAAGAACCCCCCAAAAGCTTCATTTTAGAGTGACTAAAGGATCCAGGTCGGGCTTACCTTTTATTTTCATGTTTTAAAATTGTTCAAATCTTGGTCAAACTGTACCTAGGATTTGATCAAGATTCAAATGGGCATAAAATTTCAAAAAAAATGAAAAACCAAAGCATATAGCCTTCTTATGTCATATAGTAAGCACTCAAGTTGGTAAACAAGGTCTAGACATATTCAAACCAGAAAAATCATGTTTCTACCCCTAGCCCTAAACTTTGTCTTATGAAGTCAAGCACGAAGAGAAGTCGTTTTGGATTTCAAACATGGAAATTTCAAAAACCTTCCCAAAAGCTTCATTTTGGAGTGACTAAGAAGGATACAGGCTTACCTTTTCATTTTCATGTTTTAAACTTGTTTAAATATTGGTTAAGCCTAGGATTTGACCAAGATCAAATGGGCATAAAAATTCAGAAAAAATCAAAAAAAATGAAAACCAAAGCACATAGTATTATTATGTCATATAGTAAGCATTCAAGTTGATAAACAAGGTCTAAACAACAAACTAGACAAATCATGTATCTACCCCCTAACCCTAAACTCTGTCTTATGAAGTCAAGCATGAAGAGAAGTGGTTTTGGGTTTCAAACATGGAAATTTCAAAAAACTCCCAAAAGCTTCTCATTTTTGAGTGACTAAGAAGGATTCAGGCTTACCTTTTCATTTTCATGTTTTAAACTTGTTCAAATCTTGGTCAAACTTAGGATTTGACCAAGATTCAAATGTGCATAAAAATTGGGAGGAAGGGTATGAATTACAATTCAAAAAAACAAGGTAACTTAAATACTTGGATGCCCCAAAGATGTGTGGAAGCCCAGAACAATGGCAAAACATGTGCGCACGCTGCATCCAATTCAAGTAGAACACATAGTAGGCATCGATAGTTTGACCTAAATTTGAAATCAAAGAGAAGGTGGTTAGAAAAAATCGAAATTGGCAAAGCAAAGCATGAAATCATAAATTTGTGATGCACTATAGCTATGAAAAGTATCAAACAATGCATACCAAAATGATTTTTTAGAGGAATACTAGTTCAACTTATTTTAATTTTATATTAGTAGCCCAAAATCGAACTAGTAGTTGGATATTTCTGAACTTGATCTGTAGTAGTGGGCAAAACCCTAGTTTAACCTATTTAATCATAGATTCGTAGGTCGATTTTTCTACTTTTTTATTATTACTATGCAGCACATGTGTGTTTGCCCGTCGAGTGAAACTCGGAGGAAGAGGGATCACTCGGAAGGAGAGAAGAAGGGAGAGAATTATGGTGTCTCCCCTTTTTCGGGTGATGATGTTGACTTTTGTGCAGGGTTTGTCAGTGAGCAGGAGCGAGCGAGCGAGCGAGTCGAGCGAGGCCGAGAATGAGAGAGATTTGTTTTTTTTTGTGAGAGGGACAACCGAAGGATCCAGAAGGACCCACATACTTCCAATACGCATCCTGATGCGTCTTCTCTTGACAAAGAAAATGGCTGGGAGTTTGCGTACCTATTGCACGTGACTTGTGCTCACTGAAGTGTGGGACCTCACGCATGGGCACCACACGTAAGTGACAGACCTGTTGATGTAAAAACTCGGTTGATTATTATACTACTACATTTATACAAAGTTTCCTATGGATTCAAGGGTACGAAAGCCAAGTTAAATCATTTACATGACATTATTTTTTCCATGAAGCCAAGTTAACTCATTTATCAATTGGTACATTTTGGAGTGACTAAGAAGGATCCAGGCTTACTTTTTCATTTTCATGTTTTAAACATGTTTAAATCTTGGTCAAACCTATGACTTGACCAAGATTCAAATGGGCATAAAAATTCAAAAAAAAGAAAAACAAAAGCACACCGTCTTCCTATGTCATATATCAAGGTGATAAACAAGGTCTGCCATATTCAAACCACAAAAATCATGTATCTACCCCCTAACCCTAAACAAGGATCCAGGCTTACCCTTTTCATTTTCATGTTTTTAAACTTGTTCAAATCTTGGTCAAACTTAGGATTTGACGAAGATTCAAATGGGCGTAAAAATACTTAGAAAAATCATGTACGTATCTACCCCAAACCCTAAACTCTATCTTACGAAGCCAAGCATGAAGAGAAGTGGTTTTGGGTTTCAAACATGGAAATTTCAAAAACCTCCCAAAAGCTTCATTTTAGAGTGACTAAGAAGGATCCATGCTTACCTTTTATTTTCATGTTTTAAACATGTTCAAATCTTGGTCAAACCGTACGTACCTAGGATTTGACCAAGATTCAAATGGGCATAAAAATTCAAAAAAAAATGAAAAACCAAAGCACATAGCCTAGCTTCTTATATATGCCATATAGTAAGCACTCAAGCTAGTTGATAAACAAAGTCTAGACATATTCAAACCAGAAAAATCATGTATCTATATACCCCTAACCCTAAACTTTGTCTTAATTATGAAGTCAAGCACGAAGAGAAGTCGTTTTGGGTTTCAAACATGGACATTTCAAAAACCCTCCCAAAAGCTTCATTGTGGTGTGACGTACTAAGAAGGATACATGCTTACATTTTCAACAACCCCCCTAAAAGCTTCATTATAGAGTGACTAAGAAAGGATCCAGTCTGGCGGGCTTACCTTTTATTTTCTTGTTTTAAACTTGTTCAAATCTCGGTCAAACCTAGGATTTGACCAAGATTCAAAATGTGCATCAAAATTTAAAAAAATTAAAAACCAAATTAAAGCGCATAGTGTTCTTATGTCATATAGTAAGCATTAAAGTTGATAAACAAGGTCTAGACACATATTCAAACAAGACAAATCATGTATCTATACCCCTAACCCCTAAACTCTATCTTATGAAGTCAACAACATGAAGAGAAGTGGTTTTGGGTTTCAAACATGGAAATTTCAAAAACCTCCCAAAAGCTTCATTTTAGAGTGACTAATATATATAAGAAGGATCCATGCCTGCTTACCACCTTTTCATTTTCATATTTTAAACTTGTTTAAATCCGTGTCAAATTAAACCAAGGATTTGACCAAAAGATTCAAATGGGCATAAAATTTTAAAAAAAATCAGAAAAATGAAAAACAAAAGCATATAGTCTTCTTATGTCATATAGTAAGCATTCAAGTTGATAAACAAGGTTTGGACATGCATATTCAAACCTAGGCAAATCATGTATCTATCCCCTAGCCCCTAAACTCTATCTTATGAAGTCAAGCATGAAGAGAAGTGGTTTTGGGTTTCAAACATGAAAATTTCAAGAACATCCCAAAAACTTCATTTTAGAGTGACTAAGAAAGGATACAGGCTTCCCCTTTTCATTTTCATGTTTTATACTTGTTTAAATCTTGGTCAAACCTAGGATTTGACAAAGATTCAAATGTGCATCTATCAAAATAAAAAAATCAGAAAAATTAAAAACCAAAGCACATAGTTTTCTTATGTCATATATAGTTAGCATTAAAGTTGATATAAACAAGGTCTAGATATATTCAAACAAGAAAAATCATGTATCTACCCCTAACCCTAAACTCTGTCTTATGTAGTCAAGCATGAAGAGAAGTGGTTTTGGGTTTCAAACTTGGAAATTTCAAGAACCCCCCAAAAGCTTCATTTTAGAGTGACTAAAGGATCCAGGTCGGGCTTACCTTTTATTTTCATGTTTTAAAATTGTTCAAATCTTGGTCAAACTGTACCTAGGATTTGATCAAGATTCAAATGGGCATAAAATTTCAAAAAAAATGAAAAACCAAAGCATATAGCCTTCTTATGTCATATAGTAAGCACTCAAGTTGGTAAACAAGGTCTAGACATATTCAAACCAGAAAAATCATGTTTCTACCCCTAGCCCTAAACTTTGTCTTATGAAGTCAAGCACGAAGAGAAGTCGTTTTGGATTTCAAACATGGAAATTTCAAAAACCTTCCCAAAAGCTTCATTTTGGAGTGACTAAGAAGGATACAGGCTTACCTTTTCATTTTCATGTTTTAAACTTGTTTAAATATTGGTTAAGCCTAGGATTTGACCAAGATCAAATGGGCATAAAAATTCAGAAAAAATCAAAAAAAATGAAAACCAAAGCACATAGTATTATTATGTCATATAGTAAGCATTCAAGTTGATAAACAAGGTCTAAACAACAAACTAGACAAATCATGTATCTACCCCCTAACCCTAAACTCTGTCTTATGAAGTCAAGCATGAAGAGAAGTGGTTTTGGGTTTCAAACATGGAAATTTCAAAAAACTCCCAAAAGCTTCTCATTTTTGAGTGACTAAGAAGGATTCAGGCTTACCTTTTCATTTTCATGTTTTAAACTTGTTCAAATCTTGGTCAAACTTAGGATTTGACCAAGATTCAAATGTGCATAAAAATTGGGAGGAAGGGTATGAATTACAATTCAAAAAAACAAGGTAACTTAAATACTTGGATGCCCCAAAGATGTGTGGAAGCCCAGAACAATGGCAAAACATGTGCGCACGCTGCATCCAATTCAAGTAGAACACATAGTAGGCATCGATAGTTTGACCTAAATTTGAAATCAAAGAGAAGGTGGTTAGAAAAAATCGAAATTGGCAAAGCAAAGCATGAAATCATAAATTTGTGATGCACTATAGCTATGAAAAGTATCAAACAATGCATACCAAAATGATTTTTTAGAGGAATACTAGTTCAACTTATTTTAATTTTATATTAGTAGCCCAAAATCGAACTAGTAGTTGGATATTTCTGAACTTGATCTGTAGTAGTGGGCAAAACCCTAGTTTAACCTATTTAATCATAGATTCGTAGGTCGATTTTTCTACTTTTTTATTATTACTATGCAGCACATGTGTGTTTGCCCGTCGAGTGAAACTCGGAGGAAGAAGGGATCACTCGGAAGGAGAGAAGAAGGGAGAGAATTATGGTGTCTCCCCTTTTTCGGGTGATGATGTTGACTTTTGTGCAGGGTTTGTCAGTGAGCAGGAGCGAGCGAGCGAGCGAGCGAGTCGAGCGAGGCCGAGAATGAGAGAGATTTGTTTTTTTTTGTGAGAGGGACAACCGAAGGATCCAGAAGGACCCACATACTTCCAATACGCATCCTGATGCGTCTTCTCTTGACAAAGAAAATGGCTGGGAGTTTGCGTACCTATTGCACGTGACTTGTGCTCACTGAAGTGTGGGACCTCACGCATGGGCACCACACGTAAGTGACAGACCTGTTGATGTAAAAACTCGGTTGATTATTATACTACTACATTTATACAAAGTTTCCTATGGATTCAAGGGTACGAAAGCCAAGTTAAATCATTTACATGACATTATTTTTTCCATGAAGCCAAGTTAACTCATTTATCAATTGGTACATTTTGGAGTGACTAAGAAGGATCCAGGCTTACTTTTTCATTTTCATGTTTTAAACATGTTTAAATCTTGGTCAAACCTATGACTTGACCAAGATTCAAATGGGCATAAAAATTCAAAAAAAACAAAAGCACACCGTCTTCCTATGTCATATATCAAGGTGATAAACAAGGTCTGCCATATTCAAACCACAAAAATCATGTATCTACCCCCTAACCCTAAACAAGGATCCAGGCTTACCCTTTTCATTTTCATGTTTTTAAACTTGTTCAAATCTTGGTCAAACTTAGGATTTGACGAAGATTCAAATGGGCGTAAAAATACTTAGAAAAATCATGTACGTATCTACCCCAAACCCTAAACTCTATCTTACGAAGCCAAGCATGAAGAGAAGTGGTTTTGGGTTTCAAACATGGAAATTTCAAAAACCTCCCAAAAGCTTCATTTTAGAGTGACTAAGAAGGATCCATGCTTACCTTTTATTTTCATGTTTTAAACATGTTCAAATCTTGGTCAAACCGTACGTACCTAGGATTTGACCAAGATTCAAATGGGCATAAAAATTCAAAAAAAATGAAAAACCAAAGCACATAGCCTAGCTTCTTATATATGCCATATAGTAAGCACTCAAGCTAGTTGATAAACAAAGTCTAGACATATTCAAACCAGAAAAATCATGTATCTATATACCCCTAACCCTAAACTTTGTCTTAATTATGAAGTCAAGCACGAAGAGAAGTCGTTTTGGGTTTCAAACATGGACATTTCAAAAACCCTCCCAAAAGCTTCATTGTGGTGTGACGTACTAAGAAGGATACATGCTTACATTTTCAACAACCCCCCTAAAAGCTTCATTATAGAGTGACTAAGAAAGGATCCAGTCTGGCGGGCTTACCTTTTATTTTCTTGTTTTAAACTTGTTCAAATCTCGGTCAAACCTAGGATTTGACCAAGATTCAAAATGTGCATCAAAATTTAAAAAAATTAAAAACCAAATTAAAGCGCATAGTGTTCTTATGTCATATAGTAAGCATTAAAGTTGATAAACAAGGTCTAGACACATATTCAAACAAGACAAGTCATGTATCTATACCCCTAACCCCTAAACTCTATCTTATGAAGTCAACAACATGAAGAGAAGTGGTTTTGGGTTTCAAACATGGAAATTTCAAAAACCTCCCAAAAGCTTCATTTTAGAGTGACTAATATATATAAGAAGGATCCATGCCTGCTTACCACCTTTTCATTTTCATATTTTAAACTTGTTTAAATCCGTGTCAAATTAAACCAAGGATTTGACCAAAAGATTCAAATGGGCATAAAATTTTAAAAAAATCAGAAAAATGAAAAACAAAAGCATATAGTCTTCTTATGTCATATAGTAAGCATTCAAGTTGATAAACAAGGTTTGGACATGCATATTCAAACCTAGGCAAATCATGTATCTATCCCCTAGCCCCTAAACTCTATCTTATGAAGTCAAGCATGAAGAGAAGTGGTTTTGGGTTTCAAACATGAAAATTTCAAGAACATCCCAAAAACTTCATTTTAGAGTGACTAAGAAAGGATACAGGCTTCCCCTTTTCATTTTCATGTTTTATACTTGTTTAAATCTTGGTCAAACCTAGGATTTGACAAAGATTCAAATGTGCATCTATCAAAATAAAAAAATCAGAAAAATTAAAAACCAAAGCACATAGTTTTCTTATGTCATATATAGTTAGCATTAAAGTTGATATAAACAAGGTCTAGATATATTCAAACAAGAAAAATCATGTATCTACCCCTAACCCTAAACTCTGTCTTATGTAGTCAAGCATGAAGAGAAGTGGTTTTGGGTTTCAAACTTGGAAATTTCAAGAACCCCCCAAAAGCTTCATTTTAGAGTGACTAAAGGATCCAGGTCGGGCTTACCTTTTATTTTCATGTTTTAAAATTGTTCAAATCTTGGTCAAACTGTACCTAGGATTTGATCAAGATTCAAATGGGCATAAAATTTCAAAAAAAATGAAAAACCAAAGCATATAGCCTTCTTATGTCATATAGTAAGCACTCAAGTTGGTAAACAAGGTCTAGACATATTCAAACCAGAAAAATCATGTTTCTACCCCTAGCCCTAAACTTTGTCTTATGAAGTCAAGCACGAAGAGAAGTCGTTTTGGATTTCAAACATGGAAATTTCAAAAACCTTCCCAAAAGCTTCATTTTGGAGTGACTAAGAAGGATACAGGCTTACCTTTTCATTTTCATGTTTTAAACTTGTTTAAATATTGGTTAAGCCTAGGATTTGACCAAGATCAAATGGGCATAAAAATTCAGAAAAAATCAAAAAAAATGAAAACCAAAGCACATAGTATTATTATGTCATATAGTAAGCATTCAAGTTGATAAACAAGGTCTAAACAACAAACTAGACAAATCATGTATCTACCCCCTAACCCTAAACTCTGTCTTATGAAGTCAAGCATGAAGAGAAGTGGTTTTGGGTTTCAAACATGGAAATTTCAAAAAACTCCCAAAAGCTTCTCATTTTTGAGTGACTAAGAAGGATTCAGGCTTACCTTTTCATTTTCATGTTTTAAACTTGTTCAAATCTTGGTCAAACTTAGGATTTGACCAAGATTCAAATGTGCATAAAAATTGGGAGGAAGGGTATGAATTACAATTCAAAAAAACAAGGTAACTTAAATACTTGGATGCCCCAAAGATGTGTGGAAGCCCAGAACAATGGCAAAACATGTGCGCACGCTGCATCCAATTCAAGTAGAACACATAGTAGGCATCGATAGTTTGACCTAAATTTGAAATCAAAGAGAAGGTGGTTAGAAAAAATCGAAATTGGCAAAGCAAAGCATGAAATCATAAATTTGTGATGCACTATAGCTATGAAAAGTATCAAACAATGCATACCAAAATGATTTTTTAGAGGAATACTAGTTCAACTTATTTTAATTTTATATTAGTAGCCCAAAATCGAACTAGTAGTTGGATATTTCTGAACTTGATCTGTAGTAGTGGGCAAAACCCTAGTTTAACCTATTTAATCATAGATTCGTAGGTCGATTTTTCTACTTTTTTATTATTACTATGCAGCACATGTGTGTTTGCCCGTCGAGTGAAACTCGGAGGAAGAAGGGATCACTCGGAAGGAGAGAAGAAGGGAGAGAATTATGGTGTCTCCCCTTTTTCGGGTGATGATGTTGACTTTTGTGCAGGGTTTGTCAGTGAGCAGGAGCGAGCGAGCGAGCGAGCGAGTCGAGCGAGGCCGAGAATGAGAGAGATTTGTTTTTTTGTGAGAGGGACAACCGAAGGATCCAGAAGGACCCACATACTTCCAATACGCATCCTGATGCGTCTTCTCTTGACAAAGAAAATGGCTGGGAGTTTGCGTACCTATTGCACGTGACTTGTGCTCACTGAAGTGTGGGACCTCACGCATGGGCACCACACGTAAGTGACAGACCTGTTGATGTAAAAACTCGGTTGATTATTATACTACTACATTTATACAAAGTTTCCTATGGATTCAAGGGTACGAAAGCCAAGTTAAATCATTTACATGACATTATTTTTTCCATGAAGCCAAGTTAACTCATTTATCAATTGGTACATTTTGGAGTGACTAAGAAGGATCCAGGCTTACTTTTTCATTTTCATGTTTTAAACATGTTTAAATCTTGGTCAAACCTATGACTTGACCAAGATTCAAATGGGCATAAAAATTCAAAAAAAAGAAAAACAAAAGCACACCGTCTTCCTATGTCATATATCAAGGTGATAAACAAGGTCTGCCATATTCAAACCACAAAAATCATGTATCTACCCCCTAACCCTAAACAAGGATCCAGGCTTACCCTTTTCATTTTCATGTTTTTAAACTTGTTCAAATCTTGGTCAAACTTAGGATTTGACGAAGATTCAAATGGGCGTAAAAATACTTAGAAAAATCATGTACGTATCTACCCCAAACCCTAAACTCTATCTTACGAAGCCAAGCATGAAGAGAAGTGGTTTTGGGTTTCAAACATGGAAATTTCAAAAACCTCCCAAAAGCTTCATTTTAGAGTGACTAAGAAGGATCCATGCTTACCTTTTATTTTCATGTTTTAAACATGTTCAAATCTTGGTCAAACCGTACGTACCTAGGATTTGACCAAGATTCAAATGGGCATAAAAATTCAAAAAAAATGAAAAACCAAAGCACATAGCCTAGCTTCTTATATATGCCATATAGTAAGCACTCAAGCTAGTTGATAAACAAAGTCTAGACATATTCAAACCAGAAAAATCATGTATCTATATACCCCTAACCCTAAACTTTGTCTTAATTATGAAGTCAAGCACGAAGAGAAGTCGTTTTGGGTTTCAAACATGGACATTTCAAAAACCCTCCCAAAAGCTTCATTGTGGTGTGACGTACTAAGAAGGATACATGCTTACATTTTCAACAACCCCCCTAAAAGCTTCATTATAGAGTGACTAAGAAAGGATCCAGTCTGGCGGGCTTACCTTTTATTTTCTTGTTTTAAACTTGTTCAAATCTCGGTCAAACCTAGGATTTGACCAAGATTCAAAATGTGCATCAAAATTTAAAAAAATTAAAAACCAAATTAAAGCGCATAGTGTTCTTATGTCATATAGTAAGCATTAAAGTTGATAAACAAGGTCTAGACACATATTCAAACAAGACAAGTCATGTATCTATACCCCTAACCCCTAAACTCTATCTTATGAAGTCAACAACATGAAGAGAAGTGGTTTTGGGTTTCAAACATGGAAATTTCAAAAACCTCCCAAAAGCTTCATTTTAGAGTGACTAATATATATAAGAAGGATACATGCCTGCTTACCACCTTTTCATTTTCATATTTTAAACTTGTTTAAATCCGTGTCAAATTAAACCAAGGATTTGACCAAAAGATTCAAATGGGCATAAAATTTTAAAAAAAATCAGAAAAATGAAAAACAAAAGCATATAGTCTTCTTATGTCATATAGTAAGCATTCAAGTTGATAAACAAGGTTTGGACATGCATATTCAAACCTAGGCAAATCATGTATCTATCCCCTAGCCCCTAAACTCTATCTTATGAAGTCAAGCATGAAGAGAAGTGGTTTTGGGTTTCAAACATGAAAATTTCAAGAACATCCCAAAAACTTCATTTTAGAGTGACTAAGAAAGGATACAGGCTTCCCCTTTTCATTTTCATGTTTTATACTTGTTTAAATCTTGGTCAAACCTAGGATTTGACAAAGATTCAAATGTGCATCTATCAAAATAAAAAAATCAGAAAAATTAAAAACCAAAGCACATAGTTTTCTTATGTCATATATAGTTAGCATTAAAGTTGATATAAACAAGGTCTAGATATATTCAAACAAGAAAAATCATGTATCTACCCCTAACCCTAAACTCTGTCTTATGTAGTCAAGCATGAAGAGAAGTGGTTTTGGGTTTCAAACTTGGAAATTTCAAGAACCCCCCAAAAGCTTCATTTTAGAGTGACTAAAGGATCCAGGTCGGGCTTACCTTTTATTTTCATGTTTTAAAATTGTTCAAATCTTGGTCAAACTGTACCTAGGATTTGATCAAGATTCAAATGGGCATAAAATTTCAAAAAAAATGAAAAACCAAAGCATATAGCCTTCTTATGTCATATAGTAAGCACTCAAGTTGGTAAACAAGGTCTAGACATATTCAAACCAGAAAAATCATGTTTCTACCCCTAGCCCTAAACTTTGTCTTATGAAGTCAAGCACGAAGAGAAGTCGTTTTGGATTTCAAACATGGAAATTTCAAAAACCTTCCCAAAAGCTTCATTTTGGAGTGACTAAGAAGGATACAGGCTTACCTTTTCATTTTCATGTTTTAAACTTGTTTAAATATTGGTTAAGCCTAGGATTTGACCAAGATCAAATGGGCATAAAAATTCAGAAAAAATCAAAAAAAATGAAAACCAAAGCACATAGTATTATTATGTCATATAGTAAGCATTCAAGTTGATAAACAAGGTCTAAACAACAAACTAGACAAATCATGTATCTACCCCCTAACCCTAAACTCTGTCTTATGAAGTCAAGCATGAAGAGAAGTGGTTTTGGGTTTCAAACATGGAAATTTCAAAAAACTCCCAAAAGCTTCTCATTTTTGAGTGACTAAGAAGGATTCAGGCTTACCTTTTCATTTTCATGTTTTAAACTTGTTCAAATCTTGGTCAAACTTAGGATTTGACCAAGATTCAAATGTGCATAAAAATTGGGAGGAAGGGTATGAATTACAATTCAAAAAAACAAGGTAACTTAAATACTTGGATGCCCCAAAGATGTGTGGAAGCCCAGAACAATGGCAAAACATGTGCGCACGCTGCATCCAATTCAAGTAGAACACATAGTAGGCATCGATAGTTTGACCTAAATTTGAAATCAAAGAGAAGGTGGTTAGAAAAAATCGAAATTGGCAAAGCAAAGCATGAAATCATAAATTTGTGATGCACTATAGCTATGAAAAGTATCAAACAATGCATACCAAAATGATTTTTTAGAGGAATACTAGTTCAACTTATTTTAATTTTATATTAGTAGCCCAAAATCGAACTAGTAGTTGGATATTTCTGAACTTGATCTGTAGTAGTGGGCAAAACCCTAGTTTAACCTATTTAATCATAGATTCGTAGGTCGATTTTTCTACTTTTTTATTATTACTATGCAGCACATGTGTGTTTGCCCGTCGAGTGAAACTCGGAGGAAGAAGGGATCACTCGGAAGGAGAGAAGAAGGGAGAGAATTATGGTGTCTCCCCTTTTTCGGGTGATGATGTTGACTTTTGTGCAGGGTTTGTCAGTGAGCAGGAGCGAGCGAGCGAGCGAGCGAGTCGAGCGAGGCCGAGAATGAGAGAGATTTGTTTTTTTGTGAGAGGGACAACCGAAGGATCCAGAAGGACCCACATACTTCCAATACGCATCCTGATGCGTCTTCTCTTGACAAAGAAAATGGCTGGGAGTTTGCGTACCTATTGCACGTGACTTGTGCTCACTGAAGTGTGGGACCTCACGCATGGGCACCACACGTAAGTGACAGACCTGTTGATGTAAAAACTCGGTTGATTATTATACTACTACATTTATACAAAGTTTCCTATGGATTCAAGGGTACGAAAGCCAAGTTAAATCATTTACATGACATTATTTTTTCCATGAAGCCAAGTTAACTCATTTATCAATTGGTACATTTTGGAGTGACTAAGAAGGATCCAGGCTTACTTTTTCATTTTCATGTTTTAAACATGTTTAAATCTTGGTCAAACCTATGACTTGACCAAGATTCAAATGGGCATAAAAATTCAAAAAAAAGAAAAACAAAAGCACACCGTCTTCCTATGTCATATATCAAGGTGATAAACAAGGTCTGCCATATTCAAACCACAAAAATCATGTATCTACCCCCTAACCCTAAACAAGGATCCAGGCTTACCCTTTTCATTTTCATGTTTTTAAACTTGTTCAAATCTTGGTCAAACTTAGGATTTGACGAAGATTCAAATGGGCGTAAAAATACTTAGAAAAATCATGTACGTATCTACCCCAAACCCTAAACTCTATCTTACGAAGCCAAGCATGAAGAGAAGTGGTTTTGGGTTTCAAACATGGAAATTTCAAAAACCTCCCAAAAGCTTCATTTTAGAGTGACTAAGAAGGATCCATGCTTACCTTTTATTTTCATGTTTTAAACATGTTCAAATCTTGGTCAAACCGTACGTACCTAGGATTTGACCAAGATTCAAATGGGCATAAAAATTCAAAAAAAATGAAAAACCAAAGCACATAGCCTAGCTTCTTATATATGCCATATAGTAAGCACTCAAGCTAGTTGATAAACAAAGTCTAGACATATTCAAACCAGAAAAATCATGTATCTATATACCCCTAACCCTAAACTTTGTCTTAATTATGAAGTCAAGCACGAAGAGAAGTCGTTTTGGGTTTCAAACATGGACATTTCAAAAACCCTCCCAAAAGCTTCATTGTGGTGTGACGTACTAAGAAGGATACATGCTTACATTTTCAACAACCCCCCTAAAAGCTTCATTATAGAGTGACTAAGAAAGGATCCAGTCTGGCGGGCTTACCTTTTATTTTCTTGTTTTAAACTTGTTCAAATCTCGGTCAAACCTAGGATTTGACCAAGATTCAAAATGTGCATCAAAATTTAAAAAAATTAAAAACCAAATTAAAGCGCATAGTGTTCTTATGTCATATAGTAAGCATTAAAGTTGATAAACAAGGTCTAGACACATATTCAAACAAGACAAGTCATGTATCTATACCCCTAACCCCTAAACTCTATCTTATGAAGTCAACAACATGAAGAGAAGTGGTTTTGGGTTTCAAACATGGAAATTTCAAAAACCTCCCAAAAGCTTCATTTTAGAGTGACTAATATATATAAGAAGGATACATGCCTGCTTACCACCTTTTCATTTTCATATTTTAAACTTGTTTAAATCCGTGTCAAATTAAACCAAGGATTTGACCAAAAGATTCAAATGGGCATAAAATTTAAAAAAAATCAGAAAAATGAAAAACAAAAGCATATAGTCTTCTTATGTCATATAGTAAGCATTCAAGTTGATAAACAAGGTTTGGACATGCATATTCAAACCTAGGCAAATCATGTATCTATCCCCTAGCCCCTAAACTCTATCTTATGAAGTCAAGCATGAAGAGAAGTGGTTTTGGGTTTCAAACATGAAAATTTCAAGAACATCCCAAAAACTTCATTTTAGAGTGACTAAGAAAGGATACAGGCTTCCCCTTTTCATTTTCATGTTTTATACTTGTTTAAATCTTGGTCAAACCTAGGATTTGACAAAGATTCAAATGTGCATCTATCAAAATAAAAAAATCAGAAAAATTAAAAACCAAAGCACATAGTTTTCTTATGTCATATATAGTTAGCATTAAAGTTGATATAAACAAGGTCTAGATATATTCAAACAAGAAAAATCATGTATCTACCCCTAACCCTAAACTCTGTCTTATGTAGTCAAGCATGAAGAGAAGTGGTTTTGGGTTTCAAACTTGGAAATTTCAAGAACCCCCCAAAAGCTTCATTTTAGAGTGACTAAAGGATCCAGGTCGGGCTTACCTTTTATTTTCATGTTTTAAAATTGTTCAAATCTTGGTCAAACTGTACCTAGGATTTGATCAAGATTCAAATGGGCATAAAATTTCAAAAAAAATGAAAAACCAAAGCATATAGCCTTCTTATGTCATATAGTAAGCACTCAAGTTGGTAAACAAGGTCTAGACATATTCAAACCAGAAAAATCATGTTTCTACCCCTAGCCCTAAACTTTGTCTTATGAAGTCAAGCACGAAGAGAAGTCGTTTTGGATTTCAAACATGGAAATTTCAAAAACCTTCCCAAAAGCTTCATTTTGGAGTGACTAAGAAGGATACAGGCTTACCTTTTCATTTTCATGTTTTAAACTTGTTTAAATATTGGTTAAGCCTAGGATTTGACCAAGATCAAATGGGCATAAAAATTCAGAAAAAATCAAAAAAATGAAAACCAAAGCACATAGTATTATTATGTCATATAGTAAGCATTCAAGTTGATAAACAAGGTCTAAACAACAAACTAGACAAATCATGTATCTACCCCTAACCCTAAACTCTGTCTTATGAAGTCAAGCATGAAGAGAAGTGGTTTTGGGTTTCAAACATGGAAATTTCAAAAAACTCCCAAAAGCTTCTCATTTTTGAGTGACTAAGAAGGATTCAGGCTTACCTTTTCATTTTCATGTTTTAAACTTGTTCAAATCTTGGTCAAACTTAGGATTTGACCAAGATTCAAATGTGCATAAAAATTGGGAGGAAGGGTATGAATTACAATTCAAAAAAACAAGGTAACTTAAATACTTGGATGCCCCAAAGATGTGTGGAAGCCCAGAACAATGGCAAAACATGTGCGCACGCTGCATCCAATTCAAGTAGAACACATAGTAGGCATCGATAGTTTGACCTAAATTTGAAATCAAAGAGAAGGTGGTTAGAAAAAATCGAAATTGGCAAAGCAAAGCATGAAATCATAAATTTGTGATGCACTATAGCTATGAAAAGTATCAAACAATGCATACCAAAATGATTTTTTAGAGGAATACTAGTTCAACTTATTTTAATTTTATATTAGTAGCCCAAAATCGAACTAGTAGTTGGATATTTCTGAACTTGATCTGTAGTAGTGGGCAAAACCCTAGTTTAACCTATTTAATCATAGATTCGTAGGTCGATTTTTCTACTTTTTTATTATTACTATGCAGCACATGTGTGTTTGCCCGTCGAGTGAAACTCGGAGGAAGAAGGGATCACTCGGAAGGAGAGAAGAAGGGAGAGAATTATGGTGTCTCCCCTTTTTCGGGTGATGATGTTGACTTTTGTGCAGGGTTTGTCAGTGAGCAGGAGGTGCGAGCGAGCGAGCGAGTCGAGCGAGGCCGAGAATGAGAGAGATTTGTTTTTTTGTGAGAGGGACAACCGAAGGATCCAGAAGGACCCACATACTTCCAATACGCATCCTGATGCGTCTTCTCTTGACAAAGAAAATGGCTGGGAGTTTGCGTACCTATTGCACGTGACTTGTGCTCACTGAAGTGTGGGACCTCACGCATGGGCACCACACGTAAGTGACAGACCTGTTGATGTAAAAACTCGGTTGATTATTATACTACTACATTTATACAAAGTTTCCTATGGATTCAAGGGTACGAAAGCCAAGTTAAATCATTTACATGACATTATTTTTTCCATGAAGCCAAGTTAACTCATTTATCAATTGGTACATTTTGGAGTGACTAAGAAGGATCCAGGCTTACTTTTTCATTTTCATGTTTTAAACATGTTTAAATCTTGGTCAAACCTATGACTTGACCAAGATTCAAATGGGCATAAAAATTCAAAAAAAAGAAAAACAAAAGCACACCGTCTTCCTATGTCATATATCAAGGTGATAAACAAGGTCTGCCATATTCAAACCACAAAAATCATGTATCTACCCCCTAACCCTAAACAAGGATCCAGGCTTACCCTTTTCATTTTCATGTTTTTAAACTTGTTCAAATCTTGGTCAAACTTAGGATTTGACGAAGATTCAAATGGGCGTAAAAATACTTAGAAAAATCATGTACGTATCTACCCCAAACCCTAAACTCTATCTTACGAAGCCAAGCATGAAGAGAAGTGGTTTTGGGTTTCAAACATGGAAATTTCAAAAACCTCCCAAAAGCTTCATTTTAGAGTGACTAAGAAGGATCCATGCTTACCTTTTATTTTCATGTTTTAAACATGTTCAAATCTTGGTCAAACCGTACGTACCTAGGATTTGACCAAGATTCAAATGGGCATAAAAATTCAAAAAAAAATGAAAAACCAAAGCACATAGCCTAGCTTCTTATATATGCCATATAGTAAGCACTCAAGCTAGTTGATAAACAAAGTCTAGACATATTCAAACCAGAAAAATCATGTATCTATATACCCCTAACCCTAAACTTTGTCTTAATTATGAAGTCAAGCACGAAGAGAAGTCGTTTTGGGTTTCAAACATGGACATTTCAAAAACCCTCCCAAAAGCTTCATTGTGGTGTGACGTACTAAGAAGGATACATGCTTACATTTTCAACAACCCCCCTAAAAGCTTCATTATAGAGTGACTAAGAAAGGATCCAGTCTGGCGGGCTTACCTTTTATTTTCTTGTTTTAAACTTGTTCAAATCTCGGTCAAACCTAGGATTTGACCAAGATTCAAAATGTGCATCAAAATTTAAAAAAATTAAAAACCAAATTAAAGCGCATAGTGTTCTTATGTCATATAGTAAGCATTAAAGTTGATAAACAAGGTCTAGACACATATTCAAACAAGACAAGTCATGTATCTATACCCCTAACCCCTAAACTCTATCTTATGAAGTCAACAACATGAAGAGAAGTGGTTTTGGGTTTCAAACATGGAAATTTCAAAAACCTCCCAAAAGCTTCATTTTAGAGTGACTAATATATATAAGAAGGATCCATGCCTGCTTACCACCTTTTCATTTTCATATTTTAAACTTGTTTAAATCCGTGTCAAATTAAACCAAGGATTTGACCAAAAGATTCAAATGGGCATAAAATTTTAAAAAAAATCAGAAAAATGAAAAACAAAAGCATATAGTCTTCTTATGTCATATAGTAAGCATTCAAGTTGATAAACAAGGTTTGGACATGCATATTCAAACCTAGGCAAATCATGTATCTATCCCCTAGCCCCTAAACTCTATCTTATGAAGTCAAGCATGAAGAGAAGTGGTTTTGGGTTTCAAACATGAAAATTTCAAGAACATCCCAAAAACTTCATTTTAGAGTGACTAAGAAAGGATACAGGCTTCCCTTTTCATTTTCATGTTTTATACTTGTTTAAATCTTGGTCAAACCTAGGATTTGACAAAGATTCAAATGTGCATCTATCAAAATAAAAAAATCAGAAAAATTAAAAACCAAAGCACATAGTTTTCTTATGTCATATATAGTTAGCATTAAAGTTGATATAAACAAGGTCTAGATATATTCAAACAAGAAAAATCATGTATCTACCCCTAACCCTAAACTCTGTCTTATGTAGTCAAGCATGAAGAGAAGTGGTTTTGGGTTTCAAACTTGGAAATTTCAAGAACCCCCCAAAAGCTTCATTTTAGAGTGACTAAAGGATCCAGGTCGGGCTTACCTTTTATTTTCATGTTTTAAAATTGTTCAAATCTTGGTCAAACCGTACCTAGGATTTGATCAAGATTCAAATGGGCATAAAATTTCAAAAAAATGAAAAACCAAAGCATATAGCCTTCTTATGTCATATAGTAAGCACTCAAGTTGGTAAACAAGGTCTAGACATATTCAAACCAGAAAAATCATGTTTCTACCCCTAGCCCTAAACTTTGTCTTATGAAGTCAAGCACGAAGAGAAGTCGTTTTGGATTTCAAACATGGAAATTTCAAAAACCTTCCCAAAAGCTTCATTTTGGAGTGACTAAGAAGGATACAGGCTTACCTTTTCATTTTCATGTTTTAAACTTGTTTAAATATTGGTTAAGCCTAGGATTTGACCAAGATCAAATGGGCATAAAAATTCAGAAAAAATCAAAAAAAATGAAAACCGAAGCACATAGTATTATTATGTCATATAGTAAGCATTCAAGTTGATAAACAAGGTCTAAACAACAAACTAGACAAATCATGTATCTACCCCCTAACCCTAAACTCTGTCTTATGAAGTCAAGCATGAAGAGAAGTGGTTTTGGGTTTCAAACATGGAAATTTCAAAAAACTCCCAAAAGCTTCTCATTTTTGAGTGACTAAGAAGGATTCAGGCTTACCTTTTCATTTTCATGTTTTAAACTTGTTCAAATCTTGGTCAAACTTAGGATTTGACCAAGATTCAAATGTGCATAAAAATTGGGAGGAAGGGTATGAATTACAATTCAAAAAAACAAGGTAACTTAAATACTTGGATGCCCCAAAGATGTGTGGAAGCCCAGAACAATGGCAAAACATGTGCGCACGCTGCATCCAATTCAAGTAGAACACATAGTAGGCATCGATAGTTTGACCTAAATTTGAAATCAAAGAGAAGGTGGTTAGAAAAAATCGAAATTGGCAAAGCAAAGCATGAAATCATAAATTTGTGATGCACTATAGCTATGAAAAGTATCAAACAATGCATACCAAAATGATTTTTTAGAGGAATACTAGTTCAACTTATTTTAATTTTATATTAGTAGCCCAAAATCGAACTAGTAGTTGGATATTTCTGAACTTGATCTGTAGTAGTGGGCAAAACCCTAGTTTAACCTATTTAATCATAGATTCGTAGGTCGATTTTTCTACTTTTTTATTATTACTATGCAGCACATGTGTGTTTGCCCGTCGAGTGAAACTCGGAGGAAGAAGGGATCACTCGGAAGGAGAGAAGAAGGGAGAGAATTATGGTGTCTCCCCTTTTTCGGGTGATGATGTTGACTTTTGTGCAGGGTTTGTCAGTGAGCAGGAGCGAGCGAGTCGAGCGAGGCCGAGAATGAGAGAGATTTGTTTTTTTTGTGAGAGGGACAACCGAAGGATCCAGAAGGACCCACATACTTCCAATACGCATCCTGATGCGTCTTCTCTTGACAAAGAAAATGGCTGGGAGTTTGCGTACCTATTGCACGTGACTTGTGCTCACTGAAGTGTGGGACCTCACGCATGGGCACCACACGTAAGTGACAGACCTGTTGATGTAAAAACTCGGTTGATTATTATACTACTACATTTATACAAAGTTTCCTATGGATTCAAGGGTACGAAAGCCAAGTTAAATCATTTACATGACATTATTTTTTCCATGAAGCCAAGTTAACTCATTTATCAATTGGTACATTTTGGAGTGACTAAGAAGGATCCAGGCTTACTTTTTCATTTTCATGTTTTAAACATGTTTAAATCTTGGTCAAACCTATGACTTGACCAAGATTCAAATGGGCATAAAAATTCAAAAAAAAGAAAAACAAAAGCACACCGTCTTCCTATGTCATATATCAAGGTGATAAACAAGGTCTGCCATATTCAAACCACAAAAATCATGTATCTACCCCCTAACCCTAAACAAGGATCCAGGCTTACCCTTTTCATTTTCATGTTTTTAAACTTGTTCAAATCTTGGTCAAACTTAGGATTTGACGAAGATTCAAATGGGCGTAAAAATACTTAGAAAAATCATGTACGTATCTACCCCAAACCCTAAACTCTATCTTACGAAGCCAAGCATGAAGAGAAGTGGTTTTGGGTTTCAAACATGGAAATTTCAAAAACCTCCCAAAAGCTTCATTTTAGAGTGACTAAGAAGGATCCATGCTTACCTTTTATTTTCATGTTTTAAACATGTTCAAATCTTGGTCAAACCGTACGTACCTAGGATTTGACCAAGATTCAAATGGGCATAAAAATTCAAAAAAAATGAAAAACCAAAGCACATAGCCTAGCTTCTTATATATGCCATATAGTAAGCACTCAAGCTAGTTGATAAACAAAGTCTAGACATATTCAAACCAGAAAAATCATGTATCTATATACCCCTAACCCTAAACTTTGTCTTAATTATGAAGTCAAGCACGAAGAGAAGTCGTTTTGGGTTTCAAACATGGACATTTCAAAAACCCTCCCAAAAGCTTCATTGTGGTGTGACGTACTAAGAAGGATACATGCTTACATTTTCAACAACCCCCCTAAAAGCTTCATTATAGAGTGACTAAGAAAGGATCCAGTCTGGCGGGCTTACCTTTTATTTTCTTGTTTTAAACTTGTTCAAATCTCGGTCAAACCTAGGATTTGACCAAGATTCAAAATGTGCATCAAAATTTAAAAAAATTAAAAACCAAATTAAAGCGCATAGTGTTCTTATGTCATATAGTAAGCATTAAAGTTGATAAACAAGGTCTAGACACATATTCAAACAAGACAAGTCATGTATCTATACCCCTAACCCCTAAACTCTATCTTATGAAGTCAACAACATGAAGAGAAGTGGTTTTGGGTTTCAAACATGGAAATTTCAAAAACCTCCCAAAAGCTTCATTTTAGAGTGACTAATATATATAAGAAGGATACATGCCTGCTTACCACCTTTTCATTTTCATATTTTAAACTTGTTTAAATCCGTGTCAAATTAAACCAAGGATTTGACCAAAAGATTCAAATGGGCATAAAATTTAAAAAAAATCAGAAAAATGAAAAACAAAAGCATATAGTCTTCTTATGTCATATAGTAAGCATTCAAGTTGATAAACAAGGTTTGGACATGCATATTCAAACCTAGGCAAATCATGTATCTATCCCCTAGCCCCTAAACTCTATCTTATGAAGTCAAGCATGAAGAGAAGTGGTTTTGGGTTTCAAACATGAAAATTTCAAGAACATCCCAAAAACTTCATTTTAGAGTGACTAAGAAAGGATACAGGCTTCCCCTTTTCATTTTCATGTTTTATACTTGTTTAAATCTTGGTCAAACCTAGGATTTGACAAAGATTCAAATGTGCATCTATCAAAATAAAAAAATCAGAAAAATTAAAAACCAAAGCACATAGTTTTCTTATGTCATATATAGTTAGCATTAAAGTTGATATAAACAAGGTCTAGATATATTCAAACAAGAAAAATCATGTATCTACCCCTAACCCTAAACTCTATCTTATGTAGTCAAGCATGAAGAGAAGTGGTTTTGGGTTTCAAACTTGGAAATTTCAAGAACCCCCAAAAGCTTCATTTTAGAGTGACTAAAGGATCCAGGTCGGGCTTACCTTTTATTTTCATGTTTTAAAATTGTTCAAATCTTGGTCAAACTGTACCTAGGATTTGATCAAGATTCAAATGGGCATAAAATTTCAAAAAAAAATGAAAAACCAAAGCATATAGCCTTCTTATGTCATATAGTAAGCACTCAAGTTGGTAAACAAGGTCTAGACATATTCAAACCAGAAAAATCATGTTTCTACCCCTAGCCCTAAACTTTGTCTTATGAAGTCAAGCACGAAGAGAAGTCGTTTTGGATTTCAAACATGGAAATTTCAAAAACCTTCCCAAAAGCTTCATTTTGGAGTGACTAAGAAGGATACAGGCTTACCTTTTCATTTTCATGTTTTAAACTTGTTTAAATATTGGTTAAGCCTAGGATTTGACCAAGATCAAATGGGCATAAAAATTCAGAAAAAATCAAAAAAAATGAAAACCAAAGCACATAGTATTATTATGTCATATAGTAAGCATTCAAGTTGATAAACAAGGTCTAAACAACAAACTAGACAAATCATGTATCTACCCCTAACCCTAAACTCTGTCTTATGAAGTCAAGCATGAAGAGAAGTGGTTTTGGGTTTCAAACATGGAAATTTCAAAAAACTCCCAAAAGCTTCTCATTTTTGAGTGACTAAGAAGGATTCAGGCTTACCTTTTCATTTTCATGTTTTAAACTTGTTCAAATCTTGGTCAAACTTAGGATTTGACCAAGATTCAAATGTGCATAAAAATTGGGAGGAAGGGTATGAATTACAATTCAAAAAACAAGGTAACTTAAATACTTGGATGCCCCAAAGATGTGTGGAAGCCCAGAACAATGGCAAAACATGTGCGCACGCTGCATCCAATTCAAGTAGAACACATAGTAGGCATCGATAGTTTGACCTAAATTTGAAATCAAAGAGAAGGTGGTTAGAAAAAATCGAAATTGGCAAAGCAAAGCATGAAATCATAAATTTGTGATGCACTATAGCTATGAAAAGTATCAAACAATGCATACCAAAATGATTTTTTAGAGGAATACTAGTTCAACTTATTTTAATTTTATATTAGTAGCCCAAAATCGAACTAGTAGTTGGTAAACAAGGTCTAAACAACAAACTAGACAAATCATGTATTTACCCCCTAACCCTAAACTCTGTCTTATGAAGTCAAGCATGAAGAGAAGTGGTTTTGGGTTTCAAACTTGGAAATTTCAAGAACCCCCCAAAAGCTTCATTTTAGAGTGACTAAGAAGGATCCATGCTTACCTTTTCATTTTCATGTTTTAAACTTGTTTACATCTTGGTCATAGCTAGTGTATTTGACCAAGATTCAAATGGGCATAAAATTTAAAAAAAAATGAAAAACCAAAGTACATAGTCTTCTTATGTCATATAGTAAGCATTCAAGCTGATAAACAAGGTCTAGACATATTCAAACCAAACAAATCATGTATCTACCCCCTAACCCCTAAACTTTATCTTATGAAGCCAAGCATGAAGAGAAGTGGTTCTTGGTTTCAAACATGGAAATATCAAAAACCTCCCAAAAGCTTCATTTTAGAGTGACTAAGAAGTATCCATGCTTACCTTTTCATTTTCATATTTTAAACTTGTTTAAATCATTGTCAAACCTAGGATTATACCAAGATACAAATATGGGCACAAAACCCTCTTAGCCAAAATCAACTACGAGCAAGATTTTCTGTATTGTAGATGCCCCAATTGACTCTCATCCCCAATGTAGTCTTTTTTATGTCAGTATAGACTTCTTTACTGGATGTATACTATCGTACATGGCATGCATTTGCCTAATGAGCAGCATTGTTTAGCCGTTCTAGCCAACCCGATCAATCTGTCAAGCTTCATGCACGAGATGCCATGTTTATGGCCCTTTTGTTGTGGCTTTTTTTGGCTTTTGGCTTTGGCAAAAGCCAAAAAAAGCACGTAAATAGGTGCTTTTTTGGGCTTTTGGATTTTGGAAGCCAAGAACAAAGATTCTATTCTTTTGGCTTCCAAAATCCAAAAGCCCAAAAAGCACCTATTTACGTGCTTTTTTTGGCTTTTGCCAAAGCCAAAAGCCACAACAAAAGGGTAATTTACTCCCTCGCTCCGGTGATCCGATCCATATTTCTTGGTGCTAAAAAGAATGTGAATCGGAGGGAGTACTTTTCTTAGATAGTACTATATCATTTCAAAAAAAAGTACTACTACATCACAAATGCATCAAAAGAGTACTACTGTACATCACAAGACCACGACAGTTGTATAGTATAGAGTTTAATGCTGAACTTTAAACAGGACCAGGAGCATCAGGGCCAGCAGCAGGGGCGTTGACCGGCAACAAACCAGGCAAAAGACGTAAGGAAGAGGCCATATGCTGCGTGCTTGGCCTTGATTGCAGGGTGGTGATTCTTCGCCGCTCGCCATGTATTCACGCCGTACCAGTTCCGCGTCGCCCGCGAGCGGATCGAAGCGATCCCGCGCGCCGGACACGCTCGAGGAGGCGTGGCGGCTCCAGTGCAAGCAGTCCGCCGCCGGGAGTCGGCGCGCGGCGTGCAGGTACAGAGGCTCCCTGTACATGCCGTCGTCGCTCCGCGAGTTCGCCCCGGGCGGGCTCTGGTACAAGGCGGATCCGCCGCTCAAACCGATGAGCGGCCCCGTCTTCAACAAATGGCGCGCCGACCGGGAGAGGAACCGCCGGTCGAAGGCGGCGTGGGAGGCGAGCACCAGCGGCGGATTCGCGCCGCCAGCCGGCGAGGAGGCGGAGGAGGCGGAGGAAGGGGAAGACCCCCTCTTCTTGAAGGCGCTGGCCGCGTCCCTCAAGGACGATGCCGACAAGAAGAGGGCGGAGGAAGAAGACAAGGCGGCGGCCATCGCCGCCGTGAAGGAGAAGGAGGCGCGGGATGCGGAGGAGAACGCGACCATCATCTTCCTCGACGACTAGATAGGTTAGAAGTCGCGATAAGGATCGCGCAATTCTGTATGTATGATCCGTATGTATGATCAACTATGAATTATGAACAATGAACTATCAAACCAAACCACATAGTTTTTTTATGTCATATAGTAAGAATTCAAGTTGATAAAACAAGGTCTAGACATATTCAAACTAGACAAATCACGTATATCTACCCCTAACCCTAAACTCTGTCTTATGAAGTAAAGCATGAAGAGAACTGGTTTTGGGTTTCAAACATGGAAATTTCAAAAACCTTCCCAAAAGCTTCATTTTGGAGTGACTAAGAAGGATGCAGGCTTACCTTTTCATTTTCATGTCTTAAACATGTTTAAATCTTGGTTAAACCTAGGATTTGACCAAGATCAAATGTGCAAAAAAATCAGAAAAAATCAAAAAAATGAAAACTAAAGCACATAGTATTCTTATGTCATATAGTAAGCATTCAAGTTGATAAACAAGGTCTAAACATATTCAAACCAGACAAATCATGTATCTACCCACTAACCCTAAATTCTGTCTTATGAAGTCGATCAAGCATGAAGAGAAGTGGTTTTGGGTTTCAAACATGGAAATTTCAAAAACCTCCCAAAAGCTTCATTTTAGAGTTACTAAGAAGGATCCATGCTTACCTTTTATTTTCATGTTTTAAACATGTTCAAATCTTGGTCAAACCGTACCTAGGATTTGACCAAGATTCAAATGGGTATAAAAATTCAAAAAAACTGAAAAACCAAAGCACATAGCCTTCTTATGTCATATATAGTAAGCACTCAAGTTGGTAAACAAGGTCTAGAGATATTCAAACCAGAAAAATCTTGTATCTACCCCTAACCCTAAACTTTGTCTTATGAAGTCAAGCACGAAGAGAAGTCGTTTTGGATTTCAAACATGGAAATTTCAAAAACCTTCCCAAAAGCCTCATTTTGGAGTGACTAAGAAGGATGCAGGCTTACCTTTTCATTTTCATGTTTTAAACTTGTTTAAACCTTGGTTAAACCTAGGATTTGACCAAGATCAAATGGGCATAAAAATTCAGAAAAAATCAAAAAATGAAAACCAAAGCACATAGTATTCTTATGTCATATATTAAGCATTCAAGTTGATAAACAAGGTCAAGACATATTCAAACCAGACAAATCATGTATCTACCCTAACCCTAAACTCTGTCTTATGAAGTCAAGCATGAAGAGACGTGGTTTTGGGTTTCAAACATGGAAATTTCAAGAACCCCCCAAAAGCTTCAATTTAGAGTGACTAAGAAGGATCCAGGTCGAGCTTATACCTTTTATTTTTATGTTTTAAACTTGTTCAAATCTTGGTCAAACCTAGGATTTGACCAAGATTCAAATGGGTATAAAAAAATGAAAAACCAAAGCACATAGCCTTCTTATGTCATATAATAAGCACTCAAGTTGATAAACAAGGTCTAGACATATTCAAACCAGAAAAATCATGTATCTACCCCTAACCCTAAACTTTGTCTTATGAAGTCAAGCACGAAGAGAAGTCGTTTTTGGGTTTCAATCATGGAAATTTCAAAAACCTTCCCAAAAACTTCATTTTGGAGTGACTAAGAAGGATGCAGGCTTAGCTTTTCATTTTCATATTTTAAACATGTTTAAATCTTGGTCAAACCTATGATTTGACCAAGATTCAAATGGGCATAAAAATACTTAGAAAAATCATGTACGTATCTACCCCTAACCCTAAAATCTATCTTACGAAGTCAAGCATGAAGAGAAGTGGTTTTGGGTTTCAAACACATGGAAATTTCAAAAACCTCCCAAAAGCTTCATTTCAGAGTGACTAAGAAGGATCCAGACCGGGCTTACATTTTATTTTCATATTTTAAACTTGTTCAAATCTTGGTCAAACCGTACCTAGGAATTGACCAAGATTCAAAAAAAAATGAAAAACCAAAGCACATAGCCTTCTTATGTCATATAGTAAGCACTCAAGTTGATAAACAAGGTCTAGTCATATTCAAACCAGAAAAATCATGTATCTACCCCTAAGCCTGAACTTTGTCTTATGAAGTCAATCACGAAGAGAAGTCGTTTTGGGTTTCAAACATGGAAATTTCAAATACCTTCCCAAAAGCTTAATTTTGGAGTGACTAAGAAGGATGCAGGCTTACCTTTTCATTTCCATGTTTTAAACATGTTTAAATAAGGATGCGTGATTCTGAAACCTCATACACATTGTTGCAAAAGTAATTACATCACCTAAACAATACTACCAGTTCATAATTCTAAACTTATGTACAATCTTGGAAACATATAACGCCAGCCTAGTTCACCAATTATCATCATCCCTCTTGATGCGCTTGCCGGTGCCGCTTGTACCTGCCTCCCATGGGTTGGCAGTCCAAGTTCTGCACTCGTTCGCACTTCGTGTGTCGGGAATCCTTGTTGGAGCTTCCCAACCAGATACAGGCCCTGCCCTTGCTAGCTCACCACATCCAGCCGTTGCCCTAGCTTGCTCACCATGTGAACCGCCATCCCACGGAGACCCCGAAGTAGGCTCGCACGGGTCCTTTATCCATGGTGGCATTTTCTTCGGATCAAATGGTATGTTGTGCCTAAAGCAATAAGATACAAATTCCCAGTAGGTTGTCCCGACACACTGCTTCTTCTCGTCGCGCCAGGCAGGGGGAAGAGCGGCCAACCTAGCCGCTTCCTTGCAATCCGGGCAAACCACTTCCCTTGGAATTGGTTGTGCTTGACGCTGCCCATCATTGATTTTTTTGAGTCGCCTGTACAACTCAAAACTGACATACCCATCAATCGCAGCATACCTCAAGTTTACTTCAGGCAATGGCATGCACTCCCATTGATCGTGGCTGCTAGTAGGGAACTTGGTCTTCATGTCTTTGTAAGATGGGTCAATGATGGCGGCTGCCAAATCACCCATGCCAGTCCTATTGCCAGGACCATTGAAATTGATCATATCCTGAATGTCAATCCAATTATGTTTAGGAATTTTAATGCCATCTCTAGCAAACCTGCTAGAGTCACCCCTGATGTCAACAGTTGTGAAACAAATTCCTTTATGTTGAAGGAATTCTTGCAGTGCCAGATTATCAGGACTCCTGCATGTTAACACAAATCAATCTTGTAAGATCGTATATGCTGAAATAGTACACATATTTTTCTTCCAGTAAACTGTATACTTGTTGCAGTGAAACAATGATTTTGCATCAGTGATACACATCAAAATAACATGAATTATTGTTGCGACTATATGATCTAATTATTTAAGTGTCAAGTTAAGATTCAGTTACTATATGTTAATATCTTGACATCCATGCCGATTATCGGTGAGTATGAGTACATGAAATTTGTGCAAATTTTGAGTACCAAAATCATGAAACTAGATATCGTGGTCAATCCAAAAAAATTATACAAGTATGTTGGATATTACGTTCCAGACCACATTTTTCATACAAGTTAGTTTGTTCGTGTTTTCATACAAGTTAGAACCTAGTCTATGTCGAAATAAAAAAGCAGATCCAAGATAAAGGAAGAGTTTCTATATTAAAAAACAAAAGGATAAAGGAAGGCATGTGAAGAACATACCTGCAGAAATGGTACACCAGGACGTGGTCGTCCATGGCCAACTGAACGACGGCGGTACTTACTTGGTCCGCAGTGTATTCTAGGTCGAGGCCGACGAACCTGGACCTGTCCTCTAGTAGCTTTTGTTCGTACATCTTGAGGGTGTGCTCGAGAACGGAAGGGTCATTCGTGTAGACCACGTTCACCTTGGTCGTCCCATGGGGAACGACGCTCCTCTTTAGCGTAAACAGGCCGCCGTCGGCCATGGCAGCGCTGAAGCACGTCGAACTGATCGGAGGGATTGAGGGGGAGGGAGGGAGAGCAACTGCAAACAATGGGGTTTTTTGGAACTTGCCGAAATGCAGGGGAGAACGAACCGCCAGGGGTTGTTTAGTGGGGACAGATGGGAATAATACTGCGATGAGGTTGAGGAATTAACTCCAACCGCCATTTAAATCTAGTACTCCCTATAGTCAGTTGATAGGAAATGGACGGGCAAGATTGATTCTAGGGAGGCGAACCCCAGTATTTTCCCAATTTATTTGAGTTGTAATATAACCATCGTTAATACTTGAATTGAAAAATATTTACAAAATTAATTTATTATATACTACATGATGAGATAATCCAACAAACCATGGAAATGCATGGCCATCCAACCATGTCACCCTCTTGTGAAAATTGTATAGGTGGTAGTGTGCGCAATACACGCGGTAGCCACTTCACAAATACATCCTTTTAATTTTGCCCCCCTTAATTCGGCCAATAAAAATGAAAAGACTTTATGTGGAAAACCAAAAAAACTGTATTTGGCAAAGTATAGTCGAAAATAAGAAGTTTTTCATTGATCTCTTAAAAAAGGGGTCATGATTCGAAAGTTCGCCATGCATGGTTCTTGCGGTAACCAAGCTAGCTCACCCATGTGGCAAGAAGCGAATCAATGTCCAACATGCATGGTTCCAAAAATATATATTTACAGAATGATTCTGCTTCTCAAGAATATTTGCATGCCATCATGTTTGTTATTTTTCCTAGATAAAAGTAGTAATTGGTGACTTCGTGATTGCCTTGCTTGCTGATTTCAATAAGTTTGAACCTCATTTTGGCTTTATTTCAAATTTAGGCAAAAACTTCTTGGCAATCGACTTTGTGAGCTACTATACTTGGATGCAACCCACATTTTCGTTGGCTAATGTTTTCTGATTCCACAACAATAGGGCACATCCCTATATCATCCCAAATTTTGAATTCTTTTTAGTTTGGTTGATGACCACCATTCATATCCGAACTTAATTAATTGGAGTACACATGATGGTTTCATGGTAAGCTAGTTTGACAAATTAGCCTTCGAAATGGCGATTCGCCTACCATGCATGCATGTTTGGCCTACCCGTGAAATTTTGATTTGTGGTATTGTGCACACACGTACTGCACATGATAGCGAATAAACAAAACACATATTCGGACCCCTTTGGCCAGCAAGGGCATGTTTGGTTCCTAGCCACAATTTGTCAAGAAGCCAAAATTTGGCAGCCATGCATATAGTTTATTTGGCATGTGTTTGGTTTTTGCCACAATTTGGCTTATCACACTTCATTGCATGTATATATGGTCCATTTGTCATAGACTCAACTTTTTTTTACAAAGTTTTGACAAAGTTTGGCTTTAATATTTTAAGCCACAATTTGGTGGCTAGCCATACTAGCTTTTTTTTTGGCTAACCACACTTTGGCTTTGGAAAAATGTGGCTACCAAACATGGGTCCTAATAAAAAGAAAACAACACACTAATGTGTGGTAAACCAAAAATCCCTACTTTGCAAAGTTGCATATGTGCAAAAGGGGGGCAATGCATGCATTATTCAGAAGTTGATTGTGGTTTTCGTAGTGTAACCAATTAATTAAGCTTACATATGGGAAGAGGCTAGCGAGGCGAACTCAAGCAGCTATGGTTCCAATGTTGTCAAGTTTGAAGTGGACACTGCATGAAGCTTGCTCAAATTAATGGGTAGAAAGCCAAAAGCAGTCCATATTTATTCTATATGTGTGTGAATAATAACTCTTCACCCCAAACCTCTATGTATGATAGGGTTTTATATTTTTTACTTGTTAGTAGTAAGTACATGTCATGTGATGGCTCCATGCACATGTTTCACAACTTTTTTCTGATTTGTTTCTACCTCATTTGGTTGGTTTCAAATTTGCTCAAACTTCCTATGCGCGCTATGTTGTACTATTGGGACCCATGTTTGGGCTTAGTTTGTGGTACCACACTTGCAGGGTACCTCCAAGTATTTTATTCCCAAAAATTATGAATTCTAATTAAATGGTGAACTATAAACTGATCATCTAAAGTTGGAAAATAAAATCCATATATAGCTACACATCTAGATATGTGTATAAGGTAGACAAACTGCATTGCCACACATGCCTTATATAAGTTTGTTTTTTCTAGCGGAGTGGATTCCCTAATCACCCCACGGTTGTGACATTGTCAATGTTGTCATGATAAATAACATTGCGAGACTTTCCATCTTATTCTTTTTTGTAGAAATGATTGTCCCATTATGGCAAACGTCCCCATTCGTTTTTCAAATTAAGTAAACGTTATAGGATGAAAATTCATTGAAGTGACAAATTTTCTAGATTTCTAACTATTTTAGCTCATTCAAACAAGTTTGCAATAGGCCGACCTGTTGTCCAGTGACAATTTTAGAGTACAATTTGATCAACATCACAAAAAAGTGCTTTTAAGGCTCGTAAGTAGTATCATACATGCCATGTTGGCAAAAATCTAATGTGTCACATCAATTATGAGGTGAGATATGAGAGTAGTATTATAACACATAAACCTAGAAAACTTAGAAAACTTCATGACAAATACATCATGTACACACATTTGCATTGAGATTCTACAAAACTTTAAATATGACATAAGTATGAACCATATTATGATACTATGCATTGTGGAGGTAGTATCACAAACTAGTAGTGTATGATACTACGTACTACGTACTTCCCATTGTGACTAGTCTTAATCACTCTGACCTCGCCGTCTCGCCGTCTTACTATAGTACATACTACACCCCCACTCCGTCTCTCATACATCGCCCCACTCGTTTCCCACTCCGTCTCTCATACAGCGGCTGCGCCTGTAGATATCTTCGAGGATCTGGGCGATTTTGACCCGCTTTTCGGCGCTCGCCGTTTCAAGGTGAAGACCCCAATCTTAGCATGCATGTTGGACCAATTAGGAGTACAAAATTATGTTCTAAATGTTGCTCAAACTTTCCATACAACTAATATATAACTTATACTACGTAGGTTACACCATCGAAATAGGTATGACCAGTTGAGAAATGGGAACAATAACTTGGAACCTTTCTTACTATCGAGTGGGACGTGTGATATTGGTGTGACCCTGCTTTTTTCTTCTTCTACATAATGGCTACATGATGGTTCTAGAAAGAAGTGTATGCTGTTGTGGTATCTCTTGACGCGAATCCCTCTAATCACAAGCGTTAGATTTTGGAAACCAACGGTTAGTACTGCTGTTACATCTCTAGTTCAAAACTGGTGCATTTTGTATGTTGTTGTAGTAGTCTAGTAGATAGATTCAGATGCATGGTCAGGAGTGCAAACATTTCGCAACTAGTTGATCCCTCATCTTATTGTCGGATGTCACATTTCGAGTTTGTAAAAAAATGTAAATTCAAATCATAGTCACGGGTTATGTTGTATCTTTCGCACATCTAAACATTTGTTTCAAAAGGTGACCATATGTGAGCTGTGGAAAAAAGAAAAGACCAAAGTGAATAATATTCCTTAACTATTCACATATCATTTGTCTTTTTTGTGCAAGCTAGAATTTTTTTTACATACTCATCTGTGACCTGTGGAGCAATACACAACATAATATGTGTCCCAGTTTTGTTTTTCTTCATATTTTTTAAAAGTGCAGAAGTGTGATATCCGATAATAGGATGCGAGTGCAACTAGTTGCAAATGAGATGCTAATGCATGCTGATATGATACTACCTCTGTCCATAAATAGATGTATGTCTTTTGTCGTGGCCCCATCCTACTTCTGCATTTTCTTTACGGCCATTTTTGAGTAGTTGCGACCTGGACGTGATCGGACTAGTCGATACTCGATAGTAGTCGTAGTACTGTACAACTTCTGCATGTGGCGTCAGCCTCTAGAGTAGTAGTACTAGCTAACGGATAGATTATATCTGGAGAAACTGACATGGCCATTGATATGACAAGACTATACCCGGATTCGGACGCATTGTAGTGACTCCATCAATGTTCCGCTATGATGGTCTATTTTACTGCTACACCAGATTGTCGACGCAGAGGATTCCTTGGCTTCCGCGCAAGACCCTTCCCAAAGAAGGCATCTGCTCTGGCCCGTTGATTCTATGTGGACGGTTCCAGATTGCTTTATGTGTTTTTGTACAGTATCAGATACTAGGTTTTCCTTCCCTCCATATTAGGGGTTGTTTGGTTTAGGGGATAGGTTTATGGGATGAGAGTATCCCCAACCACCTGGCTAGGATAGCCAATTTTTGTTGTTTGGTTGTGTAGGAATTGAGTGTAGGACGAGAGGTGGGTAGTGGTATAGATTTTTTTTTGTTTGCTCGAAATGTTAGGGGTGGCTATAAGATGGTGAGATTATCTCTACACACATCAAATATACCACACCTCCTATTTTTATAGCCCAAAAAAATACATAACCGGTGGTATGTGAATTGATCTGGGTAAAAATATTACACAACCGTACAAATATTCAAATCCTATAGTCAAATCCTACATAACTCCTATAGTCAAATCCTACATAACTCCTATACAAATTGTACGAATCAAAGGATATGATTTTCCCCCTATATAGCTTGTTTGATTTGAAGAATTGAATCCTCCAAAATTTCTATGTATTGTTTTCTTATACTAGTACAACCCTATAGGATTTCTAATAAGAGGTTAGACCTCTTGGAAAAATTCATATGCATCTGTGACAACTATGCTATGCACTCTCAATCTCTATAGAAATTTCCTTTGTCTTTCCGATGATACCATCACACACCTAGCTCTACCAATTCATGTAGATTTCTTTCCCGTAGGATTCAAGGAGGCATATGTCATAGCGATTCTCCATTATTCTATCATATGAATCTAACATGCCCTCTCAGTTTGAGTGATGCAAAGTGGCCACTATAAGATTTATTTAGTCAGATTAATTGGTCATGCATACACTAGTTGTTTTCTATCTTTCCTACACATGTCAATTAGCGAAATTTATAAGTAAAATCCTAAAATTCAAATAAATTGCTGAAAATTGGAAATAATATTACAGTTGTAGCAAATTACTAAATCGATCCAGAAATTATGTACATGGCTTCAGTAGTCCGTAAATGATGTCCTTGGAGTAGTTTGTGAGTTAAAGAACGTCCATTTCGTCAAACTGACATGGCCTTTGATTTGACAAGAGAACACTAATATTTTGTACCTGAATCAGAGTGGTAAAGGCGTACAGCTCGATCAATGCAATGGTATGATGGCTATGCAGCTATACCTATATAGGAGTAGACTACTAGTAGACTTTGGGACACAGAGATTTGGCTTCCGCGGCCGACCCCGAACAAGATTCTTTTACATTGCCCATCTTTTCACTGACATTGAATCGCTGAAACTTGGGGTCCGCCTGTGGCAGGACCAGCCTGTCAATGGCCCAAAGTCTTATGTGCTCCCGCCCTTTGATTTTGGATGGACGGACAAGATTGCCCAGTCCCATCCCTGTCCTGTTCGTTCCAGTTTTCATCCTCCTCCCCGGGGAACCCTCCCCGGAGAGCTCTACACCGACCCCTTCTATCCCCACCTGCTTGTCCCTTCCTTCTTCCTCCAGCGATTCATCCATCGTTCAACAAGTTGTCTAAGAAGAACATGAAGAAGTGTAAGAAGAGGAAGGAGGCGTTGTTGTCTGAGACTAAATCCGCGGTGAAATCCATCCCGCTGAAAGTCCTGCAAACTCCGACTTTGAAAGTGTACCAGCGGCGCCGGCGGACAGGCATGTCTGCGCTTCCATCGCAAGCTCAGTCTGCGCTTCCATCGCAAGCTCAGTCTGCTTCGGGCTTGTTGGGTCAGGGCAGAGTAATCCAGCAAGAGTCCTGGTAGGTTTTTATCGCCATGTGCTTTCTTTGCCCCCATGAACGCAGATTACAGCAAGGCAAACAGATCCAACTATTTTTTTACCCGGGAGAACCAGCTATTTGACCGTCTTTCTTCCAGGGCCGCCCGTTCAAGTGTCGCCCTTCCTACCGATGCCGAGAAATCGACCGTGTTTCGCCAAGATGGTGGGTACGAAGCTCCCCGGTATGTTTCCATCGCCATGCCGAAGTTTCTCTGCCTTCTGGCTGGCTAGCGGATCAAACAATTTAACCGTCTTTCTTCCATGGCGGCTGGTTTCAGCGCCATTCCTACCCAAGTTGAGAAATCGCTCGTTTCTCGCCAACCTGGTGGGTACGAAGCTCCTGGGTATGTTTCCATCGCCATGCCGGATTTTCGTTGAGTCCTTGCTGGCAGGCGGTGCCAACTAAACCGGCTATCATCTTCCAGGGCCGACGGTTCCAGGCTCGTGCTTTCTACCGCAGGATCCACTTCGTACTTAGCTATCGAGGACCCGTTGTTTGATGAGCACTTGTTAGCTCTCAAGAGCATTAATAATGTATGCACTATATAATATATATCCATTGCTTTTTTTTCTTCCTCTTCATCTCCGTACTGCATGAGGGCTTCTTTAATTCGTAGGACTTCTATAAGAATTGTGTAGCATTTAGATCCTATGGTTTTTTTTCCTACATTAGTTGTTTGATTTATAGAAATATATCCTATGTTTGTTCCTTTTTTCGAAATGGGGGACATATCACAGCCTCTGCATCAAAATGATGTATATGGCTGCTTTATTGCTTTCTTCAGTTCATACACAAATTATGACAACTTCTCACGGATCAGCTAGAGTCGACACAAAGATCCACCAACGAAACATAGAAAACAGCGGGTGCCAAAAAGGCAAAAACACATCAGTAAGTAATTCTATGAGGAAACTGCCAGCCACCCTGGCTGTAAAAATCCCGTGCGGCTGTCTCTAGTCAGTTGCACCCAGACTCCATGATATCCTGCTGATCCTCGGGCTGGAGATAAGAAACATACGGATCTAGTGAATAATCATAGGGATAACCTGCAAGAAGGGATGAGATTTGGGTTTATTAAACTCGACTTCATTTTGTACATTCCAAATAGCCCATAAAATAGCGCATACACCCTCTGTAATGTATACAAAATCCTATGCTTTTCCTAATCTTATGATTTTCATATCCTGTGAATGAAAAAGGATCCCTGATTCGTTCCTGGTGAATTTTTCCATGCAGGAAGGGATTATGAGATTAAAGGGCCACAACACCACCCTTCAGAACAGAAACCTCAAACTCTTGCATAGGTTTGGTATCATGAATGCAGAATCAGAGACGAATGCCCAGTCTCCGGGAGAGGAGCAGCCAGTGCGCGTGTGTGCATCTTCGGCCGTGTATGTTTCCATTGCCGTGCCGCAGTTTCATCGCCTCCTTGCTGGCTGCCAGATCCAACTACTTAAATGTCTTTCTTCCAGGGATGGCGGTTCCATCGTTGAAGAGGTTCCTATGGACAAGGACTTTGCAGCTCTCAGGCATATTGAAGAGGTTGGCACTCCATTTGTTTATTTCTCCCCCCTCATCTGCACTCTGCATACTTCATTGCTGTTGAATTTGCAATGCAGGATGTGATAACACGATTCTCCGCGAAACTGGACCAGATCAAGGGCCACAACATCATCCTTCATAAGAAAATCCGCCACCTCGTGGGCAGGTGCATTTTAAATCGTGCCATATCGAAGGAGAATGCCCGTTCCATGCAATCTTCTTTTGATAAACGGTACTCAGACGTTCTCGCGGAGTGTGAGAAGTTGAAGAAGGAAGTCGAGGAACTACGCGCCCAGCCACCGATGAGTGTGGTCACTGACAAGGCTGGTCAGTGTGATTGCAACTGTGACTGTGAAAGTTTTCAACAGGAAGTGGAGTTGCATGCTGAACATGCGCAATATTTCGAGACGAAGTACTTGAAAGTTCGCACAGAGTGCGATAAGTTGAAGAAGGAAGTCGAGTGTCTCCGCTCCCAGCAGCCAACTATTGCGACATCAGGAGACCAGGGTGTGCTAATTGCAGCCAGAATTTTGGAATCGATGAAAAGTTGAATTTGGCTTTGTTGTGCAATATAGCAAGACCTGTTCCTCCTCTGCCTTCGTCTTTTGGCATAATTGCTTTGTCTTCAGTATTGACTCCTGAATGCTTCGTATATTTCTGACGGTTTCTGAATTATGTACAACTTTTGTAATATTGGTCAAACTAGTTTTGACCAGGGTTTGTGTAGGGTGGTTGAATTTTTTTGGTTGGTCCAAATTGTGTTGTGTGGTCCAAATGTGATGTATCATCACACCACCATGTGCCCCGCCACCCCCAGGTTTTGGTAATGCCATTCTGATACATGCTTCATAGAAGGAACATACATTTTTTTCCGTTAGGGCATGACAATTTTGAAAAATTCAAACAAAAATGGGAAGAGAGAATGGTAACATCATTTTCCATGTGATGCCCCTGTGCCAAATTTTGGTTCATTTTAAGAATGTAAGGTGACAAATTACTCGAGGAAGCTAGTTGGAGTAGACGGGCATGACCGGATTGGCATAGGGGATTTATTTTTTGAAGGATGTTATTTTTCATGGACAATATCTGACACAAACAATAAAATGTTAAGGTCTCATATTATTCTGAATGATTGTGAATTACTTATGACGTTTGGAAGTATTGGTATACGTGAGAATCGAGTACATGCACGACTTCACGCGTCCACAACTAATCGGCCTCATCGTCTCTCGCGTCCACAACTAATGCCATTCTGATACAGAGAGTCAGAGGCTATAAAATAATCGGCCTCATCGTCTCTCGCGAGCTCGTCCTCTCCCCTCCCATCAACTCACCGCACCTCCGAGGCATCGACTTCCTCGTTTCCAACCGCAGCAGCATGAAGACAGGTCTTGCGTACGAGGCGGAGCAATCGGCGGCCGCTCGCGCAGAGGATGCCTCTGCGGTAGTGGCCGTCGCGGCGGGTGAGGCTTCACCGGGTACCCAGGCCGCTCGTCTCCTCTGCTTGTCTGATTCTTCGACCTCGGTCGAAACGGGCGTCCTGGCCGTCGAGGAGAAGGTGGATAGCAACGCCGTTGCTCCCGCCGAAGATCTGCAAGGCGTTGCAGGCCACCACGGCGAGGTCTTCCTCGACCCGGTGCTGGACGCGGACCTCGACCCCTTCGACGATTTCGGCCCAAACGTTCAGTTCCAGGAGGATGTCGAGGGTGACGACGAGGAGGTACTGCTCTTTTACCGAAACTGTCCCGATCCTTTTTGTGTCATATTACTGTTCACGTGGTTTGCACGAACCTGGTTCTTGATTGATTTGATCTCCTACCTTGTTCTTGTAGACGTACTTGATTCTACGGTTCGTACGGTCAGATTCTAGTTTAATTTCGACTAATCTGCCATGTAGTTGGCTTGATTTGTCATATAATTAATTTATGTGTTCATACTTAGTGGACTTGCAATTGTTGTGGCTTATGTTCATTGCTGTTCATAGGGTTTTCTCGTGATTTAGTATGATTTCTTCTGCCATTTACTTGTTCTACACATTTAATTTTAGGGTTTCTAAGGTTTGCTTATGATAGTGCAGTATTTATTCGATCTGTCATTAAGCACCTGATTATTATGTACTTTATAATTCACAGGAATATTCTGATGACATGGACGACAACAAGGAGCGCAGGGACCAGAAGAGCCGCTACGTTCTGAAGCGGCTGAAGGGTGGTGAAATTCGTTTCCGCAAGCGCGGGGAGCTATTTTGCCCATTCTGTGGCAAAATCCTCCAGAAGGACATCCGCAGCCTGATCCAGCATGCGACGGGTGTAGGCCTAAGTACATCGGGGAAGCACCGCCCTGCAACCAAGGCCAAGCACGCAGCATATGGCCTCTTCCTCCAGAATTACGTCTTGCCTGGCTTGTTCCCAGTCAACGCCCCTGCTGCTGGCCCTCATGCTCCTGGTCCTGTTTAAAGTTCATATGTGTAATCTTATTCCCTTTGGAAGTTCAGTATTAAACTCTACTAGTACAACCGTGGTGGTCTTGTGATGGTAGTACTCTTTTGATGCATTTGTGATGTAGTAGTACTAGTATTTTTTTTTTTTTGAAATGGTATAGTACTACTAGTATCTAAGAAAAGTACTCCCTTCGATTCACATTCATTTTACACCAAGAAATATGGATCGGAGTGAGGGAGTAAATTAAACATGGCATCTCGTGCATGAAGCTTGACATATCGATCAGGTTGGCTAGAATGGCAATACAATGCTGCTCATTAGGCAAATGCATGCCATGTAAAGAAGTCTATACTGACATAAAAAAAAGACTACATTGGGGATTAGAGTCAATTGGGGCATCTACAATACAGAAAATCTTGCTTGTAGCTGATTTTGGCTAAGAGGGTTTTACTCACATTACACGTGCCACTTTCCTTGTCTGCAAAACAAGTTCCAATAAAGGAAGAGGAAAGAAAAGGACATTGTGGGCGAGATTGAACACCTTTTTTATGTGTTAAGCTGAGGCCTCGTTTAGCTGAGGATTTCGACTTAGGCCTAACAGCTCAGCACACCCACAAATAAATCTCCTTGCGCGCACCACTGTCAGCAAAAATAACAGAATTAGCACGCAAGATTAAGAACGAAGTGAATTTAATTAACTTGGTTAGCTTTTCAAGCAATATATTCAGAGAAAGAGCACACATGTTCGGCTCGAAATAATCGTAAGAGAAGAACAATAAATCTAAGGCACCCCACTTCATCGGAAGAAGGGGCGCGACAACGCATGGATTCATATATACCTTGAGTCGACGCTGGCTCATAGAAGGGCGGCCGCGCCTCGAGGATGCCGGCGACGTCTCCACCTCGGTATCACATGTGACTGCTTCTCGACGGGCGGTGCGCCGCGCCATGTAGAAGATCTATCAAAAAAGGAGAGCCCGATGACGCTACTGACGCCTCAACCTTGATAGCACCGGCCTGTTGCTCCGCACTGAGATGCGCCACATGCAAGATTTAGCGGATGCGCCAATTTAAGAGATATGTCATGATCGTTGTAACAAATTTCACCGTGATGATGATTTGATCCTGCACTCGGCCTTGAACACAAGTACTAGTACAGTCTCACAATTTTTTTTATCATTATACTTTGCGAGATTTAGCGGATGCACCAATTTTAGAGATATGTCATGATCGTTGTAACGAATTTCAACGTGATGATGATTTGATCCTGCACTCGGCCTTGAACATAAGTACTAGTACATTCTCACAATTTTTTATCATTATACTTTGCGAGATTTAGCGGATGCGCCAAATTCAGAGATAGATCATGATCATGGTAACACACTTTTCAATGTAATGATGATTTGATGTTGCACTCGACCTTGAACATAAGTCCTAGTACGGTCTCACAATTTTGTATCATTATACTTTGCAAGTTTTAGAGGATGCGCCCATTTTCAGAGGTAGATCATGATCATGGTAACAAATTTTAAACGTGATGATGATTTGATGTTGCACTCGACCATGAACAGAAGTACTACTACTGTCTCACAATTTCTTTATCATTATAGTTTGCCAGATTTAGCGGATGCGCCAAATTTAGAGATAGATCATGATCATGGTAACAAATTTTCAACGTGATGATGATTTGATGTTGCACTCGGGCTTGAACAGAAGTACTAGTACGGTCACTAATTTTTTTAGCATTATACTTTGCAACGAATGCACCAATTTCAGGTGCATGTCACCAGATCTGTGTCCGATGATGATCATGGTAGTAACCGATGTTCAACTTGATGATGATTTGATTTTACAGTCGGCCTTGAACAGAGGTACTAGTACGGTCTCACAATTTTTTATCATTATACTTGTACCTTAGCGAAATTCAAAATCTCATAGCGGCAAAACTTCCCGCCCACAAAATACAAAAATTTCACACGCTTCCAAATTCCGATTCTACCCCTGTGGAGATGACAGCAAAGTCGGTTGGTGGGGGGGTCTGGCCGTCATTTTTTGGATCACCACCTCCCTAGCCCCGGATACCCTCCCAAAAAAAATTCATTTCCCTCAGTCTCTCATCTGAGACCACCCACCGGAACTTCCCAAGTCCCTCTCTCTACCACCTCCACGACCACCGCACCGGAACATCCCCGCCGGACTTCCCTGGCCTACCCGAGCCCTCGCGATCCTCGTCATCCGGCTGCCTGCCGGAGCCGCTTCATCGACGCCGTCATCAACCGGACCGGATCATCCCCGCCGAACCTCGAAACCATATGCTCATCCAGCAGTCTACCGCAGTCGCTTCAGCTGAGCCGCTTCGCCGGATCCGTCGTCCACCGCATCGGATCTTGCTCACCGACACCGCTGTGCATGAACCGGATCTGCTTCACCGGCGCCGTGCATGATCTAAACTCTTCTACTGTCGCTTTTCTATTGCTTGCCTGCAAGTTCTTGTTTAATCTTGGGGGAACCTGTTTGTGCTAACGACGCGCCGTTACGTTTTTGCAGATGAGATGAGTAATCATGAAGTGTAATGGCCGTCTCTCCAACCCCAAGTAGCACATGTAGCGTACTTCATCACCGGATCTATCAACCCCAGGAAGATCTGCTGTGACTCCCACAGAGTGCTTCTCCTAATGTAAGTCCCTTGTTTTAGCGCCATGTTCTGGGTTCAGATGCTTGTTTGTCTGAAGCTCTTTTAGTTCATTCCTAGCTATGACCGTAACACGTTGCTATTTTCTACTTCATTGCTAACTTTAAGCGATTGAACATTTTGGTTTGCATTCCCTGCTCTGTAGATGTAGCCATCATAACTTCTATCTTGCTCAGTCGTTGTTACAAAAATTATACTGTAGGTATTATAGTAACATCCTGCTATTATTTAGTTCATGGCCAATTTTAAGTAATTGCACATGTTGGTTCGCATTCCCTGCTCTATAGCTTTTGGCATCGTAACTTCTATATTTGGTTTACATTCCCTGCTCTGTAGATCTAGCCATCATAACTTTATCTTGCTCAGTCGTTGTTACAAAAATTATGGCCTGCTACTATGTTGTTTGTGCCAATTTTTTACTCCATGAACATGTTGGCTTGCATTCCCTGTACTACAGGTGATGCCATTGTTTTGTATCTAGTTCATTGTAAGCTAACAAAGTAAGGACTTAGTTTGGCATGCTATCACTCTGCTATCTAGCCTGTAGTACAAATAAACTTGTCATACTACTAGATAATAATTTTGCGTGCCATCTTGTTCTTCAAAAGCTGCATTATTGACTTGTTTCTCTGACTTGGCATGACGCTCACATATGGAAAGCTGAACATATTGGTTTGCATTCCCTCTTATACAAGTTCACAGGTGATCCCACTATATTCTGTATCTGGTCCATCCTAAGCTCCAGCATTAACTATCCTCCATGTGTTGCTCATTACAAGTTTATATCCCGAAACATCTTGATTTGCATCCCCTTCACTATAAGTTCAGGAGTATTATTTAGTTCACGGCCAAAATGAAGTAATTGCACTTGGCACATGTTGGTTCACATTCCCTCCTCTTTAGCTTTTGCCATCGTAACTTCTATTTTTGGTTTACATTCCCTGCTCTGTAGATGTAGCCATCATAACTTCATCTTGCTCAGTCGTTGTTACAAAATTTATAGCCTGCTACTATGTTGTTCATGCCAATTTTGTACTCCCTGAACATGTTGGTTTGCATGGGACTCGACAGTAGTAAGTCTGTTGTTTCATTCTAACATGCTCTGTTATATTGGCTGTTGGTATGCGGCATGCACTCTTTGTTTGCTTATTGTGCGCATTACAATGATCTTGTTATAACGACGAAATGATGAGTTCCAAATTCTTTGCCAAACAATATTGTAGTGTCTTTGCCTTTCCATTGTTGTTGTCTTAACTTGTAATGTCTTTGTTTCGGATATAGGTGCTGCATGGACAACTTAAAAGATTGCCGGATCGCTTCATTGTATTGCTAGGTTTAATTACCATTCAATTTCTCTGGGTTCTGTAATATTTTTTTCAATGCCTTGCAGCTGATGTAATATTTAGTTAGTTTTTATAGTTCTTTCGCGCATTTTTTCTTTGGTGCTTGTGGTAAGTGAGGCTATCCGACAGAAATCAATGCTGCGTAAATATTCTCAGTATCTAAATCACGAATTCCCATCCCTTAAACGGCCCAATTAAGCGAAATCACATATGTGCCTGCCCGCAAAATCCTAAAGCGCATATTATGCCGGCATATAAACAGCAACTAAACGGGCTGGCCCACTTACTTCTTGGGCCAGCCCATTTGATTTACGGTGGACCCCACACACTAATTGGGCGGGCCCACTTGCTTTAAGGTGGACCCCACCAACTACTGGGCCGGCCCACTAATTAGTTGGGCCAGCCCATTTGCTTTTTTGGGACCCCACATAATAAATGGGCCGGCCCTTTAAGAGGAAAGTGGGACCCACTTTGTGTTTTTGGCCCGGCCCGCTATCTTGTTGGGCCGGCCCACTTGCTATATGGTGGACCCCACATACTAGTTGGGCCGGCCCTTTAACGGGAAAGTGGGGCCCACTGTGCTTTTGGCCGGCCCACTATCTTGTTGGGCCGGCCCACTTGCTCTATGGTGGTCCCACATGGTAAATGGGCCGCCCTTTAAGTGGAAGGTGGGCCCCACTGTGTTTTTGGCCCGGCCCACTATTTTGTTGGGCCGGCCCACTTTCGTATGGCGGACCCCCACATACCAAATGGGCCAGCCCACAGGAATGTGGGACCCACCGTGTTTTTGGCCCGCCCACTATCTTGGTGGGCCGACCCACTTGCTATATGGTGGGCCCCATACTAAATGGCCGGCCCATTAACAGAATGGACCCACTGTGTTTTGGCCCGCCCCACTATCTTGGTGGGCCGACCACGCAGCTATATTGTGGGCCCCGTATACTAAATGGGCCCTTTAATGAAAGGACCCACTGTGTTTTTGGCCCCGCCCACTATCTTGTTGGGCCCCACTTGCTATATGGTGGACCCCACAATCTAAATGGGCCGATCCTTTAACTGGAGTGGGACCCACTGTGTTTTTGGCCCGACCCACTAGCTTGTTGGGCCGGCCCACTTGCTATACGGTGGACCCCACAAACTAAATGGGCGGCCTTTTAACAGGAAAGTGGGACCCACTGTGTTTTTGCCCGGCCCACTTGCTTCTTGGGCCGGCCCGTTGCTGTAAGGTGGACCCCACATGTTAAATGGCCGGCCCATTTAAGTTTTGACCAGTCAACCTTAGAGGTTAGGCCCGACCCACGTAACTAATGGACCAGCCCAGCTATATAGTTGACCGGTCAAACTATGTCATCTGGCCCGGCCCGCTTAAGACGTGGCAGGCCTCGTGTGGGCCTACCATCTACCACGGGGTTTCAGCCGGTTAACGCCGTTAACTGGCAGTTAACGGCGTCTGCCACGTGTCAGTTTGCATGACGTCAGCAGTCAACGGGCTCCCGAAAACACTTCCGCAACGGTCCGATTTTCCGTGGCGGAAGGGCGCCCAAGCGCGACGGACCGAAAAAATCGTCGTTGGACTTTGCCTGACGCAGTTTCGACAACGGAACCCATATCGTCGGGTTAGGCCCATAGGCGACGAAAAATGCCCCTTAGTTGACGATTTTGGGACGTTGTCTATCAGAACTTTTCTTGTAGTGATTGGTGTTAATCTACGGTTTGCTAGCTAGCTGCTATATATATATATATAGAGCATGTTTTTATTAGATCGGGTTATATAGCTAGCTAGTATAGTTTAGGGTTATGTGTTTTAATTAAGTAGGGTTGATTGGCTAGGGTTAGTTTTACATATATATGGTTTAGGGTTAATGCATGGCACATTTAATTTAATTAGAGGACCGCGAGGCACCCCTGGCCTGCTCGATGCACAATTAAGTGTCGTTGGCCTATACATAGGGTTTAATTAGGGTTTAGGGTTAGCTAGGGTTTAGGGTTAGGGTTAGGGTTAGGGTTTAGGGTCTAGGGTTTAGGGTTTAGTGTTTAGGGTGTTTAGGTTTAGGGATTAGGGATTAGAGATTTAAGGTTTTAGGGTTGTTTAAGGTTTAGGGATCATCGATCGAGTGCGCACACACACATTATTAGAGGCACACGCGCCTTTGCGCATAAAGTGCATGCATATATATGTGTGTTTTTTGGCCACCAACGATATATAGATGATCGAGAGAGAGAGATTGAAATCCCCAAGAATATGTTCAAATATACATTAAAATATATGCACGAATGCATGGTAGGCCATGCATGCACACTAATTATATATATTATGAGGCAACTTAATCAAATGTGTTTTCATTCGAGAGAACTTGTCAAAATTAGAGTTAATTAATTTATCACGATAATTATATAATTAATTAATGAATCTCAGGGATATGTTATACAACATGATCGATATAGGCCATGTATATATTAATTGGTGTTAATCTACGGTTTGCTAGCTAGCTGCTATATATAGAGCATGTTTTTATTAGATCGGGTTATAGCTAGTATACTTTAGGGTTATGTGTTTTCATTAAGTAGGGTTGATTAGCTATGGTTAGTTACATATATATGGTTTAGGGTTAATGCATGGCACATTTAATTTAATTAGAGGACCGCGAGGCACCCCTGGCCTGCTTGATGCACAATTAAGTGTCGTTGGCCTATATATAGGGTTTAATTAGGGTTAGGGTTAGGGTTTAGGGTATAGGGTTTAGTGTTTAGGGTGTTTAGGGTTTAGGGATTAGGGATTAGGGTTTCAGGGTTGTATAAGGTTTAGGGATCATCGATCGAGTGCGCACACACATTATTAGAGGCACCCGCGCCTTTGCGCATAAAGTGCATGCGTATAGTTTAGGGTTATTTGTTTTAATTAAGTAGGGTTTGATCAGCTAGGGTTAGTTACATATATATGGTTTAGGGTTAATGCATGGCACATTACATATAGTTTAAATCTCAAGAATGTTTATACATGATAGGCCATATGTGCAAAGGAATTTTTTTCCCGTGAACTTGTCAAAATTCAAGTTTATCAGTGCCAATGGAAACTAGTCCAAAAAATTACATAGAGGACCAAAAGTACTAGACAATAACTAATAGAACCTGCAACTTTACAAAAAGGACCCCAAAACATATAGAAGAAAATCAATCGAGTCCTTCTCGACCGCACATCAGATCTCTGCTCCGCATCCTTTCCAGCAACTCCGTCGCCGGGGACGCACCACTTGGGACGGTGTCGCCGGTAGTCGCCAGGACGAAGGAGAAGAAGGGCCTCAGCAACGGCATATTGGCTCTGAGAAGGGCCGCTGAAAGGCCAAGATGTGCACGGGCAAGACGGATGACGCCGTCGTATGCCCCGAGCTTGTGAACTTTAGCAGCTTGACTTCCCCATTGGCCAGATCTGAAGCACTGACCAAAGCAAGCCTCACCGTTAGCGCCATCACATTGATGGCACCAGATCGGGGTTTGGCCGGCAAGATCCGCCAGATTCACCATAGGCCAGATCTGAAGCCGATGACGAGATCCCCGACTCCATTGCGCCATTCTGCTCATGGGAAACACTGGATCTAAGCTTACAACAACACTAACTCCCTCGGATCCAAATTAGCTGACTCAACTTTGCTTATCTAAATATGGATGTATCCACACATGTTTTTACTCTAGATACATACACGTCTAAGGAAAGTTGAATCAATTAATTTAGTTCGGAGGGTGTACAATATACAGAGAGAAGTCGGCCTCGTCTCCGGCCGGCGAGGCCGCCGGAGAGAAGGGGGAGAGGAGCCGGGGGAGTGGGAGAGACTCGAGAGAGAAAGAGAAGAGGAAGAAATGAGAGCTCCCTGGGGAAGAACATTATTTTTGTCGTTCTGCTCGTAGCTTGAAACTGAAAATTTCGGCCGCGCGCCAAATCATCCCGCCGCATCCATTCGAAAATCCCGTGACCAGTTTTACCCTTTTAACCCTGGTCCGGAAGCTACAACCCACCGACCATGGAGGGCTCATTCGGTAACAATGAAATATCTTGCCTAGATCCCGAACCCTCCCCACAGGCCCACACCCACCCACCAACCATTCGCCCCATTAGCTCAAAAATACTCTCACACGCCAAAGCTCTGACTCTCTACAGTACTAGATCTGCTTCGCCGCCGGCATACTCCTCCACAGCGTAGCCTTGATCGTGTTGGCTGTCCACCCACCTGATCCGCTCCCCCGCCGCCCTCGTCACCGACGGATCTGCTTCACCGCCGACCTCGCCACCGACGGATCTGCTTCACCGCCGACCTCGCCACCGACTACCTCGCCGCAGCGGCTGTATCAACTTCACCGAATACCTTGCCAGCCAACCAGATCTGCTTCACTAACGCCCGCTTCTACTGAAACAGGGTCGATTCATCGTCTCCCGCGTTCGCCGCCGCTGGAATGCAAGTTGCCGCCCCCGTCCACCCCGCCGCAGCTTGGTTAGTACGCTGGCCCGTTAGATCGCGGTGTTTCTTTAGCCATGTTTTGTGTAGTTATTTGCAGATCTCATATGCCGTTAACTTTCTTGATGTGTTGCTTCGCATGAAGTTTGTTTAAATATTGTACAGTACAAAAGCATTATCCGGTCGCTACCATCCTGTTCATTCTACTGACACCTGTGTGCATCCACATATTTATAGCCTTGTACCCATTCATTTGCTGCCAACTGTTTTTGTACTGCATGCTATTGTCGCACTGCTTTTATAGTCATGCTATGGGCATTTCCAATCTGCTTGTTCTTATAC